>CM072996.1:2727500-3327500 GCA_037038555.1 Rhynchonycteris naso | reverse complement strand
AGAGAGGCTCTGGAGTCCTCTGGGGCTGCCCAGCTTGCAGGGAGTGGGGCCTTGGAGGAGGGTGGGACCCAGCGGCTGGAAGAAGGTGACAGGCTTGGCTTTCCATGTCAGAGTCTGAGTCTGAGAAGCGGGCGCATAGGCAGAGGGGATGGGGTTCAGAATCAGCCAGCACTTGGCTGTGACCGGGCCAGCTGCTTAGGGCTCGGAGCCTGGTTTCTGAATCTTTACGGCGGGCGGGCTCTTCTTACCCCATCCCGTCCGTCCCTGAGGCCCCTGGAGGTATCTATCTACAGAGGGCTCGGCAAACAGCACCGAGTGGGGGAAGGACCCTGCCAGGACTCACATCAGGAGATCTGAGTCACCCTCTCAGCTGCACCCACTGCGTGACTCAGACATGACTCAGGCCTTCTTCAGGCCTCAGTTTCCCTGTCCTTAAGCGAGGAGCTTGGCAGAAGATGCCTCAGGGTCCCAGCGGCTCAAGTGTTTGAGGATATTTGCAGGCCAGGTTAGGCACTGGCTCTGGGTCCTTCAGCCACTCTGTTGAGTCTCTCCTGCCCCATCCCAGTTGAATCTTACCCCACCCCCACCCACCCTCATTGGGTTTCCAGTACTTGTGGGGTCCCCTGGAATCAATACGATGGATTGTCAATCTTTAGAAAGGCCCAGATGTAGAGAGGTGGGGCGCCCTCCCCCCACCCACCCACCCCCTACCGACGACTGCCATCAAAGGAGGCTGCCAGGCAGAGACCCAAGATGGTCTTTTAAGATAAAGGGCCGTGGTGGGAGGGGCGGGGGACATCACTGGGCTAAAATAGCCCGTCTGGGTGAGTTGTCCAAACACAGGAAGTCGCGTCTGCTCCAGAGAGAGGGTGAAATCAAAGGGGCAGCCCAGAAAGGAAAGGTTATTTTCATCTGCTCAGAAACAGCCTCAAGCCATCCAGGGAGGCCCGGTCACCAGACGTAGATGTGGGGGCACAAGCGTTGGGAGGAGAGGGAGGGAGGCGCAGTCTGGAGAGGAGGCAGAGCAAAGCCCAGGCGCTTTCTCATTCATTTATAAATAAGCCCCAATCTCCGAGGCTGCAGAGCTTAACCTGCCTGGGGCTGGAGGAGCCAATGGTGCTCGGGTCCGAAGCCACGGGGCAAAGTGTCCCAATGCCGGGCGGCAGTCACCAGCCAGAGTCCAGCCGCCCCGACTCTCTAGGGGCTGAGGGGGCGCATCATCTTCCTTCGGGTTGGGGGGGGGGCGGGAGATTGAAGCCACCCCCCACCCGGCCCGCTTTGGAAGAACTGAACCTGCTTTGTTATACAAAGTCGTGCCGAGTTTTTCAAGAGCTGCACGCACGCACACACACACACACACACACACACACGTGTGTGACGCACTCTGTGGGGCACGTGCCCAGGCTTCGGCAGCCCCTCCAGAAATACCTTTTGTGCTTAAAACCTGAAGGGTTATTTTGAATCGGGCCACCCTCCCTGGGCTGAGGCATGAGTCACCCTGCAGGCTGGCTCGGGGGAGCGTGTAATTAGATAAAGATGACCGGCTTCTCCCTGGGTGGGGTGGAGGGGGCTCCGGCTGGACCTTCTCATCTCTTGTTCTCGGGGAGGATTTAAAGCTGTCGGAAGGAGGGTCAGGGACCCCAGCGGCACCGTTCCCTGTTTCCTCTGTCCAGTGTTAAGAAGCGACCTTCCGGGTCCTTCCAGCCCCCCCCAGAGGTCTTGCTCACGGGAGGTGGATGGTCACCCAGGTTTCCACGTGGTTTCCACGTCTCCTTTGCTCTCAGGTGTGGCCGGGTCTGGTGTGTGTGTGTGTGTGTGTGTGTGCACAGAGGATGACTTTTTAAGTTTTCTCTCGTTATTTTCCCTTTAATTTTTCAATTGCAGTTTACAGTCAATATTGTTTATATTTGTTTCAGGTATTCAGCCTAGTGGTCAGACAATCATAGACTTTACCAAGTGTCCCCCCCACCCCGACATTTCCAGTACCTGCCGGCACTACACACAGTCATGATAGTATTATTGATATTTCTGGCTCCGGCTATGAACCAGGCCCAGCAGGCTTTGAGTAGCTGTGGAGCGGCCACCACCCGCCTACCTCGCCGCCTGGCCTGCTGACCCCCCGCCACGGTGGTCTCCTGGCTCCCCTCCCCTCTGCCCCCTCCCTGGGTTTGTGCGGCCACTTGAGCACTTCCATTGATTGCTTCAGGTCCCGGGTGGGTTCTTCCCTGGTCCCCAGCTGTGCCTTTGGGGGACGTGCCCGGGAAAGCAAAGCGTGGCTCTCATCTACCTGGGAAATGACGGAAGCTGGACTCCAAACCAAGGTCTTAGTCACAGAATGGACCCTAAGGGCCTTTCAGACTGCATGTCCTGCCCTGCCCGTCCTCTGAGTCCGACAGCAAGTCCCAAGGAAAGGACCTGTGGGCGTGCCCAAATGTATGCCCCATGACATTTAGCTCCTGTCCCCTTCAGCCAGCCCCCTGGGCCCCAGGGGACGTGGAGCTGGCAATGGGGCCTGCTGCAGTGTTCCCAGAGGGAGGTCAAGGCCTGGATGCAGTACTCAGCTGGGCCATCGCACCCTGTCCCCTTCTCTGGCTCCAAGGGCCTTGAGCCTCGGACTCCGTGGATCCGTTGAAGCCTGGCCGCCCATGTCACTGCGTGCAGGCCCTGTGTTCTGGGAGCTGCTGCCCAGGCTGCCCAGGTCGGCCAGCCCGCTGCAGCCAGAGCCACTGCCTCCTTCCCTGCCGAGTCCCCAAGCAGCCTGCACATCGGATATGGAGGTTGGGCCCAGCACACCCACTGGTTCAAAGAAGCAAACAGTCCTAACAATAGTTGGCTCTGGCCGCCTGAGTTCCGGCCAGGAATCCCGGCTGGTTGCTGGCAGGGAGGCCGCTGGCCTTTCTCCTTGCGGGCCGGGCGGCATGGCAGACCCGGGCAGAGGCGTCTGGAGGGGCCGTGGCCACGCCCCCGTCTGCCTGCCCTGAGCTTTTCTATTTTGATCACTGGAGGCGAATGGCGAGTGTCCTCATTCAGTCAGAGTCCTGGCTGAGGGAGGCTTGCAGGAGAGAATTCTGGCTCATTCTTGGCACATGAGGTGTCTTCTGACATTCCTTCCCCTGGGGAGGGGCAGGGGCAGGAGAAATTCACTCCCGATGCAAGCTAGAGGTAATAGGGAGAAGCCGGCCTATGTGTGTGTAGGGGGTCAGTTAGGATGCTGGTGAGCCCCAAATGCCCCACTCCAACCTCCAGAAGAAGCTGTGACAAGCTACAGTGCCTGACACTTGGGCTTAAGTCACAGAGGTGGGCAAAGGTCCCTTCCAATCCGATCCACTCCACCTAGTGGGGTCCTCCCTCCCGTCTCTCTGTCCCAGAGAGTGAGCACTCTTACCCTAACAGGTGGGCCGGGGCGCTACCTGGGGCTCAGGACAGGTGTGCTGTCACACAAAAGCACACCTGTACCCCGTGGACGAGGACACACCACCGATGAAAACTCCAGCCTGGCAGTAGGGACCGGCCGCAGCTTCTCACCCCCTTCTCTGCTTGGCCCCGTTTTCAGGACCAGGCCCAAGGCCCGCAAGCAAGGCGTGAGTCCGGCGGACATGTACCGATGGAAGCTCTCGTCGCACGAGCCCTGCAGCTCCACCTGTACCACAGGTATGTCCTGGCAGCCGGCCTCAGGCCCGCCCCTCTCGGGATCCCAGGCAGCCTGCACGGAACCTGTCTGTCGGCGGCTGGTCTGGGAGGGAGGTGGATGTGGCAGGGGTCAAGGTGTCCCGCTTACGGTGGACCATGGGAAGATCAGCGTCCTGGGTATTAGGCAGACCCCGCCTTCCCCAAATGCTCTTCATCATTGTTATTTGTATTATGTCTTTTTTTTTTTAAGTTTATTTTAGATTTTATTTATTTCTTTTTAATAGAGAGAGGAGAGAAAGAGAAGGTGGGGAGGAGCAGGAAGCATCAACTCCCATAGGTGCCTTGACCAGGCAAGCCCTGGGCTTTGAACTGGCAACCTCAGTGTGCCAGGTCAATGCTTAATCCACTACGCCACCCCAGGTCAGGCTCGTATTATGTCTTGTTAGAGAAAACGTCCTTCTGGTGAAAAGTAAGAAATCTCAGGCAGTAAGAAATTGACTTTTGTTTATAGAAAGTATAGAAAAGGGGACCCCCCCCCCACCTCCTGGGTCCAGGATCAAGGACAGGGGTGGGGCCCTACGACCTCATCAGGGGAGGAGTTGACAGGGGGACTTGAGACCCCTTGGGGGCACCTGTCAAGCAGACACATGTGGTTAGTGAGTGTTGAGCTGGGACTGGAACCCACGTCTCTCTGCTCACATGGCTGCCTCCCACCTCATGGAGACACTGGCTGCAGCCGCCAGGGGCTGGGCTCCATATGCTGCCAGGTCTGGTTCCCCCCGCCCCCTGGGGCTGCTGCCAGGTCAGAGCCAGCAGCAGGACCCCAGACATGGTAGCTGTGCCTCGTGGTTGGGTTTGGACAGCACCCAGTGCTGCTGTGAAGATGTAGGAGGCTTCGGAGGCTGCCCTGGCACCTCTGTCTATTGATGCCCCTGTAGTCACTGGCCAGGGAAGAGGAGGAAGAGGAGGGGGAGGAGGAAGAGGAGGAAGAAGAGGAGGGGGAGGAGGAGGAGGAAAGGGGGGAGGAGGAGGAAAGGGGGGAGGAGGGGGAGGAAGAAAGGGAGGAGGAGGAGGAAGCAAGCCACTAACCAGACCTGGGCAGCCAGTGGTCTGGGCTTGGTCATACCTGAAGCCCTGGTCGGCATCACAGGATATGGGCCCAAGGGAAGAGCTGGCAAAGTGCCCTGCAGGGCTTGGACGTCAGGTCTTTATGCTCTGCTCACCCACCCCACCCCTGCCCTTCTGGGGCTAGAATCTGGGGCCGCCCCTCCCCGAGCAGGACGTGGGACACGCTGTTGGCACAAGGCAAGCTTTGTCGGGTGTCAGTGAGCACTTGACACGTGCTCTCTGGTCGACCACGCCATGTGCCATTGGCGGATGGCTTAATCCCTGCAAGCCTCAGTGTTCTACCTCTAAAACCAGGCCCGACGGGTAACAAGGAGGCTGGTCCCCACCACCACCTCCCACACGCTCTGCGCTTTGCCTCTGGTGCTCGTATCCGCGCCGGCTCCTCTCACGGCCCAGTCTTACGAGGCCGTGAGGCTGGGCCAGGCAGTGGCGATGACAGACCGTCGGTGGCAGGTGGTGTCTGTGACAGTCTAGCCATGTTATCGATGCACAGCAGGAGCCCCTGGCTGTCCTGGGCCTTGCTGAGGGTTCACATGAAGGGCTCTTTGGTCCACGAGGGACAATGCCTATCCCCGAGCTCAGCCCCAGTAGGCCGTCCTCCTTATTCTCCTTAAAGACACTCTGGGGGTGGGGTGGGGGAGGAGGGGGTTAGATGTGCAGGGTAACTGGTTGGTTCTCTTGCTCTGAGTCTCAACACTGGTTTCAGATGGCTCCTAGGCATGCCTAGCACACAGGGTTGAGGGGGCTGGAGCCGGGGGACCCTGAGTTTCATCTTCTCCCTTTCACGGTCACTGCTTTCAAGGAAGGGCTCCCTGCCTCAGGTGTGAGAAGCAGCGTCTTCAAGACAGAGGGGAGCAGGAGGGTGTCCAGAAAACGGGTGCTCTGAGTCTCCAGCATCCCTGGGAGTTTCCCATTTGGGGGCTGAACAAGCTGAGGCCTGGGAAGTCTGACCATATTCATGACACCCCACCAGGAGAGATTGAGCTGGGACCCCCAATCCCAGGCTCTCTTGATAGGGACCTGCCAGGTCCCCACTCAGCGAGGAGCAAGTGAATGTGCACTTGGCGAGGGTCTGCAGGTTCCCAACCCTGGACCTCCCTGGGCCCCAGAGCTGGTGTCTGAGGCCTGAAACATTCCCAGCAGACCTGGCTGGGAAGCCAGCCTCCCCTGCAGAGAGGGCTGCAGACTGCGCAGCCCAGCCCTGGCACAGAGGGAGCAGTGACCGCCGCCAGGCTCGTCCTTCACGGAAAAAAGAAAGAATCCCCATGCGGGCTGCGTCCCAGGCTGTTATGTTCCGTCCAGGGCTGGGGCCTGGATGGGCAGGAGCCGCTGGCTTTCAGACACGCGCCGTAGGGGAGGGAGAGAGAGGGGGCCGGGCTCTCCAGTGTGGGGAAATTGATTTCCTCCTGGGGGACGGGCCACCCGGCAGGGACTTGTTCCATTTCTCCATCATTCAGGAAGGTGGGTGTCTCTCTCCCTCTCTGTCTCATACGCACACACAGACACACAGAGTAACAATGACAACGATCACAAACCCTGCCCCCCCCCCCCACAGGCCTCCACCGGTGCTGACAGCTACCCTGAGTCACCCTAGCTCTTTGGCAGGACCCGCCACTGCTTAGTGAGTGGCCTGTGCTCCGGCTGGGTGCCAGGCACGGGGTGTTGAGGGAGGAGGACAGGGAAGTAGAAGGGTGAAGGTGGGTCAAGGAATTAACAATATGAGGCAAGATCTGGCCCTTTACATGCCGTTCCCTGGTGGGATCTATGGAGTCCGCGGGAGCCCAGAAAAGGAAACACATACAACGTTAAATAAAAAAGGTTCAAGAGAGGATTTGCTAAGGACAGGAGCATGCCACAGGTGTGCAGGGAGCGTCTGGAGGTCTAGTATAGTATCTGGAGAGGGTGGAAAGGGCTGGGACAGTCAGATTTCATATCCATATCCACCTGTCTGTCCACCCACCCACCTGTCCATCCACTCACCCATCTGTCCACCCACCCACCCAACAACCTATTCATGCACGCATCCATCCATCATCAGTCCGTCCGTCCATCCATCCATCCATCCATCCAACATCCATCCATCCAACATCTATACATCCAAGAATCCATCCATCCACCCATCGAAACATCCATCCATCCAACATCTATACATTCATCCAACATCCATCCATCCAACATCCATCCATCCATCCATCCATCCATCCATCCAACATCTATACATCCATCCAACATCCATCCATCCAAGCATCCATCCATCCATCCATCCAACATCCATCCATCCAAGCATCCATCCATCCATCCATCCATCCAACAGCCATCCATCCAACATCCATCCATCCATCCATCCATCCAACATCCATCCATCCAACATCCATCCATCCATCCATCCATCCAACATCCATCCATCCAACATCCATCCATCCATCCATCCAACATCCATCCATCCAAGCATCCATCCATCCATCCATCCAACATCCATCCATCCAAGCATCCATCCATCCATCCATCCATCCAACAGCCATCCATCCAAGCATCCATCCATCCATCCATCCATCCAACATCCATCCATCCAACATCCATCCATCCATCATCCATCCATCCAACAGCCATCCATCCAAGCATCCATCCATCCACCATCCATCCATCCATCCATCCAACATCTATACATCCATCCAACATCCATCCATCCAAGCATCCATCCATCCATCCATCCAACATCCATCCATCCAAGCATCCATCCATCCATCCATCCATCCAACAGCCATCCATCCAACATCCATCCATCCATCCATCCATCCAACATCCATCCATCCAACATCCATCCATCCATCCATCCATCCAACATCCATCCATCCAACATCCATCCATCCATCCATCCAACATCCATCCATCCAAGCATCCATCCATCCATCCATCCAACATCCATCCATCCAAGCATCCATCCATCCATCCATCCATCCAACAGCCATCCATCCAAGCATCCATCCATCCATCCATCCATCCATCCAACATCCATCCATCCAACATCCATCCATCCATCCATCCAACAGCCATCCATCCAAGCATCCATCCATCCATCATCCATCCATCCAACATCCATCCATCCATCCATCCAACAGCCATCCATCCAAGCATCCATCCATCCAACATCCATCCATCCAACATCCATCCATCCATCCATCCAACAGCCATCCATCCAAGCATCCATCCATCCACCATCCATCCATCCAAGCATCCATCCATCTAAGCATCCATCCATCCATCCATCCATCCAATAACCTATCCATCTACCCATCCACCCACCCAACAACCTATTCATTCATCATCATCCATTCATCCACCCACCCACCCACCTAAAAACCTACTCACCCACTCACCCACTCACTTACCCGTAGTTGGGTGGTGGCTGTCTGAATGCACATTACTGCTGCCTGGCTGCATATACCTCCACAGGGACCTATTTGAGTTTATTCAAAGCCCAGGGTGTGTGACATGTGCACTGGGTGTCCAGCTTGGGCTGGACGGGACAGGGGTGAGGCGGTACAAAGAGGAAAGGTCAGACACTGGGACACAGGCGGAGAGAGAGTTCAGAGCCACAGAGCTGTCCTCACTAAGCTTTCTCGCCACAGTTCCATAAGCTGGTTACTGTTATCATCCCCAATGTAAACCAGGACGCTGGGCTCCGAGCAGTCAGGTGACCTGCCCACGGTCACACGGCCTGTCTGCTGGTCTCCAAGGGGCTCGTGTTTGGCTCACAGGCCTTTCCCTTGTCCTGAACCCAGGGGTCATGTCAACCTATGCCATGTGTGTCCGCTATGATGGCATTGAGGTGGACGACAGCTACTGTGACGCCTTGACCCGTCCTGAGCCAGTCCAGGAGTTCTGTGCTGGGAGGGAGTGCCAGCCCAGGTACCTGTCACCCAGTGCCTCTGGCAGGGTGTGTGTTGGGGTGGGAGTGGCAGGGGGGGGAGCTGAGCTCTGCTCTGCCCCTGCCCAGAGGAACAGGGGAGCCTACATCCACTCCTTCAAGGGGCTCTGTGGGTGGGGCCGCGGGAAAGGGCCTCATTGACCTGCCTGTCCGAGTCCTTCTGCATCTTCCCACACTTTGCAGTGTGACCTGTCACTGCCCTGCACACAGCCGGCACTCAACCAGTGCCTTCCAGAGTGAGAAACTATTCTGACCATCATACTATGGGTGCCCTTTGCCACCAGGCTTACCTGGTGCAGCTAGGATCCTTAGGAGCCGTAGGGGATTATACCCCCAATTCTGAGCAAACTGTCCCTGTGAGGTGGGGAGAGGGCCTGTGTTTCTGGCCCCCCTGCGTCCTGTCCTGCTTCCCAGTCAGAGATGGAGCCCTGTTTCCTTTCCCAGTGGCAGTCCAGGTGGGAGGCGGTGCAGGAGCCCCAGATGAGCCCAAGGGTACCAGCCGGCTGTCACTTGTCAAATATGGAGGAGATGCCAATTCATCTCTGTCTTTGACTCTGCTACAGTCCCCTTTCCGTCCGGCCTGCACCCGCCCCTGCCCTGCCCAGGGTCTCTGCGACCCGCCCATTGCTCCTTTCTTAGAGGCTGGGTGGGTGACCCTGGGTCCGGCCATTCCCCTCAGAGCCCCCAAAGCGGGGATTGGGGCTCTGGAACTCTGGGGGCAGGGTCCCAGCGTGAGCACAAGAACAGGGCTAGGACCTGGTTCCCCGAAGTGTCTGGAAGGCTAGGTGGGTGGGTGAGAACAGGCGGAGGGCCAGCAGGTCAACCACCTGCCACAGGCGCCCACCAACACCTCACTTTGGTGTTTCCTAGAGAGCCCCAGGGTCCGCTCGGCAGCCGGCATCGCTAGTGTCCTATCTGGCTTGGCCCTTGTTTGTGATTTTTGGACCACAGGGGGCGGGAGGAGGGGGCGCATTTTCTCAGGGGTACGGGGTTTCATGGGGAAGGCAGGTGGGGGGCGGGTCACTGAAGGCCGCCCCTCCTGAGGCAGGTGGGAGACCAGCAGCTGGAGCGAGTGCTCGCGCACCTGCGGCGAGGGCTACCAGTTCCGCATCGTGCGCTGCTGGAAGATGCTGTCTCCCGGCTTCGACAGCTCGGTGTACAGTGACCTGTGCGAGGCCGCGGAGGCTGTGCGGCCCGAGGAGCGTAAGACGTGCCGGAACCCCGTCTGCGGGCCACAATGGGAGATGTCCGAGTGGTCCGAGGTGAGCGCGTGCCCGGCGCGCGGCGCCCGGGGGGGGGGGGCGTGTGCACGCGACAGGCCTGACCCCACCTCCGCCCCACTTCTCACAGTGCACGGCCAAGTGTGGGGAGCGCAGCGTGGTGACCAGGGACATCCGCTGCTCCGAGGACGAGAAGCTATGTGACCCCAACACCAGGCCGGTGGGAGAGAAGGACTGTACAGGGCCCCCCTGTGACCGCCAGTGGACCGTCTCTGACTGGGGACCAGTGAGTGCGAGGCCCCTGGGGAGGGGGTGTCCTGAGAGCTGGCCGGGGCACAAGCCCAGTGAGAGGGGGTCCTGGTGCTTTGCCCGGCTGTGCCTCAGTTTCCCCATTTTCCTGGAGTGAGGATGTGGGGGAAGAACTGGCCTTTCTCCTCATCGTTGTGGAGAAGCAAGGCCTTTATCCAAACACAGGTGGACCCTCACGGGGGGGGGGGTCCCCTTTTATCACCTACCGTCTGTCTCCCTGGTGTCTGTCTGTCTCTCTTCTCAGGAAGAAAGATGCTCAGATGCTCCCTGGGGTCCCCTCTGGGTGCCAGGCGCACAGATGACCTCTTCAGGGTTTTAGATGTGCTTTTTCTCTTGGTGCAGTTTTTTATCAAGTGTGCCATATTTCTGTAATCAGGACAGAAAATGTAATTTAAAGCATGGTTACCATGGCAACGGCTCCCCTGTGTTGCCCCCGGGGGGGGGCTGGCTGTTCCTGTCCCTTGGGAAGAACTCGGAGGGTGTGGGGGGGGGGCTCGGGGAGCAGGCTGGGCTCTCACCCCGGGTGTCCCCTTGCAGTGCAGCGGAAGCTGCGGGCAGGGCCGCATGATCAGACACGTGTACTGCAAGACCAGCGATGGTCGGGTGGTGCCGGAGTCTCAGTGCCAGATGGAGACCAAGCCTCTGGCCATCCACCCCTGCGGGGACAAGAACTGCCCCGCCCACTGGCTAGCCCAGGACTGGGAACGGGTGAGTGCTCTGAGCCCTAGGGTCCGTTAGCACGGCACGCTTCACCAAAAAGTTAATTTGCACTAGAAAAAGCCAAGAAGGCAGGACAACACCTGAAACTTCCACCATCTATCCCGCTCACAAGAATTAGGGGAATATTTCAAAAACGAATATAAAGTGATTAAATTAAAAAAGAAGCATTTGATTTTTTTTTTCTTTTTTTTTTATCCAACAAGAACATCAGAAAAGCAGACAAGTCAGGGACAGTTGTTTGGTTATGCAAACGAGATGCAAAACCAGCTTGCATGTCATTGGTGAAAATGCGCTAGACAGAAGGCTGAAAGGATGGGGGGGTATCCGCCCGTTCCCCTGACCCCCTCATTTTTGTGAGCAGCGTAAGTTGGGACGCGCTCAGGGGTGCATGCAGACTCGGCGTTTCCGCCCCCCTCCCCCACTCCGCCCCTGCTGCCCTCACTCATACGCCCCACGCACTCAGGGAAAAGCGGAAGGCTCAGTCAGGCTGCGCTGGTTGCTTCTGGCCCCCGGGTCTCGTGACCCACTTCAGGGTCACGACGTGCGGTTTCAGAGGCCTCGTTCTCAACCCCACTGCTCTGCACCAGCTGTGTCGGGTGACCGCTAGTCCCCCACATCATCTTGGGCCAACTGATCGT
This sequence comes from Rhynchonycteris naso, assembly GCA_037038555.1. Classification (NCBI taxonomy): domain Eukaryota; kingdom Metazoa; phylum Chordata; class Mammalia; order Chiroptera; family Emballonuridae; genus Rhynchonycteris; species Rhynchonycteris naso. The sequence continues at coordinate 3,315,927 of CM072996.1, read as the reverse complement.
GAGCCGTTTCGTTTCCCCCAAAACCCAACGGCTGTCTGCTTCAATTGCTTTTGATCAAATTGCCCTGGTTCCAAATGGTGACTGACCGAAGAGCTCTCAGCCGATATCGCCATCCATCTCAGCATTTTACCCACTCGCTAGTGACCGAGCCGTTAAGTCGCCGTGGGCCCTGTGTCCCGGTCCTCCTGGCCTCCGGCCTCTGACCCCCGTCTGTCCCCTGGCCTCAGTGTAACACCACCTGTGGCCGAGGTGTGAAGAAGAGGTTGGTCCTGTGCATGGAGCTGGCCAATGGGAAGCCGCAGACACGCAGCGGCCCCGAGTGTGGGCTGGCCAAGAAGCCCCCCGAGGAGAGCACGTGCTTTGAAAGGCCCTGCTTCAAGTGGTACACCAGCCCCTGGTCTGAGGTGAGTGCCCGCTGTCCCTCTGAGGCTGCCTGGGGGCCAGGTCTGAGGTCAGGTCCTGTCCTGATACCTCCTCTCCTACCCCAATGTCCCTCATGGCGCCCTCATCAGCCTCCATCACAGCTTTCTGTCCCCGGAAAGCTGCTCAATTCTACCAAGTCAGTTGGTGCGAGAGCCACCTCATCCAGGAAGCCTTCTTTGATCTCACCTCTCGGATCCTTGCGATACTTACTGGTCCTGGGTCTTTCTTAGCCTGGATCACTTCTGGCCACCTTGCATTGTAGACTTTTAGTCATGCGTTTGACAACACATGTGCCTGACGCCCATCATGGTGCGGACGAAGCCCAGGTGGGTGCTCTGGGCGTGTGAGCTGTGTCAGACAGCGACCTGACTGGGAGCCAGGACGCAGGGTTAGGAAGGCAGAGGTCTGGAGGGACGCGTGCCCTGGGGGCAGAGGGAATCCAGCAGGGAGGGCAGCGGCTCTCCTGCCCAGCCTGGCCTCTCCACAGCGCTGAGGGCTCCTCAGCCTCAGACCGTCAGGCTGGACAGAGCTGAGCTGTCTCCTCTGACTATAGCTGGGAGCAGAGACCTCACCTCTTGGCCGAGAGGGGTCACCTTTCCTTTTTTCAACAACACCGTGAGGAGCAGGGTCCCCTTTCTGTTTCACAGAGGAAGAAACCGAGGGTCAGAGAGCTGTGTGACCCACATGGGTCCTGCAGCTACTGGCAGGGGGTGGACAGTGGAGCCCGGGGCTGTCCCCTGTCCTGAGCGGGGGAGGAATCTGCAGAGGGGAGGCCCAGTTCAGTGCCACCTCCCCCCCCTGTGACCAGGGCAGAAGCCCCGAGGCACGTGGGGCTGCCTGCAGAGAGGGGCCCACACTCCCTCCTGGTCTCTGGCTGAGCAAAAACGGTTGCTTTTACTTCTCCTACCCTTTTCTGTCCTTTTCCTGCCTCCTTCTTGTGGCGGCCTCCTGGTGTGATTCCCCCAGCGGCTTTTTGGGACCCAGGCCTTTCTCAGAACATAGTTATGTCTAACAAGGTCTTCTCCGTGTGGCCTTAGCCCCGCCCCCACCCCACCCCCAGGCCATACGCTTTCAAGAAAAGCAAGTGGGGTGCCTCAGTCCAGTGGTGTGTGAGCATCTCTGGGGGCGGGGTGGAGTATAGGGGACATGGCACCATGTCCCGTGCCTCTTGCCCCAGGGTCCCTCATTGGCTAATTCTGGATACTAAAGAATGAATGACACTCTGTCACGTGGGACTGGAAGGCCAGGACAGTTATGGTGACATTTCACAGTGTGTCTCAGACACCCCCAGATGAGGCTTCCATGGTCTTGGTCCCCTGATGCTGACAGGTAGATGCCACATCCCTAAACTTAAGCGTTCAAGGTGAAGATTCTGAGTGTGAGGTGGGGGATGAGTCTGAGGTCCCGTGAGGGCTGCCCTCCTTCAGAGTGGGAGGGGCCGGGGCCTCCACCCCTTCCCCACCCCACCCAGGCCCGGGGTTCTCAGGGGAGAGACTTCAGGTGGCGTCTGGGCTCACACCCTGCCCTAGATGGGACCTTGGCTGGCCCTACAGCACATAGGCCTGCTTGTTCAGGACCCAGATATTTATGTGTGTCCTTGTCCCTGGGAAGGAGGAGAGGGATTGGAGGGGAGGAGGGGGCTTTCCTCGGAGGCAGCGGCCAGGGGACCAGATGGGTCTAGTGGCTACAGAGACAGGAACATATCGTGGGTGGGGGGGTTGAGGGTCCGCCCCAGGAATGGCTGAGTTTGGCTGGGAGGTGAGGGTGGGAAGGCTGGACTAGGGCTCGGGGTCCCAGGAGCCACGCGGAACCTATACCTTGGCAAGAACATCCGGAGACGGGGAGGGCGGGGGCGGGGGTGGGGCGGGGCCAGGACCTCCCAGGCACAGGAGGGAGGCCCGCCCTGGGGGAGGGGACAAAGACAATGTGGGCGGGGCCAGGACCTCCCAGGCACAGGAGGGAGGCCGGCCCTGGGGGAGGGGTCAAAGACAATGTGGGTGGGGCCGGCCCTGGGGGAGGGGACAAAGACAATGTGGCGGGGCCAGGACCTCCCAGGCACAGAAGGGAGGCCGGCCCTGAGGGAGGGGACAAAGACAATGTGGGCACCCAGGGGGAAGGGGTATGCCAGTATCGCCCTGCTGATGGTGAAGTGGTGAAGGGGTGACCAGACCACATGGATGGACGGTGGGTGTGGGAGGCTGAGAGTGTGTTCCTCTAGCTGCTTCATCCGCTCCCCGGGAACAGAGGAGTCGGGGCCAGGGCACGTCCAGAGACTCCTTGGGGCATCCATCCAAGGCTGACTGTCCTCTACGCTCGGTGCCAGGCCAGGCTCTCATCGCTCCCAGACTGGGCCAGCCCCCAAGCTGGAAGCTGGCATGGCGGGTGGGGGGACCACCCTCCCTGCTAAGCCTTGTTCTTCTCTGCAAACGGGGCAGGGCCGGAGGGTTCACCGCAGGAACTGAGGGCCCAGGGCCCAGATGGGCCTGGTGACGTGGGGTCAGCTACACTGGGGGAGGGAGAAGAGGAGGGAGTCACCGCCTATAGGCTGTTGGCAGGAGGATGGCAGGGTTACCGGGCTCAGCAGCTGTTCCTGGTGTTCTGGGTAGCTCAGCAGGGTGTTCCAAGGGCAACATCTGGATAGTGAGCCGCGGTGGCGGAGGGGTGTGGGGGTGGCTTTGCAAGGCCCATTTAATTAGCCCACAGCAAGCACAGCATTTCCCTGGAGTGGGAAGTCAGCTCTCCCTCGGCACCCCCCACCCCCATGTCCAGAGCATCAGAAGGCCCAGGAAGGCCGGGAGGGATAGTTGAGAGAGGAAGGACTCGCCCCACCCTCGCCTGTGCAGACGGGGAAACCGAGGCAGCAGTGGGTGGGGCTGAGCGTCTGTCTCCCGTGGGCCTGCCAGCCAGCCAGCCAGCACTCTTTCCTGCCCTTGCCACCTCGAGCCCTCGTGTGCCCGTGTCAGCGGAGACGCTGCCACCTGGCGAGGTGGCTGGGGTTTCCCATGCCTGCTCTCCCCCCCTCAGTGCACCAAGACCTGCGGGGTGGGCGTGCGGATGCGGGACGTGAAGTGTTACCAGGGAACTGACATCGTCCGTGGCTGCGACCCACTGGTGAAGCCCGTCGGCAGACAGGCCTGCGACCTGCAGCCCTGCCCCACGGAGCCCCCAGGTGAGCAGGGGAGGCTGGGGGGCGGGGCCTTCCCGAGGAGCTATGGGCAGAGCCAGGGCTGAGGATGTGCAGCAACCTTCCCGAGGAGCTATGGGCAGAGCCGGGGCTGAGGATGTGCAGGAACCAGCCAGGGAGCCAGGCGGGTGAGCAGCTTAGAGATCAGGGCACGTTGGGGAAGCAAGGTTCCCCCCTGGAATGGCTGAGCCAGGAGGGGAGGGGAGGGGAGGGCAGGAAGGGCAGCAGGTGAGGCCAAGCTGGTGCTCAGGGTCCCCAGGAGCTATGTGGGGTTGGGGACCTGCGCCTTGGAAAGAGCATCAGCCTCAGAAGAGGGGTGGGCACCAGTGGAGCAGGGAAGGGGGTCCAGGAGCAGCCTGGGCAACCCAGTGCTGGGCACACAGGCGGCCAGGGGCCGAGCCACCTCTCTGGCTCGATGTGGCTCTTGCATCTGGAAGACAGATGAGGTGCTGGGCCTCAGGCAGGGGGCCCCTGGGGCAAGTGACAAGCTCTGCTTTGAAGCTATTGAGTGGAGGTGTCACCCATGGGCTTCCCAGGACACTTTGGGGTGGGGGGTGAGATCAGTGGCTCCCCTGAATCCTGGCTCCTGGGCATCGCCCTTTCCTGTGCACAGATCATACCACTTGTCAGGATCCGTGACATCCCTGGGGAGGGGAGGGGGCAGCAGGGGGGTGGCAGAGAAGCAGAGCCTGAGTGCCTGCACTGCCCCTGAATAGGAACAAGCACGCGTGAGCCACCTGCCACCCTTGTGCAGACCTCATTCCTTCAGTCGAGGGAAACAGAGGTGGAGAGGGCTGGGGATGGGGGGAGGTGGAGCAGAGGACCTATCCTAATGCCCTATGCTCACTCCATGTCCCTCCCCCAGACGACAGCTGCCAGGACCAGCCGGGCACCAACTGCGCCCTGGCCATCAAGGTGAACCTGTGCGGCCACTGGTACTACAGTAAGGCATGCTGCCGGTCCTGCAGACCTCCCCACTCTTAGGCCCGGCCGCTGCTGCCCTGAGAGACCCGAGCACCCTGCCTCTGGGGCCACGGCTGCTTCTGGGGTGCCCCACGCACGGACACCCTTCCTGCAGGGCACCCGGGCTGTGCAGGTGTGACACTGAGCCTCTGCTCTCCCCCCAGGAGAGCCCGTAGCACCTGTCAGCCTCCCCAGACAGAGCCGCTGCCCCTGCGCGGAGGGACGGTTGTTCTTAAGAGCCTGAGGGTGGTGTGTCTGTTTCCCACCCCCCAGCACCCAGCCCAGCACCTAGCTGCCCAGTGGGGCCCATGGCCCAGAGCCCAGAGGAGGAGGTGACCAGCCCTCCTGCTCCCTGAGCCCCTCCTTGCTCTGGGAGGATGACCATCTGTCTGCTCAGCCCCAGGAAGGTCCTCTCTGCCTTCAGGGCCGGGGGGTGGAGAGGGGGGCAGGGCAGGCAGGAAGCAGCAGGTGCCCTGACGGATCCTGGTCCTGTGGAGCTGTACTCTTCCCAGGGGAATGTTCTCTCTCCCTCCCCGCCCAGCCCCCATCGCCTCTCCTACACGAAGCTCTCGCATGAGGGACCCACCGCACTTTACGCCTGGGAGAGGCACTCTCTCACGGTATCCCTGTCATGTCGCCCCGGTCAGTACTCCTCTGTATGTTAATAAAGTGGTCGTATTTATGGTGGCATCATGGGCTCTCAGGGCTTCTGGCTGGCGGTGGGGGACCTGGAGAGATGGGTCTGTCCCCCTGGAACCTCCCAGGGGGGTGGGCTTTGAGAGCCAGAGTGGCTGTCCAGCTTCCCCATTCAGGAAGATTTGCTGAGACCTTGGGTCTCAGGGACAGGACTGTGGCTGGGGGCCAGCCGGGCTGGGGGGCTCTCTGAGGAATGACAGAAGGTGACAGAGTGGAGACCTGGCCAGCAGGGGTGTTCAGCATCAGGACTCGGATGCTGGAGTCAGAACAGAGACGTATTCTTGGGCCTTGTGATGGTGGGCACCTGGGGGTGCTAAGGAGGGTCCTAATAAAACACGGGGGCCTGGGAGGGCCAGGTGATCCAGCCCAGGTGATAACCGCTCTCCAGGAGCTCAGAGTTTAGGCCAGGGATCCTCAGTCTTTGAAGACGGACAAAGCCATCTGGAGAAACTCGAAAGTGAATGTGGCTTGTTGCCACCCCTCTGGGGGCAGAGCCCTAACTTCACGGGCTGGAACAGGAGAAGGCCGGCTCCACCTGGTAACTGGGCTGTATGCAGCCCTTCCAGAAAGTTCCACGGAGGGGTCAGAGCTGTCTGGAATCCCGGGCAGACTGTGGACAGTGGACAGCGGCGTGGTGTGCTGAAGCTGCGTTTATTGGCTTTCCGCTTTTCCCAGGGAGCACGCAGCTCCCCGCAGGCCCCCGCCACGCAGCTGCGCGAACACTTGTGGATGGTGCGTTTTTTCGCTCTAAGAATCTACACAGAGGGCAGAGACCAGCAAAGGAAATAGGAGAACGGGAACAGAACAGCCACAGGAAGTGCCACCCCCCACCCTTGCCCCACCCCCCAAGCTAATGTATCAGAAACAAATTTTTGGGGTTCCACAAAGGAATGGGGGTGTGAGCAGGGGCTCTGGGAAGCTCTGGGATGGACTCTGGTAACATGTCCGAACTGAGGCGGGGTGAGGAAGGAAGAGAAGGCAAAAAAATAGGGGATGCTAAAAACAGTGAAGTCCTTACTAACTCTGCACATGTCCAGTCCAGCCGTCTCAACGGATCGGCCCTTTCAAGTACGAGCAGCGTGGACTGCCCACGGCTCAGGGACGGTCACCTGCCCTCATAGGTTTGTCTTGTAGTCAGGCGGGTGGCTGGGGTGAGGGTTAGTTGTTGGTCCATCTTCCGGAAAAGATGGGGGCTACCCTACCCTGGGGTTTCAGAGACAGAGCCCCTGGAGAAGACGGGGTGGGCAGCCATGCTCCGAGAGGAAGCTCCGCCTCTGTGGGTGGAGCTGTGTTCCCCACGTGGGCTCCCCTGCGTTTGGGACATTTCTCCAGGGTGGCCATTGGGCATTGTTTCCCCAGCTGGAGAGAGGGGGCTGTGAGGAGCTCCAGGGAACCCCCACCCTGCTGGGAGCTTGGTGGAGAGTAGTGAGCTCAGCTGAGGTCTTCACACGGGGCAGGGCAGGGGTGGCCGGGGCCTTCCTGGATCCCAGAGCCCCTTGAGAAACAGAGGGCGGGGAGAGACGGGTCTGTCCCCCCTGGAACCAGAGCTTTGAAGAAGGGCTCCCAGTGGTTGACTCCCAGGGATGGGATGGCCTGTCTCAGGTCTACCTGTGGAGTTAGTGGGTCTTTTATGGCTCTATTCACTCTACCACGCCAGATCTGAGAGATGGGCTGTATGTTTCCGTGGGGCACTCCCAAAGCAGGTGGCCTCTTCTCCCTCTTTCACCGGACAGCCAGCAGGGACTGTGCGTCCCCGAGGTCTGGCCGCCCCCTGAAACTCCCCCTTCTAGGGGTGTGGTTCTACACAGAGGCCCGCTCAGCCTGGGTCTCAGTCACCTGAAGCTAGGTGTGGACAGGGTGGAGGCAGGAGAGACAAAGCCCCCCCCTCCCCCGTTCTGGTTGGAGGGACAAGAAGAGTAAGTCTGAAATCACCAGGGAAACCAGATGCAGGGCCCCACGCATCACCGTGGCGACCCCTCCCTTGAATAGGTAGGTAGACTGAGGCGGAGGGAAGGGACTGACAGGGCCGGCCAGGCAGCCAGAGGTGGCCCCGTTAGCCAGGCTGAGCTGGAGGCCGCTTCCCGCCACACCTGTGCCGGACGGCAGCGTGGGCATCAGGAGCCCTGCCCTCCTCAACGTGCCTCACCTGGGCCGCACCTCGCCTGCCTCCCTTTCTGCCCTGGCCGCCCCTAACCCGGGCCCTGCCTGCCTTCACCCACCTTATCCCCGCAGTGAGCCCCGGGGCTCCCCGAGGGTGGGGCCCCATGGTGGCAGGGACGCCGGGAAGACTGGGAGACCAAGCCCAGGTGTGGGTGTGGCTGTGGGGCCAGGCTGGCAGGCTGTGGGTACTGCCCCATGTACCCTGCAGGGCGGGCAGGGGGCAGGCCGCTCAGACGTCAGTACTGACGCTCCGGCTCCGGGAGAAGGCCTCCCGCATGGCCGAGAGGCGGTTGGGGTTGAGGGCCTGCAGGCCCCCGAAGGTCTCGGGCGGCCGCTGCACGTCCTCCTGGCTGACGGCCCGGTAGGCCACACGGCCCCCGCCGTTGCGCACGCCCTCGTCCTCGTCCTCGGGCCCCTGCAGGAAGAAGGTGGGCGGCTCGTAGTGGGAGCAGCTGCGGCAGAGCGCGCGGGCCTGCGGAGACCTGTGGCTGAAGGAGGCGGAGGCGGAGGCGGCCGGGTAGAGCGCCGGGCCGTTGGTCAGCACCAGGTTGCGGTTGGAGTGCAGTGGCGGCAGGCCGGAGTGCACCGCAAAGTCAGGCTCCTCCTCGTCCTCCTCGGACTCCTCCTTCTTGCAGCAGTAGTACTGTGGGCAGAGGGCGGGTGACCCGGGCTCCCAGGGGGGGGGGACCAGGGTGGGCTGGGCGCTGGTCCCGCTCCCTACCACCCACACTTATGGGCAGCTCCCTCAGGCCGGGCACCCTGCTAAGCGCCCTGCAGGGAGAGCTGGCCCATTTCATTGCATGGGCAGTGGCAGATGGAGGCAGGCGCCATCCCCAGCAGCACTGTGCCGGTGGGGAAACCGAGGCACGAGGGGTCAGGCGGCTTGGCCTCAGCCTAGTCCATGCGTGTGGGGTTATGTTGCTTCTACCTGCGGGTGGCTTCCGCTCCTCCCTCAGAAAGACATCTCCCCACCCCCACCCCTACCCCCGCCCCAGACTGCCCTAGACTATGGGTGCGGAAGGGATAGCAGACCCAAGTTCTCCCTGCTGCCTTCTCCTTGATGCTGTGTGCCGTTGGATAGGTCCCTTGCCCTCTCTGAAACTCAGTGTCCGGGAGGCCCTGGGCCAGGGGAGTTTCCACAGGAGGAGCCGGGCCAGAACTATCTGATTTGCACTTTGTTCGAGCCCTGACTCTTCCTCCCCCTCCCCTGCTTCCTGGGCCCCAGCCCTTGTGGGGGCTCCCTCGCCCTGCTGCCCCCCGCCTCGCTCCCCTCCACGCCTCCCCTGGACCCCGGTACCTGCAGCCGGCAGTAGCACAGCACCGCAATTATACACAGCAGAATCACAGTCGCCAAAATGCCCCCGGTGATGACCACTGTCCCGGCTGTCATCCGCCCCCTTGGCCATCAACAGCCTGCAACACACACACACATGCCCACGTCACTTCCCCCGTCGCAAATGTCACCTATTCAAGACGACAAGGTTCGGGACACACGCAGAAAGGGGCTGGGGGAACACTGCCTGACCAGGCGGTGGCGCAGTGGATAGAGTGTCGGACTAGGACACGGAGAACCCAGGTTTGAATCCCCGAGGTCGCCGGCATGAGCGTGGGATCACAGACATGATCCCAAGGTCGCTGGCTCAAGCAAGGGGTCACTTGGTCTGCAGTAACCCCCTGGTCAAGACACATGAGAAAGCAATCAATGAACAACTAAGGAGCTGCAATGAAGAACTGATGTTTCTCATCTCTCTCCCTTCCTGTCTGTCCCGATCTGTCTCTCTGTCTTTGTCACACACACACACACACACACACACACACACATACACGAAGAAAGGGGGACATCAAATACCATAGCCCAGGGTGTGCACATGGCCGGAGGCGGTCTGGCCCTCTGCCTCCCTCTCACAGCCCCAGGCCCCACGTCTGTGAGAAATGATGAGAAGCACGCACCACCCTGGCTCTTGGGAGTTTGGGACGATTCCGTGGACATGTGTTTCAGAGCTCAGTGTGGCGCCCTCTCAGAGGATGGCACCCTTCCAGCCTTGCTCTACCAGCTCATGCATTTTTTTTTTTTTCCAGCTCATGCATTTTAAAATTTACGCCAAACGCAGCCTGGAAGAACAGAGGGTTTTGTAACCTGCTTTTTTTTTTTTTTATCCAGACAAGATCATCCTTATTTTTTTCATATCATTAAATTAAACTTACTCCTGTGACGTAACCACCAACCCTATTACGCTGTATAACATAATTGATCCCTCTTTACAATTTTTAATTATGATGAAATACACACAACATCAAACTTGCCACCCCAACCAGTTTTAAGTGTATATAGCTCAGGGGCAGACGATCTCCAGAACCTCATCTTTCAAAACCAAATCAATTCCTCTTTGATATTGAGGCTGGTTGCATTTAAAAAAATAACTTAAGCCTACTTTTTAAAAAATGGATTTTAGTGAGAGAAGAAGAGAGAGATGGAAACATTAATCTCTCTCTACACACACCCTGATTGGGGATCGAACTGGCAACCTCCGTGCTGTAGGACACAGCTCTAACCAACTGAGCTATCCAGCCAGGATTAAACCCAAGTTTTAAAAACGTTCTTTTGTAGCTAAGTAATTGGAGTCACCTGAATTACAGAACCGACTTTGCGAATACTTTTCCAGGGGAAATTTGCAGAAGTGGGATTTCTAGGCCTGGAGACATGCCCTTCGTAAACTCGTCGTCCTGGGAAACATCACCCAAACGTTTCCAGCTGGGTGCCGATAAGCCCGGTCTCAGAATACAAGTCTCCTCACTTTGGAAACACTTGCTGAGGTTGGAGGCGTAAATGAAGAAGTTACCAATGTTAACAGCTGTTTCAAGTTACCAATGTTAACAACCAACTTCCAAAACTCCGGGATGGTTAGCAATTACTTCCCACAACCCAGCAGGAGGCTGGCTTCCACACACCCTGACTCAGTTTCCCTTCCTTCGATTTTCATTGCAGGGGGGCGGGGGGGGGGGGGGAGGCCGAGAGCCTATCAGTTAATTCATAAAGACTTCAGGTGCCAAATCCGGCAGATGCGGACCTCAAAACAAAACCAAACCAAACCCAGTCTGTGGGTAGCTTCCCGCAGTCATCTCCAAAATGACTTTTCACGGCCGGATTGTTCAAATCGGGATCCGTTTTGTGGTCGGCTCTCTGGACTGGAGCGAAGTCCAGTTCCCAGGCGCTCTCTGCCCCCTGCCCGCCCCACGCGGCTTAGCGAAGAACCTGGGTCATTGTTCTCACAGGGTCCCCGTGTACTAGAGAGCAAGGCTGGGTTTCCTCGCATGGCATTGAACCTGGTCCTCCGTTGCTGTTTCGTCCTCCGAGCGGGCTTCCTACCCGCTCACTTTGGGGACCCTGGGGACCGTTGTCCCTCTTGTCGGCGGTGCTGAGACTAAGGCGTGGGCCCCGCCCCTATCCGCCAAATCCTTCCGTTGTCAAGTCCCCCCCCCCCGCAGCCTCCCCCTAATGCTTTTGGGGCTCATTACCCAGATCCATGATTTTCACGAGGGGCTGTGAATAGGAGTTTTTCGCATTTCTTCTGCACTTATTCGCTCGGTCTTCTCTTGAGAACGTTCCCTATCACCTAAGACGGTTACCCTAAAATATAGTCCACGGCGGAGAGACGTGGGCGCTCCGTTCTTCTTCACTTATTCATGTTCAGAGTTAAGTGGACGCCCCGTGGGTTGTGTGGTGGTTTGGTCGTATCACTGGGGCCTCCTGCTTTTTAGACACAGACCGCGTTCCGATTCACCGCCCTCCTCATCCTTTCTGATGCTCAAAGAATCCCACCGGGACCGTGGGTTTGGAGGCCCCTCCAAGTGGGCTACTATGTCGTTCCGATGTGACCCCCCCACGAATCCTGGAGGGCGTTTTGCTTTGGGGCCCAGGATGTCCTAGCTTGTTTGGCCCCAGACCTGAGACCTGCGGCTATTCTGCGGACACCCTAGGCGTCAGTGGGAAGGGGTTTGTAGAGCATATGGTCCGGCCACCAGGGGTGCCCACTGTTCCTGAGTTTCCATGGGTGAGTTCTCTAGGCTTTTTCAGAGACCAGAGCTGATGGATTATTATTATTTATTTTTTTTAGGAAGAGAAAAATAACACGAGTTATACTGCTATTTCCACTTCAAATGAGAGGTGACAGGGTGTTCACTTATTAAAGTTTAATGTCTCTATGACTTTCACAGTAACAGCCTCCTTTCCGGATAACTACACTGTATCACGTATTTGTGTTTTCCCATTACATGCAATAATTAAAAATAACACGATCAGTGGGTTTTCACTAACACGTCTGCTGAATGGACTTGGCTATTTATTGGCTTTTTTTCTTCTTTCTTTTTTTTTAGGTTCTTATCGATATCCCCTTAGGGATGGGTAGTAAAAACGATTTTAAAATCACCGGAAACAATTCTTAGGATGGTGTTCCCACCAACTTAATACTTAACTTCTGTTCTTTTTGTTCCAGTTGGTGTTATCTTTTCTAAAAACTTGGGGTGTAATGGTGATTACCAGGTGTAGAGAGCATTCGGTTCCAAGGTCAAGGGCACTGACCAGGTGCATTCAGAGCGAGGTCTGGCTGCCAACCCCTGCCCCCTCCTCCACTCAGCCCAGGGCATCATTTCACTTGATTCTGAGTTGGTCCTTCCACTCTTTCTTTCTAAAAATATAGGAACATACACATTTCCTTCCCTTTTAAGCGAAAGTGACATTCCTTAGAAACTCTTTTCTGCATGTCCCTTGCTTCACCTGGGGGCAGGGGACCTGTCCCCAGAGCGACATTTCCCTGGGTGCTCGGATCTCCTCGGGACTCCTGCAGGACCACAACAGAACCCGCCTGCCCCTTTCCCAGCTGAGTCGTGCGGAGGGCCCCCCCAACCCCTGCACCCGGCCAGGCCCCGCGGGAGGGCAGCCACGTGACTTCCCACTTTTTTGCGATCACAGGAATGTGCAGTGAAGATCTCTGTGGTGTGTGCACGTTTCTAAAGTTTTTGATAAACGCTGCCAAAGACTTGCTGGAATCTGGGCCAACGTTTCCCTCTTCCAGGAATGTGTGAGAATCACCGACAGACGGGGGTTTCGTTTGGAGACTCCGAGGTCTGGGCGGTCGATGGGTGGTGGGTCGGTAGGGAGGAAGCTGGGTGTGGGTGTGGGTGTGGGGGGGAGCTTGGAAGGTGTGTGGGAGGCCGGGGGTGGTGGTGGGCGCTGGCTGTTGCAGGCCCAGCTGCCAAAGTCAGGTGTCCAGGTGGAGGGGGACCCAGGTGTGTACCGATGTGGAGAGTGTTGCCTGGGCAACGAACGCCATGTATCCGAGGTAAAGCTGGGTCAGGAACCCAGACCGACCAACAAACAGAAAGACAGATTCAGACAGGACCCAGAGCGATTAGAGAAGGAGACACAGACTCACAGACAGCTCCAAATCCAGGCAGACAGAGGTGCAGACAGGCAGATCCAGACAGCCTGACCGACAGGGCCCGCGTCAGAGAGACACTGTGCAGGCCACACAGACAGAGCCTGGGAGCCCGGGACCCCCGCATTCCTGGGCGCCCTGCCGGGCCCCGCTGACCTGCTTTAGCCCCTGGGGCAGCTGAAGCCAGCTGGCCCGCCGGCCCTGCTGAGGGTGCAGGCCACCCCGGGGCCTGATCCAGGGAGCTGGGTGTGCAGATGGGGCGTCCGACGGGGGGATGCGGGGTGGGCGCCAGGCCTGCTGTCAGGCCTGTCACGCTCTTCGCAGAGGTGAGGGGAAGCAGAGAAGGTGGCCAGCAGCAGAGTGCAGGCCGAGTCCCCTGTCCCTCCTGCCTCGTGGGGCTCAGGGGTACCTCAGCCTTCCCTGTGGGGGGCCAGAGAGCGGGCATCAGAATGACCCCCAGGTACCCCTTCCTAGTCTTCACGGCAGCCTCTGGGGACAGCACAGGCACACGGACCCCAACTTTGCAGGTGGGAGGATGAGACTCAGAGAACGACAGGGCCTCTCCCAATGGTCCCGTTAAACCCAGTCCCCTGTCAGGGCAGGCTGGTCACTGTGCCTCATTCCACACATGCCCCGTCTCTGGAACCCAGGACCCCCAGGCCCAGACGGTGTCAGCATCCCCGCCCCCCATCTCAAATGTACCAGGCATGTCCCCCTCTCTGAGACCCCCACACTAACATCTCATGGTGTGGGCCCCACTTTTTTTTTTAACAGAGTCAGAGAGAGAGAGTCAGAGAGAGGGATAGACAGGAACAGACAGGAATGGAGAGAGGTGAGAAGTATCAATCATTACTTTTTCGTTGCCGTTGCAACACCTTAGTTGTTAATTGATTGCTTTCTCACATGTGCCTTGACCGCGGGCCTTCAGCAGATCGAGCCACCCCTTGCTGGAGCCAGCGACCTTGGATCCAAGCTGGTGAGCTTTTTGCTCAAGCCAGATGGGCCCGCGCTCAAGCTGGCGACCTTGGTGTCTCGAACCTGGACCTTTTGCATCCCAGTCCAATGCTCTATCCGCTGTGCCACCGCCTGGTCAGGCTGGCCCCACCTTTTAAGATGAGCTAACTGAGCCACAAGAGGGGATACACCCTGATCCCAGCCCCAGTGAGATGCACAGTTGGGGTCAAGGCCACATGTGCTCTTAGCATCACGTCTCGGGGCAGGGATGTGTCCTCCCACCCCCAGCTGCTGAGCCCCGCACCTCTGCTGTGTGCCCTGTGCCCTGTAGCCCGTGTAGGGGCGCACTGCTGCAGCCCAGCACCCCCCATGTGTCCAGTCCCTGAGACACATGCCTGGCAGTCACCTCTCTAACCCCTGCTGGTGCCTGCCTGGCCACTGCTTCCTGAGAGCGGGGTGGACATGTATGTGGCCCATGCTGGGAAGTGGCATTGGACCTGAACCTTGCCCCGTCCCTGCGGGTCACCCGACCTCAGGTGGAGACATGAGTGCTCAGGCTCCGGCTGGCCAGGGCCACACTTTGAGCCATGTGTGTGGAGGGCCAGTGGAGCCTCGAGTCCTCTCTAGAAAGGACACAGGTGCCCCGTGAAAGCCAGGCTGTCTGCGGCCCTGACCCACGCGGTTCCAATTCCCTCCCCAGATCGGCAGTGTGACTCTGTGAATACGTCACCTTGAGTGCGTTTCTGCTGCTTACGCCCAATAGAGATAATTATGGCTCCCCCTTTGTCGATGAGGGCACTCGCTGAGCTTGGCAGATAGCGGAGGGCACGCAGAGACCCAAGCCTGTGCTGGGAGGTACAGTGACCCCCTCCCCAGCACCCCAGCTGGACCCTGGAAGCCGGCCCGGCTCTGCCTTCGGGCAGCTGTAAGAACAGGGCTCCTCTGAGCCACAGCCCCCTGTCCTCCGACTGCTATTGTGAACATTGTGACCCTGTGTTAACGTCCCCGAGGGCACTGGGGAGTGGCCAGGCCGGCCACAGAGTCTTCCTCCTAGGTCTGAGATACGGACAGCCCCTCGCCCCTGGCTCTGGGGAGGGGGGTTTCCAGCAGCGTGACGGGGAAGATGCCGGTGCAGGCCAGGCGCCCGGCGCTGTCAGCAGCCACGAACAGCTCTGACATCTGGGCCCTGTCCAGCTGGAGCGTCTGTCTCAGCCTCGCTGTGCCGATACGTGCATACCAAGGGGCAGCAACGCCCGCTATCGGCGTCGGTCCCGGCCCAGGGCCTGGCCAGCAGACACTCATACCCCAGCCTGACATCAGCCCACAATTAACTCCAAACAGCCCCTGACGGCAACGTGACTCCCCGGGCCTCACTCTCCTGCCACCCCACCTCCAGGATGCCCTTCTCTCTGCCTTGCCATCAGGGCCCAGAACATGCTCCCTCCTTCAGGAAGACTTCCTGGACTTACTTAACACATCACAGAATCTCTAAGTGCCAGTGCTGGAGGAACCATGTCTCACAGCTCTGCTGTCGGGTCAGGTGGCAGTCCGAGGCCAGTGCAGGGCGGGGGGGGGGGGGGGGTTGTTGGATCATTTGTGACTTCAAATAGTGAGCGGGTGGACAAACAGTGGCCAGAGGTCCCTCCCCCCAACTCCCAGACCTTGCTGCCCTCACGGGACCTTTCAGATCTCCTGTGCCCAGGGACTCCACCCAGTTAGACCCTGAGGTGACAGTCCTAAAGGGACGCTGTTCTGCCTAGGAGGACAGACAGGTGGGGGAAGGTCCTGCCACACTCTCTCTGGTAACCCTGGGTCGGAGGCTACTCCCTGAGCCTCAGTTTCCTTATCCGTAACACGGGTCTGGCAGGGTATAGACAGCCGATTCCCATGAGCTCGGGACTTGAAGGATCTCGGTTTGCATCTTGAACCAGCCCCACCTGCGAAGGCTCCAGAGGACAGAGATGCGTGTTGAAGTGTGAGGATCACGGGTGTCAAAAGCTATTGATCCAAAGCCATCAGCAGAGATGGCAGCCCCCAGCGGGGGCAGGGCAGGGCAGGGCCGCACAGACGGGATGCATGCTTCCCCGGGGAGCTTCGAGGGAGGTAGGGCTGACCCGGTGAGTGATAGGGGGTCCCAAGGACCAACGGAACGGAGGGCTTTGAGACTCAGAGCTGGAGAGGGCAGTATGGCATTCGGAGGGGGGGCTTCCTGAAGCTTCCTGGGGGGGAGGAGAGGAGGCGCTACCTGATGAGGCAGCTTCTGAGCCAACCAGGAAGAATGGCTGTGGAACTAGCCGGGCCGGGAGGGGGGCAAGGAGGGCTGTGGGCAGAGGGACAGCAGAGGCAAAGGCTGGGAGGCAGAAAATCATGGGCAGGCCCCGATGACAGCCTGGTGGAGGCCTCCCGCTATACTGCCCGGCCAAGACAATCTGGCAGGTGTCTCACTGAAATGCTAATGTGCCCTCGGGACCATAAATAGTTTTAAAGCTTTATAAATGGCTTTGCTTCCCTGTCCTCACCCAGGATGTTTACAAGGACCGGGTTGTGAGATGGGGCCCCTCTATGCACCCACCCCGACCCCTAGAGTCTGTGAAGGGGCCGGGTAGGCAACTGTCCCCCTGTGATACAGCACTGTGTCTCCCGGGCAGGTGTGTGTGGCGGGGGGTGCGGGGGGCAGCCAGCCCCTTTCCCTGCTCCGGGTGTCTGCTGAGCCAGGACGACCAAATGGGGTGGTGTTGGGGGCGGGGAGCAGGAAACACCTGGCAGCAGAGCCAGACGCCAGCCAGCCAGCCCGCCAGCCCTCCACCTGCCTCCCCCGCAGAACCCCCTCCCCTGGCAGAAGACCCAGCATGGCTGCCATCTGGACCATGGGTCCTTCCTGCACGCCGTGTCAGACTCTCCCGTGTTTTCCTGTTCCTCTGGCTCTGTCCACCCCTCCCTGCCTTGACGACCTCAAGGAGGGAGTCTCTCCACAGTCCACAGTCCACAGTCCCCCCCTCTGCAGTGCGTGGCTCTGTACAGGGGGCCCAGCAACGCTCTGTCCGCCATGTGCACTGGAGATGCCCAGGAAGAAGCCAAGCCCTGCACCCCACCCTCCTCCGCGCTGGCTGGGCCTCCAGCTCACGTTGCCCTGCGACTTTCGAACCTGCCGGCCCAGCACATGGGGCTCCTGGTAAAACGCAGCCGCTCGGGCCTCCGTGGGTCTGAGCGGAGGGCCCCAAAATCCACTTGCTTAACAAGCAGCCCTGTCAACTAACTGACGACAGCGCTGCTTATTGCCAGGTGGGGGAAACTGAGGCTGGGGGAACAGAGGGCTGGCCCTCGCTGAAATCTGTCAGCCAGGTTGGCCGCCTCCCTCCCTTCCAGGCCTCCCCCATCCTGTGTCTTGCCGAGGGCTTACGGACAGACGGCCGGCTGGCCAGCACGCCTCTTCCTCCACCACAAACACATCTGTCTGGTTCTGAGAGCTCCTGCTACCTTGAAGCCCGAGGCCCGGCTGTCCGCGGGAGCGAGGGCCGTGGAGTTCCTGTCTAGACCTGCTTCCACATTTGTTCCTCATTTCACGCTCCGCGGGGCTCCCAGACTCCAGCGCTCGGTAATAAATAGAGGGGAGGTGCTCGGCAGCGGTGCAGCTGGTCTCGATGTTATCCAGAGCCGGGCCGTGGGGCAGGTTGGCGGGAGTGGACCCCGGGGACCGGGGTGTCCGCCTCCAGGTTCATCCTAAGCAGGGCTTGGCTCGGCCCTGGGAGCCCAGTGCTCCTCAGAACTGCCAGTTGACCAGGTGCCCAGGAGTGGGGGATGGTGAGCCAGTCCTGTGCTCCCCCTCTTTCTGTTCTGAGGCCAGAGAATGTGCTCCAAGCAGGGGGATCAGAGCCACCGGGTAGAGCGGTGGGGTTGGGGAGCTGGTGATTAGGAAGTACCCGGGACGCCCTGGGCTGGCCCACATCGTGGCGTGGACACCTTGAGGGCCTGTTTCACATTTCTGGGACCATGCCATTCTGCTGTTCGACTCCCGGTGTCCAGAAGCTCTCCCCAGGCCCTCAGGGTCAGCGCCTTGAGATCAGGGCCTTCTCGCCTGCTGCTCACTGCTCAGTTCCGGGTGAGCACCCCAGAGCAGGGCGCACAGTGGGTGCCTGGCACGCATTGGGAGTGAATGAACCACGGGTTCCTTTGAGCTCTTCAAGGATGGATATCATTTCAAGCTGGACTCAGGCCACGCTGGGGAGTGGGGTGGGTGGGAGGCTGGGGTGTGATGGGGAGCGGTAGGCCCCTCCTCTCCGGTTCAGCATCAAGGTTAACAAGCACAGCTACTGTCCGGTGCCGGATACGGCTGCTGTGTCTGTCTCATTTTACCCAGCTTCCCCAGGGTGGTATGATATGACTTTACCGGGGAGAGTCAGGCAGCTACCTACTGGGCCACACTCCCCGGCCACGTGGGAAGCAGGACGCGCACACGCATGCACACACGTTTCTGCACGATTGCCCCACCCCCATACTCTAATAGAGTGAGACAACCCACCCAGCACACAGAGACTCCACTGGATGGCTGCTCTGCCTCTGAGTCCCCACCAGTCCGCCGTGGTTGGGCTGGGGCCTCGGGCTGCAGCACGGTGGGCCAGGAGGAGAGGGGTCAGGGCAGAAGCCAGGGCCCGGGTGGCTGGAAAGCCCTACCTAGAACACGGCCAGGAAACAGGAAGGGGGAGGGGTTGGCCCCTGCCTGGCCTGGCCCAAAGGCTCAGCTCTCCTACTGGCCGGGGGAGGAGGGTACCCCTAGCTGAGCAGCCTTCCGGCACCTTCTGGCATAGTCCCCAGACGGTCACTGTCCCCGACCTCAGGAACCTTTGGGAAGGCAGAGAGTGGCCGGAGGAAACCCCTCCAAGCTTCTGTCGAGAAGCTGTTCCAAAGCCACCTCAGGTCTCCCTGGTCCTCTGGGCAGTGGGCAGCAGCAGGGAGGGCACTGGTCAGGCCAGTGGGGGCCTGGCCCACGGGGCCCTTTTGAGAGGCAGGCTGCCTGGCTGTTCACAGCCCTTGGAACCTGCTTCAACATTACAGCCTGAGCCTGACCTGGCATTGGCATAGTGGATAGAGCGTCGGACTAGGACGCGAAGGACCCAGGTTCGAAACCCCGAGGTCGCTGGCTTGAACGCAGGCTCATCTGGTTTGAGCAAGGCTCACCAGCTTGAGACCAAGGTCACTGGCTTGAGCAAGGGGTCACTCAGTCTGCTGGAGTCCATCCACCCCGGTCAAGGCACATATGAAAAAGCAATCAATGAACAACTAAGGTGTCGCAACGAGGAATTGATGCTTCTCATCTCTCTCCCTTCCTGTTTGTCTATCCCTATCTGTCCCTCTCTCTGTCACAAAAAACCAACAACAATACATTCCAGCCTGAGTTGTCACTGCCGCTGTCAGGCCTACAGCCCCCAGCTCTGCTCACTGGCCTGTCCACCCAGAGCGCGGCTACGTGGGGTGCACCGAGGCTTGTGATCAAACCAGCCGGATCTCCGGGGAGGTAGAGGCGGCCTTGCTGGGTGGGGGGAGGCTGGGAGCACGCTGCTGCCCCCTCACCTTACACACAGGCCGCTGTGCCCCCGGGAGAAGAGGCTCACCCCGGGTGACCCCAGATAAGTAAGGCCTGGACATGAACCAGCAACCCTGAACTGCCCCAAGGGGCCCGGAGGTGGCGGAGGGAGGGAGGGAGGGAGGGAGACTGGAGGTGGGGGTAGAAAGAAGGGGAGACGGGAGGAGAACAAGGAACCCAGTTTCTGGATGCTGAGCTCCCAGAGCCTGGCCCGGGGGCCCACAACAGTCGTCAGCCCTCTCCTGTCTGACCTCCATGTGGTCTGCAGGAAGTGTGCACATCTGTGCAGAAGCTCACGGTTCACGCCCGTCTCACTGGGCCTATCTCTACTGACGCTGGGGACTCCGACGCAGCTGAGAGATCTGCTCTTCACACAGAAGCTCCTGTCCCGCCTTCCTGCTCTCCTGCCCCCCAACCCCCCGGGGATCCCCGAACCAAGCTCTGGACAGGCCACTGCCTCCCTGAGACACCCTGAGTGGCTCCCGAGTGCCTCACACTAGTAATAACCGCATCGTCCTGTCCTGAGCCCCACGTCTGTGCTGGGTAGGGTGCAACACCCCTCCCTGACATCTTCAGTCCTTGGGATCCGAGTACAGCAGCACCCCAAAGCCGATGTGTTTTCCCACCCCCAGCTTGCCGGTCGGTGGGAGGGACAGGCTGCACTTGCCTCCCTAGCCCCTCCGGACCATAAGCCCCATGAAGGCAAGTACCTGGCTGGCTTGCCTTCATTGCCTTCACGGAGTCCTCCCGCCAGCAGGGGACAGTGCAGCGCAAGGACACAGACAGGGTTCCACATTAGGGACCGATTAAATTGAGTTGGGATTAATCTGACAAGCCTGCACTCCACAGGTCCTGAATGTCTTTTCTCTCTGGTCCCCGCCTCCTACCCCTGTCTGCCCCTCAGTGTTTCCAGGATAGGTTGGGGGTGGGGGAAGGCAGAGTGCTGCAGGCCAGGCCAGTGTGAGGACCCTGCAGACAGGACGCACCATTCCGGAACTGTCTGGGGCCCTGGTCCACAAGCAACATAGGAGGGTGGGGCTTAAGACCCCCCTCCCCCGGGGGAGCCCCAGCTCAGCTGCACAGAGTGCCGGCTTTTTCTCTCCCTTAAAAAGAACAGTGTGCAGAAGTTGGGTTTTCAAAGACCTTTCTGCTGCTGGACTTAAACTTTTTCTTTTCGACGCCCTCTTCCAAGAACCGCGTGCAGCTCCTAGTCCGGGCTCAGGGCTTGGAAGGCGCACCAGAAGGCATGGTGGGCCAGGATTCGCAGGGGCCACGAAGCTTTGTTTCTTAAACCCACACGGCATCCCAGCGCGGAGCTAAGGGTGCTGCGGTCAGGAGTCACCTAACCCTCACAGGACGCTCCGTGCAGGAGCCGGGAGGGTCCTCACCCACAGACAAAGAAGCTGAGGCCCCAAGAGGGAGGTGCATCTAGATCTGGCCTCGAAATGGGGAGCCCATCCGGGATCTGACCCCAGGCCTTTGCCCACCACCGTGGTTCACATTCCCCAAGTTCACGGCAACCCTAACGACATTCAGCAAAAACCCTCGTGGCCTCTGAGCCCGGCAGAGAGAAGCACATACAGAGGATTGGGAGACCGAGCCGGATGCCCATTCCAGGTGATTCAAGGCTAGGCGGCCAGTGCAGGGCTGGACTCCTGACCCCTCGGGTGCTCAGCTGCCCAGGGTGGGAGAGAGAGGGCTTTGGGGCCAAGGTCATTCCCACACCCCTATCCCCTGGGCACCCAGACGGGCGAGCTCAGTAAGAGCCTCTAAGGAAATGAATGGTGGACTAGACGAGGTGGGGTGGGGTGGGGTCTGCAGAGCTGGGGAGGGGGGCATTTCTATGTGTATCCGAACAGGTCTGATTTTAATTATTTTTTTTTAACAAAACGAGGGCATTTCATGAAGACTGGGCTGTGGAGTATTTGTTGTTTCATGAAGATCCATGGTTCTACCCAGCACCCCCCACCCCCCGGCAGTCCATCCAAGTGTCCCTCCAGACGGTGGCACTGAGCATTGTCTAGGCCCCAAACACCCGGTGTTCAGGGTGCTCCACGCTCGTCCATGATTCACTTGCAGCCTTGCGTTTACTGTCCCTGCGATGATCGTTAATTAAACAGGTCTGGCTAAGAGGTTTACTCCTGGCCCTTCCAACCAAACTTGGCTTGTATTTTGCCTCTGAGCCTTGGCTGGTGACATTTCATGGACCTTGAACTCTCTTCTAGCCCTGCTTATTGAAATCCCTGGCTATCACCTGGCATGCTCCTTGAGCAAGCCTTTCCTGACCCCCAGGCCCTGGACACAGCTCTTTCTTCTGGGGTCTAGTAGCATTCACTGTTTGTACTATGTACTTGGCACTTACTGTTTATCAGCAGTTCAACAGCAAATATTCATTGAGCTTCTACCACGTCCCAGTTTCTGCTCTGGATCCCTGCCTTGGCAGTTTTCAGTCCTGGGGGTGAACACCGATGGACGTAAGGGAGGAGATTACACAGGGTACTCATGTTGGGGGGGGGGATGGCAGCCAGGGAGGCAGTCCTGAGAGAATGACCTGGACGTTTGAGACCTGAGAGATGAGTAGGGAACAATGGGAAAGAACAGCCCACAGAAGAGACATCATGTGCAAAGGCCCTGAGGCAGGCAGAGCACAGCGGGCTCTGGAGCACAAGAGCAGGAGAAAGAAAGGACACGGGGGAGGTTGGTGAGACCTGGCTGCACAGCAGGGTCAGGCTGCACCCGGACAGTCTTCACGGAGCCCTGGTCCTCAACTGCCCGCCTTTTGCAGTGTGCTGCCCCTTCCTCCCTGGAATGCTTTCTAGATCAGTAGCGAGTCTACCCGAGGTCAGAGGAAGAGCCCCTGGAGACGATTCCAGGGAGCGACGCTCAGAGCTCACACCAGTCCAGAACAGTTCCTGCTCCCACCTGTTGGGGAGGAGAGCTCTGTGATTCCTGGCGCCCCGGGGAGAGGACTCCGCAGGCTGCCCTGGTTTTCTGAACCAAAGCGCAAAGGCTGGAGCTGAAAGGATGAGACTGTTTCCAGTGATAACCGTGCCCCAGAACAAAGACCACAGATATGTATTAGGGTCGAGCGAGCACCCAGCAGGTGAAAGCCACAATGTCTGGCACCCAGGCTAAGTTACCTGCCGTGCAGAGGAGCTGAAACATACAATGCTGAACGAAGAGAAAAGTTCATCAGCTGAAACTAACCTGAAAGGGGCACAAAGGGCACAATCAGGGGACAAGGACATCAACGTAGTGGTGTCTGTTTCCTACACGTTCAAAACACTAGAGGAAAAAAATTGGACACATTAAGGAGAAACATAGAAGATGTGAAAAAAGAACCAAACCAAATTTCTAGAGACAAAAATAAGCTCCTGGCTCTGGCCAATTGGCTCAGCAGTAGAGCTGGCATGGGGAAGTCCTGGGTTCGATTCCTGGTTAAGGCACAAAGGGGAAGCCACCATCTGCTTCTCCACCCCTTGCCCTTCCCATTCCCTCTCTCTCTCTTTCTTCCCCTCCCGCAGCCATAGCTTGACTGATTTGAGCACGTCAGTCCCGGGTGCTGAGGATGGTTCCATCAAGCCTCTGACTCAGGCACTAAAATTAGCTCAATTGCGAGCATCAGGCCCAGACGAGGGTTGCTGGATGAATCTTAGCAGGGGACACATGTGGGAGTCTGTCTCTGTATCTCCTCTCCTCTCATTTTTTTTTAAAACTTCTTTTTATTTTATTCATTTTAGAGAGGGGACAGAGTGAGAGAGAGAGAGAGAGAGAGAGAGAGAGAGAAAGGGGGAGGAGCTGGAAGCTCAACTCCCATATGTGCCTTGACCAGACCAGTGCAGGGTTTTGAACTGGCAACCTCACTGTTCCCAGGTCGACGCTTTATCCACTGCGCCACCACAGGTCAGGCTCCTCTCATTTTTTTTTTAAAGAGTAAGCTACAATGTCTAAGATTAAATACACTGGATAGAATTAATATCAGATCAGCTATCATAGAGGAAAGAATAAATGAACTTAAAGACAGCAATAGAAACAATTTAAAAGGAAACAGAGCAGCCTGACCAGGCGGTGGCACAGTAGATAGAGCGTTGGACTGGGATGCGGAAGACCCAGGTTCGAGACCCCGAGCTCGCCAGCTTGAGCGCGGGCCCATCTGGCTTGAGCAAAAGCTCGCCAGCTTGGACCCAAGGTCGCTGGCTCCAGCAAGGGGTGGCTCGGTCTGCTGAAGGCCCGAGGTCAGGGCACATATGAGAAAGCAATCAATGAACAACTAAGGTGTTGTGACGGCAATGAAAAACTAATGATTGATGCTTCTCACCTCTCTCCGTTTCTGTCTGTCTGTCCCTATCTATCCCTCTCTCTGACTCTCTCTCTGTCCCTGTAAAAAAATATAAAATAAATACTGCTTTAAAAGGAAACAGAGCAAAAAGACACAACATAAGTAAACAGAACTTCAATGACATGAAGAAAATTTCAAGTGGCCTAATATACAGTGTGTCCGTAAAGTCATGGTGCACTTTTGACCGGTCACAGGAAAGTAACAAAAGACGATAGAAATGTGAAATCTGCACCAAATAAAAGGAAAACCCTCCCAGTTTCTGTAGGATGATGTGGCAGCATGTGCGCATGCGCAGATGATGATGTAACACCGTGTATACAGCAGAGCAGCCCACGGCCATGCCAGTCGAGATGTGGACGGTACAGAGGAAAGTTCAGTGTGTTCTGTGGCTCGCTAAATTCGAATCCGTGACCAAAGTGCAACCTGAATATCGGCACGTTTATAACGAAGCACCACCACATAGGAATAACATTATTCGGTGGGATAAGCAGTTGAAGGAGACGGGCAGTTTGGTGGAGAAACCCCGTTCTGGTAGGCCATCAGTCAGCGACGAGTCTGTAGAGGCTATACGGGATAGCTACCTAAGGAGCCCTAAAAACCCTGTGCGTGCATGTGCTCGACAGTTACACCTAAGCAAGACTACAGCTCATAAGGTGTTAAAGAAAGTCTCTGTTTTACGGGGTACAAATGGCGGCTGTTGCACGCTATCAAACCGGCAGATAGACCCACACAATGCGCGTTTGCTACAGATATGCTTCATGAGATCGACAGTGATGCAAGATCTTTGCAGAAGATTGTGTTTAGCAATGAGGCGACCTTCCATACCCCAGTATGAAACTGGGAGAGTTTTTCCCTTTTATTTGGTGCAGATTTCACATTTCTATCATCTTTTGTTGCTTTCCTGTGACCGGTCAAAAGTGCACCATGACTTTACGGACACACTGTACATGTGACCGGGACCCCCAAAGGAAGGCGGGGAATGCAAAAAAAAATGCTAAGAAGAAATATTGGCTGAAAATTCTCCAAATTGGAAGAAAACTACAGACCCACAGATCCAAAAACCATGAACAAACACGTACACACACACAAGGAAAGAAAACGAAAGACACACCACCAAGAAACGCTCTAGTAGATTTGTTTAAAATAAGTAATAAGAAGAAAATCTTAAAAGCAAGAAAAAAAGGGCCCACAACATTCAGAGGAACAAAGACAAGAATTACTGCAGACTTAGCACTGGAAACAATGAAAGCCAGGAGGCAGTGGGCAGTGTCTTCCAAGTACTGGGATGGGGTGGGGTGGGGGTGGGGGAGCATCAACCTAGAATTTTCTATCCAGCAAAAAGTCTTTCCAAACTTTAGGTAAGATAAAGAGTAGCATTAGTGCTCTCTCCCCTTCTGGGCTATAAAGTGTGGGAGGGCAGGGCCCACCGCTCAGCGCCTCGACCCATATACTGTCTGGGACCATTGTTGTGGGCACATTTCCGCTCTTCTCATCGGGTTTGGGTCCGACCCGAGAAGTGGGTTGGGGAGCCATGTGGGAACTCCTCTGCTCATGGGAGATGGAAGGGAGGCCCAGGTTGAGGGGACAGTGGTCATTCAGGGGGCTCTCCCCACGGGGCACCCGGCCCTGAAGAGTGGACACGGGGCACCTGATGGCTTTGCACCTTTCTCCTCTCCTACCTCCACAGGAGTGTGAGAGCCAAAGAGAAATCTATGCAAGGCTTTACAAAAACAACATGCCGAAAAAAAATACATAGATTCTAGCTAGTCACAAGGTAACAGGCAGTTTCCATGGCTACAGCTGGAAGCTGCGTGTGCTGAGGTGAAGAGGTGGGTTCTACTTAACTCAACAGATGAGGGGACTTGAACAATTTATGCCCAGGAACCAGGGGCCTGGCTGCTGGACTGGATGGAGGGAGGAAAGGAGGGAAGAAGGGAAGGAGGGAGGGAAGGAGGGAGGGAGGTAGGGAAGAAGGGAGGGAAAGAGGGAGGGAGAGAGGGAGGGAGAGAGGAAGGAAAGGAGGGAGGAAGGGAGGGAGAAAGGAAGGGAGGAATGGAGGGAGGAGGGGGGGAGGGAGGGAAGAAGGGAGGGAAAGAGGGAGGGAGGGAGGAAGGGAGGAAAGAAGGAAGGGAGGGAGGAAGAGCCCTTGGCTCCCTCTCCCCATTGTCCCCCGGGGCTGATTTCAGTGGCTGTTTAGAACGACCCCCCATGTCTTCACAGCTCTCCAGTTTACGCAGAGTTTGCAGATACAGTGTCTCCCCAGAGTGAGCAGCCCTGTGATGGGGAGAAAACAAGAATCTTTACCCTTCTTCACAGCTGGGCACTGAGGACCAGGGTCTGGGGTCGCCCAGGATACAGCAGGTTGGTGCAATGAAAGCTTGGGCTGCCGGTCACCCTGTCCGATTCCCTGGACTCCTTTACGGCCCACACTGGGATGCCCAGAACTCCCAGCCCACCCACAGATGTCCTGGGGTGGATAAAAGGGGCCAGGCCAGCCCTGCCCTGTGGAATTCGGGCTGGACCACCCCTCATCCCACCTCAGAGGTGTGTGTGTGTGCGCGTACGCACACGTATGCATTTGTGCACATGTATCTGTGTGTGAGCATGAACGTGTGTGTGTGCGTGGATGTGTGAGTCTCATCTCCTGATTGATACACAATAACAAAGTTTTTTTTCTTCTTGAAATCACAATTCATCCAGACGACCAACCCAGGCGGTTGGACACTTCGACTCTCCTGGGAAATGAGGAGGGCCACACCACATCTGGCTCCTGGACAGATTCCAGGCTTCCTGCTCCTCCTGGTGGGGGGTCCCCCCCAAAGTAAAAGCTACAAGGACCCCAAGGAGGGCCCCCACCTGCCTGTGCATACTTCCATCTCGGGATAGAGGCCTCGAAGGGCAGCTGTCCACCCTTGGTCCAGCCCTTACCTCTCGCTCACCCCCTCATCCTACATAGTGTATGGGGTCCTGCTGCCCGCTGGGCCCACTCTGGGCCCGGGGGCTGCCATTGCATCATCCTCTCCATGCCTCCACTCTCCGCCCGGCTCTCCCTGAGGCTGAGCCAGCGTCAACACTATGACCTTCTAGGGGCACCCTAGCCACCCTAAACTGTCATCAGTGGCCCGGGCTTCACCATAGATGCCGCCTCAAGCCATTTGTTTTACATCAATTTTCCTCTTTCCAAAAACAAAACAAAACAAAAAACCAACTGGGCCCAGCCGTTCCTGAGTGAGTGTCGGCAAGTTGTTGAAAGGGCCCGTCCTGCAGATTAAATGATCGTTTCAAAACCAGTAGCCTGTGGGTGAAGAACGGCAGGTGGCCCCTGAGGCCTGGCCATGACCTGCATGTGGCCTGGCCCAGGAAGCCCGCCAGCCCTGGAAGCACCTCTGATGATGAAATTCCTGCGGCTGGAAATGACGGGGCCGCACGGACAAACGGATGGATGGACGGACAGACAGTTGGAGCAGACCCCGTGGCCTCCACCAACCCTGCTGGCTGACTGCCCATTTCTGGAACACTCCGAGCCCCTTCCTCCCTGAGGAAGCTCTGAACATTTGGAGGGGAGACCCTGACCACAAAACAGACACCCTTTGTGGCTCTAACGGTGGGCTGTCAGTCCAGGGAGAGGCCCGCAGAGGCCACGGCACCACCGGACAGAAGAGGCTGGCCCTCAGGATGCCACAAAGGCTTCTGACAAATACCTACCAAGTGCCCCTACCTGTGTGCCGGGCACGGTGCCAGGGGCGTAGCTCAGCATGGAACAGAATCAACAGGTACCCTCCATGAGGGACCGTAGCCGGGCTGCGGATGGAGACCAGTGGAGATGCATCCAGAGCCAGGCGTTAAGCCCCAAGAGTGTGTCACAGGGATGCCCTCCCTGGGAGGTCACGTGGGGTCAGGGCTCTTCCCTCAAGGGCACTAGCCGGGGGAGATCTTTCAGGGAGAGAGTGGAGTAGGGGAGGTGACCACAGGGAGGAAGGGTCGGAGTGTTCTAGAAAGCCTCCATACAGGGCACCGCAGAGAAGAGAGGCGAGGGATAAGGTTGGCATGGAAGTTAACAGGGTCTGTTCTAAGCAGAGCCCCGCAGGGGGGTGGAGGGGCACTGAGGGATCCAGTCCAGCCTCAGCTGGGATGGGTTTTTTTTAAGCAGACCCTTGCCCTGCTGCACAGCATGGAGGGCCCTGACGCCCACCTCCGGTGGCATCGCACAGGCCAGGTCCCCTGCGTCTTGCCAGTACCAGGTGTCCAGGCCGTCCACCCTGCAGTCCTCACGACCACCCTGCAGGAGGTGACAGCCGTGCTCCTTGTGCGGGCCAGGGAACTAGGACACAGAGAGGTTTAGCCACACCCCCTCAGCTCACCAGCTTGGGAGGAGTTCTCATGGCAAGGGGTGGAGGTGACGGGCTGTGCTCATTCCGCTGACTCTGCAGCCCACGGTCCCCTGTCCCCCCTTCCCCTCCCCCTCCCCCACACTCCCCCGCCTCGTCTCATGTTCACGGACACGAACACTCCCAGAAGGAAAAGGACACACAGCAAAAAACAAGACGCAGCCCAGCGGCAATGAAATCGACCACAGAAGAAGCAATTATTCAGGACACTGCCTCGCAAAAAAAAAAAAAAAAAAAATCTTTTTGAAATAGAAACCTGTTCAGTAATTAGAGGGAGCGCTCGTGTGGGAAGTTCTGTGAAGGTAAAACTAAAGTGGACTATATTTTCAGTTCTGTAAACGGGTTCGCACAGAGCCTTGGCGTCTCTGCGTGACAGGGTAGTTCTAACCAAACTCTAAACCCAGGTACATGTCAGAAGTGTGCAGGTCGGCGGCAACAGGAAGCTGCCGTTTTTCTGGTGCAGTATCAGGCTATTTCCATCAGTCCTCCCTCAAACCAGAACCAGGTCGTTTATTCCAGAATCAGGACCCTGGGAGCCAGTGTGCGGTATGTCGAGAGGAGATCCTGGTGGGAAAACGTGTGTGTGGGTTCTGGCTCCGGGTGTGGGTCCCTCTCTCAGCCCGCGGGGTCTGCTGGGCCGTGGGAGCCACGGAGGGCGGGGGCAGTGCTCCCCCCCCCTCCCCGTGCCCCCCCTTCCTCACGGAGCACAAGTGTCTGGATGGAACGCTTACCTTTGAACTAGAAAAATGAGCACCTTTATTTCGTGGTAGGGGACATTCCCGAATGTATCAGGGTGTAGGGCCTTTGCCAAGGGCGCGTGGGAGAATTTGGAAGACGGGGTACAAACACGACATTCCCAACACTGCCGGGCGATGCCCTGAACAGGTGTCCCCGACACACAAATGAGATGCTCTCAGGTGGTCTCCAGCACCGCCCGCCACAGGGTCCCCCCTGCCCCCGCATTCTCACGGCTGCCCCAGCCTTGCTCCCTGTCTGGTGCCCCTCCCTCGGCAGAATAATCGGGGCTAACGCTAGGGGGACGCGTAACTGCAGCCCTGTCTGGCGCGGGTGAGTCGAGGCAGGGCCAGCAGGTAGGGCCGGGCTCTGCAGGGGGCCCCCGCGCACTCTCCTCAGCAGCACTGCGGGGCAGGGTGAGCCTCTATAAGCCTGGCAGAGGGACCCCAGGATGACAGCGGGAGAGGGGGAAGGTGACGCACAGGGAATGCAGCCTCCATCACAACACCTATTGAGCCTCAAAAGCCAATGAGACCCCCCCGGACGGCCCTGCCGGGTTTCTCCCCACCCTCGCAGGGAGTCACTTGGGACACCTTCCAGGGGCCACTTTGTCAGCCAGAGTCAACCGAGACTGCTGCCCAGCACCCCCAGGGATGGCAGGAGCACCCCGCCTCCCTGCCACACCTCCTCCTCCGCACTCCACACTCCACACTCCACACTCAGGCCTTGGCTCAGATTCCACCTCCAGGGACACTGTCCTCCTGGTAACCGCGGTGCAATCCGCCCAGAGCTGCTTGCGCCCGGTAACCGCGGTGCAATCCGCCCAGAGCTGCTCGCGCCCTGTAACCGCGGTGCAATCCGCCCAGAGCTGCTCGCGCCCGGTAACCGCGGTGCAATCCGCCCAGAGCTGCTCGCGCCCTGTAACCGCGGTGCAATCCGCCCAGAGCTGCTCGCGCCCGGTAACCGCGGTGCAATCCGCCCAGAGCTGCTTGCGCCCTGGTAACCGCGGTGCAATCCGCCCAGAGCTGCTCGCGCCCGGTAACCGCGGTGCAATCCGCCCAGAGCTGCTCGCGCCCGGTAACCGCGGTGCAATCCGCCCAGAGCTGCTCGCGCCCGGTAACCGCGGTGCAATCCGCCCAGAGCTGCTCGCGCCCTGCTCCCTCTGGTGCTGTTCACAGTGCGTGTCCCCTCGCTGCCGCCACCCCCGCCCCCATCCCCGGCCTTCCCTGTGGGGATCACGCCATTGAACAAATCTACAAAAGCTACACGGTACAAGTGACAATCCAGGGATGACCTACATGCCTGCTTACTAACACGGGTCCCAGTAAATAACAGAGAAGGAGGCCGGCATGGGGGGGACGGCCGAGCTCCGTCATAAAAGGACAAGGTGGGGGTGGGGGGTGGCATGCCGTGGGACTCTGTGAGGCTGTGCTGAGCCGGGGGGGGGGGGGGGGGGGGGGGCATGGCGGCAAACCGGGGCCTCTGCTTTGTGAAAAACAAGCAGGCTGATTGGCTTGACGTTTCTTTTACAGCAAGTGTGTAGTTATTTTATTTTTAAAAAAACAAACAAACAAACCCTGTAAAGTATGTTTAAGTTCTATAGATGTAAGTTTAAAATAGAAGCAGCACTCAAGAGACAGAGTTCCCCCGCCACCCCCTTCTCCTGCTCGGCACAGGTAGAGCCATCTCTCTGTTTCCATGTCGGGTCTGTTTTCCGGAAGAGGGTGTCCTCAAGGCTCACGGAGCACAAGAAGGAGCCAGGAGCTTGCTACTAAAGCCGAAGGTCTGGGGGTGGGGGGCGGCTAACCGGCATTTCCAGCAAGTCTGCAGGACTGCCCTGTCCCAGGTTTACGCTTACACAGTATGTGCAACTCCATAATCATAATAAAATAATAAAAAGAGGAGAATGCTCTCAGGGACCCAGAGCTTGACCCCAGGCCAGCCGCCAGCCGGGCCAGCCCCGGAGTGTCACCTGGGAGGGGCCACCCTGGCTGCTGCTGTGGCAGACAGATGCCGCAGACCTGGCTGGGAAGCACCCAGGTGATGGTGGCAGGCAGGGACCCAGGGTGGTAGGCGGCGCGGGGTGGACCTCCCTGTCAGGGGCAGCCACCAGGCCACTGTGCGGCAGGAAGTGAGCAGCGGGCCTGGCCGGCCAGTGGGCCTGGCCTGGAAGAGAGGTTTTCCCCAGGACTCCGCAGGGCTTGGACTCCTCTCCTCCGTCAGCCTGCTGAGAAGTAAGCTGGCACATCCTACAGGGGGATGTTATCACTGTCACTTTATGAATGAAGAACCCGAGGCCCAGAGAGGCTGAGTCACTTCATTGGGAACACACAGCCTGGACAGCAGTACGGCTCTGAACAGCCCTAAAGTCTGGGCTCCTATCTCCTCGGCCGCACTGCTGGCTTGTGGGTCATGTCCCAAGTCTTGCCCGGCCTCCGCCTGAGCCTCCTAGCTGGCTCAGACTCCTTCCACCCCTGCCACCCAGGAGAGCCAAGCACAGGGATGCAGGGGCCTGGCCTGGCCCGGCCCGGCCAGGGCTCCCTCCCATGGAAATCCTAAAGTGGGCAGGGAGCATGTCCAGGGGGTAGGCAGGCACGTGAGCTGGGGCACGATCAGACTTCTGACACTTGGGTGCTGCTGCAATAGAAAGTGCCCCTTGAGGGCCACCTCCTCCCGGGGCTACGTCCCCACCACTTACGCCTGGCCCGTCCTGCGTACCCAGCCGTGCCCCAGCCTCCGCCCGGGGCAGGCGTCTGCCTGGACTCCGTGTCGAGGAGTGTTAAGAAGCAACATTCGCTCAGTCACACCGGGGCCGTCTCCTATCAGCCCAACACCCCTGCCTCAGTGGGTCAGGTGTTCCAGCTCACTTATCACTCTCCTGGTCCGCCCGGGCCGCCAGGGTATCCCCTCTGAATGCACGGCAGGGCCCCCTCCCCGACCTCCCTGCCTCCCGTCACCCTCTCCAAGGTATTCTCTATGTTGCAAACTGAGGCTGCTCTCCGAAGGCCAGACCTGGCTCGGCCCTCTCAGGCCACGCTGCCAGTGTCTCCAGTTTCAGCCCCCGAGGACAGCCAACAAGCCTACTATGACCCCCACCACCCCCACATACTCCCGAGGCACCGGACTCACACCAAGATTGCTGTTTAATCCCCCCAAAAGCCCCCATGGAAGTAGGAGCCAACAGTCCCCATTTCACAGCCCAGGACCCAAAGGCCCAGGGTCCTGCAGCCGGGAAGCCGCCAGGCCAGGCTTGGAACCCAAGCTCAGCCTGAGTTTGGGGTGCTCTTGAGCAGCCCACCCTCCCCCGGGACAAGCGGGTCAGTCCCCGGGGTGCCTCCTGCAGCGCCTCCACCCTCAGGCAGTCCCCCCACCCCCCGTCTGAAGCCTGCTTAGAGAGGGGACCTAATATTACCCCAAAGGGAACAAAGGACTTTGAGCAGAGAGACGAGTGCACGCTGTCCCCAGGAGGCTCTGTGCTCGGCGGTGGGGGAGGCGCTGGGGCTTGTGACCCCCCCAAGGAGCAAGCAAAGAGAAAACCATTACCGGCAAGGTAGCAAAGCCAGGCTTGGGAAGCCCCCAGCCCGGTGGCCTCACAGGAGCTGGCCCCAGGAACAGGCAGACACTGGGCACCCCATGCAGGGTTCTCCATCGCCCGCCCTATACTGGGGGGGAGAGGCAGAAATTCCCCCAACCCCCCATTTTTGCCCAAGTGGAGGCTGAGCAGTTACCCCAAGGGAGCCCCGGCATCCACTCCCCCCCCCAGCGCCCCACAAACTGCCTTCTTTTCACTGACGCACAGATGTGGACTGCCTATGCTGGAGCCGGTGGCAGGGCCTGGGGCTGTGTGGAGAACGGGACAAGGGCGGGCGGCCACTCGGCCTCGCCTCTTGCCCGGAGAGCCTCGAGTCAGCTGTAATTTCCTGAGCGGTAATAAATCCGCCTGCTGCTCCCCGTTCCCTGCCCGTCCTGTGCACTGTAATCGTTCTTGGCTGGATCTCGCTGCCATCGCTCTGTGAAGCAGACCCTGTGGCAGGAGCCCAGAGGCCTCTCGGTGGGAGTATACCCCCCCCACGCCACCCCCGTGCCATGAAATCTCCAGGTTGGCCAGGCCGTGCGGCTCAACCGGAACCAACACCAGAAGTCAATGGTGTGGAGCAGTCCTTAAAAGCACAAGACTGGGGGAGGGGTGATCACTTGAGTGGGGAGTGGAAGAAAATGGCTAGGGGGCTTGGACTCACTCAGGACAGCCCTGAGAGGTCACAACCCCTCTGCACGCCCACCCCCCACCCCCCAGGGCCGCAGTTCCTCCCATCCACACAGGGCTGAGGTGCACGGAGCTGTCATGGCCCATCAGGGACATAACATGATCATCCCATCACTGGGCGAGTGACTTGTCCAAGGTCTCCCAGAAAGGTGGAGAGAATGGGGATAAGTCTTGGCTCCTCCAGCTGTGCCCCCTTTCCCCCGAGTGCCCTAGTTCTCGTTCCACGTTTGTGCTGGCATAAGCAATGTGTGTGTGCCTGGGGACATGAAGCTGTCCCACTCCCCACAGGAGAGATGAAGCTGGAGAAGGTAGCACACTTCCATGTGGTAGTGCTCTGAGCAGAGTGTCTGCGTGCTCCGGGGACCAGCTGCTGCTCCCAGAGTCCCCGTCCCAGAGGCACCGAGGCTGGGAGACCCTGTGTGTGGGTCCTTCCCAGACGCCCCCCCCCCCGACCCCGACCCCTCAGGAAGCCATTTCCAAGTGAATCTAGACTACTCAGTCCCATTGGGAACTCCCGATCACCCTGTCTGTCTTTTCCATCCCCGTCACGCAGGTGTTCAACAAACCATGGCCTCATGCAAGAATGAGTAAAGCCCTACGTCCCCCCTGAGCCCAGCCTCAGGAGGGAGATGGATTTTTCATGAGTTCCAGCACCCGAGCTCTTTAGAAAGCTTGCAGCCGGTGCCCAGAGGAGTAAAGACCACCTCTCCTCCAGCCAGAAGGTGCTGGCAGCCAGCTGCTTAGGCGAGAAGAGCCTGGTCACCTGGACTCCATCTTCACACCATTGGAAGAGGGGCAATGTGGAAAGAAGGGCATGTGTGCTTTCCTAGCGAGTCTAAACTTTCTGGCAGGTGGGAGTTCTCACGGTGCCTGGAAACCACCCCCCGCCCCTGCCTGCCCACCAAGATCCTGGTCCTGGTAGAGGGGTGCACTGTGGGGAGGCTGACAGGATGACCTCTCTGACTTTTCTGAGCTCTAGCTTCCTGGGGAATACTGAAGGGTTAACTGCTGGGGCTGAGGCCTCAGGGACACCCCCTTATCCTCCAGAAGGGTCCGTGAACTTGCCCCTCAAGATTCTTGTCTTGCAGCCACGGGAGCAGCCAGGAGGCACACACTGGCAGGACTGGGCAGGGCCCATGTGGGCCTCGGCCTTTAGACCACAGGACACTAAGTGGGATAAGATGGCAGACCCAGAAGTGTGGACAGGACAGGTGTCCTGGAATTTTGGTGTTTGGAGAATCTTTCATTCTTGGCGGGAAGAACCGAATGACAGTGGTGTGCCCTCCCTCCCTCATTTAAGCTGGGATTTCAGACAGACACATGTGAGTGGGAGGTGACGCAGAGGCCAGCGCTACCACTTGCTGGCAGTGTGACCTTGGCCAAGTGACCAAACTTCCCTGAACCTCAGTTTCCTCATCGGATCTGTCAAGTAGGGACAATGCCCCCTGCCCCATGGGCACTGGGCGGACTGGATGGGTGACCACACAGGGCCAGCGCCCAGCACTGCCTCTGCAGAGGACACGTCTCGGTGAATGGAAGGTCTCGGCTCCTGGCAGCAGAGAGAAGGGGGTCACGCTCTTCTGGGAAACTTTCCCTCTCCAAATTCCCTCATGCTCAGGCTACAAGAAAGACGAGAAGTCCCTTGGCACAGTGGGTGCCCCAGCCTCTCCCTCAGGCCCTCGCTGCCCATCTCGGTCACTATCCACAGTATCTTCCACAGGGGCGCGCTCGGAGGGGACCCAAGGTGGGACATGTGACGCCAGCTCAGGCAGCTCCTGGGGCAAGGTGGCTGGGCCAGGCTACCGTGGGTTCTCCAGACAAGATGGGCACCCATTCGGGTTTTCCCCCGCCTGCAACTTCTGCCCCCACGACCCATGATTTGCGCGGCTGCTGGGCCCTTACCTTGAACCATGGGAACGGCGCTGCCCCGGCTGGCCGAAGACTTGGGTGCACGTGACGGGGCGGTCCAGCGTCCGTCCTGGGCAGCGCGCAGCTACTAACAGCCGCTCATGCCCAGGCCACTGCTACGGCGCCTGCTGGGGACCAGGCAGGTGAAGCGGGCACTAAGAGGTCCCCCGGGGCCCGCGGGTGACCACTACGTGCCCAGCCGGGAGCCCCCTGCCAGTTCCAGCTGCGACCACGGCTCCGGACGCCCAGGCTGGCTCCCTCCCGAGCGGAACGCGCGCGCACGCGGCTCCAGCCTAGTCCCGGCACAGGGGCGCGCGCTGGCGGGGAGGCGCGCGACCGAACCGGTCGGGGAGCGTGCGCCGCCGGTCCCGCGCGCGCGCCCCGCCACGCTGTCGTCGGGGGCTGCGGGAAGCGGCCCGGGAGCTATCCCTGGTGCTGACGACTTGTCCGCCCGGGGCTGAGGCTGCAGGACCTCCCGCGAGCCCCGGGAGGTACCTCACCCTGCCCGCCTCCTGCGTCCTGCAGGGTCTGGGTTGCTCCGTGCCCGCCCACGTTCCTGGCGCTCCCCTGCTCCACAGCGTTGGGATTTGGAGTCAGGCTGAAGCTGCAGCTGCTCATTCACAGTGCGACCTTGGGACCAGTCCCTCACTCCATGTGCTGCTGGTCTCGTCTTCCAAATGGGCCGCAGCCAGAACCTGGAAAGGTTTGTCTGAGAATCAAAGTCAGCGATGTCCAGGGCCCCTGGCACCCAAGGAGGGCTTACTGAGCTCCCACTTCTGTCATGGTGTGTTCCCACCCGTTGGTTAGCAACCACACAAGCACGTAGAGAAAGGGGCAGTGCGTGTTCTCCTCTGGGCTGGCGGGCGCTGGGGCTTGGTGACTGCCGTGGGATCACGCAGGACAGGCGGCAGATGACAGGGAAGGCGGCAGACCTCTTCCTTGGGATTGCAAAGCCCAGCGTTGGGACCCCTGCCTGGAAGATAAAGAGGAGCCGGTTTAGGCTGGGTACCAGGGAGAGGTTTTTGAGGTAAGATCTTTTCACCTGGAAGGAGTGACCCAGGACACAGTGAGTGGCCTCTGTCCTGCAGACACTGAGGAGGAGGAGGAGGAGGAGAAGGAGGAGGAGGAGGAGGAGGAGGAGGAGGAGGAAGAGGAGGAGGAGGCGGCTGCAGCCACAGGGACCCTAGGCTGAGAAAGACCTCGAATTTAAAGAGGCTTTCAGTTTAAATATGTGAAGCGCTAAGAACTGTGCTTGGCGCACTGAGGGTGCTCGTGAATGGTGCTTTATTGACCCCGTGGGAACTTCGGTTCTCTATGAGAAGCTAGATAGACCCTCGCAGGAAGAACCTGTTAGGTCACCTCCATCCCAAAGCTGAGAATACTAAGGACAGAAGGGCTAGAATGACCTGCTTAGCGTCCATTCCCTCCTTACAGCCGGGCTGAGGACAGAAGGAAGGGTAAACAACTTGCTGAGAGCCATACACAGATACCAAGTGTCCAGCCTGTTGCCTCGGCCTGCCGGGTCCCCTAGCATGGCTCACCGCCTAACTTCCTCAAGTTATTCAAGTCACTGTGACCCGGGAGAGTTTCCTGTGAACAAACCAGGCAGTCCCTCATTCCTCTTAACTAGTGGGTGGAGCAGGCGCCTGCCCCTGTCAGCATCTCCTGTCCCTTCCGTGCAGGATAATTAAACGTTACCTGTCTCATTTTCCTAAGGGACCAGTGACTGCCTGACTCGTTAACTGTGGGCGGTACCTGCTTCCACGGGGCACTTATCTCGTGATAAACAACCTTAGTGTGTTCCAGACACAAGGCTGAGCACTTCGCCTCTGTGGTCTCACAGAGGTCACCCTCTCAACGTGCCGGTGAGGCAGATACTGCTGTCCCCGAGTCTGCGGGGACACACCTTATCAGCTTAGGAGCCACAGACCAGACACGGCTGGCCTGACTCCCCAGTGCGGGCTCCTCACACCCTCCTTCCAGATTGCCCACGTCCTACCCCAACCTAGGAAAAATGATGGAAACAGTAATAGAAATTACATACAAGGAGAGAGAGAGAGAGGGAGAGAGAGAGAGAGGGAGGGAGGGAGGGAGAGAGAGGGAGGGAGGGAACACAAAGCCAGGTGAGAGATATGAGCCAGTGAATCACTGCCCTAGGAGACGGCACAGCAACCCTGTCAGTCAACATTTCCAGTCCAAGTCCACACTATGACAACTGAGCAACATTTTTTTTTTTTTTTAATTTCAGGATTGCCTAGATCCTAGCTCCTGTTTTGTCAGAGTTTTCAAAGGAGCTGCATTTAGTGCCAAAGTCTCTTTATCAAGCGGTCCCAAGCCGCTCTGGTTCTTTCCTGGTCTGCTCTCACTCATGCCCTGCGGAGCTTTGCAGCTGTGGGTCCGGGCGGCCGTGGGTCCGGGCGGCCGTGTGTCCGGGCGGCCGTGTGTCTGGGGTGGCCGTGGGTCCGGGCGGCTGGGGTCCGGGCGGCTGGGGTCCTAGCGGCTGTGGGTCCGGGCGGCTGTGGGTCCGGGCAGCTGGGGTCCGGGCGGCTGTGGGACTGCTCAGGGTCCAGAGCCACTGACCCCAGGAGGCGCTGGCTTCTTTCCTGTGCTGTGCAGGAAGGTGGGCTCCTGGCGTTGGTGATGATGCAATGTGAGCCCATTTCTTTAACACCAGGACTGAATATTCCCCCAGCACATAGGGTAGATGCCTCTCCTTTCCTCCCTGGGTAGGCTCAGGTGGTCACAGAGGGGTGACGCGGCTCACCCTTGGCCACGCAGCCAACAAGGTGGTGGCTATACCAGACAGATTTAAGATAACAATGCCCAGTGGTCCTTCTCTGTGTGACCAAAGCATGGCCTGAGTTTAAGCAAAAAAAATCCTATTTCTATAAATGAAAATAAAGAAGGGATCACTGGTCTGACTTCAGAGAAACTCTTCACCCTCAGCCTTCCTCCAATAATAGCAAGTTCTCCTGGACAGGCAACGTCCGTTTGGGACTGCGAGCTCGTGAGACATCGGTACGATCAGGCCAACGCGTAAAGACGGGACACTTGTGTCTGTACGTTTCCTGGGGGCAAGCGAGGGTAGCCTATAAAGAGAGACCACGTGTCTCTCCAGACCTCTGCACGTGCTCAGTACACACTCACAGACTTGAAAAGAATCCTCGTGACTGTGGGGATCACCACCTTCTCGTCAGAGCCACACGCCACCTATAGTGACATATACCTCCAGGCAGAGTGACCAGGGTCCTTGGGCGCGATGGGTTTGTACCCAGCTGCTATTTCTGACAGCTGTCTCATCCTGCAGAGGGCCCCTGAGGACAAAATATGAACAATAATGGCAAGAGCCTTTAAAGTTCTTTTCCCAGGAGCTGGGGGGTGAGGGGGGGTGGGTGAGCTCACCATCTCCAGACATGTCCACGCAACCCTGGCCACTCACTTACAGCAGAGACAAGCCCGCCCCAGGGGGCCCTTCCAGTCTAGGAGGTTCCAGACGGGATAGCCGACGGCCATTTGGAGTGGGTGCCCCTGTTCCCACTCACCCGCTGGGTCTCAGGGCAGGGCTACCACAGACCCTCATCTTCTGTTTCTTTCCCCAAACAGCACTGGGCCAAAGGACCAAAGTGATTGCCACCAGCACCTGGCTCTGGAAATGGCCCGTGCCTGGGGCCATTCATAAATTAACCTTTGTTATTTGAATTATTGCCCCCCACCCACTCCCGGGGGTTTCTGTGGTAGGTTGCATGGGCCCTGTGGTGACTCTGCCAGGACCGGAATGATCCATCCGGATCAGGCCCATTTAAAGAACAGATGAACTGGGAAGATGTAGATAGATATATCGCGAGGTGAGCAACAGCGTGACGCTGTGATTATCTTGTGACGTCAGCTTGGCAGCGCGTACTCACATCCCAGACCCAGGGCTTTCCGATTGGGTGTCTTTTGGATGTGACCAGGGGAATAACAAGGCATCAAACTGTGCAAGAGAGAGAGACAGAGAGAGAGAGGATTAGACAGCCAAGCGTGCAAAGGGACAGGAGTAGGCGGGCGTGTGGCGTGTGCATGTGAGTGTTCGGGCGCACACGTGGTGTGTGGGGTGTTTCCGTTGCCCTGGTTTGAAAAAGACAGGCTCATCGGTTTGAATAGAAATTACCGCTGGTTCTTCCTCACTGCAACATTGTAAAAGGTTGTGACAGCAAGCTTGATCCGCTCATTCTTTCAGGCTCTTCGTGGATGACACGGGTGAGGAGGAGACGGTGCCGCCGTGAGGCACTCTCTGATCAGTTCAGGGGCCCTGCCCCCCACTGCTGTGCTTCGCAGGGGGGGGTCCCCCTGCCGAGTCCTGCCAGGGCGGGGGAGAGGGAGGCGGGGTGGGGGGGTGGGGGGGTGTCACGGCGGGTTCGTCATGACAATCCCTCTCGGGTTCAGGTCCATTCCTCCGGAGAAGCACGAACAAGAGAGCTCATGATCTGATTGATCTTGGTTCTCCCAGCTGAACCACATCCCACAGCTGGAGCAAATCCAGGGAGGGCGTTCATCCATTCCTTCACGCCTTCGTTCCTGTGCCGCGCACAGTGGGTGCAGACACGAAGGCTAAATAAATAAATAAATAAATAAATAAAAATCCCCTTGTAGTTCCGGAGCTCAGAGGCGGGCGAGGTCTCCCCTGCGTGGGGGCAGCTGGGGGTCCCCGGGGACCCTGCTCTCAGGGGCTGGCACCCCCCTGATTGTGTGCTTTGTTTGGGTCATTATGCATTCCTGACCAGCCAAGGATCATTCTCCTGTTGTGTCCACTTTCCCCGTAAAGAAGCTGAGACTTGACCTGACCTGTGGTGACGCAGTGGATAAAGCGTCGACCTGGGAACACTGAGGTCGCCAGTTCAAATCCCTGCACTGGTCTGGTCAAGGCACATATGGGAGTTGATGCTTCCAGCTCCCCCCCCCCTTCTCTCTTTCTCTCTCTCTCTCACTCTATGTCTCCTCTCTAAAATGAATAAAATTAAAAAAATTAAAAAAATTTTAAAAAAAAGAAGCTGAGACTTGGAGAAGGTACATGGCTCACCCGAGGCCATGCTGTGGCCAGGACACATCGGACCCCAAAGTCCGCTCTGAGCATGTCCTACGCTGCCATGGGGCCCTCAGTCTGTCCTGCTTAAAAAGAAAAATAGGGGATAAAAATAAGAGAGTGCTTATTTGGAGGACAGGAGCCTAGAATGAAAGCGATCTCCCCGTCGTCAGTCTGCGTCCATTAGCACAGGCTTCGGTTTAGAGGAAGCCGGCTCCTCCGTTCCTTTCCATAAAAGGACAAAGCCTAGTGCCCTCGGTGATGACCACCTGCAGGTGTCATGACTCAGCATTAGATGCCAGTGAGGTTGGCCCCTTTCACTACCTGCAAGGTGCCACGTGCAGCTCTGTCAACCTCCTGCAGGGGACCTTCTCTGGAGGCCCAAAGACAGAAAACATGGGCTTGGCCTTTGTTCTCTGTTCCTTCTGTGCCTGACACCACGCTATGAGGCCACTGGCCTTCAGGACTCTTCCTGTTGGACTGATGAGGAAACTGAGGCAGTGAACGGGCACGTGACTGTCTGGGATGCAGAGTTAATGAGCTGCTCAGGGGTGACTCCTGGCTCAGAACCCCCCCACCACCACCACCTCGGGCTCCTCAGACAGTGAAGAATCTGGTTGAGCCCATCTTCCAGACTGAGGGGCACTTGGACCCTGGCAAGACCTCTAAGAAGAGCCTCCTCCTTACTCCACCCCCCAAGTGCATCCCACACGTGTCCACAGCTCTCACCAGCTGGAGGTGCCAGGGTGCCCCCGCCGCAGGAACCCCTGGCTGTTCTCCTTCACCACCAGGATGGAGTCCGCGCTCAACCATCAGTGCAGGCCGGCCTCTTCCTCCTTCCCCAGGCCTCAGGTCAGCCATATCCCGGGATTGGCCATTTCCAAGCTCACTGTTTCTTTTCATACCTCACTGCCTTTGCATGTGCTGGCCCCAAATTCCCTTTCTACCTGTCACCATCCGACAAACTCCTATGCACCCTACAAGGCCCAGCTTGAATGCTGCAGCCTCCGGGAGGCCAGGAGGGCATTTAACTCTATTTGAGTACGAGCCCCTAACATCCAGGGGCCGAGTCAGATGGACTCATTCATTGAGTGCCTACTGTGCACAGGGGCAGTGATGGGCGCTGGTTGGGGGGCACAGGTCAGGCCCAGCCCTGCCCTCTCAGAGCTGATGGCCTGCTGGATCTGCTGCCCCCTCCCCAGGGCTACCCCAGGCCCACAGTCTGGGTTGGTCCACAAGAAAGTCCCATACGGCCCAGGGGCCGCAAGGCAGGAGCCCAGGGGCTTGGAAGCAGACAGCATGATAAACACAGGCCCTTCACTCGCCTCTCTGAGCCTCAGTTTCTCTTTGTGTGATCCTCACCCTGCTTAGCTCCCAGGGTGAGGGTGAGGGTGAGGTGACCCTCTGTGAGCTGGACCTAGAGGAACAGGCTGTGGCCATTCTGGCAGCAATGACTGGGCTGGGCACCTGACCCCTTCTCTTTTTCCCAGAGTTGGGGCCTGGGGCCTGGGTGCCAGTCTCTGGAGTCCAATCCTACCATCCTCTGCCATCCTGAAGGAGGGGGCAGGTGGGGGCCTTGGTTAGACCACCTCCCCACCTCTGAGGGAGCCTGCAGGGGGGGCTGGCACTCCCCTCTTGGTCCCCTGCCCCTGGCACGTGCCCACTGACCACCTGTGGACTTGCGGTGTGCCCCTTTTAGGCCCTGCCTGCAGGCCTTCCCTCCTCGCCTGGGCCACGGAAAGACCTTTGCACCCTCAGCCTCGCCCTTGGCAACGCTCTGGCCCCAGGAGAATGGGGGCAGGAGCAGCTGGCGCTGGAGGCTTTGGGGACAACATCTGGAGGGGCATTGTTAGCGTGTGCCAGTGGAGAAACAGGGCAGGGCTGCCTCTGTGCTGTGGGTCTGCAGGAAACGTGGCAGGGAGGGAATGGGCCAGCCAGGAAACCTGCCTCCCTCCATGTGCCCTCCACTGCCATCCTTGGCCTCATCACTGACCCATGGTCACCCCCGATGGGTCAGCCCATTTCAGAGGGGAGACAGCCTGTCAGGGGACTGAGTTCTCTCTGCTGGTGGTTCCTGCCCCCACTGCATTCTCCAAGCCCCCCTCTCAAAGCCTGGGGTGCAGTGTGGGGGGAGGGACCCCCAGACAACTGTCCTCGTTATGAAACTATGATCACACAAGGACACTGCTGCCCTCCCCGATCCTCGCCTGGCCTCTCCCCTGCGCCGTTTCCATGGGTGATGAGAAGTCAGGGGCAGCCGCGCCAGTGCAAGACAAACGGAACAGGGGCTTGTGTCTCGACGAGCAGCTTTGCCGCCGCTCTAAGACCCTATCACATTTGCAAGGCACGTTTGCCCCTCGGAGGCGGAGGGGGGGACCACACTCTGCTGCCACCAAGCCTGTCCCTCCATGGGGGGCCCTTTTGGGAGGGCTTCCACTCTGTGAGCCGGGACCAGGGGATCGGACCAGAGTAGGTCTTGCTTGGGTTGAATGTCAGTTCTTCTCCCCTGAAATCTGGGCGCTGAGGACCTCACCCCTCCAGCACCCTTTACATGTAACCGCTTGAAGCTCAGGAGGGTGGGTGAGAGAGCCGCGTGTTAGACGAGAGCGGTGGCGGCGTCCTTATGGGCCGTCCAGTCTCCCACAGGTGTGGCCAAGGGGGCCCCAGGGAGGTGAGTGCCGGCGGAAGGGGCGAGCTGTGGGCATCTACACCATGGGCCCCGCTCTGGAGGGCTGTCGGGTAGGGTTGTAGCTATCTTTCCACGCCATGTCCCAGCTCCTCTGAGCCGGCTCTCTCCCCTCATCCCTCCAGGACTGTGGGCGGAAACGACACCTGGTCACTGCCCTTCACCTTGTGGCTTTCCTTACCTTGCCTTCTTCTTTGTTAGACCGTCCCTGAGCATCCTCACCTGAGTGACCCTCTGGGACCCTGCCTAATCTGCCCTGTCCCCAGCCACACTGCACAGGGGTCCTCTCCCCACATCCTCACCCATCTTGGATATCATCCATCTGCATGATTTCTCCGATGTGTTGGTGGGAAACTGTGTCCCCTGCTGGACTCCACGCCTTTGTCTGTGAGGCTCAGAATCCTTTCCTACATCTGCTGCTGTCCCTCGTTCCATTCCTGAGTTTCGTGTCTTCACATTGATCCACGGATGCTCTTTACATATTCAGGATAGGAACCCTTTGTCTGCTTTGTGGGTTGCAAGTCCTTCGTCCCAGGCAGGTATCCATCTCTTCCTTGTTTGGGGTCAATCATCACACAGGAGGCTGACAGCTTTTGGGTGACAGACCTGTCTGTTGTACCTTCCCTTCGGGGCTTCGGATAAAAGTAGGCGATACGTTTCTTACAATTTGTGCCGTTTTGATTTTTGATATTTCGTTTTTAACCCATCTAGGGCATCCGTGAGAGGTTTACCTATTTTTTATGACCTATTCTGTTTTGATACATGAACAGTCAGTCGTCCCCCGCTGGTTCCGTGGGGGACCACTTAATCACATTAAGTCAGGAATGACATTCCACACACGCCGGGCTGTTTCTGGTCCTCTCAAGGCCCATGGAT
Source organism: Rhynchonycteris naso (assembly GCA_037038555.1). Lineage (NCBI taxonomy): Eukaryota > Metazoa > Chordata > Mammalia > Chiroptera > Emballonuridae > Rhynchonycteris > Rhynchonycteris naso. Next base: position 3,272,273 of record CM072996.1, on the reverse strand, counting down.
CAATTTGCCTGTCCCCTCCCCAGCAGGCGGCAGATAAAGCTTTCATAGTTCTCTGCTACCGCTGTTATTTCAAAGGACGGGATGCCTGTCCACCTTCCTTTATCTCACTGTCAACGTTTTCTTGAGTTGTTTTTTATTTCCCTCTTGAGAATGAGCTGTATCACCAACGTGCAAGGTGGCCAATCCTTGGGGGGGGGGGGGGCTTCGATTCAGATCGGATCAAATTATAGAGTCATCTGAAGAAACTTGACGTCTGGAGAAGAGTTTCTAGGGCCAGACCGCCTGGGGTGCAGGCTCCTAGCCCCGCCACTCCCTCGCTGTGTGCCCTTGGGCAAGCTGCTTGCCTTCTCTCTGTACCTCTCTGGCTCCTCCACTTGTAAAATGGGGCAATAATGACCCCCCGCCCCGCTCGTCAGATTGGTGCCAGACATAAACGAGCTAAGATAGGTAGAGCCCCCGTGAAGGCAGACATCGGCTCTTTAAGGAGAATCATTACGGGCATGCGCTACTGCGAAGAGAAGGCGTGTGCGGCTGCCCAGGGAACTGTGACATGCCCTTCGTCACAAAGTATCTCTGTCTCAGGGGTGGGCAAACGTGCTCTCCTAGTATTGTTACAATGTCACAAAATATCTTCCTGTCAGGGAGCGGTGGTTCTATATCCTTACTTATTTGGGGTTTCTTTCTTTCTTTTTTTTTTTTTTTTTTATATATCCTTCAGTAAAACTGAAGCTTCTTAGGGTCTACTATCATTCTTTGTAGGGGAAGGGGAACAGAGGGATCCGGAAGCCTAAACATTCAAGAGAGTGCACAGCTTCGCGTTCTCAGAACGGGCGGGGAAACCTTTGGATCGGATCGTACACAGATGACGAGGAGGCATCTAACCAAAGTCAGAACCTACGGCAGTCTGAGGGGGAAAAAGAAACAAAGAGCGATTTGCTGTCCTGTGAGAGCGTATTTAGTGATAATCAATAGCAGGCATCCTGTCTTGCACGCAGGGAACACAGGAAGCGCTGGAGGCGGAAGGGGGCGGGGGTAATGCTGAGCTCTGCATCCCTGCACGACCCGCATGCACGCCCCCCCCCTCGGCCAGGGAGGCCTGGCGAAACCGCAGGGCAGAGCGGAACCAGAAGACACAAATACCCAACCAGACGAGGCTGAGCTGTGATGACTCACTGACACTTGGAAAATTCCACTCGGTAAATCCAAGCAAACCCAATGAAGATGGAGCAGGACAATCACAAGTCGAACAAGCGGGCCAGCGACAATCTTAAATACTTAAAAAAAAACCCAAAAAAAATCAACATTTGGGTCCCCCGTTACCCCAACCCAATGACGTATGTGCAGAAAAGTCCATTCAATTTGAGGGGAGGGACCCAGGGAGCATAACTGAATTTCTGATATTTGTTCATTTGGTTAAAAAATGAAGCCAATAGGCCCCAGCACACATACAGACAACCTGGGTGGTGAGCACATGGCTATTTGCAATATCGTTCTCTGTATTTTTCTTGTGTTTGGATTATTGCCTCATACAAAGACATGCGATCCCATTTCTGATAACCACCACGGGACCCGGACTTCACTCTGTGTTCTACCGGGTTTCTTTCCCTCCCCGTTTCTGGGGTCCCCTGCCTTCCTCCTTCTTGGGGTAAGGTTTTCGTTTTGTTAGAATACGCCCTTGGGTAGTTCTTTCAGAAAGTGGGGCGGCAGGAACATTATGTCACTCTCAAACTGAAGAGCCCGCCCGGGTCTGGCATGGTGAGTTCACACATCTTCCCCCCAGAACCTGGAAGGAGAGGATCCGTGTCTCCTGCCATTTTGGGGTCACTACGAGGACACTTTCCACTGAGCTGGTTCCTAGTCCTCCCCGGGAACCAGTCTCTCTCTCTCTCTCTCTCTCTCTCTCTCTCGTGTCCTTCACTTGCTCTCACTCCTCCTTTTGAGATATGAGAAACTTCACTCTTTCTGGTGATCTGGGGACGTGCCACCAGCTGTCTGGAGCGAGCCATGGCCACTGTCTCTGCTTGGCACCTGACGAGGGAGTCCTTTGAGGTTGAAGATGGGGGGGGGTGTCTTTCCATGGCTGTGGGACATTTGGCCATTTCCCTCCTGGCTCCTCCAGGTCAGGAACATCTACCAGGTGGCTGTGATTCCCCCACCCACCTCTGGCCGGGTCCTTCCCGTCACACTGCCCTTGAGGACGGACAGCTTCCCTGAGGAGTGTCCGGACTCATCTCTCAGCTCACGGTTTTGCTCCTTGGACGTCATGTTTCTGTGTTTCAGCTCATCTATTTTAAACCTCCGAGCCCTCTAATTAGCTCTTTTATAGAAAAGCCCGTTCTTGGCTCATGAACAGAACCCCTCTTATTTCTCTAAAGATAGTAATTATCCTTCTTTTAGAGTCTCCTTCTGTTGACTCAGTCAGGCCCCGGGTGCTGGAGTTTCTGTGTGTCCGCTCTGGTGCTGCTGTCCCTCCGCATGTGGTCATCTGGGCAGGCTGCTGGTCTTTGTGTCAGCGTCCCTGATCCTCCGTCCGCCACCCTGCGTCTGTCTCTGAGCCTCTGCAGAGGACGGGAAGACCCACCCAACCAGGCGAGGGGGGCGGGGAAATGCTCCCTTGGCTTGGGGCGTCCCTACCTTCTGTGGAGGTCAGCAGTTCCTTGGTCAGTGCCCTGTGTGGGGAGCAGTCTCTGCTTTGTCCTGGGAACTCAGGCGCTCTCTGCGGCCCAACACGGTGTGGGTGCGGGCACAGTGGGAGGAAGTGGACGGCCAAGTTGTCGGTTCCGATAGAACAGCCCGAGGAAACACCCTACTCACTGCCACCCACCCCATCTTATCTCCATGGCTCTGGACATGGAGGCCTCAAGCCGCTTTTGCACGGTCTTCTCAGAGAACTTTCTGGAATGTGGTTTCCTCTCATTTACTTTCTTGGCCTTTTTTATTTTTTTTTGTGATTCCTCCAGAATTCTGAGCCCCCGAAAGAACTCTTCATTTTTTTTCAACCGATTCGGTTATAAAATTTTTTTCTTAAAATGATTTTCTTTCCTGCCCTGGCCGGTTGGCTCAGTGGTAGAGTGTCAACCATACATGTGGAAGTCCCGGGTTCGATTCTCAGTCAGGGCACACAGGAGAAGCGCCCATCTGCTTCTCCACCCTCCCCCTCTCCTTTCTCTCTGTCTCTCTCTTCCCCTCCCGCAGCCAAGGCTCCATTGGAGCAGAGTTGGCCGGGGCGCTGAGTACGGCTCCATGGCCTCCACCTCAGGTGCTAGAATGGCTCTGGTTGCAACGGAGCAACAGCCCAGATGGGCAGAGCATCGCCCCCTGGTGGGCATGCCGGGTGGATCCCCCTTGAGCGCATGCGGGAGTCTGCTTGACTGCCTTCCTGCTTCTCGCTTCGGAAAAATACAAAAAAAAAAAAAAAAGTGTTTTTTTCCTGACACTTGTTAGAATTTAATTGTTTTTTTTGGGGGGGGGAAAGCACCCCCCTTTGACAGAAGCCTCAAAATATTATTAAACACACCGCGGAGAGTGTGCTGACCCCCTCCAGTGTGGGTGGGGGGCTTCCCCAGGGCCGGAGCACCGAGCACCAGCTACCAAGTGCAGCAGCGGCCGGCAATGAGGAGGATGCTCTGGGCCGAGCCCGACACGGGAACCTGCTCGACGTGCCGAGACCGCGAGACAGAAGGTAATCGCGGTGCTGGAACCACGGGGGCAACGGATGACAGTCGGGGCCTGTCTCTGAGCTCGGGACGGGGACACCGACTCCCCTGGGGTGCTGCCCTGAGGCTTCTGTTTGTCCACGTGTGGGGAAGGTGGTAGGCTTGAGGTTAGAAGACACCCCGTTGTGCTGTGACAGAGGACCTCACCCGGGACATCAGCCAGACCGAACAAGGAGATTGACACCAGGGACGTCCCTAGAATGGGCCCGGGGACCCTTAGCGGTGACCCCACGGTGACTTCCGTGGTCTCACATCCTGAGCGACTTCAGAGCAGACCTGTTTGTCCAGGCAAGAAACAGATCTTTGGCAGTGACACTCTGCACAAAGCCAGCCAGCCCGGCCAAGACATCCTGTCTAGATATTGACTAAGTGCCACTCAGAAAGGTGCCCCCCAGCCGTGCCCGCCCCAGCTCACGCCACTCCCTGCCCTCCTGCGTGCATGCAGCAGATGGTCCCTGTCCCGGTCGGGTTAATTTGCTTTTCCCCCAGCGTGTTATTGGACAGGTCTCCCTATAACTTGATCAGCGGGGTGTGGGGTGGGGGGGGAGACAATTGGATCAGGGCGTACAGATCACTGCTGCGGCCCCCCCGTCTCAGCGTGTGACTGTCCGAGGCACCCCTGGGGGCCTGGGGGCCAGCTCGTTTCCCAAGTCTCATCTTTGCCAAGCAGATGGCGAGTTCCAGTCTTGATTGGATTTGTGTGCATGGAGGTGACGCGTCTGATTGTGGCTGGAGGGTGGGCTGCCTGATCCAATCGCCAGTCTGGCCTGTCAGGAGGGCTGCAGCCCTCCCGGCCGCCGCCGCCGCCGCCGCGGAGAATGGACTTGTCCCTGGGAGGCGGAGCTGTCTTCCGCGGGTTGGTGTGCTGCCGGCGGGACGCTGAATCTTCTCCTTGATGGAGGCACATTTGAAAGCTTGAGCGTGTCTGCCATTGGGAAGCCCGACCGCCTGGGCTCCACAGCTCAGCGTCGTGGGGGTTCAGCCCAAAGAATCATGGGTAGGCACCGCACCCCTGCCACCGCAAGCTGGAATTAAAAAGCAAACAGCTCAGGGGTTCACCAACCGGGAGTTGGTGAATGGATGAGAGCGGTGCACAGCAGGGCGTGGCGGGGGGGGGGGTTCTCCGAGGAGCGAGGAGGTGCTGGCTGTCCCAACGGGCAATCCTATATGTCCCACCTGGTGTGGAGAGGCCGGCCGGTGGGGAATGCAGGTGGCAGTGGACGCCGGTGAGACAGGGCACGGCTGCACAAGGAATGAGACTCAGAAGGACCGTAGGGGCCCAGCAATTCCGGTCCTGGGTACCAACCCCAGAGAATTGGAAACAGGGACCCGAGCAGCTGCTGGCACATCCATGTTCACAGGTGCAGTCACAGTCTACGCGTGTCCATCGACAGGTGGCTGGAGAAACTGGCGGTGGCCCATCCCCACCGTGGGGTATGAGTCAGCCTTGGAAAGGAAGGGGATCCTGACACCGGCTCCGTGAGGATGTGAGGCTGAGTGGGTGCCAAGACCACACCTTCCAGGGCTGACCACCCGCTGCGTGTGGCCCTGTTCGGTCATGAGTGTCTCTAGTGTAGGGTCCTCACCTGTGACATGGGGGTGGTCTGGGCTTCCCTGGGGACACTGAGTGGGGAGGGCTAAGTGTCCAAATGTCGGACACGTGCATCACTATGTCCAAGCTGGATGGGCTGGACCTGAGCAGAGGGGCACTGGGGACTCAGGACCCAGATCCCAGCAGTGTGACAGCCATCTTCCCCGACTGGACGGGCCGACTCCAGGCCAACAGTGGGTGAATTCGCACCCGGCTGGCGTGTTGGCTCTCCTCTGACTGGGCATGCCGCCTCCTTTGTGTTGTGGTCTCACGAAGAGGTGGGCAGAGGCTGACGGAGAGCTGGTCGGAGGTGAGGGGGTGGCCTCGTGGGCTGGAAGCAGTGGCCGGAGCGGGCTGCGCCAGGGCCCAGGCTCCCGGCTCCTGTTCTGGCTGAGTCCATGGAGGACAGGAACCCTCCCCCTGCTGGGCACGGCTCTTCTGCAGACGAGGACGAGGTACAGAGCGCCCGCTCCATCCTGGTCCCACGGGGCTCCGGGCCCTTCTGAGTCGGCGTGGTGTGGTCTGGGGCTACCAGTCAAGGACCAGCCACTCTTCTGGCAGTGGCCCTTTCAGAAGAGCTAAGACACAGACATCGTGCGCTGGCATCTCCCTGAGGTTCCCCAAGCCCGGGGAAGGGGGGCATTTCTGCATCCCCATGGAGGAGAGAGCAGGACCCGGAGGATGCTCTCCTTGGTGCGTGCGGGGGTGTGTGTGTGTGTGTGTGTGTGCATATGCACGCACATGTGTGACCGGGAGGGAAGGCCTGGTGAGTTCCCACCCCCTGCTCCATCCCCTTCTCACGGACCGATCCTACAGAAGAGACCGAGGCTGCACCCGGGCCCCTGTGTCCATGGCAGTCGAGGCCTTGACGCCCGGCTACTCTGTGTCATGCAGGGGTGCCTTGGCTGCCCCTGGGCACTGGCTGGGTTCTCCAGGGTCCTGCCAGGGTCTGGAATCTGCTGAGGTATGCTTCCATGGGGTGTCACTCCCGGGCCCACAACACTGGCCCCTCCTGGGGTGTCACTGACCTCCCATCCTCTGTGCAGAGCTCTGAGGCCAGTGGGGACTCTGGTCCAGCAGCCAGGAAGGGAGTCAGTGGGGGCAGGAGTCAGATGGCCCTGGGCTGCTCCGGGCATCTGAGTGCCCTACTCTCATGTTATGGTCACCTCCTTCAGTGCCCTGGGTCCTGGGCACCCTTTTATTGTTATTATTGTTTTATTATCAAGTGAGAGGTGGGGAGGCAGGGAGACAGACTCCCACATATACCCTGACTGGGATCTACCCAGCAACCCCTGTCTGGGGCCAATGCTCTGCCCATCCAGGACTGTTGCTCCGTTGCTCGGCAACTAAGCCATTTTAGCAACTGAAGTGCCAGCGCCCGGGGCCAACTTGCTTAAACCATTTGAGCCATGGCTGCGGGAGAGGAAGAGAGAGAAAGAGAGAGAGAAGGGGACGAGGTGGAGAAGCAGCTGGTTACTTTACCTGTGTGCCCCGGCTAGAAATCGAACGCGGGACATCCACACGCCGGGCTGACGCTCTACCACTGAACCAATCAACGAGGGTGGACCCTGGGCATCTTAAGCCTTGGGTGAGTGTGTGTGGTCCCAATCTCAGGGCCACCTGCTTTTATGAGCAGACACGGGGCAGTGGGTGCCGCCTCGTTCTCAGGGGAGAACCCGCTCGAGTGGCGAGGTGACCGGAGAGGGGAGGTGGTTTTGTAAACATTCACCATCGTGTCCAACTGTGCTCAGGTGAGGGAGGGTCATGAGGGAGCTGCCCGGAGCCCCCAGGAGGACGCGTCGTCAAGGAAGCGGGACATGTTTCCTGCTTCCATCTGCTGAATGCGGGATTTTTGCTGCTTAGGAGCACCCTAGGCCAAAGGGCATGGCTGGCAGCTGGTCCCCAGGGACCCTGGGGAGCTGTCCGGCTCAGGTCACTGATCGACTCCAGCCTCCACTCCACCCCCCTGCCACTTGCCGTGACCTGTGGGACCGGGGACGAGCTGGAGCTGGCCTCACGCGGCGGAGACGAGAGGAGATTACAGCAAGCAGAGGATGACGGCTCAAGAAAGACACGGAAAAGCAAGGGGCTTATTAAAACGCCGAAATTGGTTCTAAATGAGGTCAGCCGCCAGAGTGCTTTGGAGGAGAGCCAGGCAAGGGCGGCAAGCGGCGCGTATTTCCTGACGGGTGGTGTTACGCCTTGTGCCACCCCCGCCCACCCCACGTTGGCAGGGCAACTAGCACCAGAGTAGAGCTGGGGTGGGTGGGGGGAGAGGGCCAGAGCACCCCCACACACACACTCGAGGACGCACAAGGAGGAGGTTGGCACAGCTCTACGATGTCCAGAGGACACTAGGGGCAGGCAGGTGTCTCACCGGATACAGCCAGGGCAGGAGGAGGCTGTGTGCTGATTTTGTATCCCCGGCGTCAGATGGCTTGTTTTTAAAAAGTCCATTAATGTGTCAGTGCCCTCAGCGTTCCCCCGATCTGCCTCTTGCTGCAACAGTGTTTGGACAGAATGGACCAGGGACACCCCTTCTCCCCGCCTCCGGCCACCCTCCTACCTCTTTTCCAGTCGCCCCCTTCGGGACCACCTCAGTCGTCCTCGGCCTCCAGGACGCGCCAGCACCAATTTTTGAGCTTAACTCCTCATTGCCGAGCAACCACGAGCTCCCAAATTCGTCAGAATCAGTTCACGGCTGCCGTCAACCGCCTGGCCAGCCTGCACCCGCGGGCCTCCTGCACCTACCTGTCTCCGGGCTCCTGCTCCGGCCACAATGATGTGTCCCTAGAGGGCGCGAGCCACCCTTCTGCCAGCTCAGCTGGCCCAGAGGCAGCGCCAGGGCACCGAGCGGCTCCTGAAGACGTGGAACCAGCGCGGTGGCTGTGTTCCCTTCCAGGACATGCTGCAGCCTCCCCAGGACGAGTGGGGTAGAGCTTGGGATGCCATGGAGGTCACCATGGCCGCGGGGCAGAACCTGGACTGGGCCCTTTGGGACCTGCGTGCCCTGGGTTCTGCCCGCACGGACCCTCAGCCCTGTGACTTCCTGGAGGCCCGCTGCCTGGGTGAGCAGGTGAAACTCATCAAGAGGATGGCCGACCACCTGACCAACCTTCATGGGGTACCAGCCCCAGGCTGGGCTGGACGAGGGGCTCTTCGGAAGGCTCACCCTCAAGCCTGACCGGGAGCCTGTGGAGTCCCAAGGCCTCTGAGGGGCCCTTCTGCACCCCCTGGTGTCCGGCTTCTGCCTGAGCCTCTCCCTGAAACCAGCAGGCGTCCTTCTGACCGCCCTGGGGCTCTCTCCCATGCATTGCGCCAAATGCAAACAGTAAAACTTTTTGCAGTGAAAGATAAATAAAATATTTTTAAATCCATTAATGCAAAGAATGGCGCATCGTGCAGACCGCTGATTGGACCAGCAACTTCCACCGGGGCCGAGCCGTAGCCTCTGCAGCCTTTCTCTCTCCATGTGGTTCTTGTCCATTCCTCCCGATGCTGGTGCAATCCCCCCGGCCTTGGCCTCCTCCGTGTGCAGCCCCCACCCCCCGGCTGAGAGCACCCTGGATCTCAGGCTCACTGCTCGGCCTGTCTGAGGCCTCATCTCCTGTATCTGAGGACAGTCACTGACCCGGGCACCCAAGGCAGGCCACAGATGCAGCGAAGGGCTGGGCGTGGCCACACCTCCCAGCTACTACTGACAACTCGTCCTCTGTGATTATTATTTCTGAAGTCAGCTGAGTCCATTTTTGTCAAATGCGTGGTGAGGAAGGCCGGCAGACCAGCCCGCCTCGGAGTCGGGGAAGCAGGAGGTCTCCGGATCCTGTTAAAAATACACACGAGAGCCACGCAGGCCTCCCTCCCTCCCTCGTGCTCGGGGTGACTTTTTAAAAATATATATTTTAAATTTGATTGATTTAAGAGAGCAAGGAAGGGAGGGGTGAGACAGAGAGAGAGAGAGAGAGAAACAACACCATTGATTTGTTGTTCCACTTATTTGTGTATTCATTGGTTGACTCCTGGATGGGACCCAAGAGGATTCAAACCTGGGGCACTGACACCCTGGGTTATGCATGACAGGGGGGCCGGAGGGGTCTCACTAGCCCAAGGGGCACAGCTGGTACTCAGTCTTCCTGTCTTTAAGCCAGAGTCACCTGGGAAGGCTCACCCAGAGCCAGTCACCCTACTTTGCTCTACATAGGATGGGGGCTGTCTGCCCCATCCACTGCCTGAGATGCCCCCCCTCCACCCCGTTGCCAGCACAGTGGCCAGAGCTGGAGTGAGAGAAAAGGTGGTGGGGAGAAAGAAAGAAAGAGAGAAAGAAAGAAAGGAGGGAGGGAGGAGGGAAGGAAAAAAGGAAGAAAGAAAGAAAGAAAGAAAGGAAGGAAGGAAGGAAGGAAGAAAGGAGGGAGGGAGGGAGGAGGGAAGGAGGGAGGGAGGGAGGAAAGGAAAAAAGGAAGAAAGAAAGAAAGAAAGAAAGAAAGAAAGAAAGAAAGAAAGAAAGAAAGAAAAAGAAAGGAAGGAAGGAAGGAAGGAAGGAAGGAAGGAAGGAAGGAAGGAAGGAAGGAAGGAAGGAAAGAATGAGTGTTGGAACGGCACCGTGGGCACCACCTTGGGCCCCTGGGGAAGGATGTGGAACAATCACAGCCCCAGAAGCAGGCCTGGGGGCTGGCCTGGTCTCAGGCACTGAGCACTGGTGAGAACTGGCCGGCAGTCCTGGGCAGGCAGGTTTGCTTCCTGGAGTGGGCAGGGGCTTAGGTAGAACCCAGAAGGACCGCGGTCTGAGGGTTGGGGGTCACCAAGGAGTATTGGGCTACCACAAAGTCAATCCCAAAGGCTTTTAGGCAAAGCTGCCTCAGTTGGGTGGGCCCACACCAGGGGAGACCTGACACCAGGTCTCGTTCCCCAAACTCTTTCCAGAACGGTGCACCCTGGACATTCGCTCCCAGAGGTCAGGCAGCAGCCACAAGTAGGGGTGAGACAGCAGCCCTCCCTGGGGGGTGCCTGTGTTCCTGTCACACATGGTGACAGTGAGCCCGAGGCCCAGAGGTGCTCTCAGCCAGGGTGCAGGGGGCTGCCCTCAGAGGAGGTCAAGGTCAGGGGAATTCCACTGGAATCAGGAGGAACAGACACTCGGACAAGAACAAGGGAATAAAATCTACAGAGGCTCCGACTCGGTCGGAGGGGGGCGGTGAGGGGGAGGCCGCTGGTCCAGTCGGTGGCCTCTCTGCGCCATGTGCTGGCCTGGGCGGGTTCACCTTCAGCCTGGGTCCACTCCCGGCTAGAGGATGTCGAGGGTTTGGGAGCTTTGGCGACCAGGAAGCAGGCCTGTCTCGCTCACACCTCTTTCCGCAACCCATCCACCATCAGCAAGGTGCTGCTCACCCGACCCGCTCTGCACGTCTGCTCCCCAGAAAGGCTCCCGCACCCTCCCCTCCTTCCCCCACCCCTGCAGGGCTGCAGCCACTCATGCTGGAGCAGCTGTGGCACCCCGGCTGGAGCCTGTGGGGGGGGGGACACAGAGGAATGGCAGGCCATGGAGAGAGTGTCTAAACACACAGCCTATTTGGGGACTGTCTCTTATTTTTAGTTTGAAGGTGGCCCACCCTCCAGCCCTGTAGAAAGCGGCTCACTGGGCCAGGCTCCCCTACCCCCCCCCCCCCGGCGGCCCCATCTCATTACTTACTGGTCACCTCGAGAGAACCCTGGGGTCTCAGTGTGCCCCTCCACAAGTGGGATAGCCCGGGGCCTGTTCCATTCGCTGTGGGGGAGGGGGGAACAGGACGGGACGGCCCGCCAGGTGGTCAGCCCCAGCACCTGGTCGGATGGAGGGCGTCTGAAAGACTTTTGGCTGCTTGGAGGAGCCGCTTTGCAGTAGTAGCTCTTGGGGGGACGCGTCGGAGGAAGCGCAGTCCGCCCCAGTCTGCTCCAATCCCCATGGATAATGTCCATACGCCATTAGTGCCAATTAGGAGAAGAGGGAGGCAAAGTGTTTGGCCCCGGGGCACGAGCTGGTGGGAGGGTCAGCTGGACAATTGAATTCCCCACCAGACAAATGTGATTACTGCTGCAGCCTGAGCCCACCCCGCCCAGGGGGCCAGGACATAAATGGCCAGGTGGGGCGGCCGAGCTCTCTCACCCAGCCATGCAGGTCCCCAGCCCCAGCGCACGCGAGGCGGCCTCCATGTACGGCACGGCGGTGGCCGTCTTCCTGGTCATCCTGGTGGCCGCGCTGCAGGGCTCGGCACCCCCCGAGAGCCCCTTCCCCTACCACATCCCCCTAGACCCCGAGGGGACCCTGGAGCTCTCCTGGAACATCAGCTACTCCCAGGAGACGATCCACTTCCAGCTGCTGGTGCGGGAGCTGAAGGCCGGGGTCCTGTTTGGGATGTCGGATCGCGGCGAGTTGGAGAACGCCGACCTGGTCGTGCTCTGGACGAATGGGGACAGTGCCTATTTTGCGGTAAGTCTTTCCCTCTGCCCTGAGCTTGCCCCTACCCGGCCCCACGACGGGCCTTCCTCCTGCACTCACCCTTCTTAACCCCATTTTCCTGGCTTGGGTGTCTTGGGGTGCCAATTTGAGAACATCATGAGAAATAGGTGCTTTCTATGGTCTTTGACTGCACACTCCAAACAGGAGGACCCCGTGTGCCCAAGGAATAGAGCCACATAGGAAGGACACACAGGCCACATCAATGCACACTGCTCTACCGCCTCCCCCATGAGTGTACACCCCACATTCTCCACTCACCCACACAACGTCCAGGGCACCCACACCCTCCAACGCGGGCCTAGTGGCGCCCGGTAGGCACACCCTGGCACTGACAGGCTGAGTTTTGCACACACAGGGAAACCAAGCAGGTGCAGACCCCCTCACACCCCCACCCCCTGGGTGAGGTGTGGAGCGAACCCACGGACCTGAGCTCTCGACTCCTTGCCTTCAACATTCACCCTGTTATTGCCATAAAGTGTGGAGAAAGGGAGAAATTCTTTTTTTCAAACTAGAGCAACTTTGGGGCCTTGACACATTGGAGGGAGGCCCCAGTGGTGTTTGGGGGAGGGGCAGCACCTGCCCTGAGCTACCCTCTCACCCTCCTCCCCAGATGGGCCTGACCACCAGGGTCTCTCTGGCACAAACTACAACTCTCTCCACAAAAAGAGACATAGGAAAGTTAACAATTTTTTTTTAAGGTAGAGCAGTGGTTCTTAACCTGGGTTCTATGGAACCCTAGGGGTTCGATGAGTCGGTCTCAGGGGTTCGGAGAAGCCTCTGCCGCGGAAGCCAGAATAAAGTAATAGCGTAATTTGTTGTGAGTTCATGCACTTTGTTGGTTTTCTTCTTTGAGCAAGGTGATGTTCACGCATGGCTCATTTTGTGCACCAGTAAAAAAACATATACCTATGTCTTGAATTTGGAAAAAAAAATCCTATTTTATTTATCACTAAAGAAGGGTTCGGTGAATGCGCATATGAAACTGGTGGGTTCCGTACCTCAGAAAAGGTTAAGAACCACTGAGGTAGGGGGTATTTCTTTATCTGTGAACAGGGGCCTTCTGCTCCATCAGGTGATGGAAACCAGCAGACGCTCCTAAGTCAGGAGCAATGAGTGTGACCTGGACGGCCAGCCTCTGCGTCCTCGCTGGAGGAGTGGGTGGGGACAGTCTCTCTCTCCACTTCTCTGGGTTTCTGTGAGTTGACATGAGCTGACAGCGGCTGATATTTCTGGAACCTGACTATACTGCCTTCCATCCCCAGGACAACTCCGTGGGAGGCCATGCCCCCCATTTCACAGGTGTGGCCAGCAGCTGTGGGGGCTGCAGCCCTTGGCTTGCGGCCACCCAGGCAGGCTGAGCCACAGCTGGCCCGCCGGGTTGCCCTGCCTCCCACACACAAGGACTCGCAGTGGTTTGGGAGGGATGACGGCCAAGAAAGACCCAGGGCAGCCGCTGTTCCATTCGGAGCCGGGGTACCAGCTCCTCCAGGGGTCACGCTTCCCGTTTCCCGGCTGCCTGCCGAGGGGGCCGGGAGCTCGCCCTCCTGCACACGTGGCAAGATTAATTTGCACAACAAATTCCTAGGCAAACAAATGTCCGGAATTGTTTCTCCGCCTTTAGCAATATGTTCAAAAAATACATTCTGGATTCCCAGCCCCAGTCTTGGAGGCGAACTTTCTGCCTCCGTTTAAAACGAGTCCTCTGAACACCAACAGTGGTCCCCCTCCAGCCACCCCCACAGCAGGCGCTGAGCTGCATGGTGGCGCTTGTCTCTAGGAAAAATTTTTGCAAAATCTGGTGCAGATCTATTTTTATTCTCTCAAGGAAATGAAGAAAACAATCTTTAGCCCTGGAAGCAGGGTTTTTTTGGTTTTTTTGTAATTTTTTAAAGTCCTGCCCGGCCAGGTGGTGGTGCAGTGGATAGAGCATCGGACTGGGATGCAGAAGACCCAGGTTCAAAACCCCAAGGTCGCCAGCTTGAGCGTGGGCCCATCTGGCTTGAGCAAAAGCTCATCAGCTTGGACCCAAGGTCGCTGGCTCCAGCAAGGGGTCACTCAGTCTGCAGAAGCCCCCGGTCAAGGCACATATAAGAAAGCAATCAATGAACAACTAAGGTGCCACGATGAAGAATTGATGCTTCTCATCTCATCTTTCTTCCTGTCTGTCTGTTCCTATCTGTCCCTCTCTCTGTCTCTCTCACAAAAAAAGAAAAGAAAGGAAAAGGGCCTACAGTCAAGGACCTGTGGTGCTCCCAAGTGGGGACATGTCTGTTCATTGGGGGAGGCTCGTCCTGCCTAGCTGCACCCCCAGGGGGGCTTTTTCTCCTGCCCTGGCCTGGAGCCCCTGGTGCAATGCAGGGAAGCAGCTAGGGACAGGGGAGGTCTGACGGGGGTCCACCAGATCTCCTTAACATCCTGGGAGCGCAGGTCTGCTTCATCCCTGGGCCTCAGTTTACCCTCCCCAGGCAAGGCTGGGACCAGGGCGAGGGGAGCCAGGTGCCAAGGGTACAGTATTCACACTCAGGGCTGGACGAGCACAGCACGGGCACCTGAGCTGAGTGCCACTTTAAACACCGTGCCCCCACACCCCCAGGACAGCTCTTCTCCCTGTCTCCCCTCTCCAAGGCTCCATGCACCACCCTGACTCCTTCTTCCACAGACCAATGGGATTCGTGCTCGTCTAAGGCCCCATTCCCAATCATGCACCTGCTTAGCAAGGCTGATTCCTGGCTGCCACCCAGAGGTCTGAGACTCTGCAAGGCTGACCAGCCCCGGGAGCCCTGGCTGTCCCTGGAGAGCCCTCTTTTTCAAGGTCGCAGAGAAAGCGAGCTAGAGTCATGCTGTCTCCAGGCAGACACAGACAGTGAGACTGAGCCCCCAACCTTGACCAGAGCCCAGATCCACAGGGAACACCGGTGTGTCCTTCGGGACTGCGCTGCAGTCAGTGACCGTGTGCTCTGGCCCTCTGGCCCGGCTTGGGGTGCTCTGAGTCCGTTCTTATCTCTGCAGGACGCCTGGAGTGACCAGAAGGGACAGATTCACCTGGACGCCCAGCAGGATTACCAGCTGCTGCAGGCACAGAGGACCCCAGAGGGCCTGTCCCTGCTCTTCACGAGGCCCCTTAGTACTTGTGACCCTCAGGATTACCTCATCGAGGTGGGTGGCAGCCGAGCCCAGGACGTCATGGGCTGCGGGAAGTGCTATTATATCGGGGGCGGCGTCCTTGGGCCAGTTGAGCATACAGAGGACACTAAGATGGGACCCCAGAGGCAGCAGGGAGCGCACAAGGCAGTTCCGGAGACGTCTGCCATCAGCCTCCGATCCTCCAGCCCGTGCTCTCGTCGTCATATAGACGGCGTTTCTAGACCAGGGCCCTTGCCCCGAAGCCTCTCAAAGTAGGATTGGCGTGATCTCGCTCCGGACGCGTTCTCTGTTCCTGGTTCTTCATCTCCGGGTGGAATTCTGGAAAGAGACCAGGATGCCTAGTTTCCTAAACCCAGCCTTGTTGCCAACGAGCTCTGAGACTCAGGGCAGATCCCTTCCTCCCCCCCCCGTCCCCCACTTCCCGGGCCTCAGTTTCCTTATCTCTAAAGCACAGAGGGAAACTGGGTGACCCATCAAGTTCGACCAGCTCCATCTAGGAGTCACCACGACATCAGATCTACCCCCCACCAGGTCCTCATGCCACACCCAGACCCCAGTTAGGGAGACACGACCCACCTTGTCCTCGGAGACGCAATCCTTCTTACCTTTTAGCGCACTATGACATCACCGTCTTGAGTAGCCTTTACGGCACGCCAGAGGAGGAAACTGAGTCCAAACGGGGGAAGTACGAGTCCAGAGGCTTGTGGCGTGGTGAGGGGCCGAGTAGGTTGTCCGGGTCCTCGCCCTCCTGCCCTGCCTTCTCTGAGGACGACGCAAGGGCAGGCAGAGGACACCCTCTCTGAGTTTGGGGGGGTCTGCCCAGTGCCCACCACGTGTGCTCGGCTCAGAGCCTCCTACCTGGTGCTTTGAGACACTCCCTGCCCAGAGCAGCACCCAGAGACCCCCAGGTTTATGTGGCCATGAACTCAGAGAGCCATTAGCTGCCGCCACCTATATAAACACACGCACGTCCACCGGCGCCCAGAAAACCACCACGTTAGGGGCATTTCCCACAGGTGGATCTGGGCTCCCATTCACGGCAGCTCATGAGAAAGCCCGCCCCAGCCCCTCCCCCTCCCCGCCTCCCCGAGTCTGCCTGTGACCCCCCAGCTCATCGGGGACTAGAGCTTTCTTTGTCCACCCTCTCCCCCCGGGGGGTTGGTCACAGCCGTATGGGTCAGTGTAGCTCAACGAGTTCAGTGCCTGGCATGTCGGCTGCCAGAAAGAGTAGGCAGGGACCTGGCATCTCCTGGGTTCTCGAGGAGCCCAGCTCTGGGGGTCTGAGTGGGTGAGCGCAGGCCCCCGTCTCGGCTGCAGGACGGCACGGTCCACTTGGTGTACGGGGTCCTGGAGCGGCCCTTCCCGTCGCTGGAGGACATCCACACCTCGAGCCTGCAGACGGGGCTGCAGAGGGTGCAGCTGCTGAAGCCCAACATCTCCGTTCCGGCCCTGCCCTCGGACACGCGCACCATGGAGATCCGGGCCCCCGACGTCCTGGTGCCCGGCCAGGAGACCACGTACTGGTGCTACTTGACCGAGCTCCCAGAAGGCTTCTCCCGCCACCACATTGTCATGGTACGCAGCGGGGGCCCTTCCCCCTGGGGCCTCAGAGGCCTGCAAGGAGCGGGGAGAGCACACAGTCCTGGGGAGCTGTCCGTGGTCCTGGTTATATCCGGTGTCCTGGGATCACCCGGAACCCTAGGCACCCCGGAGCTTCCTGCAGCCTGACCCCCCCGTTTCCCTGCTCACTCCCCACCTCCCGGGGTCTCTGTACCCAGCTTCCCAGCCTGGACCGAAGGCAACTGATAGCTTGAGTTTTGCCTCTTCCCTTGGGACAGTAATGGCTGTCTGTCTGTCGGGCCACCTTCCCCTTCATTGAAAAGCAGCTTAACTCAGAACACAATGGCTCTAAACACCCACCTGGAGAGAGATCAGTAATGGCCATGGCTGTGGGGGAGGGGAGGTGGGTCCCCACGCCATCTCCACGGTAGCACCCACGCAGCCCTGGGTGTTAGCATCCCTGTGCCCGGGAGAGATGGTCCCGGGCTCAGGGCTCAGCCTTGGGGGGCAGGGGGGGACAGCCTTTGTGCCCTGGTCCAGCCACCGCCACATTCTCACAAGGACAGCCACCTTCCTGTCCCCACCTTTTCAGGAGATGGATTGCCTGGGTTCCTCATTTCCATCCCTGGGGAGCTCTTCACGGGCTTCCGGCAGATTCTGCCTGGTTCCAGGTCAGGGGCTCTGCACCCTCCGACCCGTGAACCCCAGAAACACTCTTGAAACTTGCCTGGCTCAACACTCTCACTTCACAGATGGGCAAGCCGAGGCCCAGGGAGGGGAGATGCTGGGGCCAGAGCCCTCCGTGGTGGGGGTGAGTGGGCGGGCGGTCTTCTGCTGCCCCAAACTCAGTGTCCCCTGCGCCCCCGCAGTACGAGCCCATCGTCACCAAGGGCAACGAGGCCCTGGTGCACCACATGGAGGTGTTCCAGTGCGCCGCTGAGTTCGAGAGCTTCCCCAGGTTCAGCGGGCCCTGCGAGTCCAAGATGAAGCCTAACCGCGTCAACTACTGTCGCCACGTGCTGGCCGCCTGGGCCCTGGGTGCCAAGGTGCGTCACCTCTGGGCCTCCTGGGGAGTCTTTGGGGTCCCCAGCCCTCCACACTCTGTGTGCCCTGCTTCTCTGTGTGAGAGGCCCCCCAAGAAAAGGGGCTCTGGGATGGGTGCTCATGCGACCGCCAGAGGGAACCCACACCCCAAACACCCCCCACCCCACCCCCGCCGGCTGCCGGCTCGTGGCCCACCTTCCACCGCTCTTTGGAGCTACGGAGACTTTCCCCGCCTTTGTTAGGTTTCTATAAAAATGGAGAGGCCCCCCCTGGGCTCTATTTCTCGTGGCACTGGCCTCGTGTCCTGGCTGGACGTGGTGGGGTTTGTGCACGGGGTGGTCCGGGCTGGCCGGTAGCAGGGAAGTTGCAGTAGTCCGTGGGGCTTTCCTTAGCTTCCTCCACATCCAGACGAGGCCTGGCAGGGGCTCAGGGCAGTAGACTGGCCAAGGGGTACCAGCACCCCCACTTCCTGACCCTGGGTCCAGGAACACCTGTGTGCGCTGCCTGTCCACGGGAGAGCGTCGTGCTAACCCAGCTGCCCCACCAACACCACCCTCCGCAGCTCAGGCCCCGACAGCCGTGGAGGGGTTGCCAGCCAGGACCTCCCTCGGACACCCAGCCTGCCTGCCTGCCGAGGCTGCAGTACCTGAACACCTCCTGTTTCCCGCAGGCCTTTTATTACCCGGAGGAAGCTGGCCTTGCTTTCGGGGGTGCCGGGTCCTCGAGGTTTCTCCGCCTGGAAGTTCACTACCACAACCCGCTGAAGATACAAGGTAGGCAACCCTGAGAGCTGTTTCTGCAGGGCCGGCCTCCGGCCTCCCCTCGGAAACCCTTCCGCTCGCTGTGTCAAGTCAGAAAAAGTAATAGGGGCATCTATCTGTTCAGTGCTGGGCTCCTTCCTAAAGTCATGTGTCGGGGATGGCAAGCGAGCTGGGGCAGACAGTGGGGGCGGCTGGATCACACCGTACCTGAAGGCGGACAAGCAGAGTCGGTCTATAGGATGGGGATGTCAGCTGATGCCGAATCAGAAACTGAAATGATTTTCCTCTGTCTCACCAGCATCGTCTACCACAGACAGACACATAGCCTTCTTCCTCTTGCTCTCTCTCTTTTTAATGACATTTATTCCACATATGTAAGTTGGCGGAGAGGGGGGGGGAGCCAGAAACAGTGTGCGAAGTAAGATTATCAGCTCCTGGATGGGTCCCCTAGCTTGTCTCTTACCAGTTGCGTGACCCAGGGTGGGTGGCCCTCACTGGGGCTGGAAGAGCTCGCGTGTGTGGGTGTGTGGGCACGGCGCTCTGGAGACTTTCTCCCCTCCCGCCGCTGCGGGAGTTCTCTACAGCGCGCACAGAGAAGGGCGCGAGTCAGCTGGGGACTTCGTGCCAGACAGGATTTATTGCTCGTTTCAACCTTGAAAGCAGATGGGTTTTGGAAGACTCCATAGGCGTCAGGGAAGTCTGTCTCTTCCTGGTTATCGGCTTATATTTATGGATCCTTTGCAAACATAAGGGTGCTTCTTTCTATCCTCCCCCGCCCCCCAAGTCTGGGGACGGGCCGCTCTTCTATAAATACCATAACTCTGCGATGATCTCCCGTCGGAACGTGCACCCATCGCACCTCCATTTTTGTCGTCCTCTGATGCCGGCAGCCCAGAGAGTCAGAGGCTGAGGGTGGATGCTGCAGGGAATTGGAAGAGAGGGAGGCAGAGGCAGGAGGGGGCCTTCCTTGGCTTCCCCTCCAAGCAAGTGAGCAGGGAGCCACTGGGCCCCCAACAACGTCCTGGGTTCCCATCCCAGCTCAGTCACTTCCCAGACCGGCGATCCTGGGCACAGTCCACAGATCGGGCTCTGAGCCTCAGTGTCCATGTCTGTACATTGGGGACAACGATTCTTCAGTGACCGGGGCTCTGCACCCATCCATCGCCCAGCTCTCCTGTATGTTCCGAGGAACTGTCCAGCCTCCTCTTTCCTCCCATGGGACTCTCCCCACGCTCCACCCCACAGTGCTCGGGACCTCGTCACTGACCGACCCCAGGCCGGGGGAGGGCGAGAGAGAGGCGACTGGAGGCCACAAGGCTGTGTGGCTGTGCCCGTGGGTGGCAGGACCTGCAGACCTCTGACCATCACACGTTCGTGTGAGCGCTGGGAGGCTGCCCAGGGAGCTTGGCGGGCTCTCTGATCAGCAGCTTCAGGCAGAGCCGGCAGGTGTGGCTGGACCGTGATGGGCAGAAGCAACGAGTCCACCTTAGAAAGAGACCCTTGACGGCGAGCTGAGGCTCACAGAAGGGCAGGGACTGGTCCGAGAGCTCCCTGCACACTGTTGACCGAGTGGGGCCCTGGACCATGTGTGAGCTGGGGGGTTGGGGGCTGCACCCTTCAGTGCTGCCCTGCTCCAGGGGGCCCCGCGCCTGCTGAGATTTTTCCCTGAGACGTCCGTCCGCTCAGCAGGCGCCCCGGGTCCACCCCGACCCTGTAGGACAGTGGTCACAGGAAGAAGGTGGAAAGCCACGAAAATGAGGCACCTTAGAGTTCCTCTTGACTTCAACGGACAGATGCACTTCCCGTGTGGACGAGGGGCCAGGGCCTCTCTGCGAGGTGGGCCTGTGGATGGAGCTCCACAGCCTCCTCTTGGCCCAAACCCCAGGGACAGGTCAGCCTGCAGGCCGGTTCCCGCTGAGGTCCCTTTGAACGTGGAGGAGGGACGCCAAAACCCTTGGCCCCGCTGTCAAAGGGGTTGGCGAGATCCCCCCAACTCCTGCAGGGCTCAACACACAGCTGTGGTCACCTGCCTTGACCAAGCCACCCAGTCCCGCCACGTGGTTTCCAGTGACACAGTGGCTCCCTCTGTCCACCCGGGTCTTGCAGGGCGTGAGCTCACGGAGCCTCGTGATGGCAATGGCGGCCGTGCCTGCTTCCTGGTGCAGACGGCTGTGGGAGGCAGGGGTGGGGTGGCCCCACTGCCTCCTGCCTGAAGGCCACTGGGGGCCTGTCTGCCCCGGAAGGGGGAGGGCAGATGGCCTTTGCTCATCTCCGTCCCCCTTCGCCTCCCCGCAGGCCGGCGTGACTCCTCGGGCATCCGCCTGTACTACACAGCCACCCTTCGGCGCTTCGACGCGGGCATCATGGAACTGGGCCTGGTGTACACACCTGTGATGGCCATTCCTCCACAGGAGACCGCTTTCGTCCTCACCGGCTACTGTACGGACAAATGCACACAGCTGGTGAGTGGGGCTGGGCCTGGAACTGCCCTGGCTCCCCTGCCGAGGCCCCGTGGAGCGTGACCAAGCAAGCCAGGGCAGCCTGGCAGTTGTGATTCCTTCACCCAGAACCCCCTGCAGCTACCGCATGGCCTCTCTCACCTCCCTGGGCCATGGAGCATCCTGGAGGCCGGTCAGCACGCGCTGCTCCGTCAGCCCTGTGGGCCAGGCCTTCCGGGAGCTGCATTTAAAAATGTGCGTTTTTGCATGAGTAAGCGCGACATGCCCTTACCACTATAAACACACAATGCAGCTCAGGATAAAACCGCCCACCCCCCCAGCCCACTCCGGCCCAGCAGTCTCTCCCTTCTCCCCAAGATGACTAGTTCGTGGCTCTTTAGTGTCCTTCCAGGCTTCTATGCTACATATTTCTCATGCCCTCCCATGTAGTGTGTGTCTGAAAACAAATTGAATAGCAAATGTGTGTCCTGTGACTTGCCTTTGAACCGCTACCTTGCAAGGTGCAGCCTGGTTGTCACTGTGGATTTCTCCGGGGCGGGCGGGCCAGGTAGCGCCTGAGAGCTGCCCAGGGCTCAACATGCCAGGGAGCCCCGGTTCTCAGGGCCGTGCAAGGGGCCCGTGTGAAAGAGGGTCAGCACTAAGACCCGGAGCAAACAGTGGGGAACACAGCTCCCGGAGGAGTAGACGTGACCCCCCTACCCCTGCCAAATCCTGTACCCAGGGTGCTTGTGCCCCGGCCTGTGCTGAACTGTCCCCTAATGATCAGTGCCCAGGATGCTGTTAAGTTGTACTGACTGAAAGAGGGCTGCAGGGAAATGCTGGTGCACGGGGAAACACCTTATGAGGCAGAATTCGAGGCATGAAGTTGCTCCGTACAGGGGACGTGAGCTTTAGCTGGAATAAATCTCTCACATGCCCCCCGCCCCCGCCCCATGCCATTTTCCTTCTCCTTCCTACACAGGACGAGAGGGCACCCAGTCCCAGACTCACCCTCCCACCCACCCTGTGACCAATATTCTAAATATTTTCTCCCTCGCTCGGAAGGAGGACGTCTTACTGCGGGGCGGCGTGAATTTTCCCCGATGCTTCGTGGAAACTGGGGACCCTTTCCGTCTGTCTCTCGGCCGTGTGTCCCTCTCTGTGTCTGCTCATAAGCTTCGTCCAGCATTCCCAGTGGGTTGTTTGTCTGCCTTGCTATGGGTTCTTGCTCTTTTTTACATGCAGGGACGGCATTTAACAGTCTTTTGTGAATGTTGCGAACACGTTCCCCTGTTCCGAGCCTGAGCTTCTCGGAGTGGCCGGCAGGGATGTGTCCACGTGCCGTGTCACAGACGGGGAGCCCATTGGCTTGCGGGCGGGGTGGGGCGGGGTGGGGTTCTCAGTGCTGGCCGTGGCAGAACCAGGGTCTGCCCGCCTCCAAACCCGTGCGCACCACCGCTTTGTGGTGTGCTCTGCAGTGCGTCTGCCTTGCCAGTGAATCGATCCGTCGGGATCTGTTCTCTGCGTGGGCTCCCCGAGCTTCCCGGCCCTCTGACCATTCGGCCAGCAGAGTGTCCTTGAGCCCGGGAAGGGTGACAGGTGATCAGCCTGCCCGGGACGCGTTTGCTCCTGCCGGAGACCAGGGGCGAGAGATTGTCACCACACACAGCACCTGACATGCTTCCCTGTGTCCCCAGAGCACCCATCAGGCACATCTTTTGCCATGCAGAAGGCTTCGTTGGCCGGGGCCTGGGGCCGGGGAGTGACCTCCTCGGGGACAGAAAGCTGCTGTTAATGACAAAGGCAGGGAGAGTAGCAGCTGGTGCGGGTCAGGACAGACATCACAGAGGTGACATCAGACAACTTGCAGAAAGCCCGGCGGCCGGTCACTCAGCGATGGGATGACAGCAGCAGGACCTTTGCAAGAACCCAGTGGTGCAGGGTCAGGGGGTGACTGTGGCGTGGAGAGAACTCTCACAGCATGTACCCCATGTTAGGCAACCTGCTATCTGAGCAAAGTTAACATTAGTTTGGGGAAAGCGTCCACTGTCAGGTGAAATTCCCTCATGCCCTAACGGTGAAGGTTTGATGTCCGGTGCTACGGCTGGAAATACAAGGTCACTGTGACCACCGGGGGAGGCTGCCTGGCCACCGTGCAGGTGAAGGGAGGTCGTGCTGCAGGGCAGCTGGAGCTGGAGCGTGGCCGGCGCAGGACAGGACCTCCTGGCACGCAGCCTCCATGTCCCCCGACGTGAGCTGCAGAGCAAGGAGGCAGGGCTGTGCTCACCGTGGCTGCCCCTGCCCATGGGGGCTCACCTTCAGGTTTACTGAGTGGACGCAGAACGAACTGCCGGCCTTCAGGGGCTCAAGAAAGGACCGAAGGGAAGCTGTCCGTCCCCGATCTGGCCTCTGATGCTCCGGGCCAAGCTGCTGCCCGGGGAAGGACGTCAGTTTTGGGGTGGCGTGTGTCTTCCCAAGGTTTTCTGGTGGGGATTTAATGGGCAGGGTGAAGGACAAGGACCAGGAACACAACCGCTCTGGGGAAGCAGACTCAGCCTTGCTGCCTGTGGCTGAGGGTGGAGCCAGTGGTGAGCAGAGGGCTGTGGTCAGGTCCCCCCACCCCACGGTCAGGCCCTGACCCTGCCGCCCCCTGCCCTGCAGGCCCTACCTCCCTTGGGGATACGCATCTTCGCCTCTCAGCTCCACACACACCTGACGGGGAGGAAGGTGGTCACCGTGCTGGCCAGGGATGGCCATGAGAAGGTCATTGTGAACAGGGATGACCACTACAGCCCTCACTTTCAGGTAAGCGCCCACCTGTCCCGCCAGGGCCTCTTTGAACTTCTCTCTCCCAACTGCCATAGAAATACCCTCGTCCCGGGGTTCCTTGTCCTGGGCCAGACCCAGACACCTGGCAGGGTGCCCAGTGGCCAGCCACCCCGCCCCCGACATTTAATCTAAGGGAGAGACTTGTGGCTGCTTGTGGGACGTGGGGGACCCAGGCATCCCCGTGGTAACATCTGTCTTAGAACTCACCTTCTTGTTCTAATCCCTCCTGGAAGAAGCCAAACTTAGCCAGTCCTGGCTTACGCCAGGGGGCTGGGACACACTGACACCCCTTAGGGGGCTGGCAGGTGGCTAGAGTTGGGTCAGCAGGTCTCTAAAGTCCCACTTCCTTCTACGCTCCATTCTGCCCACCCAGGAGATCCGCATGTTGAAGAAGGTCGTGTCTGTCCACCCGGTGAGTGTCTGGTCAGGGTCAGGGTGAGGGTCAGGTGGCTGGGAGGGCCAGAGTGCATTCCCCGGAAGGGAAAGACAGACAGTGATGGGGGTGGAGGGAGGCTGTGCAAAGGTCTCTTCCGTGTCCATACAGGGCAGGGGTTGGGCTATCCCATGGTGAGGCTCTCTGGGACTTCACAGAGAGGCCACAGAGCAATTGGGACCAGATGGCGCTCAGGGTGACGTGCATCTGTCTGCCTAATCAGCCGGCCACAAAGCCCAAAAGCTTTAGAGAGAGACGAGGGCATGGAAGTTGCAGAGAGGCTGCTGATCATGCAGAAGGGAAGCCCCAGGCTATGGTCATGTTCAAGTTCACCGTGGGCTGTGACACAGCCAACTAGTTTATACAACCACCAGTCGGCCGGCCCGTGGCCTATGTACTAAGTGACCACATAAGACAAAGAGTAGTCACGCCCTGGGAACATTCAGCTTGTGACACTCACATGTGGGGGCCTAGGGGCCAGTGCTGGACTCCTCAGGAATAGATTGACGACCCCCATGTACTGTGGCTCAACCACGTGTGCGGACAGGCCCAGAGCACATGCTACTCTGGGCTTGGCGGGTGCTGATGGGCATCTGTTGGCTTGACTCCACAGGGGGATGTGCTGATCACTTCCTGCACATACAACACGGGAGATAGGAAACTGGCCACCGTGGTAAGTCACCCTGACTTCTCCCTGCCACCTGCCCCTGGAGCACACACAGCCTGGGGCTTTTAATCTAGGGCTATCTACACTTTCAAGAAGACATCTTTTTTCTTACCTAGAGTATAGGTTGCTAGAGGGCAGGGGTGCCCTCCCTCATTCACTTGATAAACAAAGGGTTGGAGAGAGAGCAAAGACCCCCTTGGCACTGTTAGATGGGTGGGTGGGTGGGTGGATGGAAGGAAGGAAGAAAGGAAGGAAGGAAGGAAGGAAGGAAGGAAGGAAGGAAGGAAGGAAGGTTGGATGGATGTATAGATGGAAGGAAGGAAGGATGTATAGATGGAAGGAAGGATGTATAGATGGAAGGAAGGAAGGAAGGAAGGAAGGAAGGAAGGAAGGAAGGAAGGAAGGTTGGATGGATGTATAGATGGAAGGAAGGAAGGAAGGAAGGAAGGAAGGAAGGAAGGAAGGAAGGTTGGATGGATGTATAGATGGAAGGAAGGAAGGAAGGAAGGAAGGAAGGAAGGAAGGTAGGTTGGATGTATAGATGGAAGGAAGGAAGGAAGGAAGGAAGGAAGGAAGGAAGGAAGGAAGGAAGGTTGGATGGATGTATAGATGGAAGGAAGGAAGGATGGATCGGGGGATGGGTGGGTGGATGGATGGATGGATGATGGATGGATGGACAGATAGATGAACAGACATACAAACAAATGCACGGACCACATAGAATTGCTGAAAGCTGACGATAGCGTCTGGGAGCGGGGGACCAGTGCTGACAGCCCCTTCTCTGTCCTGCAGGGGGGCTTTGGCATCCTGGAGGAGATGTGTGTCAACTACGTGCACTACTACCCCCAGACGCAGCTAGAGCTCTGCAAGAGCGCCGTGGACCCCGGCTTCCTGCAGAAGTATTTCCACCTCGTGAACAGGTGATGGCTCCCCGGAGTCTGCCTGCCTGTGCTCCCTGTCTCTGGGCACGGCAGGAGAACCCCAACACAGAAACCCCAGCCCACACTGCGGTGAAGTGCCTGGGCAAAAGTGAGGGGTCCAGGCTGGGCTCTCGGAGCAAGGTGAGCACCCCTGTGGCAACCACACGTCCACTGTCTTGAGGTGCCTGTGGCAGGCATCACCAATGGGTCCTTGCACTGGTTTTCTGCCGAGTCTGGACTTGGCCCCAGAAGCACCCTCAACCCAGCCCTGGAGTAGCCATTCCCAGCTGGCATGGGAGGTGCAGGCTATTAGCCATTGCTGGCATGGAGGCGGGGCTAAGACACTAGGAGGCCTAGTGCGCGCAGCCTGGTCAGGGAGGAGGTGGCCTGAGGGCCACTCTGAGGGCTGCGCCCCATGTGCAGGGAGGTGTCCCCTGTGCCCTCCTGGGTTCCCCTCCCATCTGCAACCCCTCGACTGGGCCGTTCCTTCCCACCTGCCAGGTTCAACAGTGAGGAAGTCTGCACCTGCCCTCTGACCTCCGTCCCCGAGCAGTTTGCCTCTGTCCCCTGGAACTCCTTCAGCAGAGATATGCTCAAGGCCCTGTATGGCTTCGCTCCCATCTCCATGCACTGCAACAAGTCCTCAGCGGTCCGCTTCCAGGTATGCCAGCCCGGCGGGTATGTGTGGAGGCCGGGGGCTCACGCTCGCCCACCCTAGGCCATGCCCTCGGCCGTTGCCCTGGACAGCCAGCAGCTGTCCCCTCTGTGCCCTCATCAGCCCTGGGCCTCCAGAGGACCTCGGTATGACAGGACCACCCCCCAAGGAGCTTTTGGCAAGAAGCACTCAGGCAAAACCATTAGAGAAATCAGGTAGTGATAGACTGACCCAGACAGACAGACAGACGGACGGCTTGTCGAGGGAGAAACAGACAGCGCCCACATGGGCAGGGAGGCTACCCTCTCCTGGGTGACATCATATCATCACATCACGGGACTAATCTCAGCAGCGTGATCGGGGCGCCAGCCACCTCCCCCGGAGCCTAAAAATAAAGTGCGCTGGGAGGAGCAGGTGAGAAACCGAAGAGTCTGAGACTGGGCACCGGCTGTACCTCCTTGTCAGAGACCCACGGAGACGTCCGGGCGGCTTCTTTCCGCCCGGGGCTGGGTTAGGCACAGAGGGCTCTGCAGATGTGGCAGGCTTCCTGGGAGCGTGTGGGGAGCTGGATGGACTGCTCGATGACACATTCCAGCCACAAAGGGCAAGAGGGACTGGCTCGTGGAGAGTGGCGTGGGGTGGACGTGTGGCGTGTGATGCAGCCCCTGGGGGTGGCGTGGCCGACATGTCCGCCCGCCCTGGGGGGGGGGCTCTGGGTGTTCCGTTGGGGTGGAGACTGAAGTGAGGGTGGGCAAGGAGGTGGAAGGGCCAGGGACACCTCTGGGTGAGGATCCCCAAGTGGCCAGCAGGGGTGGGGAAGGGTGGGTTTGGTTCAGGACAAGGTGAATTTGAGGACGAGAACCCAAGAGGTCACAGGGGCAAGTGGCTGGGAAGCTGGCACCCCGTTTCAGCCCTCCAGCCTCTGTTTACCTCGTGGTCCCTTCCTTGCAGGGTGAATGGAACCTGCAGCCCCTGCCACAGATCATCTCTGTGCTGGAAGAGTCCGCCCCCCGGTGCCCAGCCAGCCCGGGGCAGAGGCCCACCGGCCCCACCGTGGTCAGCATTGGTGGGGGCAAAGGTTGACTGGTGGGTCATCTTCTTACTCCCCCTCTAGGCCATTCCTGTGAGCTCATGCCAGCTCTGTGCTCCCCGACTCTGTGAAGATGCCCCTCCCCCCTCAAACAGCTCTGTGTGCCCAGGATGAAGGGGCTACCATGCCCCTATCTGAGACCATGCTTCATTCCAGCATTCTCCCCCTGCATGGCTAAGGCTCCCACGAGACCCCCCTGTTTACCCACCTGGACGGGGCAGACCAAGACCCCCTCCGAAGCTTTTTGACAAAGCGTAGAGATAACCCAGCTGGGCAGACTACAATCCAGTGCCCCCAGAGCTTTGCCCACGTCTCTGGAGTGCTGGGTCTTCCCGGGACATGAGCGCCTGCCGGTGACGCCTGGCTGGGTTGATGGTGACTTGTGTGAATGTGCCTTGTGGGAGTGCTTCTCAAACGCTTCCCTGCAGAGTGGCTCCTTCCTCACAGTGGGCGGCTTTCCTGCCCACGGAGGCAGGACCAGCCATTTATCTAAAGACGTGCTTGGGAAACGGCTCCATTCCAGGGTAAATAGATATTTCCGCCCACCTCAAGGGAAACCCTTCATAGCAACTCCCCACGGAAGACAAGATGGCAAAGACCCAGGCAAGGATCTGGGTTCCCACTCCTAGGGGACGGGGTGGGGGTGCAGGGAGAACGCGGGCACTGTTACCCCCGTGGTTCCTCTCCTCCCGTAATAGCCCAAGCTCTGGAATCAGACCGGCCTTAGAAGCCCGTTGGCCTCTCCATGCGGGCGTGACCTGTGTGGACCATTCCACTTCCCTGCCCCTCAGTTTCCCTATCTGTAAAATGGGGCCGACGCCGCACGGGTTAACGAGACAATGCAGTTCTCACGTGGGGCAGCCTTGCGCCCACCGCCGGAAGCCGGGGCAGAGCGCTCCGCGCAGGCACTGTGCCCGTGGCGCGTGGCACGGCCGGGGACGACTGAAACATGCCTCGCGTCCCTGCCCGTCTCCACCTTCCCCTGCTCGGAGCTGCCTGCCTCCCATTTAAGGCCAAGTTGGGCTCTTGGAGGTTCCTGCGGGGAGTAACCGATTAGGCTGCGTTCAGCCAGTTCAGCAAAATGCGGCACAGCCTCTCGGGGAGGAGAGAGCGCGGGTGATGGATGGGCCTCCGAGATGTCCGCTAAGCGGCTGCTTCCCCTGTGAGCCCCCTCATTACAGGCGGAACGAAGCGGCTCTGCACTGCGTCGTCGTATAAATCAAGGCTCCGCCCCCCCCCCCCCCAACGGCACAGCAAGTCACGGGGCGGGGTTGCAGCAAGTCACGGGGCGGGGTTGCAGCAAGTCACGGGGCGGGGTTGCTGGGAGGTGCCAGGCCCCCAACAGGCACAGGGACCCTCAGTCATCTTTACATCCGCAGGGGACACAGGTCCAGGAGAGGCCGCTCCCTGCGAGGGGCAGGCTGGGGAGGGTGGCCCCAGAGCAGGCCCTGCTTCCGGTCCAAGGAGAAGATCCTCGCCCACCCCAGACCCCCGATCGTGCCCAGGTCAGCCCAGACAGAGCTCTGCCAGCCTCACACCATCACCCTGTCCTGTCCTGTCCCCAAACGCTTGAGAAGCACTTGCATCCCAGTCTTGGTAAGGAGGAATGGAGGATCAGAGAGAAGTGATGGCTCACCTAGGGTACCCGGGAAGGTCGGCGGTCATTAAAAAAAAAAATCACACCCAGTTCTGCCTGGCCCGCGGTGGCGCAGTAGGTACAGTGTCCACCTGGAACACTGAGGTTGCCGGTTTGAAGCCCAGGCTTGCCTGGCCGAGGCATGTGTGGGAGTTGATGCTTCCCGCTCCTCCCCTCCCCGCTTCTCTCTCCTCTCTCTAAAGTCAATAAATAAAATCTTGGAAAAAATAAATCACACCCAGTTCCAGAACTTTCCACCACCCACACTGATACCACCCTCTCTGCTCACGTGTGAGCTCTCAGGCTGGTCAGTCTTTTCTGCCTGGGGACACCCTGTCCCACCCGGCCCCTAGCCTGGGCAGCGTCCCCGCCCGCCCAGTCATACTCGGTGCTAGGGATAAAGCCTCCATTCCGCACGCTGGCTCTGTGATCACACTTAACCAACCCACAGCATACCTGCCGTTCCCGCCCCCACAGGATGCTGGGGAAACGGAGGCCCGGAGGCCAGGAGACTCAGGTGCCGCGGGGCCCACGAGCGGCCTGGGTCTGGCCGCAGAGTCTGGGCGGCCGACTCCATTTCCTTCCTTAGGAAGCCGCCGTCCCTGACTCTTGGGAAGACTAAGCAGGAACAGCTGGGGGAACGTTAGTACCTGAAAACCACCCGTCAGTCAGAGCCAGAGGCTGCCCTGGCCAAGCCCCGCTCACGGCTTTCCAGGCCCACCCACCTTCTGAACAGTCGGTCAGGGTGGTGGGAAGAACAAGGCCAGGGTCTGGGTCCCCGTACCTCCCTCTGCTGCGTGACCCGGGACAAGGTGCTTTCCCTCGTGGGGCCTTCCATCTCCCTCCAGTGCTCAGCAGCTCCCCGTGGTCAGTGGCTGCCGCACTGGACAGCACAGCTGTACCCTATTTCCATCACTGAGGAAAGTTCTGGGCAGCCCTGGCCCAGGGCTGAGGTCCCAGATGGCACCAGCTCAGCCGGGTTTCACGGGCAGGGGCCAGGAGACTGGGAGTCCCAGGCTTTCCTTGGTCCTCACTGGGGAGACGGGCCCTCATCTCCACCCGTGGGGCTCTCCCCCGTTTAGCACTTGGAGTCCAGAGGCCAAGTGCCGTCCCTGCTCTGATGCAGATGGCCTTGCCGGGTCTGGGGTTCCGGGACCCTGTGATTCTAACGGCCCAGAGCAGACAGCGCTGTACGCCGGCTCACACTGATGGACAGGAGCTAGCAAGAGGGATGGGTAAGGTGGGGTCTGTCCACTTGCCCTCGGCAGGGCACACTGCCCCACCCCGAGTTCCAGGCCCTGCTGGGGACACGGGAGGCCTCTTCTCCTCTCTTGGCTTCCAGACCAGCTCAGCCTGGTGCTCATTTTGTCCAGAAACACCTGCAAAACTAGAGATGGCACTAGATTTCTCTAGAGGAAGAGCGAGGAAGTACCGGCCCTGGGGGCACTGGTGGGACAAGCTCCGAGGGCGGGCGGGCAGGGCAGGCTGGGGGCAGGCGTGGACCGTCCTGCAGCCACAGAACGAAGTGGCCCATGACGGCCTCTCTCACGTGATCCCGGGCCCTCTCCGGAGGGGCTGGGGCTGCTCCTTCTCAAAGAAAACACACAAACAGGGGCAGCGCATGTGTTTCTGCTTCCGAGCTCAGCCCCCAAGGAAAGAGTCGGATTGCCACAGGAGGTCTACCTCCTCCTCGTCCTTAGTACCCCCCAAAGGCAGGCTGCAGAACACGTGCACGGCCCCCATCCAGGGGTTTGCCGTCTGCCTCCAAGTCACAGACTGGGGGAGCTAGCCAGGCCAGTCTGCCTGGGAAGCTGGCTCACCCCTCTGCTCCTGTGGCCTCTTGGGGTCCCCTTGGCCTCCCCAGGCCCCTGCATGCCGGAGCCAAGCCCAAGGTGAGCGGCGGTGAAGGGGGGGGGCCTGCAGCTGTTCCTTCACTGAGGCCTTTGAAAGCCAGAGGCCCCAGCATCCCAGCCTATATTCTGGCAAGGGGGCTGAACCAGCTCTCCAAGGGCCATCTGAAACGCAGACATCTTCCATGGCTACAACTTTATTAGCCTGACCAGTTCTAGCTCGGCCAGAAGCCGGGCTGTGTTGTCTGGGAGCCCCCGAGAGTGGCCAGGGCATGCACCCCCCCCCCCAACGCCACACTGCTCCTTGAGTTTGTCTGTGGGAAGCTGGTCCTCTCTGTCCACTGAGCACCTGTCCCCCTCTGCTTCCCAGGGGTCCCTAGGCATGACAAGTAGTTGAGGCTGGTTGGCAAAGTGAGGGGGTGTGGCCTGGACCAGGTCTTCCTCCCAGGAGCCAGAGGAGAAGGGCGTCAGGGACAGAGCAAGGACAAAGGTCAACCAGGCAGGAGGATTCTGTTGAGTTCTTACTCAGACCCAGTCACCTAGGGGCTCCCGGGGAAACTGAGGCAGGAGAGGGCATTTCTGCACAGGTGAGGAAGGGCACAGATCTGAGGCCCCTCTCACCCCTGCTCCCTGCTCCCTGCTCATGGACTTCGCGGCTGGTAACTCTCAGAAGGCTCTCCCTGTGAAAATGGAGAGGGCAGGGTGGGGAGAGCTCTCCTCCCACATTTCCACGCCTCCTGGGATCTGGGGAGCAGTCCTTTCTGCCTAGTGGCCTTGATCACAGGGGCAGCGCTCGCTCGTCTGGCTTCTTGCTCTTTGCTTTTTATACTGTGCCTGAGGCAGACATTACTAATCAATTCCTGACCCCAGAGGCACCTGGAACATCTCCAGTGCTCAGAATATAGCAAGGGAAGCCTCTTGGCCTCCCTGCTAGGACTTACCAATGTTAAACTATATACTTTCTAAGAAGAATGTCATGGTCCTTGAGTTTGAGGTCTGTTTTTTTTGGGGGGGGGTAGATGGGGTGACTAGAGACCACCTTCTGGTCAGTGATCACAGGATGGGCCCTCAGGGTCCTTTTTCCACCCTCTCTATCCATATCTGTTGGGGGTTAGCAGGCCTGGACTGAGGGTAGCAAGTTCCGGTTGGGGCCCGGGGTGGTGCAGGCCCCGCGGGAGTCAGCGGTGTGGGACGGGGCAGCTCTCTGGCCTCCTGAGTAGCACAGGCCCCGCCCCGTGGGTCCCATCAATAGATTCCCTTCACCCTCTTGTTGTCAGGGTCAAAGGGAGATTTCAGGTGAGCCCGGGCAGGGTAGGACACCCCCATCCTCTCCAGGCTGTAGTCGCCACTCTTCACGAAGTCCGGGGAGACCTAGAAACAGAGGAGGGAGCCCTGTCACACGTCACTCCTCGGTGGGTGCTGGGCTCATACCTGCCTGCTTTGCAGGAGCAGGCTCTCGTCCTCACCTCCTTCCTCGGGGGGTAAGCCCATCGCTGTGCCAAGGAACTGCCCGAGCAGACAGATGCTGTGCATCCGTGCCCTGCGTTGGGCTTGGTTCACCAGAGCCAAGGCCTGGAAGCAATTATATACCCAGGCCGGACCACTCAGAGGATGTCTGGGGGGCTCTGCTCTGGGAGTAAGAGGACCCCTCTCTCCTGGCAACTCAGCACTTGGTGGGAAGAATGAAAAACAAACCAAACAAATAAATAAAAACAAGGCCATTTGTGTGACTGGAGTGTCAGGAGTGAGGCCACTTCTAATTCTAAGCCAGACTTCTGAGCCATGATGTGCACGGTAGAGCCCAACGCCCCACAGGCCCCCACGGGGCCCGCAGGCACGTGGCACAGATCACTGGTACCTTTGGATACCTACAGCAGTGAACAACCCACTGCTGGGCACATGGTCTTTGCTAATATATGCCCTGGGTTCCCTGGGCAAGGCCAAAGGACAGGACTCACCGGCCCGCCGCTGGGGTCCCGGATGTAGCCATAGGCGAGAGTCTTGTCGATGGTGAACCCGAAGTCAGCCCGTCGCACATGGCCCACCACCTGGCCGTTCCTCCAGATGGCCTCCAGGCCGAACATGGGCACTTTTCTGGAAGACACAGGATAGACAGCTGGGAGCCCAGAGCCCCGCTCCTCAGGGCAGACACCTGGCGGGAGAGAAGGAAGCGGACTGGAGTCCTGTGACTCCCACACGGAGTGAGGAAACCGGACAAGTCTGGGTGCCTCCTGGTCCTGTGACCCGGAGCGGAACGGCCCAGGCCCCACCTGTCCAGGGGATGAGGATGGAATGGAAGGTTTTGTACACATGTCCTCGTCTCCTCTGGTCTCACTCCGGTCCTACAGGCTCCATGCCATCGCCACGAGGGGACATGGGCTCAGGGAGGCCACCCGCCTCTCCCAGGGCCTGGAGCCAAGGGCAGGTGTTCTCTGCGGCTCCATAGCCAGGGTCCTGGCCATGTCTCTCCTAAGGATTGAGGACACCCCGTCCTGCTTGTGCCCCCAAACCACCGCCGAGCTGCTCCTGGGCGAGGGACAGTGGTCATGTAGAGGCAGCCTGACAGGAACAGAGAGAAGCTGTAGGACGGTGACAGCACAGTTCTGTCACCCTCCGCCTCCCACCCTCGTCACTCCTGACACTTCTTTTGAAAGCTCCGGAAGTCTGGGAGAGACAGTGCCGGCTGGCTGTCAGCTCCAAATCCACAAAGCCAGAGCCCCGCCGTCCCGGAGTCTGTTGCCCCTCAGCTCCCCGTCGGAGCGGAGCGGAAAGGTCATTGCAGAGTGACTCAGTCCAAGTGGAATCCAGGAGCCCAAATCCAGGAACAACACGGACTTGGCTCCCAGGGACGTAACTGAGCAAGATGTAGAAAGGTACCCCTCAGGGGAGAGCAGAGGGATTGGTCCCTGCGGGGACAGGGACTCTGCACACCCGTGCTGTGAGGCTGGCATGAGCCACCCTGTACGTGACACCGGTGGGAATGTCGGTGTGGGGGCGTAGCCCCCACCTGGCCCTGTCTCCTGGCCCGGAGGGATGTGGGGAGCAGTGAACTGTAGCACAACGGGAGGTCCCAACACAGTGACTGGGGAGCCAGCTCGAGGCAGGGTCCCCCTCGCACGGCCCTTTGCCGGGTCCACCCATGAAGAGGTGGCTTGACAGAATCTTTCCTTTTTAAAATCTGCATCGGAGGGAGGCGTGCCCTGTCCACGTCCCCATGGGCCCTTCTGACCCGGCCCTTCTGGTTGGACCTCGGACCACGGGATACTCACTCGTCCACGGTGAAGCACACCAGGCGTCTGCGCAGGCCCGTGGCCCGCTGCCTCTCCAGGGCCTCGCGCCCCAGGAAGGGGATGGTGGACTTGAGTTTGCAGGTGAAGGTCAAGCCCGCCTCCAGGGGGCTGTCATCCGGACGCAGGTCGGCGTGCCAGTGCCGGTAGCCTGTGCAGAGGGGGGAGACCGGAGCTCAGGGCCCCTGGACCAGGTGCCCGCCAGCCTCCCAGCCTTTGCACCATGGGCTGAGACATGGGGGGAGGGCTTGCGAGGGGGCCCGACGGTCTGCACAAAACCAGGCACTGACTCCAAACCCCACCTGGCCCCGTCTCCCTTTCTAAGGGTGGGTGTCAGAGGGCCCTGAGCCGTCCTCAGGACTGGGGGAACACCCGAGTTGTGGGCAGTGGGGGGTGTGTGAGGAAATAGGCAATGTGGGGGGAGTGTCACGGGGCAGGAGGGAGACAGACAGACGTGGGAAACAACAGCTTCCCTGACTCCGGCAGGGGTCTGGCCCACCAGCGCCGCGCAGACACGCACCCACCTTTCTCGATGCTCAGGGAATCGATGGCCCGGTACCCTGAGTTGACGAGGCCGTGCTTGGCCCCTGCTGTCATCACGGCCTGGTACACGGGCACGCAGGATGCCCTTGGGATATGCAGCTCCCAGCCCAGCTCCCCAACAAAGGACAGCCTCATGGCCCGAACCTGGGGGCAGGGGGACAGTCACTGTACACACACGGCTGGGGTCAGGCCACCATGGTCGGGGCCCCGCTTGCTGCCGCTTATGGGTGGACGGTTCCCTCGTCACCATTACTTTTAGCTGGCCCACCACCCAAAGGTCTCCCAAGGAAAGCTCCCAGGAGCACTCTTAGGGGGGAGGGGCGGTCAGGGTTGTGAGTGGGAGAAAGTGGACACGCAGTTCCCCAGGCCTCAGCTCTCCTGACTGTGAGTGTCCTGGGCCACCATAACACACCCCAAGCTCTGTGGCTTAAAAACAACAGAAACGCATTCCCGTCCAGCTCTGGAGGCTTGAAGTCCAAACTCAGGGTGTCAGCCGGGCGTGCTCCCCTGGTCCCCGGGCCTTCCAGCCTCTCCTGGCTCCTGGCACCCCTTGGCTTGTGGCCGCGCAATCTCAATCTCTGTCTCCATTGTCCCATGACTCTCCTCTGTGTCTGTCTTGCCTTTGTCCCTTATCAGGACACTTGTCACTGGATTTAGAACCCAATGTCTGGCCCGAGCATGGGCAGCTCTGGCAGGGACAGCTGGTCTCTGGGTGTGAGCGTCCCTCACACCTGCAGACCGGGCGAGCAGCTGCATGGGAGCCACCACCAGCATGGGGTGACTCTCGTCCAGCGGCACGTGTCTTATCCCACACAATGGGTTTGGTGGCATGTCTTTGAGATAGATACCCACTAACTGATGTTTGCTTCCAGGCCTTCAGGCCAATCCCGAGCCCCCCAGTGTCCCCGTGGGTGAGGGCTGGGCGCTCAGCTTGTACAACCATCCAGCTCACAGAAGGATCGGAGGGAGTACAGCCAGTCACAGAGGTCAGAGGGAGCGAGGCCCGATCCCAGCACTGGCCTGAGTCGCCAGGTGGCCAGGTGCAGCTCCGGGCTAGATAATGTCCGCCCAGGTGAGCGGGGGCCACGCCCCCAACCGCCGCACCGGCTCCTTATAAACTTGACACACTAATGACGCTGCCGCAGAGGGTCTGGGTTCTGAAAGGTCGAGCGACCGCACAGATCTGCTCTGAGCTGCCGTTTGCACCCCGGCCTCTCCAAAATCTCAAAATTGACACAGAGGATATACTGTTGACATTTTCCTGCTTTCCCTGGTGCAAGCCGGAGGCCGCAACAAAGACTGCCTTGTCAACAAGGTTCTAATTTGAGACAGCTTACCGAGGAGGCCTCCGCCTCAGGGCCAATCTTGTTGTTTTGAAACAGAAAAAAAAAAAAAATCCTCTTTAAAACTCACCCATGAAGAGCCCCAGGACTGGGAGTCAGACACACACGCCCCCGGCCAAGTCAGGGGTTCATGGATGGGATGAAGCCCCTTCCCCGGCTCCCAGGAGCCCGGTGAGAGGTGGGGGTCTGCCGTGCCTGAGTCCCCGCTGTACCCCACACGCGGGTCTGGCCCACAGAGAGGCTGAATAAATGCTTCCGGAATGAGGGAGAAAGACAGGAGCAGACGGACTTCTGCTTCTGGGCAAAGCGAGGGAAAGTCTGGGGAACCCCGGGGGCCCTTGTCAGTTGGCAGAATTGCGGATTCTCACGACATCTCTCACGTGTCCCCACCAAAGCAGCGGAGGAGACGGGAGAGTCCTCACTTCCCCCGAAGGGGAAAATGCCGAGTGTGAGCACGTCTGTCTGGAACACAGGCTCTGGGCTGGCCTCCCCCCCGGCCTCAGTGCCCCAGTCTGATACGTGGGGAGCGGCCGGTGCTCGTGAGCACCAACTTCACGGGGAGAGCAATGCCTGGCTTGGCCGCCTGCCAGTATACACTGGCCCGGGGGGACTTCAAGAGGCAGCCCCGGGTAAACCGCCCTTGTAACGCACAGCTCTGCACGCCTTACAGGAAGACTGAGAGGACAGCCTTACTTACAGAGGATAGAAACACGGCAGGTCATCGGGAAGGACTTAACCTACACCAGGCTTTGCTGAACCCCTTTTCTCACCCTGAAGACGCCCCAAACTACTGTTGGAAGAAATATACAAATTCAGTGAGGTTGCCGGATAATGAAAATCAACACGTAAAAAAATCCGTTGCATCTCTATGCTCTAACAAAGAAGTCAGAAAAGGGAATGGATGAACAAACCCGTTTACAATAGCACGGAAAAGAATAAAATACGTAAGCCTGACCAGGTGGTGGCGCGGTGGGTAGAGCGTCGGACCGGGACACAAAAGACCCAG
This sequence comes from Rhynchonycteris naso, assembly GCA_037038555.1. NCBI lineage: Eukaryota > Metazoa > Chordata > Mammalia > Chiroptera > Emballonuridae > Rhynchonycteris > Rhynchonycteris naso. Next base: position 3,235,267 of record CM072996.1, on the reverse strand, counting down.
GTTCGAAACCCCAAGGTCGCTGGCTTGAGAACGAGCTCACCAGCATGAGCGCGGGGCCGCTGGCTTGAACGTGGGATCATAGACATGACCTCATGGTCGCTGGCTTGAGCCCATGGTCACTGGCTTAAAGCCCAAGGTTGCTGGCTTGAAACCCATGGTCGCTGGCTTGAACAAGGGGTCACTCACTCTGCTGGAGCACATCCCCCACCCCCACTCCCCGTAAGGCACATTATGAGAAAGCAATCAATGAACAACTAAGGAGCTGCAACGAAGAATTGATGCTTCTCATCTCTCTCCGTTCCTGCTTCTCTGTCCCTATCTGTCCTCTCTCTGTCACTGCCATAAACACACAAAAACACGAATAAAGAATAAACTCCGCCATTGAGGCGAAAGACTTATACACCGCAGAGGACAAAACTTTGGCGCAAGAAATGAAAGAAGACACAAATAAGTGGAAAGACGTCCCATGTTCACAGACTGGAAGACAGGAACGCCACTCAACGAAATCTACAGATTTTATGGAATCTCTATCAAAATCCCAATGGCATTTTTTTTGTGAGTGTGTGTGTGTGTGTGGCAGAAATAGAAAAACCAATTCTAAACTTCATATAGAATCACAAGGGACCTCAACTGGCCAAAAACAATCTTGAAGAAGAAAAACAAGGCCAGAGGACTCAACTTCCTGATCTCAAACTCACAACAAAGCTACTCGAATCAAAACAGTGTGGTATTTGGCGTAAGGTCAAAGAAACCAACGGAAAAGGAAAAGAGAGCCTAGAAATAAAACCCTTGTGTCAACGGTCAAGTGATCTCCAACAAGGGTGCCAGGGACCACACACACACACACACACACACACACACACACACACGCGAGAGAGAAAGGACAGGCTCGTCAACAGACAACGTTGAGGACTGAATACACACGCATGCGAATGAAAGAAGTGGGACTCTCACCCTACACCACATGCACGTAGGAACTGAAAATGAGTTAAAGACCTAAAACCGTAAAACTCCTAGAAGAAAATACAGAGGAGATGGCTTTATGTATGGCCTTGGACTTGGCAATAATTTCTTAGATCCGACACCAAAGGCCAAGACGACAAACATTGTAATGGGGCCTGCATCGAGTGTGGAAATGTCTGTGCCTCAAAGGATACAATCAACGGTGGAAAGGCAACCTGTGGAACAGGAGAAGATGTTTACAAGCCATCTATCCAATACGGGCTTACTCTCCAGACTAGAGAAAGAACTTCTACAACTCAACAACAGCAAAACAAACGACATGGTTAAGAAATGAGTCAAGGACTTGAACAGACATTTCTTCGAAGAGGATATACAAATGAACAGATGGGCAGTATCACTATTCAGTAGAAAAATGCAAATCAAAACCACAATGAGCCTGACCAGGCGGTGGCGCAGTGGATAGAGTGTTGGACTGGGATGCGGAAGACCCAGGTTCAAGACCCCGAGCTCACCAGCTTGAGTGCGGGCCCATCTGGCTTGAGCAAAAGCTTGCCAGCTTGGACCCAAGGTCGCTGGCTCCAGCAAGGGGTGGCTCGGTCTGCTGAAGGCCCGCGGTCAAGGCACATGTGAGAAAGCAATCAATGAACAACTAAGGTGTCGCAACGAAAAACTAATGATTGATGCTTCTCACCTCTCTCCGTTCCTGTCTGCCTGTCCCTATCTATCCCTCTCTCTGACTCTCTCTCTGTCCCTGTAAAAAAAAAAAAAAACCAAAAAAACACAATGAGATATGACCGCATCCCTAGTCAGATGGCTGCTCTTAAAAACAAACAAAACCGCTCTGGCCGAGGTTGGCTCGGTGGTGGAGCATCGAATGGCCCAGCGTGCGGAAGTCCCGGGTTTGATTCCCAGCCAGGGCACACGGGAGAAGCACCCATCTGCTTTCTCTCTGTCTCTCTCTTCCCCTCCTGCAGCCAAGGCTCCACTGGAGCAAAGTTGGCCCGGGCACTAAGGACGGCTCCATGGCCTCTGCCTCAGGTGCTAGAATGGCTCCGGTTGCAATGGAGCAACGCCCCAGATGGGCAGAGCATCGCCCCCTGGTGGGCATGCCGGGTGGATCCCAGTCGGGCACATGTGGGAGTCTGTCTCTCTGCCTCCCTGCTTCTCACCTCAGAAAAATACAACATAAACAAACAACAAAACCCAGAAAATAACCCGTGTTGGCAAGGACGTGGAGAAATTGAAACCCTAGGGCACAGTTGTTGGGAACGTATAATGTTGGAACCACAAAGGAACACAGGATGGTAGTTCCCTGAAAAATTAAAAATAGCACTACCATCTCTCTGGCAATTCTATTTCTGGGTATATAGCCAAAAAAAGTGAAAGCAAGATCCCACATCGATATTTCCACAGCATCGCTATTCACAACAGCCAGGAGGTGGGAGCAACCCAAGAGTCCAGCAGCAGATCAACGGGTCAAGAGAGCTCGGTACGTGCAGCACACAACGGAATATTACTCGGCCATGAACAAGGAGGAAATTCCGACACCTGCTGTACCACAGATGCGCCTTGAATACACAAGCCAGTCACAAGAAGACACAGTCTGTGTGATTCCACGGGCACGAGATCTCTAAAGCAGGCACGTCCACGGAAACGGGAAGCAGCACGGTGGTCATCCGGAGCTGGGGAAGGGGAGGAACGGTGGACGTTGAGTGAACGTGGTTTCAGCTTTGCTGGGTAAACACGTCTGCGCTCCGTTGCAGCGTGAGCGTGTTCAACACGACGGGGCCGAGTGCTTTAAAAATGGTTAAGACAATAAACACGAAACCAAAAAACACACCGTTTTCTCTGTGGATGGGCATCTGCAGCCCAGAGGGGCTGCAAATTTGTCCTTGCTTGATGTCCTGAGTGGCAGGAGAAAGGGAGAACGGACGTGGCCTCAGTCACAGGACCACACAGGGCTCTCTCCTGGCCCCCTCAGATATTTTGGGAGTGGAAGGAGATACGCCCAGGTTGCAGTGAAATATGGATTTGGGGTGGGGGTGGGGGTGGGGGCCTTGATGGCAAGCTTGGTGCATCACCGGACTTCTCACCAGCTTTCCTTGGAGATGGCTCAAGTCCAAGGAGGAGCAGGGTCCCTGCCCTTAGGTTGGATCAAAGGCCATGCGGGTGCCCGGCGCAGGGGGGCCGTGTCGCTCCCGTGCATGCTCCAGCCATGTGCATCATCAGACCAAGCCTGGAGTGCGCCTCTCTGGGTAAATTTCACAGGAGGGCTGGAGCAGATGTGCCCACAGACGCAGGCCAACATGTCCAACCTTTTCAAATTGCATCAGCTCACGGCAGTTTTGAGAGTTTCCAGGGCGTCTGGTTGCATAATGCCACCCCCAGACACAGCAGGCCCATCTGCCAAAATCAGTCACCCCTTAAATAAGCGAGGATTCCCAGAGGCCCCAGACACAGGCGATGGGCAGGGATCAGCGCGTGTGCAGTCTTCTGCAGGGGGTCCAGGGCCCCATACCCACAGGCGAGGGAAAAAGCAAGAGCTGGTGGTAAGTTCAGAGAATCTTCATTTTTTTAAAAACCCTCTGAAGGCTCCGAAGACATCCTCGATTCTAAGAACGTTTTGTGACCCTGGCCAGTTAGCTCAGTGGTAGAGCGTCAGCCCGGTATGTGGAAGTCCCGGGTTTGATTCCCGGCCAGGGCATACAGGAGAGGCACCCATCTGCTTCTCCACCCTTCCCCCTCTCCTTTCTCTCTGTCTTTCTCTTCCCCTCCCGCAACCAAGGCTCCATGGGAGCAGAGTTGTCCTGGGCACTCAGGACGGCTCCATGGCCTCCGCCTCAGATGCTAGAATGGCTCCAGTTGCAATGGAGCAACAGCCCAGATGGGCAGAGCATCGCCCCCTGGTGGGCATGCCGGGTGGATCCTGGTTGGGCACATGCAGGAGTCTGTCTCTCTACCTCCCTGCTTCTCACTTCAGAAAAAAAAAAATAATAACACTGGGGAACAAAATCTTTGTTGCATCCACAAAAACACCCCTTGTTCTTACCTAATTCGAGCGTGCTGATCTAAAATCTGACATTAGTTTTTCTCTGTAAGCTACAGGTCTTTTGCAATTCAAGATTTTAGGTTTTCATTTTATTGTAAAATTTTCAACATTTAGTTTAATGTTGAAGTAGAATGTCTTCTTGGGCATCATCTTTGTGAAAATATAATAATTTATATAATGCAGTAAATAAACGAATACACTAAAAGATATGATTGCATCAGAATTTGTCTACAATTTCTAAATAGAACATATTAAAACACTTATTTCAATCATAAAATTTGCGCAAAACTTATTTAAATTCTATTCAGCAAAAGTTTGCGTTTGTAGCTCTTGTGTTTGTGTACTTGTTGAGGACAATCTCATTTGATGCTCCAGCAGTAGTCTGCCATCATATTTCTGTCCCATCGCCCCTGATAATGCTCTTCCATAGTCTTCAGATCTTGATGAAAGCGTTCTCCCTGCTCATCACTAACAGCTCCAAGATTTTCGGGAAACTTATCAAGGTGACTGTTCAGGAAGTGAATCTTAACGCTCATGTTACATCCAATGTCACGGAAAGCCAACAACATCCTTTGAACCAGAAGTTCATAGTTTTCTGCTTTTTTTGTTGCCGAGAAAGTTCTTTGTAACTGCTGCAAAGGACTGCCATGCTGCTTTCTCCTCCTTATTCATCTTCCTGGCAAATTCTTCATCACGTATGAGGGTTCGAATTTGAGGTTCATCGAATACACCTGCTTTTATCTTCTCGAAAGACAAGGCAGGAAAAGCAGAAATAATATGTTGAAAGCATTCACTTTCTCTATTCAAAGCCTGAACAAACTGCTTCATTAAGCCAAGTTTGATGTGAAGTGGGGGAAAAATGATCCTGTCTCGATTAACTACAGGTTCATTCATAATATTTTGCATCCCTACTTCCAGAGCTTCACGTTTTGGCCACTCCTTCTGTGTCCAGTGTTTCTACGAGCTTGGCTGTCCCACAAGCACAGAAAGCAAGGATACTTCGTGAAACCTCTCTGTTGTCCTAGCAGGAAATTTACCATTTTAAGATCCACACAAATGATCCAGTTATGCTCCTCATACTTCAGTAAGTAGAGGACAATTTTTATGTCATTATAATCTTCTCGCAGATGAGTTGAATAACCATTGGAACCGCTGCATAAACATTACCGTTGTGTAGGAGAACACATTTCAGACTCCGTTTAGAGCTGTCAAGAAATAGCCGCCATTCTGTTGGACTGTAAGTGGTAACACCTCGCTGGCTGAGAAGACTACTGATATCATGACAGTAAACAAAGTGTTTGTCTTTGGGAAAAAAGTCCACAAAAATTTGTTCACACTTCCTGAAATGGAATACTTTAGCTGACCTGTGAAGTCCATTCTTTTCTTGAAGCCTAGAGGCTAATAACTCAGCTGCTTTCTTTGATAGGCCCAAATCTCTTACTAAGTCATTCAATTTGGGTTGGCTAAACTGCTGAGGGATTAATGACTGCTTGGCATCAGAAGAAGACCCTTCAGATTCTACAACCATTTCCTCGTGCATCTTATCAAATACACTTACTTGACCACCATGTTCACTTTCTTCGTCCTTAGAAGAAATAAAACCATTGAAAACTGGAACGGGAGTGTCTCAGAGTGTGGGACAGGTCGTATTGCTGAAGGAATATTAGGATATGCGATCATATGCCGATTTTTCTTGCTGATGCCCTTTGTATGGATCAGACAGAAATAACAGTCACTGCTGTGGTCCTTAGGTTCACGCCAAACCATGGGAATACCAAAAGGCATTCCTTTGCATTTTCCTTTTGTCCAGTCACGAAGCATTTTCTCACAATCATGACACACAATATGAGGAGCCCAATTCTTGTCTTGATAGCCAAGGGGAACTTGAAAATAGGCAATATATGCACGTGTCACAAATGATGAGATATTGTGCCTTTGACGTTGAAGTGTGTAACAGCCACATATATAACAGAAGGTGTCAGAACTCTTCGTACATTTACGCCTACTCGAAGAAGCCATGATTCAATCTTAAAACAAAATAAGGGAGTGTTTTTTTTATCAGATAATAGTATTTTACATTTAAAAACTACAATTACGTAAAAGTGATGTTTGTAAAACATTAATTGCCTTGTGGTTATGGCCAACCCAAGAGTCGTTGCCCTTTAACTCCAATTTAATAACCAATGCATGTCATTAACTGTAACAAAAAGAAATTAAAATTGCATAAAAACTAGAGCATGCACCAAAAAACGGTTTTCATATTTGGAATCAGCGATGCAGAATTATATAGAAAAAGTTCTAAAACCTCATGCAACAGAAAATGGAAAAGAAATTGTTTCCCAGTGTAATTAATAATAAAAAACGTCCTGCTACCGGGCGCACAACCTCCCCGGCTACCAGGCGCACGATTTCCCCCGCTACCGGGCGCACGACCTCCCCGGCTACCGGGCGCACGATCTCCCCCGCTACGGTGCATACAATCTCTCGTGCTACAGGGTGCACGATCTCTCCCCGCTACTGGGTGCACGATCTCTCCGCTACAGGGCGCACGATCTCTCCCCGCTACAGGGCGCACGATCTCTCCCCGCTACAGGGCGCACTACCTCCCCGGCTACCGGGCGCACGATCTCCCCCGCTACTGGGCGCACGATCTCTCCCCGCTACAGGGCGCACTACCTCCCCGGCTACCGGGCGCACGACCTCCCCGGCTATCGGGCGCACGATCTCCCCCGCTACTGGGCGCACGATCTCTCGTGCTACAGGGTGTACGATCTCTCGCCGGCTACCAGGCGCACGATCTCTCCCCGCTACAGGGCGCACGACCTCCCTGGCTACTGGGCGCACGATCTCTCCCCGCTACAGGGCGCACGACCTCCCCGGCTACCGGGCGCACGACCTCCCCGGCTACCGGGCGCACGATCTCCCCCGCTACTGGGCGCACGATCTCTCCCCGCTACAGGGCGCACTACCTCCCCGGCTACCGGGCGCACGACCTCCCCGGCTATCGGGCGCACGATCTCCCCTGCTACTGGGCGCACGATCTCTCGTGCTACAGGGTGTACGATCTCTCGCCGGCTACCAGGCGCACGATCTCTCCCCGCTACAGGGCGCACGACCTCCCTGGCTACTGGGCGCACGATCTCTCTCCGCTACTGGGCGCATGACCTCCCCCGCTACTGGGTGCACGATCTCTCGTGCTACAGGGTGTACGATCTCTCCCAGTAGTCCGGTCCAGCAGGCTAACGTGCCGTGATGGTGACGGTGATGACCGTGGAGGTGGTGATGGTGGTGAGAATGGTAGTTAGAAATCAATCTTTCAAGAATAAGAATAAATGAACGGTGTGACGCTCAAACCCCATTTCACAAACTTGACTTTCTCTGAGGCTCTAAACAGCTCCATGGAAACTGCCCAACCCTTGGGGTTCCTCTCCCGGCCTCTGGGATGCTGGTTCAGCCACCATCACACCCTGGACACTCCTCAGAAGAAGACACCCCTTCCTGGTGGGCCTGGAGCTGGATTTCAAACGGCTAATGGCAGCTCTGGGTCCTCCCCTGGAAGGACACTGCCTTCCCCGCCCCGTTCCCCCAGGGCCACGGCCAATTGGTACAGGTTGTGCCGGGGGTAGTCAACCTTTTTATAAAAACTGGCCACTGCAAAGCGAGCTTTTGGACAATGGCTAAAACCCAAGTGACAAAGGCAGCCCCTGACACCGCCTGGGAGCCCCTGGTGTCTATAGAATGCCCGCGGGCGGGAAAACCTTCCACCCCGGAGTCGTCCACTCCACAGCAAGGACTTCACGCCAGTCAGGATGGGAAATTCCATTTCCTTTCGACCTGAAACTAATTTTTGGGAGAAAAATGGCTTGATCGCCACGTCCCCATGCTGAGCTTCCAGCCCAGCGCCTGCTGCTCTGTGGAGGGGCCTGTCCTCGCCAAGATCGCTGGGAACGACCACATCTGCCTCGGTGACCACACCAGGAGAATGTTTCCCACCGGGAACCTCGATGGCCTTGAGGCCAAGCAAGGACATCTGGTCAGTTGTCTGCGGAGGGGAGGACATCCTCTCCCCGCCCTCTGTTCTTCCTCGAGGAATGTCAGACCACGGAAGCCTGGTGCTGAGCCAAGCATCTCGGAGAATTGTTGCTAAACAATGACTCCGTTCAGGTGGGGGGGGGGACCTGACTCGGTTGGGGTCGCCCACCTGTCCAATGGCTGCGAGCGTGGGTCCCGGGTGGGCAGTGGCAAGGGCCGGCCCACTCCCCTCGGGTCCGGGCTGTTCCGCACGCTGCGGACTAGGAGGCTTTGCCGACCTACCCAGGCACTCACATTCCTCTCCTGCATCTGGTTGGCCGGAATCCAGTTATCTCCCATAAATACTTGGCCCAGCCCGGCGCTGCGGCTCCGGGAGAGGGTGCCAACACGTTCCGAAGCCAAAACAAGATCTTACTTAGGGGAATGTGAAATCCACCACCCCCCTCCCCTCCCCATCCCCCCTGGATCCAGCAGAATTCAGGATGTCTGCACAGACTTGTGGGACAGCCCAGGAAGGACTTGAGACATTGTCTCACCTGGGTGCTACGAATGGGGAAACTGAGGCCTGGAGAGGCAGCCCCAATCGGAAGCCAGGCCTGCCACTTCCCAGCTCCACTGAGCACTGGGGTGACGTTGCCCCTGAGCCCTTGAGTTCCGTGCTGACCCCGCTCTGACCTCAAGTACGTCCGTGACCTCACAGGACCAGCCTCTGAGTCCTGATGATGTTAAATCTGTGTGCTCTCTGCACAGCTGGTCTTTCTAAGGAGTGAGGCAGCGTCCCCGCTCCCTAGGCCCTTGGACGGGCTTCTGGCCAAGGCTGTGGGGACGGAGGAGTCTCCGCTGGCCACACCAGGGCATCTGGGCCCCTAGCCCTGGCACGGGGCCAGGAGGCGGTGGGATGGGCGATCCCCTGGGGGAAAGGGGGGGATGCTGGAGGAGGCAGTGGAGTGGGTGTTGCGCAGGAGTGCGGGGCCAGCTGCTTTGGGCCCCTGGCTTGCCAACTACCCCCCAGGGGGCAGTCCTAGGGCAGAGGCCCCTCACAGCGGTACACATGGGTACACTCTGTTCCCCACTCAGTGGCCCGAGTCACCGGTGCCCTCCACCACCTGTCTTTTCTCTTGCCAAATTCCACTGTCCCTCTTCGAACAGGCTCTGGGGCCTTCCTCATTTCCACATTAGCTCCTGGGGGAGTCGCCCACCGCCCCCCCCACCTAGGCCACCCTCCAGGGCAGGCTGGGCTGGGGCTGCCGTTGCCTCCCCAACCCCCAACCTCAGCTAGGGTGTGCGCTCCTGGAGGGGGGGCCGCAGCTGCATCCCAGGGCCCCCAGGTCCTGCGCAGTGCGGACACACGTCCGGCATTCATTCCAGAGCCAGGCTGGCGGGGGCGGGGGGGCGGGGGGTAGAAGGGGGGGAAGCTCAGCACCGGCAATAGATCGTTCAGTGTAGAATAAAATGCTAGAACTCACAAAGAACCCGGACTAGCCAGGTATTCGCAGTCCCTGCGGGGTGGGTCTCTGCAAAGCCTTTTGCTTGGGCCCCCTCCTCCCTGCCAGAGAGGCCCAGGACGGGAAGCACCAAACCCCCTGTCGAGGGCCCGGTGGTCCGGAATGACTGTCTCTGGGTCCCGGTTCTAGGGAATCTGTTTTAGGTCAATGATCAGAGTTGCTCTTCCGAGGACAAGGCGTGGCCCCAGTGCCCACACCGGTGCTCACAGAGCTGACCGAGGGTGTCAAGGCATTCAGAGCAGGTCTCAGAAAATACTTAAAAGGACAAGAAACGGGGATGCGGTGTCACAAGGGAAGGCGCGCACACAAACACATCCGTGGGTGGTCCTGCTTTGATGGTGTTCAAACTCAGAGGTCAGGAGAGAAGATGGGAGGAAGCCCCCCTCCCCAGAGTCTCCTGCCTTCCTTTCTTCCTCTTTCTCTCGCTCTCTCTCCCTCTGTCTCTCTCATCCTCTCTCTCTCTCTGACTTCCTTTACCCGACCTCTTTGACAAATGCTCCAAGACTTTCGCTCAAACACTGATGCCCGGGCAAGCTTCATGCCAGCTTCTCCCCGAATCTGCTTAGCAACCCCCAACCCGTGCCAGGTAGACTCGGGGAGGTCAAAGGCCGTGCCCGAAGGGGTTGTGTGAGGTGAGGCTGCACCCAGGCCCAGCACGGCCAGCCACAGGCTGCACGGTGTGGCTGATGGAGACAGGAATACACACACACACGTTTATACTGGCGTCTGGCAAAACCAGTAAGCCAGTTCTGGAGGAGAGAGCAAGGAGAAGCCCCGCACGTCCTAACCCCACTCCCCAACCGACCTGGGGTTCTCCCACCCCCACCCCGCCTTGTTCCCGGTGCCCCCCCCCACGTCTGCCTGCTTGGTACCCTGGGGAGAGATTCACCCTGGACTCTGGCCTCTGCTTCCCCCAGCCAGGTTCCTGGGCCCTGCAGGCTGAGGTGCAGCCAGAGGGCCCCAGCCAGGCCTGGGGAGGCAGCCAGGGCAGCCCCAGGGGCGGGGAGGCAGCGGGGGGCCCCCTCCTTCCCGTCCAAGATCAAGTTCCAGGTGCCTCATCGGAGCACCTGGCTGGGAGGGAAGTGTTCCCACCTGGTCCTTTCCCCCATAAACCCCCGAACCACATGCAGGCTGAGCGGGGGGTGGGGGGGGGCAAGCCTCGCAGCTCCCCCGCCCATGTCACAAACCAGAACCCCGGTCCCAGACGAAGCTGGACGCTGCCTGGACCCCATGGGGCCCAGGAGGCCTGAGCTGCCACCTGCCATGGGGTGGGGGGAGCCTGGCGTCACCACCAGGACCTGGGATTGAGCTGTGCTGCTCTCTCTGCACGTTCACCCTCTCTGGTCCCAGCAGGCTGCTTTGCACCAAGGACAGGAAGCAAGCTAGACAAAGACCCCCCCTTCTCCCTACAGCTTCCTGCCGCCCCAGCATGGCCTCCGGAGAGTGCGGGTGGGAGCGGAGCCCGGCTCGCTCTGCAGAACGGCCTTTATCTCTGCTCCCCCTGGCAGCCTGCTCGCCGATGTCATCGCTGCCTATTTGGTAACAGGACCCAGACTCATCCCGACCTCCAGACCCTCTGCTGGCCAGGATGGCCCCCTACCAGCTAACTGCTCTCGTACACTCCCCCACCCGAGCCCCAGAGGAACGCATAACAGGAGGAGAGAGGGCTGTCTGTCTGTCTGTCCGCCCGCCCTGTCCTTGGGGTCATATCTGCTTGACTGACACGTATCTGAGTGGTGCTCTTCATGTTATAGGGGCTGGGTGGCCTCGGGCAGCCCACCCAACCTCTCTGAGCTCAACCGGGGGAAACATCCACCCCCCCCTAGGGTGACATGGACTTGCCGTGACCGCTGGCAGTGTAACTGCCAACCCCTACTTATGGGCACTCCTACCGCAGGGGCTGTCCACAGCGATTCTGTCCTCTGGGACACTTGCTCCCATCTGGACACGCTTTTGGTCATCACAACTGGGGGAGCTCCTGGCATCAAGTGGGTGGAGGCCGGGGATGCTCCCAAACACCCCGTGGTGCCCAGGACAGCACCCACGCAGAAGATCTGTTCCAAACTGTCAGTCGTGCCGTGGCGGACGCCTGTGACGGGACCCCCTGCATTGTGGTGTGGGGAGTGTGGCACGATCTGCCTGTCCACGTGCCTGGAACGGCCCGAGCAGGGCCCCCAGCAAACAGTGGCTGGTGTGACTTCTTCTGTCTGCTCTTCCCTCCCCTTGGCCTGGGGAAGTCAGAGCAGAGATCACGGTCCCTAACTTCCCACACGACATGGGAGCCCAGGAAAGGGACGTGGCGACCCAGAGCTGGACCAGGACCCTGTCCCCAGGGTGTCTGGGGAAGCCGGGTCTGACGGCGTCCTGACACCGTCCATGGTTTCAGACACTCTGGGTCCTGGGTCCTAGACCATCTGACCTGCGGGGGGTTGGGGGGGGGAGTTGCTCCTTGGGGACTGGCAGTGCTCCCCCCCTGCAGTGACTCCTCCTCCTCCTCCCACACCCACAATGTCAGGGGACAGGTGCCTGCTCAGAGGACACAGGGATCTGCTGGAGCAGCACAGTGACCTCGCTGTGCCCAGCCCTCTCATTCCAAGGGACAGAAGAAATAACATGTCACCCTGACTCGGGAGGGTGGCCCTGCTCTCTGGGTAGGGGGACATTGTGGGCGGCTGTGTAGGTGGCAAGGCTGAGGTGCCTTCCTGGCAGAGCATGGGATGGAGCTCCAGTGTGCCAGGCACTGGTGGAGTCTGGCTGATGTCTGGCTTATACCCACTACCCCTTAGAGGTTCTGACAGCCGGTGGGCACGACCGTGGTCTCTACTTCACAGTGAGGACCAAGGCCCTGGGAGGTCAATGGACTTGTGCAAGGGCACTGGGGTTTCCCAGTCCCAGCCCTGGGTTTGTTCCCTTGCAGCATGCGGCTGCCACTCACTGCCGAGGGGACGGCTGGTACTTACCAGGTGCCCCGCGGCTCTCACCAGCTTGTGCGTAGAGAAAGGGAAGGCCTCGTTGCTCAGGTCTGTGTCGATCACCTCCTGGAGAATGGCCCGGCTATGAGCGAGAACAAAGGCTGTCAGTCAGTCAGTCAGTCAACAAACACTTGTGGGCGCTCCTGGGTGCTTGCCCTGTGCCGGGAGGCCTCTGAGGACAAGCAGGGAGCAGGGCCAGTCCCTGTCCCCGTGGAGCAGACTGACACACCCCAAACACAGGCAGAGGAGACAGCTGTGCCCAGCGGTAATGGTGAAGGAGCCGCAGCGCCCGGGGAGCCCCGACCCGGGGGTGCTCTTGGCTGCTCCTTCCTTGGGTGGGCGAGCAGAGGCCTGGGAAAGTTATCTCGCCATCAAACACCGCCCCTCCCCATGGGAGGCTGGTGCATGAGCTCCTGAGGCAGGGGTTATTGTGCTCCTCACCTCCCCCCACCCTGCTGTGCCCAGCAGTCTGGCTCTCATGCTTGATGGACTGCTGAGACCACCCCGTGTCTATGGAAACCTTTACTTCCGGGGCACCTCCCTCCAGACCTTAGTGCACCCGTCCTGTCCCCTCTGCACTCCCACCCACCACCCCCTGACCCGGCCCGTTGTAATTTTTCAGGTATTGGCTCAGCTGTCACCTCCTCCAGGAAGCCCTCCCCGAGTCTGGGTCAGGTGTCCCCTGCCAGGGTACTTCCACAATGGCTGTACCCCACTAAATCAGGAGCTCCGTGCCAACAGGGCCCCTATCCTGGCGTGCCCAGCGCAGAGAGGGGAGCGCTCAATAAACAGGCTGAGAACAGCCTGACTTGGCGCTGCAGGGTGCACTCCCCATGGGCAGGAGGTGGCCCCCCTCGCTTCTGTTCCACAGGGGCTCCCAAGGTTGCTGGGGCTGCAGGGTGGCCTCATTCCCACCCCCACGGTGCTCGGAGCTGCCCGCCCACGCCGGCCCTAGGTTCCCAGCATGCTGCAGTCGGCCAAGATCTTTATGTAACAACCCCCCCACCCCACTTCCCGGGAACCTATGCGGTGCCAGCCCGAGAACCCAGAGAGACCCAGCACGTCCCGTTCTTGACCAGCTCAGGTGCAGCTGGAGCCAGGGCTGCCCCAGTCTCTTTCCCACTAGCCCCAGGGTTTGAAGGGGCTCAGCCGCACCAGAGGGACCCCAGCTCCAGGGTACCAATCCAGCCCGTGTCAAATGGACGAGGACACCCAGGTGGCCCCCACATGGACTGAGCAAGCTCCCACTAGGGAGCAGGTGGCTGTCCCTCCCCTAGGCTGCCAGCAGGTGGCGCCGGAGAGCACGGGGCTCTGGGCCAGAGACAAGTTCAAGTCTCAGCAACTGGACTCATCATGCCCCTCAGCCCACCTGGCCTCGGTTGCTCTCCTCTGCTCTGGGCCCCGGGGTGGGGGGAGGCGGCATGCCACCTCACAAGGCCCCTCTGAGCCCTCAGCGAGGAAACACACCTGGGCCATCCTAACAGTGATCTCTACTTCTGCGCCATCTCCGCCAGCCCCTGGTGGCCACTGGCGTTTAAGCTGATTACAGTGAAAACCTCCAGTTTGCACCCGCCGCATTTCAAGGGCTCCGCGGCCACATACAGCCTTCATGGTCCTATTAGGGAAAAGTCTCCCGGAAGTTCTGTCAGCCGGCCGGCCACAGGGCACCTCCCACGGCCCGGGCACGGTGGGAGACGCTTCTATGGACATAACCCGGAGAGCGCGGCCCTGCAATGGTGGTGGGCACACTGTCATTCATACAGGAAACTGGGCTATTTTGGAGAAGGAGAGAAGATAGTTTAGAGGAAAGAGGTAAGGTGTCACCAGGAAGAGGAGGAAGGTTTGTCTCCCTGCTGTGACAGCTGTCACTCGCCCACCTGGAACAGCTTCTAATGAGGCTGGATGAGGCTGGCTTGTCTCCCAGGGTGCCTTGATCTGTCTGTCTGGCTCCCCTCCTTCCCCTGCCCACCCACTAAAAATAACCACACACACCCAAGCCCCAGGTGCCCAGGGCCAAGCCTGAGCTCAGGAGGCAGGGCCTCCAGCAATGTGGAGTGTGGGCTCACCCCGGGCCCAGGGCTTCACGGGGGCGGGCGCTGGGCCATCGGTCGCTGCCCTAGTCACCGAGTCCCCGGGCCATCTGCTCGGGCTGCACTGCTGTCTGCTCCTCTGCACCGACCCCCCCACTTCCGCTCTCACGCGCCCACCCAGCCGTCCCTCACACGGCTCTTGTGGAGTCCACAGGGACCACCACGTGCCAGACCCAGCGGTCAACCTGAAGTCCTCATGCACTGACTCACTGACCGTGGGGACCCACAAAATCCCTGCTTCGCCTTGCCGCTGAGGTCCCTCACACACCAGCTGGCTCCTACCACCGGTCCAACATCAGAGACCCCCTCGAAGCCCAAGAGGTATCCCTCTGTTCAGTCCCCACCCCCAGAGGAGCAGCCTCTTTGCCCTCTGACCAGAGCTCCGGCCGCCCCGCACCCCTCCCCACCCCACACACTGGGCAGCTCCCGCCACAGGGGCGGTCCACCTGCTGTCCCTTCCGACCACTCCAAGGTTTGGTCTCAGGTTTCCTCCAGGGCTTTGCCTAAATGTCCTCGTTAAGGACGTAGGTCTCCACGGCAGCCCGCAATCAAACACTTGACAGTTCAAGTTCACAATGGACTCAGATTCCATTCGCTTGTCCAGCAAGCACACACTGTGCATCGGCCCTGTGTCCCTGAGCGGTGCCCACAAAGCAGCTACAACTTGGCCTGGGAGGGAGGCCGGTCAGTCCGGGACCAGCTCGGAAGGAGATGTTGGCATGGGGCTGGCAAACCACAGGTGCCAGTTGGCTTTTAATACCTACTTGTCCCCCGCCCTCTGGTTTCCTCCTCTGCTGTCCAGCTAGAGGGACCTTCCCAAAGTGCACACCTGCCCAGGGGTCCCTTGGCCTAAGACCCTCTTGAACGAGGACCTCCCAGGCCGTGGTTCCTCTGAGTGGGACATTCTATAAATAGTAACAGAACGAATGAATGAGTGAATGACCCGGCCACACACCATCATCAGAGGTGTTCAGAGGGCTTGTTTAAAAAGGGGCAGGTGACTTTTCAGAGCAGGCTGCTATTCTCAGCCCAGGTCGCAAGTAGGTCCTGGGCCTGGCTCTGCCCACTCACAGAAGGCGTATGTAATTCTTGGACTGGATCAATGACCCACAAACTCCCCACGGATCCTTTCATGACCCAGGAATCCTCAAACACTGATTCACTGTGAGGTTCGGTCTGATGTTCACGTTACGAGTTTTTCTGCATTTTAGTATTTTGAAAAGGATTTATGTGGCACACGGGATCTCTAGTGTCACCAGATCTTTTTTTTTTTTTTTTTTTTTTTAACAGGGACAGAGAGAGAGTCAGAGAGAGGGATAGATAGGGACAGACAGACAGGAACGGAGAAAGGTGAGAAGCATCAATCATTAGTTTTTCGTTGCCGTCGCAACACCTTAGTTGTTCATTGATTGCTTTCTCACATGTGCCTTGACCGCGGGCCTTCAGCAGACCGAGCCACCCCTTGCTGGAGCCAGCGACCTTGGGTCCAAGCTGGCGAGCTCGGGGTCTCGAACCTGGGTCTTCCGCATCACAGTCCGACTTTCTATCCACTGCGCCGCCGCCTGGTCAGGCGTCACCAGAACATTTAACGAACCGGAATATCTCATTGGGGACCAACAGGCAGTTTTGCCCACGGGTCCCTGCTGGAGGGACTACGGCTCGGGTCCCAGGTGCTCTCAGGGGCGTCCAGCTCCGCAGCTCCCCGTCCTCTCCTCACCTGGCTGGGCCCTGGATGCTGATCATGCCCAGGTCCTCTGAGCTGTCGATGAGCTGGCACCGGAACCTGCGGTCCTGCAGCGCCGTGGTGATGTGGGACCAGTTGTGCTGGGCCACGGCCCCGCCCACGGCCAGGTAGAAGCCGTCCCCTGGAAGAGAAGCGCTGGCCTCAGAGCTGGGCTGTGGGATGGGATCCGGCAGCGTAGTGAGAACAGCCTCAGGCCTCCAGGTGGAGAAGACAAACGTGCTTTCCTTTGAACACGCCGGAACAACCCCTCTGGGGGCCCTGGACCCTCACGGTGCACGGGGACACAACATGGGACCCTCCCTGGGGGAGGGGTGGGGGTGGGATCCCTGAGGGTGGCACACGCCACGGGAGCACTTTTCTGAGCCTGTCTGGAGCTTTCCTCACTTTCCAAAAGGCGGCCAACCCGGGAAAGTGTGAGAGCCTAACACGTGTCGCTGCGGGAGGGTCTGCGTCCCGCCTCAGCCGGCGCCAGGCAGCCCGGGCCCTGTTGCCGCTCCTCTCCAAGCCCCAAGTCCATCCTCACCAGCTTCCTGTCTCTCCACACACCCCCTCCCCCTCCCCCCCCCCCCCCCCCCCCCCGTCCCCAGGCACCCTTCCTTGTCCATATCAGGACTTGATGGGGACAGGCATTGCTGTCCCTGGACTCCTCTGGGCAGCCATCTCTTATTAAAAAAAACCCACAGGGCATGGTCCTGAAGCCAGCGGTCAGCCCAGATCCAGGCCCAGCCTGCAAGGTGGGCGGGACAGAGAGGGCATCCGAGGGCCGACCTCGGAGTGTGGCCGGACGCTGTGGTTGGGGACGCTGAGTGATTGCTGCCGTCTCCTGCGTGTCTGTAAGTCACTCCGTGTGGGATATGAGAGCTCGTTCACCCACCCCAGGTCGGCTTGACAGCTGCTCTGTGCACAACCTGGACCGAAGGCGGAACACCGCTACCGCGTCCTCTCGTGGCTGGCAGCGAGGGCGCGCGCGTATTTAATGGGCATGCACATTCAGAGCAGGAACCGTACAGCATCTGACGCTAAAAATAAAGCCCAGTCTCCATGCCATTCTCTAGTGCGCAGTGGCGTCCCCGGGACCCAGAGCCCACTCCACAGAGCCCCCTGGACACGACTCAGGTGTCGCTCCGCCTCCGTCCTCACAGCGCGTGCCCTGGAGGTCGAGTGCCCGCCACGTGCCCACCTCCCGCCGGGCAGCTGCTTGATTCAGAGGCTCCAGCCTCTAGAAAAACCACGTCTCGGACCAATGAGCACCTTCCTTTCCCCTCACGTCCAGAGCCTGCTCACCTCCCACACCCACGCCCCTCACACTGCTGCTCAGACCACAGGGGCCAAGAATCCACCGGAACCATCCAGGAGTGCAGAGCGTGGTGCACCCGGGAGCTGGCTCCATCACAGAGCGCTTCCATGCCAACGTCCTCTCGTGAGGGCAGACTAGCAAGGTCCCCAGTGCCCAGATGGGGAAACTGAGGCTGGGGGAGGCTGCTCACCAGCCCTCCGGGAACCTCCAGGTTTGTTCTTGATTCCCTTCAGCCACTCAGAGGAGCGGGCCATGGAGCCAGGCGGCGGCAGAGCCTGGCCCCAGATTCTGGAAGGCCCGGCACCCTCCCCAGGGTCCCCCCAATCTGTCTCCATAACTAGACTCACTCTCTAAGGGTGGCGCCCAGGCCTGGGCTTCCCCTCTCGCGGGGGACGAAGGGCAGACACGCTCCCACCAACCGCCCATCTCCAAAGCGCTGGCCACTCCACCCAGCTCTGTGTGGGCGCCGCTGTGCTGCTTTCCTCCGCACCTTTCTAGCTCCGGCCAGACATCGCCTCCTCCTCCAGGAAGCCTTCCTGAACCTGGCTCAGATGCTTCTCAGGGCCTTCCACAATCCTTGCCTTTCCATCTACCGCACTTTCGCCCAGTATTCTAACTGGCTCCCCCTGGGCCTGTCTGTCCACACAATTCACTGTGAGACCCAGGGGGCCCCGCCAGCCTCCTGCATACCCCCATCCACCAGCTGCCCTGGTCCACAGATAATGGCTGAAGGGATAAATGGGTGGATGAATCCATTCATTAACCAGGCACACATGCCCTGGCTAAGACCACAGCTTTCCTGGTTTCTACATCACTCATGGCAGGAGGGATGGACAGCTCACCCTCCCTAGGCTCTACATGCGCCCAGGAAACCCCGCACCCACACTCACAGCTTCATGTCCACCAGCAGCCTCTGGTCAGCGAGGGCTATCTCATGACACTGATTTCAGTTGCCTCCTCCAAGACCCCACCAGTCCATAGACTGCAAGTCAACCCCAAAGGACCCCGTGGACAGTGCAGCAAGCCTGTCCCTGCCCTCCTCCTGTCCCCCACCAGAAATATAAACCCCTCATGGGCCAGAACCTTCAGTTCCTCGCCCTGAGCCTGACACACAGGGTTGCCTAGCAACTGTCACTGACCTAACGGCCCCTCCTGGCCCTCCCTCCCTCCCAGTGCCCAGGCCACAGCTCACCGGTCCCCGGGGGCCCTGAGCCCCAGTGAGGACTCAGATAAAGTGTCAGCCGCAGAGCCAGGCCCGGAGCTGGGGTCTGCCGGGCTTCCTGAGTGGGCTGACCACGACCCTGACCCTTCCCCTCATGATGCAGTTTGGCAGCTCCGAGAGCCACAGAGTTGACACCTGTCTCCCCTGCAAATGCAGCCTCAACGGGCCCCTCCTGGGACGCTAGGTACCTTCCGAGGACCTGCCCCAGCTTGAGACTGGGCGTTACGAGCGGGAACTCAGCCGATTCAGCAGAGACGCTCGCGGCTGCAGGGAGCTCACCCCTTGCGTGGGAGGCATGGCCTCATTCTCCACTCCCGCCCAGCACGCCCATGCCACGGCTACGCAGAAACGCCACGGCGTGGACAGGTTCAAAGACGTAACCCCTGAGCACCCAGAGCTCCAGCGCTGCGGCCCCACAAAGCCCGTGCTTGGGACCTTTGACCTCCCGGCTCCAGGCTCTGGCCACGGCGGGCACCACGTGTAACCACGGAGCAGCCACGCTAGCATCCCATCCTCATCCATTCGGCTGGCACAGCGCCTTACCTTCGAAGGCGGGGGCGAGGGGGGAGGCCTCGGGCCCGGGGGCCAGGCGGCTGACGGTCAGGTCACTCTCGGTGCCCCCGCGCTGGTTCAGCATGCAGGTGTAGACCGTGGAGCCTGCGGCAGGAGGGAGACCAGTCAGTGCCGGCCCAGAGCCTGGGGCTGCTCAGCGCAGAGCAACGCCCGTGAGTCGGGAGCCATGTGGGTGGTGGAACGCACTGGGAGGCCCCTCAGCTCAGGGACGCCACCCTGCCGGGCACTGAACAAGGACGGGCAGGCCACCGGGCACTGCCATCCTCAGAGGGGGATCAGGAAGGAAGCTTCCTTCTCCTTGAAATGCCTCGACATTGCCCCCAACCCCACCCGCCACGCTGTGAAGCTTTTAGGGCAGGATTCTCATCTCATTCACTTTGGTGCTCCGAGCCTCGTACCTTATAGCAGAGGCTCCGTAGGTGTCTGTTGAAAGAATGGGTGTGTGATGGAGGCTGGGGGGGAGTGTGTGGATGGGGGAGGGGAAGGGGGCACAGGGGTGAGGGGAGGATGGATGGGGTGGAGGGAAGGTGGGTGGAGGGGACGCAGGGGTGAGGGGTGGACGGATGGGGTCGGGGGAAGGTGGGTGGAGGGGACGCAGGGGTGAGGGGTGGATGGATGGGGTGGGGGAAGATGGGTAGAGGGGATGCAGGGGTGAGGGGTGGACGGATGGGGTGGGGGAAGGTGAGTGGAGGGGACGCAGGGGTGAGGGGTGGACGGATGGGGTGGAGGGAAGGTGGGTGGAAGGGACGCAGGGGTGAGGGGTGGATGGATGGGGTAAGGGGAAGGTGGGTGGAGGGGACACAGGGGTGTGGGGTAGATGGATGGGGTGGAGGGAAGGTGAGTGGAGGGGGTGCAGGGGTGAGGGGTGGACGGATGGGGTGGAGGGAAGGTGGGTGGAAAGGACGCAGGGGTGAGGGGTGGACGGATGGGGTGGGGGGAAGATGGGTGGAGGGGACGCAGGGGTGAGGGGAAGGTGGGTGGAGGGGACGCAGGGGTGAGGGGTGGACGGATGGGGTGGGGGGAAGGTGGGTGGAGGGGACGCAGGGGTGAGGGGTGGACGGATGGGGTGGAGGGAAGGTGGGTGGAAAGGACGCAGGGGTGAGGGGTGGACGGATGGGGTGGGGGGAAGATGGGTGGAGGGGACGCAGGGGTGAGGGGAAGGTGGGTGGAGGGGACACAGGGGTGAGGGGTGGACGGATGGGGTGGGGGGAAGGTGGGTGGAGGGGACGCAGGGGTGAGGGGTGGATGGATGGGAAGGGTGGGTAGAAGGGGTGAGTAGGTGGATGGAAGTGGACAGGTGGGTGGGCAGGTCGATGGGTTGTGGCCGGATGTCTGGGTGGACTGGACTCACGGGAGCACTGACGAAGGTGAGTGGAGGTGGACTGTGGCTGGGCAAATGGGTTGGCTAGATAGATGTGTTATGGGTCAAAATGTGTCCCCAAAAGGGGATGCTGTAAGTCCTAACGCCCAGTACCTGCGGATGTGACCTTGTTTGGAAATAGGGTCTTAGAAGACGTGACTGTGTAAAGCGGAGGCCATTAGTGCGGGTCCTAATCTAATAGGACCGGCGTCCTTATGACCAGAGGAAGTGCAGGGAGCAGGCCGTGTGGCCACAGAGGCAGAGACCGGCGAGACACCGAGGGTCAGAAGCAGTGTGGCCCTGTCGGCACCTCGCTTTAGGACCTCCAGCCCCCAGAGCTGCGACCATCATTAGGTCATGTAAAGCCAGCCGACTGGTGACAGTCTCAGCCGCCCTAGGGAACTAGTACAGACGGGGATGGGTGACGTGTGGCTGGGTGACAGGGTGGGTAGGACGATGAGTGGGTAGGTGATAAGACAGGAGATGGATATCCCAAATATTACATGGGACGTACTTACATTAAAAATAAAATTATCAGGCCTGACCTGTGGTGGTGCAGTGGATAAAGCGTCGACCTGGGAACACTGAGGTCGCCAGTTCAAAACCCTGCACTGGTCTGGTCAAGGCACACATGGGAGTTGATGCTTCCAGCTCCTCCCCCCTTTCTTTCTCTCTCTCTCTCTCTCACTCTGTGTCTCCTCTCTAAAATGAATAAAGTTAAAAAAAAAAAAAAAGCTTAAAAAAAATAAAATTATCAGCCCTAGCCGGTTGGCTCAGTGATAAAGCGTCGGCCCAGCGTGTGGAAGTCCCGGGTTCGATTCCCGGCCAGGGCACACATCTGCTTCTCCATCCTTCCCCCTCTCCTTTCTCTCTATCTCTCTCTTCCCCTCCCGCAGCCAAGGCTCCACTGGAGCAAAGTTGGCCCGGGCACTGAGGACGGCTCCATGGCCTCCACCTCAGGTGCTAGAATGGCTCTGGTTGCAACAGAACAACACCCCAGATGGGCAGAGCATTGCCCCCTGGTGGGCATGCCGGGTGGATCCCGGTCGGGCACATACGGGAATCTAGCTCTCTGCCTCCCTGCTTCTCACTTCAGAAAAATACAAAAAATAAATAAATAAAATTATCCATTCTTTACCTAAAGTTCAAGTTTAACTGAGGACCCTCTATTTCTATTTAATTCTGGAAGCACCCTATTTTTGGAGAGCATTCCTGTTGGGGGGCATCAGTGACGGGCACCCCAGGGTCAGGAGACCTTGACTGAGGGCCTCAGGTCCTTTCCGGAACACAGTGAAAGGGAAGAAAGGGCCGGGGAAGGAGAAGGAAGGGAGGAGGGAGGGATGCAGGGAGCTGTATACTCCCAGGGCCTGAGGACTGTGGGGTGGGCGCAGGGACGTGGGGGGAACCCAGAGATGACAGGCTCAGCTGCCACCTTATTCCAGTGCCCAGAGCTGCGCCCATGGAGCTCTGCCTGGCACTGAAGCATGACAGGGGCGTGACCCGCCCCGACCCCGTTCGTACCTGGGGGCCGGTTGACGTCGGCAGAGAACAGCCAGTCGGCAGCCTTCCTGGCGTCCAAGCCCACCAGGTAGAACTTGCCGAAGTAGGACATGTCGAATACGGCCGCGGCCCCTCTGCAGGCCAGGCACTCCTGCTTGATCTAAAAGGTGCCAGAGGGTGGACAGAATTAATACCAACTCTTCACAACTCCCTCTCGGGAGCGTGGGGCACCGGACCTCTTTGCAGTCACCTGCTCCGAGCCTCCCCTCTGTCCCCTCCGCTCAGAAACACCATGACATTCTTCTCAAGCCCAGGGGACACTCCCAGGGTAGCGTGTAGGCCATGAAACCAGGCTCAATACATAAAGGGTTAAAATCATAGAAAGTACGTTCTTTCCATGACCACAAAGGAGTTACGTTAGAAATCTATCAGAAGGACATTGGACAGTTCTCGTCAACTTAAACAACACATTCCTAACCCATCAAGATCTGGAAAAATCGTGAGGGTTAATTGAATTAAAAATAACACCCGATGCGACGAATAACAATAAACACATGACACGTGGAAACCGATGGGCTGGGGCTGACGCCACACCCGCAGGGGCCTTTGTACCCCACAAACGCTGATCTTAGAGAAAGCCTTGACAAATCAGGAAGCTAATCTTTTGCTTTGAGAAAGGAGAACAGAACTAGTGAGACCCAAAGCAAGCAGAGGAAAGAAACACTAGAGATGGGGATGGAGATAAAAGAAATATAGAATAATAGGAAAACAGAGAAAATGAAGAAAGTAGTGGAATCAAAAATAAAAGGACCGACACCCCCAGTGTGTGGATGTCCTGGGTTTGATTCCTGGTCAGGGCACCCAGGAGAAGTGACCATCTACTTCTCCACCCCTTCCCCTCTTCTCTCTCTCTCATTCTCTCTCTCTTCCCCTCCTGCAGCCAGGGCTCCATTGAAGCAAGTTGGCCTCAGGTGCAAAATTAGCTCTGTTGCCGAGCAATGGATCAACAGTCCCAGATGGGCAGAGCATCACCCCCTAATGGGCTTGCCTGGCGGATCCTCGTTGGAGCGCATGCAGGAGTCTGTCTCTCTGCTTCCCCTCCTCTCACTGAATAAAAATAAATTAATTCATTAAAAAGGGCTGACACCACGACTCACTGATAGAAACAGAAAGGATGACAAGGAGCACCTGAGCAACTACCCTGCCAACAAATTAGACAGGAAATGGAATGGACAAGCCCCTAGACAGACACAAATTGCTGCAACTGACTGCAGAAGAAATAGGAAATCCGAACAGATCTATAACAATGATAACAAGAAAGACAGAATTAGCCATTTAAAACTCCCCACAAAGAAAAGCCCAGGTCAGGATGGCATCCCTGCTGAATTTCACCCAGCGTTCAAAGGCAAATGAAATACCAATTCTTTATGACTCTCAAAAAAAGACAAGAGTAGGAAGCACTTCCCAACTCACCCGTGAGGCTGGCCGTACCCCGACATGAAAACCAGACAAAGATATTATAAGAAAGCTACAGACCGATGGGTCTCCTGCACAGAAATGCAAGCATCCCCCTCAAAATACCAGCAAACCAAACCCAACAAGGTATAAGAAAAAATAGGATCACGCACCGGAAGTAGGATTTATACCCAGGAATGGGAGGCTGGTTAACGTAAAGTCGAGTGATGTAATGCACGCTATGAATAAACAGCACAAAGGACAAAAACCATATGGTCATCTTAATAAGATGCGCAAAACGTGTTTGACAAAACCCAACACCTGTTCATGACAAGTTCTCCAAGTAAGCTGGGAACGAAAGGGTAACTCCTCAACCTGGTACGTGGTGTGTACAAAACCCCCACAGCCAACACCATATTCATGGTGAAAGACTGAACGGTGCCCCCTAAGCTGCAGCAAAGAAAGGGCTGCCCACTCTGCTACCCCCCCACCCCACTCAACATGGTGAGGAGGTCCTAGTCAGGGCACTCAGGCGAGAGGAAGAAAAAGGCATCCGCTTGGAAAACTAAAACTACCTCTGTGTGCAGACAACACGATCTTGCATGTAGAAAATCCTAACAGACCCACTAAAAAACCTAATAGAACGAATAAAATAGTCCTCCGAGGTTGCAGAATACAAGGTCGACATACAGCTACAAATAAACAACAACAACAACAACAAAAAAAAACCAGTGTATTTTTTATACACGGACCACGAACAATCCAAAACAAAATCGAGCCAATAAATGACATTCACATCATCAGGAAGAACTTTTAAAATGCTTATGAATAAGTTTAATAAAATACGTGCGAAACTTGATTTAAAAGCTAGAATATATTCTCGAAAGGAATCACAGGAGACCTAAATGAATGGGAAGACATCCCATGTTTACCGAAGACTTAAGAATTGCCAGGGTGAAAACACTCCCCAAATCGAACGACTGTTTCGGCACCGTCCCAACCAAAAGCTCAGATGGCTTCCTGGCAGAAACTGACAAGCTGGTCCTAAAATTCGTATGAAAATGCGAGGGACCCAGAATATTCAAAAATAATCTTAAACAAAGAACAAAGCTGGAGGACTCACACTTCCTGATATCACAAGTGACCACAAAGCTGCTGTGATGGAGGCAGAGCGGTGTAACGTACGGACAGACGTGTAGACCAACGGAGTAGATAGAGCTCAGGGTCCAGAAATAAACCCTCGCATCTATGATTTTCAGCACGGATGTTCAGGCAACTCAACGGGGGGTGGGGGGGAGGGGAAGGCAGGGGAACACGCTTCCACCGATGGTGCCGGGACAGCTGGATGTCCACACCCTCAAGAATGAGGTTGAACCCCTACCTCACACCATGCACAAAACTTAATCAAGATGGATCCCAGACCCAAGTAGAAAGGCTGAAACTCTAAACTCTTAGAGAGAAGTGTGAGAGTCAACCTTTGTGGCCTTGGGTTAGGAAACACTTTCCTAAACATGACATCAAAAGCACAAGGGACAGAAGAAAAAGTTAGACCGGTTGTACTTCAAAATTAAGAACTTCCGGGCTGCCAACAGCACCATCAAGAAAGTGAAGATGCCTGACCTGTGGTGGCGCAGTGGATAAAGCATTGACCTGGAATGCTGAGGTCACCGGTTCGAAACCCTGGGCTTGCCTGGTCAAGGCACATATGGGAGTAAAATGCTTCCTGCTCCTCCCCCCTTCTTTCTGTCTCTCTCCCCTCTCTAAAAAAAACGAATAAATAAAATCTAAAAAAAAAAAAAAAAAGAAATTAAAGAGACCTCCCCCACCCCCACAGAACGGGAGACAATATATGCCCATCGTTTATCTGATTAAGGGTTTATAGCCAGCATATATAAAGAACTCTTATAACTCAAAAAGAAGACAAAGAACACAATTTAAAGATGAGCCAAGCATATGAATAGACGTTTCTCCAAAGAAGGCACACAGATGGCCAAGGAGCACACAGAGAGAGGCTAACACCACTTAGTCATCAGAGGGATGAAACTCAAGACTCAAACCTACAAGGTACCTCCCCAACCCCACCAGGATGGGAGGAGTCAGACAGACAATTCCAAGTGCTGGTGAGCACGGGGAGAAATCGGAGCCCGAGAGGCTGCTCGCGGGACGTTGAGTGGTGCGGCCACTTCTGAAACCAGCTGGTAGCTCCTCAAAAATGTTACACGCAGAGGCGCCACACGACCCAGCGATTCCCCCGCGAGGTATCTACCCGAGAGAAATGAACGCACATCCGTCCACGCAACGACGTGTGCGCCCGCGATCACAGCAGCGCGCACAGCCGAAACGTGCGAAGAACGCGAAGGTTCACCCACGGAAGGATGCGTAAATAAAACGCGGTACACCCTTGCCATGGAGTATCTGTCGCTCAGAGTAAGCTGTGAGAAGCACTGATACCGCCTACCACACAGGTGGACCTTGAAATCCTTAGGCTAAAGCGAGAGATGAGCCAGTGAGAGACCCACACTGTGCGATTCTGTCTATACGAACTGTCCAGACAAAGTCCATCTAGAGTCTAGATCAGTGGGTTCTTCACCTGGGTTCTATCGAACCCTAGGGGTTCGATGACTCGGTCTCAGGGGTTCGCAGAAGCCTCTGCCGCGGAGGCCAGAATAAAGAAATAACGTCATTTGTTGTGAGTTCATGCACTTTGTTGGTTTTGTTCTTTGAGCAAGGTGATGTTCATGCACGGCTCATTTTGTGCACCAGTAAAAAAACATATACCTATGTCTTGAATTTGGGGAAAAAATCGTATTTTATTTATCACTAAAGAAGGGTTCCGTGAATGCGCATATGAAACTGGTGGGTTTGGTACCTCAAAAAACGTTAAGAACCACTGGTCTAGATAGACAGATGGAAGGCAGGTTTAGTGGTCGCCCTGGACAGGGACGGGACAGGGTGAGGGGGATGGGGAGTGACTGTTAATGGAGATGGGGATTATTCTGGGGGCAGGGGCGGGGTGGGGGGGGGGAGATGAAAATATTCTAAAATTAGATTGTGGCGGTGATTGCGCAACCCTGTGGAATTCTAGAAAGCACTGACTGTCTGCTTCAAATGGATGGGTTGTGTGGTGTGCGGATTATATCGCAATAAAGCTGTTCTTTTAAAAAGAAAAAGAACGAAACACTTCCGTTTCCCTCCGCAGGGTAGGCACGTGACTGGGCAGGCTCTCCAGGTCCCTACGGTCCACCCACTTTTCCTACGTGGTCTTCCCTTTCAGACCACCCCGACTTTGCTCGAGAGAGAGAGAGACGGCGCCCAACCTGTCCGGTCAGCCACGGGGATGGGACACAGCAATGTTCTAACGTGGTCATCGCTTACAGAATGGCAAAGAGGCTGGCACTGTTCTCCC
This sequence comes from Rhynchonycteris naso, assembly GCA_037038555.1. Lineage (NCBI taxonomy): Eukaryota > Metazoa > Chordata > Mammalia > Chiroptera > Emballonuridae > Rhynchonycteris > Rhynchonycteris naso. Next base: position 3,208,099 of record CM072996.1, on the reverse strand, counting down.
CGCAGAAGCTGCCTGTGAGGACCTCCCCGTGTGGTGCAGACTTGCGGGGGGCGGCCCGGCCCCCCAAGACCTCATCCCCTCCGCCCCGCAGGAGTGGGGAGCCAGGCACTCGGGCAAGGGCAGTGAGCCACTAGGTGCCCGGTCTGACCAGGCTCGCCTGCCCGCTTCCGGGGTGAGAGGGGCAGCGAGTGGGCCCCAGCCTGCTGACCCTGCCCAGGGCGGTACCCTCTGCGCGTCCCCTGGAGGGGCTACCCCGCAGCACCTGCGGGGGGGAGCCTACTGTGCCCGCCCGGAAGGAGGTCATCACTCACAGAAGCGCACGCAGCCCCCAGAAAGCTCCCAGTTCTAGACAGAGGCTCAGAGGTGACGCCCTGGCCTGAGGCCACACAGCCAGACCCAGACCCCTCGGGGCGTCCCTGCTGGCAGAGTGTGGGTACAGACAGACAAAGGGAGCAGTGCGGGGAGGAGACAGCCCCACACAGCGTAGGGCGGCCGAGAGCCCGGGCAGGACCTCCGTGGGGGCAGGCCTGCGGGCAGCCCGCTGTCGCCCACGTCAGGGGTGGGGTGGGGGCGGCGAGGGGACTCCGCGGCTCACCACATCGTGGTGGGGCGGAAAGTCGAAGGTGTACTCGTCCGCCAGCAGCCGGTTGTAGGCGTAGTCCCCGTGCGCCTGGTTCCCGTAAGCCCCGTAGTAGTCGTAGTGGAGGACCTGGGGGAAGGGGCGTGGTCATCCCGGGTCCCCCTCCCCCTCCTCCTCCTCCCCGCCCCACGCAGGCACGGCCTGGCAGGCTCTGGGCTGCTCCCACCGGGACAGAGACACACAGGGCAGGACAGGCCCTGCCCTGCCCGAGCTTCCCGATAGCCAGCCGGGTGAGTGTGTTAAGGATGGAGGCTGGTGGGTTCAGGTGCGCCACAAATGACACTGGGTCCCTGTGCTGGTGGTGGCCTTGGGTCTTTGAGCCATAGGGGTCCCAGGAAGATGGAGAGGAAATTGGGTGACCTCAAGGTAGGGATAGACAGGGAGGCAGGGGCAGAAACGGGGTGACCAGGGTCTCAGGAACACCATCCAGGCTTTCAACTCAATCCAAGGCTGTTGTGGGGGCTGGGTGGTGGTGGTGGTGGAGGGGGCCAGGGATGGGGAGAAAGGAGTGGGCTGGCCCAGCACTGTTGCCATGACAACACGGGACCAAGTCCCGCTCTGGGCCAAGCCAAGCTCAAAGTGCCTCCTCTCCGAAGGAGGAGGACCCTTTCTACAGATGAGGAAACTGAAGCACAGAGAGAGTAAAATGTGTCCCGGGTCACAGGTGGTCACCCGACAGAGCTTGGCGTGACCCCAGGTGTCTGGTGAACGCCAGAGGCTGCTGGCTCCTCAGCCACCAGTCCTGGGCTCTGCCCGCTACTCTCAGGGATGCCCACTGCTCCTGCTGATGTAGCCCCTCCTCCTGGTGGACCCCCCTCCCCCTCCCATTCCACCCCCCTTCAGCTCTCAGGGCAGGATGTGAGCCAGCCCACCCGCCCCACCCAGTCTCCCCTCCTTTTCACAGACAGGAGCTGAATGTGAGGTTTTGACCAAGTCGGGCCCCTCTGCTTCCCAGCACCCACTCAAGCCCTGGCCTCTGGAGAGGTCTGTGTACCAGAGCCTCTGCAGAGTCCTCTCCTGGCCTGGCCAGGTGTGGCTCCCACTGGCCCCTGAGGCCCCAGAGGGACATCCCAGCTCCTGCAGCCTGGCCGGGCGTCAGGGATTTGGGAGACATCTAATCACCAGGTGCCCTGGCCTACCAGGATGGCTCCCAGCGGGGAGCCTGCCCATCTTGGGACCAAGGGTGGGTCTTTGACTCCTACTCCAATCTCCCCTCCTTGCCCAGGGACTCGGGGTGGGGGAGAGGGACTTCCAAGGACAGACCGGGCTAGAACGCAGGGGTCTCCGCAGGGTGCTGTCCAGGCCCTCCTCCCCACCTGTCCTGTCCCCAAGGGCCCCATCCTCTCAGCCTCCAGGGGCCACTGCTCCACCTGGTAGGCTTAGAGAGCTCTGTCTCCTCCAGTCTCCCAGGTGACTCTCACTCCGTGGTTTTCACTTAGGGAGGCCCTGGGCTCCCGTGTGGGGCATGTGGGTCCCTACAGGACAACAGGAGAAGGGACAGTGCCCTATGAGACTCTGAGACCCCGAACGAAGGCCACTAGGGAGCTCTGGCTCCCAGCTCGCCTGACAGCAGTCTGAAGCACTCCCTGGGATGCAGGTTGCTATGGGGATGGAAGATGGGTTGAGCTGGAAAGGGACCGGCAAATATAGCCACAGGAGAGGAATTTTAATTTGTTCAAATCAGTATCAAATACTCCCCCCTCCCCGGGCTGGGCTTAAAAGCCTCCCATCACCTGTCAATGAGGACCGGACCCAGGGGCTGGCAAGCAGGATGGTTCTGACTCTCCTCTCCAAGGGCCTGGGGGCCCTGGGAGGCACAGGGGGCAGGGTCCTGGGGAGCCCCCAGGGGGCAGGATGCAGTGATACCCCAACTTACAAACTCACACACACAGAATGCTTCGTTTTCCGCTACACCCTCCCACTCACATAAACAGCTGCAGTTGCCGAAAATATAGGCACCAAATGATGCGAAGATGCTCTAATTTCTCCTGCAAGCCAGGGAGTGTCCGTGTGCTACCACCTCGCTGTGGGACACCAGCTTCCCTGGGGGCCCGTTTGGACCCTGGAAGCCCGTCCACCCCCGGCCCCTGTAGGCAGTGAGTGACACCCAGGGGCGCCTCTGGGAGGGTCAGGCTCCACTGGTGGTGACTACTGCAGGACACACAGCCACCGTGGGCAGGTGTTGGGGTGAGGGAAGGTGGCTGTCGTGGGGGGCAACTCACCGGAGCCGTGCCCCCAGGGGTAAACCATCCTGGCCGCTCCCAGCCATGTCGCTCCTGAAACACACAGCCTCGGGCAAGGAGTTCCTGGGGTGTAGGGGGGAGATGAATGCCCTTCACACGGGGTCAGACACCCCAGTACAGGGAAGACAGCAACTGAGTCTGCCACTTTATACCTGAGGGAGCCGAGGGCAAGGGGTCCCTCACACCCAGTGCCAGGACACAAGGCCCGGCTCCCGCCCTAGGGCCCCCCGGCCCCTCCCCTCTGCCCCCAGCATCCCTGTCCCCCTGGGAATTCCCAGCCTGTAGAATTACCTTCTAGTATGGACTGAATTCCTGACCCACAAACTCCTACCCAAAAGCCCCAACCTCGGTGTTAACTCTGAATAGGGAATTTGGGTGAAATGAGGTCATTCGGGTGAAGCCCTAATCTTTTCGTTTTTTGTTTTTTTAGTGAGAGAGTCATAGAGAGGGACAGATAGGGGCAGACAGACAGGAAGGGAGAGAGATGAGAAGCATCAGTTCTTCATTGCAGCTCCTTAGCTATTCATTGATGTGCCTTGACCAGGGAGCTCCAGCAGAGCGAGTGACCCCTTGCTCAAGCCAGTGACCTTGGGCTCAAGCCGGCGACCATGGGGTCATGTTGATGATCCCACGCTCAAGCCAGCGACCCTGTGCTCAAGCTGGAGTAGTCCATGCTTAAGCCAGCAACCTCGGGGATTTGAACCTGGGTCCTCTGCGTCCCAATCCGACACTCCAGCCACTGCGCCACCACCTAGTCAGGTTGAAGCCCTAATCTTTACAGGGACATGCACTGCTCTCTGTCCACCAGCGTAGACAAGAGAGGAGGTGGCCACCCAAAAACCAAGAAAAGCCAGTCAGCTGGCACGGTGGCCCAGCCATCCCACTCTTGGGTGTAACCCCAGAGAAATGACAGCAGGGACTCCAGCAACTCTCCGGGGAGGACAAGCAGGGAGCAGGCTTCCCTTGCAGGAGCGTGTCTCCACGGCATGCCGCCGTCAGGCTGCGCCCTCCTGATGTGGGCCACCGCCCGGCCTGCACCTGCCTGTGCACCTGCCTCTCAGAACCCCCAGCTGCCAGCAGGCAGGAAAGACGCCCAGATATGCGCTCTGAGCGCCTTCCATTAGTGAGCACCTGGGGGTGAGCCAGCCAGCCTGTCACAAGCTGCCGGGCAGGTGGGGCCCCGCCTGCCCCGTCACCCCGACACCCCACACTTCCCGACAGGGACCCCGGCCGGCGCAGAGCGGGCACCTCATGCAGGGGGTCCCTTCTCATGTTGCGGCCAGCCAGGGGCTCGTCGTGGGGGAAGACGACCGAGTAGTTCTTGGCGTAGGACTCGTGGCTGCGCTCGCGAATCCAGCGGTGGTTGTCCGTGAGCGAGTGATGGAAGCGCCTGTCGCGGACGGAGGGTGGGCCGGTCACTGCCGTGGAGGCCTGGCACGCAAGGGCTGGCCGGCCGAGAACTGGGGACCCAGGGCGAAGCCTGGTCCTCATTTCCTCCAGCGGAGTCCTCCCCGTGGCTCGGACGTCAGGAGGAGCTCCCGGCTCTCCATGCCCCCACCGTGGGGCCTTGGGTACCCCCAGACCTTGGTGAGCTCAGCCTCCTCACCTGCAACCCCCCAAACACACACACACAGCCCCTCCTCCAGCCTCTCCGTGGGCACAGCCGCCAGAGCCGCCGACAGCTGGCTCGTCCATCTGGTCTCCTCAGATGGGCCTCAGCTGCCTGCCCCGGTCAGACTGTGCACCGCTGCTGGGCTGGAGTTAGACGCCAGGTCCACCTGTGTCAGGGGCCATGCCGACCCCAGCTCACCTGGCCTCCCCATCTGTCCCTTCCTTCCCTCTCCACTGGGGCCCCTCCCTCCTCCGAGCCCACCTCCTCCCTGGCTTCGTCCTCACAGACTTTCTGTCCCCAGCGATTTCTGTCAGAACCTCAGCAAGCTGACGGATTGTCAGTTTACACTAGGTTCTACAAGCATGACTTTCCAACCTGGCTGGAGCAGTTATGAGGATATGACCAGTATCACCAGTAACTGCTGTCGTCTAAGGATCTATTTCTAGTGCAGGCTGAGTGACAAGGCTCCAGCCCACTGTCCAGACCTGCCCGTGAGCACCTGTGTCACTGGCCCCCACTCCAGGGCCACCAGGACAGCTCCTCGGCCTCGGCTCAGGTGTGCTCAGCGCTGCCACGCGCAGACCTGTTGCCGAGGGTTCTGCCTGCGCAGACCAAGCAGCACGTGCGTCGTTCCCCCGGGTCACAGTGAGGACACAGCTCAAGGTCCCTCTGATCTGTGCCGCTCACCCTGTGGGGAGACCCTGCCGCTGGCCTCCCGCTCCGGCTGCCCGGCTCCCAGCCACCCCTCACATGCTAATAATGGTCACCCTAGCTCCACCGCCTCCCTGGAAACCTGTGCAGTCCGTCCTGCTCCCCAGGACCCGCTCTCCCTGGATCCCGCAGCGGACCCCGGAGCTGTCCGGAGCTGTCCGGCGGGTCAGGCAAGACATGGGACTAGAGACTCGGCACTTGCCAAAGTGCCACGGAGCGGCCAAACCCAGGCACCTCAGCTCACCGCTGCCCCGCCTGGCAACCTTCCTCCTTCCTTCCCTCGCTGTCTCCTCTTCCGAGAAGCCCTCTGAATTTCAGGGAAGGCTCCTTTCTCAATAGCCCTGGCTATTTACCCCCACCACCAGGCCAGATCCTAGGCAGCTGGGGAGGAGGCACCCCCCAGCCCCCCGCCCGCACGTTTCGGTGTAGACGTGCCTGATATCGTAGCTGTACATGTCCTTCTCTGGGCGCCCGTGGACAATCCAGTGGGCCAGCTCCTGCCCGCAGCCGCCGCCCAGCATCATCCCTGCAGGAGTGGGGCCACAGGTCTGCGGTCCACCCCAGAGCTCCTCGCCCTGGTTCTGTGCCCGGCCCGTCCCCCGGTCTCACAGCTGGGGTGCAGTGGGCCTCTCCTGCCTCCACCCTTCGGGGGGCACAGGACTCCCAGGCCAGCCCCCTCACCCCACCTGCGGCAGCTCTGAGAACAGCCAACTGGAGAGGGCACGGGGGTGGGGGGTCCCAGGTGGGCTGCTGCCCACACTCACCTGCACTGTTGAAGCCACAGCCCAGGAAGAATCCTCGGACTTCGGGCGCCTCCCCCATCAGGGGCTTGTGGTCTGGGGTGAAGGACTCTGAAAGGAAGGGGTGATCTGAAGCTCCCTCCAGGCTGCACGCACCTGGGGTGGGGGGGGTCTCCTGAGAGGGCAGTAATTGAGGCAGGGGTCTGCAAGTGCCTCCTTCATCCAGATCCTCGTTATCCTTAACACCTAGCTCAGTGCCACTTCTTCCAGGGAGCCTCCCTTGATTGTTCCTGCCACATTGCCCTGAGCCAGGTTCTGTCTTGTTGGGTTCACGTCTGTCTCATAGCTATCACCATTCTCCCGCTGAGAAGGGGCCTTTCCCTGAGCCCCCATCATGGCATATGGCTCCCCCCTCGCTGCACCAGCTTTCTGCTGTGTCACTGATGGGCAGTCCTACCCACTGGACCATGAGCACCCAGTGGGCAGGGCCTGGCCTTTGCTCAGGGCCCAGCAAACTGTAGGTGCTTCATAACTGTTCACTGACTGAATAAATGATGATAAGTTCTTTGGAAAAGGGGACGAAGGTTCTCACGTCTGGGCAGCCAGCGTGCCTCAGGCAGAGACCAGGACATGGAGGAAAAGGGACCCCTTGGGCATATGTACAAAGAGCTGGACTTTGCAGTCATAGTCCTGGGTTCTAAGCCCAGTGTACCCCTTCCTAGCTGTGTGACCTTGGACAAGGCGCTTCACCTCTCTGAACCTTAGTCCCCTCATCTGTAATATTAGAATAATGGTACATACCTCCCAGGGCTGTGAGTTAATCTGTCTACAGATATTTGCAGCCCTCTGTATGTGCCCTGGGCTCAGCCCTGGGAGTCTACTCTGGACATGTCCCACACACCCCTCGGGCACTGGATGGAGGAGGAGGAGACAGAGGAAGTATGTAAATGAGCAAAAAATGGAAAGTCGGGTAAGAAAGTGCGGTGGGAGAAGGGGTCTCGCGTGACGGCTGGGCTGCCTGCCCCTCGCAGCCCTTTCCGGAGGGCAGTCCCGTCCCCGGGTTATTGATGAGCACATTAGGTGGCTTTCGGTCTGATTTATCCCGGGTCACCCTGTTAGTGAACTGTGGACCTGGGGCCACAGGTCAGGGCTGCCTGGCCCCCAGCCAGACCTCTTCCCTGCTGCTCCCTGTGGTCACCAAGGCCTGACCTGGATGGGCAATGTCTGAGCTGAGAGGGGCCCTGACCCTGGGGACCTGGGGGAGGTTTCCAGAAAGCAGAAAAGGCAGCATCCTGGAGGACAGGAGGGCAGCAGGGTGGCTCAGGGATGGAGGCTAAGGCCATGTCCCATGAGGAGCCCTGCGGGCAGGAAGTTCTGACAATCCCAGAGGGAATGTGAGGGCCCTGCCAGCAGAGCATCCTTTCAGGGGACAAGGGTCTCTTGAATGTTTAACAAACTGAGCGACAGAGACAGTGCACAGAGCTCCAGGCTGAGCAGACAAGAGCCCACTTCCCCGAAGTCAGGAGGCTCGGAACTCCCCTGCTCTGTTCCAGAGGCCAAAAGTCCCTGATAATGCTGGCCTCCTGGCAAGGAGAACCACTGATTCCTCCAGAAACCTCCCCCCTCAACCCCCCCAGCCGGGAAACCACAAGCTCATCTTCCCCGGGGTAAGGCTCCCTGGGAGCAATCCTCCCGGGCTAATTACAGTGCGGGCAGCAGCAGCCACTCCCGGGTTATCCATGCTCCTGGGGTTGTTTCAGGCCAGTGCCCGGGGAGGCTGCGGGGAGCTGTGAATCATCCGCCTGCTCCTACTTCCCCCATGCCGAGTCTCAGGGTGCTGCCAGCCTGTCCCCTGCGGGTGGCCCGTGCGCCCCTCTGCCTCTCCTTGGGAAACGGCACCTCTGGTCGGAGGCTTCCTTAGGCTCTGAACAACGGGTTAAACAGCTCGGGCCGCTGGCTGTGTGGACACCCAGTGAGCCAGGTGGAGAGGGCTGGATGCCCAGGCAGGCCACAGCCCCCAGGACTCAGGACCCTTCCCCTCTCCTGTCTCAGTCCCCCCCCCCCGTCACTCCCGGCATGGCCTGGGGGTGCCGGTTTACCCCCTGGCTTCTGGCTGTCTATGCCCATTCCTGGGACTCTCTGCAGTCTGCTGGCCCAGGCCCCGCCTTACACCTGCATGTGGTTTCTCCTCCTGATTCAGTCCCCGCTGGGTAGGTCTCTTTCACCCGTTTATCAGATGACGGCACTGAGGCACAAGGAACTTAGAGCCTCAGACACAGCTTCCACTCTGGGCCATGCCGTGTTTTTCTGGACCTCTCGCCACAGCCCTGAAACGGGTCCGGGCTCCCTGTCTCTGCCCATTGGTTGAAGACTAAAGAGCTCCCGTGTGTGTCAGGAAGGAGCGATGACACCGTGTGATTCTGTGGGGACCACGATGGGGGTGGCATGTCTCCGGCCCACCACACACGGCCTGCTCCCCGTCCAGAACACTCACCCTTCAGGGCTCAGTCTGGCTGTCCCTCCTCTGAACAGCCCACCATGTGCCCACTGCCCCAGTACTCCCCTCAGAGCACCCGCCCCATGCGGCTGCAGTCACGTAACTGCCCCGGGACCAGCCCGCCAGACCGTGTGGGCCTCTCTCTGCACAGACGAGGTGCCCGTTTGTGTAGCATGAATGGCATATGAATAGGTGCCGGTCACTGGCAGCTGCTGGACTGAACCAGAGTCCTGCAACATCAGCACTGGGCTCCAGAGCCAGCTCGGGCCCTCCTGCCTCCCAGGGACTACCCTCAGCCATGGCCCCAGGCCGCAGCCGCGGTCCCCTGCCTCCTCACCCTCGGACAGCTTGCCTCCCGGCCCTGCCCTGGAGCCCACCTGCTGGAGCTGTGGCCACCGGAGCTCTGCCCAGCCTCTCACGGGCACTCAGCTCTGGACAGGCCCCTTCACATCACATCCTGTTCATCTCGCCCCTTGGCCTGGAAGAACTTTATTCTGGAATCTTCTCCATCTGCACACAGGGCCTTTGAGATCCAACTCAGACCACCTGCTCCATCTGCGCTAGCCTCCCCCGCCCTGGGGTACCTTCGCTCCCCGGGCCACCCCAGAACGGCACTGTCCCAAGCCGTGGACTCATCGAGCGGTCATCGCTCCACGCTGAACTATAAGTAACTCGTGCGGGAGTATGTCCGGTTATCTTTAAATTTCCAAAGTCTGGCCCAGCAGGTGGCCTGCACAGGCATGAGCTGGTGGTGGCCGTGGCCAGATACTTCAGCTCTGCGGACCTGTCTCCCGGCCGGCCGGCCTGCGGGGTGGGATCAGGGGCTGAGCCCCACATGCCCCACGGCCCTCTGGGAACCGAGTGCCTGTTCCCAGACCCCGCTCTGCTCCAGCCTCCTCAGCACAGCACGGCTCTCCCTGTGGCAGAGAGCAGGGCCGACTCTGCCCGCACTGAGTGAGACCAGAGAGCAGAGGGGCTGAGGCTGACGGCCCCGGGGTCCCGGCCAGGTGGGAGGACGTTCTGGAAAGCAGAAAGAGGGAGCTGTGGCTGGCCTGGATTGCCACCTTGGGTCCTGAGAGAACGGCATTAGGACAGAGCTTGGCCTCCTCGCCTCGCTCAGCCCCACAGCGCGCGGGGGGGGGGGGGGGGGGGGCTGACACCCCATTTTACAGATGAAAACACCAACTACCAGGGAGGAATGGAGACTAAGGGCCCAGGCTGTGGCCTCAGGAGGAGTTCCCACTGCAGTGGGAAGAAGCCTGGCTGTGCGTGCGCCCACGGGGGACAAACGTCTGCCCTGACCAAGCTCAGGTCTCTGGCCTGCGGAGAGGCGTAGAGCAAAGCCCACCACCCAGGGCTGCTGGAAGGAGGTGACAGAGAGCATAGGAACACTCAGGGTCGTGCTCAGAGGACCCACGGACGCCCACCCCCAGCTCCCAGGCCTGCCCACTCACCTGGGCCGCAGACTGTAGACTTGACCCCCGTCCTCTCCAGCACAGGGACCCGGTTGACGGCGCCTTCGATGTGCTGGGTGAATACGTCCCAGTCCAGGTCGAAGAGGCCAAAAGCAAACTTGTCTGACACCTGGGAGGGAGTGGGGACCACCTGCCCTGTGATGCCGCCCATGGGAGCTGCCGCTTCCCCGCGGCTGGTGAGTGACAGGGTTGGTTGGTCCCCTACAGGTGCCCTGGGTTGGTCTCCCCTTCCCCGACCCATCAGCAAGGCCTGCCCGCTCTCCGGCCCCTGCCGGGCTCTGCCCCGCTGGTTGCCGTGGCCTCGGCGTGGATGGAGGCCCTGCTTCCTCACCCCCTTCCGCCCATTCTCTGAAGTCAGATCACACCCCCTCTGGCTCATAAGCTTCCTGTGGATCCCGGTGGCTCCTCTGTGGTCGGCAAAGCCTTACGTGAGCCGGCCTTGCCCCCATCCACCACTGACCGAGCCACGGGGACCTTCCTTCGGTCCTTCAAGGAGGGCAAGCCTGACCCCAGGGCTTTCACCTCCACCTGGGGCAGCTCCTTGTTCTCTGCAGGCCCCTGCTCAGGTGTCACCGCCTCAGGGAAGCCTCATTACTCCTCTGTCGGCTTTTGTGTGTCTCCCCACCAAAGTACAGGCTTCCTGGGACAGGGACTTTATCTTAGTCTCCCTGTTTCCCCAGAAAGCAAAACAGTATCTGGCCAAAATCAGCCACTTAGTCACTCAACTTGTGGATGAAATGCATAAATATAACAGCGAGGGTGGCCCACACACGCCTGAGGTGGCCAAGGGGCCCCCCGGGTCTTCACTCAAATCCAGAGGCTGCCAGGGTAGTGGCCAGGACTGGGGAGATGCCCCTGCGGCCGCGGGGTTGAGGGGTCCCAGGGGTGCTGGCTGAGGGACAGAGGCCCTCCTAGGCTTCGAAAGCTGCCATTTTGCAGTTTTACAGCCTCTAACTGCTGACGCTTTGAGGTAAGCCCTCCACCTGCCCAAGGTCGGGATCTACCCAGGAGCCAGGCCCTGCGGGGGTCTGCCTGCTCCTCGGGTGTGGTCCCAGGGGCTTCAGGAGCTGGGTTCCTGGGAAGAAGGTGTCCCCACGCAGCGAGACACAGCCCCATGCCCTCCCACCCCACCCCCCGCGCCTCACCTCCTCCCAGAAGACGGGGTTGGGCTCATAGCCCCCCACAGACAAGGCGTCCCCCTGGAGACGGAGGTAGACCGAGGCATCATGGTCACGGACATTGGGCATATTCTGGAAAGCAGAGCAGAGAGGCCTTTGGCTCAGCCAGGGCTGGGCGGTGGGCCCAGCGCCCCCACCAGGGGTCCCAGGCTCACGGTGGGCCCCCTCGCCTTCTCCTTGTTGTGGGACCCCAGGACAGAGGAGACCGGGGCTTCGGTTTACACAGTGGACACACCAGCCCCATTCCAGGGTGCCCTTCCCGAAACCCCATAAAACAGCGTCAAAGATGTAAAAAGGAGGAGGAATGTCAGGGGGCGGGGGGCGGGGGGGTAGAGGGGTATAACCCACCAGGAGAAGAGAGCAGAGAGACCAGCACAGGCAGGGAGACCCCAACAACACAGGGGTGCAGAGAGGACAGGGAGGGCGGTGCCATGGCTAGGGGTTGGGGGAGGGGACACCGAACAAGTCAGGCTGGTGTGCCACCCTCTGCCCCTCCGATCTGCAGAGACTGAGCCCGTGGCAAGCTCTGGTCCCTTTGCATACAGGGGTGACCGACGGAACGTGTGTGCGAGTGTGAGAGAGGGCGTGTGTGCGTGTGTGCGTGTGTGTGGACAGGGAGATGGAGAGGGTCCTTTCAAAGCAGCTGGACGCAGATCCTCTCCGTCCCCCCACCACCCACCCACCCCCGTGCTGCCGAGGACCAGGCCCTTCCCTCCAGGAGCCCTGAGGTCAGACTCAGGGGAACGTAGATCCCCAGAGGCTCCAGGCTGGGGGGAGGCGAGGAGTGGGCTGCCTTCCCCACTCGACAGCAGACTGCAGAAGCCTTTCACGGGGACTCTGAGTGGCCTGCAGGAGGCTCTAGGCGCTGACACCGGGGACCCTCACCAAAGAAGAGGACTTTCCCCTCAACCCCAGGTCCTCTCCAAGCTTCCTGCCTGCCCGCAGGAAACGGAACCACCACGAGAACTTCAGAGATGTGAGAACCCTGGGTCCACAAAACAGAGGCACAATCCCAGACCAAGAAAGACATCTTTAAATGGAATAGGCTTATCACAATGAAACAGTCAACAGAAGGGTCAGAGAAGGTCGAGATTATCTTCCAGATAGTCGGCTAAAAAAAATGTAGTAAGGGAGGAAATGAGAAAGTCAGTCCTGAAGGCCCAACAGACACCTTCCAGGGATTCCAGGATGAGAGATCAGAGAAACAATGACCTGAGACGATTTCTCAAACTGAAACGTATGAACCTGTGTATTGAAAGGCCCACAGGGGCCCATCAGGCCCTGTGAACAGACCGGGCCTGCCCTGAGGCCACGTCGGGGTGAAACCAGGAGAACACCAGGTGGACAGGCGGGTCCTACGTAAAGAAAACAGCAGTTCTGGAAGCTAGGAGACCTGGAACACAGTCTTCAGAACCCCCGACAGACAATTTAAAATGTGGAACTCCAGAGCCGGTCAGCCCATCAACCTCCTGTAAGCAAAGGGTAAAGATGACGCCCATTCCTTTATGGAAACAAAAGCACTCATGACCATGTACCCCTTCTCGGAGAGTGACCCAGAGGGCATGCCCTGGACCCAACAGGAAGGGAGGGTAGGAAGGTCCCAGGGCAACAGCCGCATGGAGGCCACGGGCCCAGTCAGAACAGAGAGGGTGAGAAGGCAGCGAGCACGTCCTCCGTGACAGTGACTGGGACTGACAGCTTCACGTGGGCTCTCGGGCGTGTGCGAGTGCGCAGAGTATATTGTCGACAGATGCCCGACGGATCTGTTGAAATGTTCCGGGGTGACATCGTAACCGTTACGACTATCAGTGCCAATACCGTGAACAAAATACTAGCGGGCTGGATCCAGGGACGTCCGAAAAGGGTGGTACAGATAACACCACGACCAAACGGGATTTGTCCCAGGAAGGCAAGGTTGGTTTAACCGCTGAAAAGCAATCTCAGTAGGACACCAGGCCAACAAAGGACGAAAAGCGCTAATCTCAGGAGAGGCAGACATGGCAGGAGATGGACACCAACACGTTTTTTTTTTTCACAATAACAACACTCAACGATCGAAGAGCAGAAGGGACCTTCCTGATAAAGGGCAGCTGAGGAACAGCCACGGTCCACACAGACTCGTTTATAGCTTCTCCTGTACAAACAGGCCAAGAGAAGGCTGCCCGCGCTCACCACCTCCACCCCAGCCATTAAGGCAAGATAAAGTAATAAAAGGCACTCGTTTTGAAAAAGAAGTAAAACGAGCCCTGACTGGATAGCTCAGTTGGTTGGAGCGTCATCCTGCAGTGCAGAGGTTGCCGGTTCAATCCCCGGTCAGGGCACACACAGGAACAGATTGATGTTCCTCTCTCTCTCTCCCTTCCTCTCTCACTAAAAATCAATAAATAAAAATGGAAAAAAATTCTTTTAAAGAATAAGAAGTAAAATTATACCTGCTTGCAGACGACATGATCTTGCATATAGAAAACCCTAAGGAACCCCCTAAAAACCTATTAGAATGAATAAAATAGTTCACCAAGACTGTGGGATACAAGGTCAATACAATAACAACAAAACAACTATATATATATATATATATATATATATATATATATATATATATATAGTACTTTATACACTAGCAATGAATAATCAAATATTAAATTAAGCAAATAACTCCATTTACAATATCACCAAAGACAATAAAATATTTATGAATAAATTTGACAGAAGAAGTACACAACTTGTACCCTAAAAGCTAGAATATATTCTCGAAAGGAATCACAGGAGACCTAAATGAATGGGAAGACATCCCATGTTTACCGAAGACTTAAGAATTGCCAGGGTGAAAACACTCCCCAAATCGAACGAATGTTTCGGCACCGTCCCAACCAAAAGCTCAGATGGCTTCCTGGCAGAAATTCACAAGCTGGTCCTAAAATTCATATGAAAATGCAAAGGACCCAGAATAGTCTTTTAAAAAGTATCTTCAATATAAAAAAAATGGAGGGCTATACTTCCTGATTTCACAACTGACTACAAAGCTGCTGTGATCGAGGCAGAGCGGTGTAACGTACGGACAGACGTGTAGACCAGTGAAGCAGAGCTCAGGGTCCAGAAACAAGCCCTTGCATTTATGATTTTCAATGAGGGCACCCAGGCAACTCAATGGGGGAAAGACGACGCTTCCACTGATGGTGCCAGGACAACTGGATGTCCTATCTACAAGAATGATGTTGGATCCCTACCTCACACCATCCACAAAATTTAATCAAAATGGATCCTAGGCCCTGGTCGGTTGGCCAGTGTGTGGAAGTCCTGGGTTTGATTCCCAGCCAGGGCACACAGGAGAAGCACCCATCTGCTTCTCCACCCTTCCCCTTCTCTCTTCTATCTCTCTCTTCCTCTCCCGCAGCCAAGGCTCCATTGGAGCAAAGTTGGCCCAGGGCACTGAGGATGGCTCCGTGGCCTCCACCTCAGGTGCTAGAATGGCTCTGGTTGCAATGGAGCAACACCCCAGATGGGTAGAGCATCGCTCCCTGGTGGGCATGCCGGGTGGATCCCGGTTGGGCACATGTGGGAGTCTGTCTCTCTGCCTCTCTGCTTCACACTTAAAAAAAAAAAATGGATGCTAGACCCAAGTAGAAAAGCTGAAACTTTAAACCTCTTAAAGAGAAGTATAAGAGTCAATCTTTGTGGCTTTGGGTTAGGAAACACTTTTCTAAACACCAGACCAAAAGCACAAGGGACAGAAGAAAAAATTAGACCAGTTGTACTTCACCAAAATTAAGAACTTCCGACTACCATCAAGAAAGTGAAGAGACCCCCCCCCCACACACACACACACAGAATGGGGACAATGTATGCCCATTGTTTATCTGATAAAGGATTTATATCCAGACTATATAAAGAATGTTTATAACTAAAAAAAAAAAAAAAGACAAAGAACACAATTTAAAGATGAGCCAAGCATATGAATAGACATTTCTCCAAAGAAGGCACACAGATGGCCAAGGAGCACAGAGAGAGAGGCTAACACCACTTAGTCATCAGAGGAATGAAACTCAAGACTCAAACCTACAAGGTACCTCCCCAGCCCCACCAGGATGGGAGGAGTCAGACAGACAATGCCAAGCGCTGGTGAGCACGGGGAGAAATCGGAGCCTGACGAGACTCTGCTGGCGGGGAGGTAAGACAACACACCGGTTTTAAAATCAGTCTGACAGTCCCTCAGAAAGTTCCACACAGGGCTCCCGTGTGACCCAGCGAGTCCACTGCGAGGTTATCTACCCAAGGGAAAGGCGCACACACATCCACACGACACCTCGGCGTGACTGTCCACACCAACACTCTTTTCAAGTCGCCAGAGAGCGGAAATGACTCAACTGTCCATCAACAGATGCATGGATCAATAAAACGGGGCGTTCAAAATGGTACTCAGACATAATAAAAAAGAAATGAAATTTTAATACATGGACCACACGGCTGAACCTCGAAAATGTCATGCTGCGGGAGAGGAGCCAGACACAAAGGGTCACGTGTGGTAGGAACCCCATTTTATTTCATGTCCAGAAATGGAAAGTCCGCAGGAACAGAAATCAGACGAGTGATGATCTAAGGCTGGAGGTGGGGTGGGACATGGGGAGTGACTGACTGGCAATGGGTGTGGGCTTTGGGGGATGAAGATAATGTTAATAGACAGATAGATGATAGATAATAGAGAGGTACAGCTAGATGATAGATAATAGAGAGGTAGCCAGATAATAAGTGATACAGAGAGAGATACAGATAGTTGACAGGTAATAAAGGATAAAAAGAGAGACAGATGATAGGTAGACCTACAATAGATATAATTTGCGACAGTTATATGTAAAACTGAGCAACTAGAAAAAAAATACTATCTACAGCTACAGGAAACACAAGAAGTCGGACACTCTTTGCCCGGAAGTTAACATTAACATTGTCACCCAGGCGCACCGCCTTTGAGGGACACAGGGACCAGGCCTAGAGAGAGGGAAGGCATGAGGTCACGAAGGAGCTGAGGCCGCGTTCTGCTAGGACCCAGGATGGGGGTTCCGGGGGCAGCACAGCCCTCTGGACCCAGAAGAAGAAAGATGGAGGGTGTGTAGTTCGAGCCCTGAGCCCTCACCGCAGGTCTGGGGCACCTAGGCCCCAACTCCCTGAGGCCCAAATCGGGCAGACCGTGCCCTGCAACTCAAGACTGCCAAACCCAGGCGTGGATCCGGTGGGCAGGTGGCATGAGCCCCCAGCATAGGCCTGGCATCGGGGCCTCCTAGCACACACCCCCAAACCCCGGACTTCAGGACCTGTGCTGGCGGGAAGAAGCTTGTTCTGTAACCAGCCGGGGGCGGGAGAGCACGGTGAGAAAGGTCAGGGTCAGAGGCCCGCTCCTGTCCCGGTTCCGACTGCCCAGGACAGGCCTCAGGAGGGCGGGCCTTCCCGTGTGTGTGACGGCCCCTGCCCCACACCTCCTTTTCTCTCCTTCTAAGGGTGTGGGAGGTTCTGGGGCGGCTGGTGCACCGGTGCAGCCTGGAGCCTCCACAGCACGTGGGTCCCCGTGTGGGGCCGGTCTTTGTGACTAACACGATCATCCCAGCTTTGGGTCTGACCTTTAATTTCACGGAGCCGGCTCTGCCTGGCTTCTGTCCTAAAGGTGCCTTGAAGCAGGGCATCGAGGGGGCATCAGGACATGGAGAGATGGCGGCCACAGTCCTGGGGGCCCCAGGGTTCCCCCTCTCCTGGACAGAGCCCAGGGCCCTGGCCCTTCAGCCTGTCCCAGCTTTAGTTCAGCCCTCCCAGGCTCATTGCGGCCCGAGGGTGACCCCTGGTGGTCACCCAAGAGCTCTCCCCACAGAACGGGGGCCTCAGACCTGTCCTCCAAACAGCTGCAGTGCGCTTCTCTCTGTCCCTGTCCCCATCACCCACCTGGTGGGTGGCACACAACGGCCCTCAGGAGGCGTGTGCTGCATGGCAGTGAACCCCATGAAGGAAACCCTGTGTCGAGGGAGGGGCCGAGCACGAGGACCCTGCCCCCCCTCTGCCGTCCCCTAGCGGCCAGCTTGGCCTGTCCCGGTGATCGAAGGAAAGCCAGGCTCGTCCAGGACGGGGATGAGACTCCCAGAACCCTCTTTGCTGCAGGGCCTGACCCTAAACAAGAGCAGTCTCACCTCACACTGTCCCCACCCCAGACCCGCGGGCCCCCCTCTCTGAATGGCCTGCACGTCCCGGCTGCCACACTTTACTCAGCTCGCCCTTCTCTGCCACCTGCAGATATGGCTTCCACAGGAACACCCCCTGCCCACAGACGGGGAGCCCCACAGCCCCGTGCGCCCAAACAGCCTCAACGGCTTGGGTAGGACCCGCCTGTTCACTGGCCTGTGCCTGGCCACCTCCGCCTGGACAGAACGTAGGGCCCTCCTGGCCGTAGCCTCATAGACCCTGGACACTGGGCTTGTCCAGTCAGAGTCTGAGGGAGGGAGGCTGAGATGGGGTGGTGGGGGGAGAGAGGGAGGACACGGGGACACACGGCAGGACAGATGCACAGATCATCAGAGGGAAAAATAAATGAATAATTGGAGAAGTAGATGGAGAGCCCTTGATGGAGGAGGAAGGAAGGAGAGAAAGGATGAGTGGATGGAAAGATAGGTAAAAGGAAGAAAAGTAATGGAGGGATAGTAGGTGGGTGGAGGGAGGAAGAGAGGGAGGGAGGGGTGGAGGGGAAGAGCAGTGGTCAGTGACAAGGTGACAGGAAGCCACCAGCACAGGAGAAGGAAACCAAGAGGTGGGGAGAGGAGAGGGAAGGGCTCCCCGGAGGCCCTGAGGCTGGAATCAGGGCGTGTTTGGGAGCACACAGGCATGTGGGTTCCCTGGGCTGCCTGGGGCCCAGATGTGGGAAAAGATCAGGCCAGCTGCAGGAGGCTGGACGGACTTGGGTACCCAGGAGGAGCTGTGCCCGAGGGCCCAGGGGGTCAGCCCACCGGCTGTAGCTGTGCTACCACAACGGGCTCTCACACCACCCAAAACACCCATTTCTCTGATCAGGACACTGAGGGAACCCACACAGGTCACACCAGGCGTAAGAGCTGAGGTTCAGAAGCAGGTCCCTGAGCCACTCCCCCCGCCACACACACACACACAGGCCAGCTCCCTGCAGCCAACACCGGGCCGGGGGCTGCCCTGTACCTGGATGCCCTCGATGCGCTCGGTGACAACGTAGGCGTGGTGCATGGCCACCAGCGGGACCTTGACTCCAGCCATCCGGCCCACAGCATCCGCCCACACTCCTGCACACAGAGCATGAGACGGGTCAGTTCTGCTGGCCCCTGCTGGGGGCAGTCCACCAGGTGGGCATGGGGGCGCCTCTGCAGGCCTGCCCGCCCTGACCACGATTCCCCCAGGTCAGCACAGGGGGGCCCTTCCCCCAGAGAAAGGCCGGGGTTAGGGCGCAGCCTGTGTGGCCTCTCAGGAGCCAGGAGAGCGGCTCTCACCTGCACAGTTGACCACACAGGGCGTCTGGATGGAGCCGTGCTCCGTCTCCACGGCCACGACGCGCCGCACCCCGAAGTCATCCGTCCGCACACGAATGCCTGTCACTGGGCAGTTCTCGATGACCTGGGAGGGAGAGGAGCTGCTTCTAAAGCAACATGGAGCCCTCACTGCCCCACCCCAATGGGGACTGTACCACGGCTTCTGATAGGTCAGACGTATGAGACCCTCCCACGGAGCAGGGACCATCATGCCCTAGAAATTAAACCCATGCGTTCCTTGACTTGGAGAACTCGTCCCCAAACACAGTGGCACTCTTTCATAAAGTGACGTTAAAAAAAAAAAATAAGAAAAGAAAAAGCCTCATTTGACTGAAGATGTTTGGGGTCCACCGTCTGACAGAAAGGTCACACGATGCTTCCCTTTGCCCACGTACATCTTTCTTCACAGAAAATGTGTTTGGAGTACGTGGGACACATCAATGCCAGTCGCCTCGGGGGACTTCACGCCTTGGTTGCTTGTTAGCCTTTCCTAATCTTTTTTCCCTACAATGACGGGTACACTTGAGAGGTCAGAGGACAATAGGTACAAGAAGGTGATAGGGGAGGTGTCCCTTGCCCAGCAGGGCTGGGACCTCAAGGAAGGAAGGAGGTGGACACCCGCCGACAGACCCAGGCACGGCCGCCTTCACAGGAGCAGGTCAGGCGGCTCAGAGAGGTCCTCCCTGGCCCAAGGTCTCACACAGCGGTAAGAATGGGTTCTTAGGCAGCAGGGGTGGGCTGGGAGCAGGGGGACCCCAAGGCGCATGGCCATCGTTACCTGCGCTCCCCGGGCAGTCGCAGCCCTGGTGAGGGTGGTACAGGTGCCAGCGGGGTCCATGGTGCCGTCATGGGGCACGTACAGGGTCCCGTAGAGATCGTCCACGTTCATCAGTGGATACAGGGCCTTGGTCTCCGCCGGGCTCAGCACGTGGGACTCCACGCCGTAGGCCTTGCCCAACTAGGGACCCAGGGGAATGCAACTGAGGCCTCGGGGAGCAGACCTCTTCCGGCCACTCTCTTCCCCTGGCTGGGCTGTAAGGGTCAGCTCTGACCCTTTTCCCCGCTCCAGGACGCCTTAGCGGGTCACCGCGCCCTAAGGCTTGTGCGATCCCTCTGTGCCCTGTGCGTGATGGTCACAACTCCCGCTAATTTGGCCTCTCCTGACTCGGAGACTCTGTGCACCGTGCTCTGCTGTATGGTCCCATTTTAACAGTGGGGACACCAAGTCTCGGAGAGGCACAGTCACCCCCGCCAGGTGGCCCAGCCAGCAAGGGCAGCACCATGGTTTGAACCCAGACCTGTCAGGGCTCCTTTCCTGCCATGCTGTCCCACATTCCCCACAGGGGCACACCCACCAATTTATCCCCCTACCTGGCAAGGGCACACCCACAAACAATGTGAGCACCCCACCATGCTGGGCCCCACCCACTGATGTCATGAGCCCCCGCCCAGCAGGGATGCACCCACTGATGTGAGCCCCCCGCCTGGCAGGGCACACCCACCGACATGAGCCTCTTGTACTCGTCCAGACGCTGCCGGTTGGACGCGATGAACAGACCCCCGTTCTGGATCCAGCCCGTGTGCAGCCCCGTCTCCTCCTCCAGGTCGCGGCTCACCACGCGCCGCGTGTGGGCCAGCAGCTCCACCTCCACATCGCTGGGCCGCAGCTGCCACAGCAGGCCTGCAGGGCGGGGCGGGCGGCGCCCTCCGTCTCAGCGTGGGCGCGCTGTACCCAGGCCGCCCGCGCCCCCGCCCCCGGAGGGCGGGGCAGCCCACGGCATCCGGGGAGGCGGATGAGCGAGCGGGAGATGACAGGGTCCAGGCTGAGTTCTAGGCAGGCCATCGGGGCCTTGGGCAGCTCAGAGGGCTGCACTTCCCCAGAGCCTGCTGCGCACAGCGCTCTGGGCTGAGCCCTCACAGCGAGTTGGGGCAGCCCGACGAGGGGAAGGAGGATTTTACCCAAAGCGGGCCTTTCACAGCAGAGTTGGGGAGCAGAAGGCCAGGGGGAGGCCATGAGACAGGGAGCGGAGAGGCTGTGTCCCAGCTGACACGGGGCAGTGGGAGAGCAGAGGCAGTGTGTGTGTGTGTGTCACCCCCCCCCCAAGATGTGTAACACTGAATGCTTTCCAACTCCACGTTCGTGACCTCAAGCTAGCAGCATGATATTGGCCAACTCGTGAGTGTCTGTCCCCAGGACACTGGTGAACTTAACCCAGGGTTAAGGTGGGCTGTTGGGCACCCTGGGGCTATGCACACAGTAGGTGCTTAATACATGTGCACCAGTCAGTGAGGAAGAAGAGAATCTCTCGCCTGCATCTTCACCCCAACGGCCTCCTCTAACCCCTGTCCATCCTCCAGCCCCGCATACGCCCCTCACCCCAGGTGCCTGTCCGGGGAAGAGGCTCCCCCTGTTCAGATAGACAGCTGGCTATTGGCTCTGGTCTCACCTTCGACCTCCGGGGTCCTATAGGGGTGTCTGCTCCCTCCTCCCACACAGCTTCAGAGACTAAGGACAAGCAGCGTCCCCAATCTGCCCACCTGAGACTGACCCCATCGTTACTCTATGTCCTTCCTGCTCTGCTCAGCTGCCTGTGACAGGCCTGGCGTTGTCCACCCCATGCCCGCCCACCCCACCCGCAGCCCAGGCTACCTGCTGTGTGCCAGGTGGTCCCCGAGGTCAGACGCTCCCGCTCCAGCAGCACGGCCCCGCTCACGCCCAGCTTGGCCAGGTGGTACAGGGTCTGGCAGCCCAAGCTGCCCCCGCCGATGACCACCACATTGGCTGTGCTGGGCAGGGGCCGGCTTGGGCCCTGGGCCACGGCCGAGGGGCCCTGTGCCTCCTTCAGGGTCCGCTGGTAGGGCACGCTCTTCTCGGTGGTGGGGCCGGCCCCACTGGTCAGGGGGCGGGGCGTCAGGGCCTGAGCAGGGCTCCGACGAGGGTGAGTGGTGGCCACACGCAGGGCACGGCTCAGCGAGGCCATGGGGACTCCGTGCGTCATCGGGACAGGGAGCTGGGGAGAGAGTCAGGCTGGCTGGGGTGTGGACGGGACGCCTTAGGGGGGCTGGGCCAAGTGAGAGCCCAGGGGGACGGTGTCTCCCGTGCTGTGACCCCCAGGCCTTCCTCTGGCTGCCGCCCATGCCCTGTGTGTACTTGAGCACTCCTCCAGCACGTGCCTGCTGCCTACCAAGGGCTTTGCACCTGCCAGGTCCTGGCTGGGCCAGGGGGACCATGATGGGGGCAGAAGGGCCCGGCCAGGCCAGGGAGTGGACCATGGGCAGGGCTGTGACCAAGCAGGGGGGCTCTGTGTGGGATGTCAGGGCCACAGGGGGAGGCAGAGAGGAGTGGCTAAAGTGAGACCTGAGAAACTTACCTGGTGGGGGAGAGGGAGGGGGAGGGAGGGCCAGAGGGGACCCGAGAACCAAGGACCAGTAAAACGTGGGTCTCGAACACAGGGCCCAGACCGTGAGAGGATCAGGAGAGGCTGGAGAAGGGAAGGAACCTGTCCGAATGGCCGTGAGACCCCATCAGGGCTCAAGATACTTCCTGGGGGTGGGCAGTGACCCACAGGTTCGCTGCTGCAGGGTGTTGGTGGGGCAGGGGAGACGGAGGGAGGTGGGAGCCCCCAGAAGAGACTGTGGTAATAACGTAGCAGGGGACTGTGAGCACAGGGGCTGGCGCTGTGGTGAGCAGACGGGGTCCCCTGGACACGCAGACAGGAGGGAGGGAGGAGGACGAGGAGGAGGCCTTGTGCACGGAAAGCAGGGATCACAGGGCAGATGGCTGGCAGCCCTCAGATGGGGACACTCAGCCCTCTTAGCCTGGATCCAACACGACCCCTTGGGAGAACTGTCCTCTCAACCCAGTCAGAAGCTGTTTGGGCCCTAAGGCGGGAGATGAGAAGGACAGGGAGGGAGGGAGGGACGTCCAGACTGTCCAGGCATCAGGGAAGGTCCTCCTCCTTCAGGAAGCCCTCCCAGCCCTCCCCAGCCAGGAAATCCTCAAAATGAGAAGAACATGACAAGGAGCCCGTCTTCTTCGGACAGAAGGGGCTAGAGAGGCGTCTGCCTGAGGTAGGTCCTGGCACCATGGGGAGGGAGGGACGTCCCACACCGGGATGAGCAGGGAGAGTTCCTGGGCTTTGGCTGCGATAGAGGTGAGGAGGTGGGTCGCGCCACCTTCGTGAGTAGTCACGATTGATGTCAGCTAACTCATGAATCGAGAAAGGCGGCCTCTGAGTGTGGACCCAGTGCCTGGCCCTGGCATGAGCTCTCATTCAGCAAAATCCTCTGAAATCACTGTGACTGTCGTCCCCAGTTTACAGGGTAGAGACTGTGACGACACGGGGAAGCTTACGGTGCCCAGTGCCCCAGGTCACAGGGCCGCTACGTGGCCGAGCTGGGGCACAGGGCCATGCCTACGTGTGGCAGTCTCTCCTGCCCCCTCCTGACCTCTGATCTGACCTCTGACCTCAGGGGCCTTGTTGGGGGGAGAAAAGGCTGGGGGAGAAGCCTGGCCCACCGCCACACCCTGTCCCACCTGACCCCCACCACCACAACCACAGCGGGGGCTTCCAGTGAGAGCCTAGCTTTCAAGAAGCAGGGCTGACCCCCTGTCCCCAGCACAGTGACTCTCTGTCTCCCAGAGGAGGGGGCTGAAGGGGGAGCAGGGAGCTGTGATTTGAGAGGCTTCAGGGAGTGGGAGGAAGGGGGGGGTTGGGGTAAGGCCTCTCAGTCCCTTCTGCCAGCCTTTGCCCCACAGGTGGCCCCGGGGCACGGGGAGGCACACCACTCTGCTGGTGTCTGAACTTACCTTCTGTCCTCGAAGTTCTCAGCCTTCCTTCCGGGAGCCCCCAAGGGTGGCTGGTGTCCTGCTGGTGGGAGGTCGGCCTCACGTGAGTGCAGGAGGGCCTGTCGAGACCTGACCCGGCACTACCCAGCCTCCTAACTCCCTCCCGCTGCACTGGCCAGGGAAGGTGCCACGTGCCTCGCCCGCCCGCCCGCCCGCCCAACTGGCCAGTCCGGGTTCTCCACCTGGCCTGGGGCCCCCGGGCAGCTCTGTGTCCCTGAGCCTTCTAGAAACAGCTGCTTCAACATTAACCCGTTCTCCCGCCCTCCCTCCCCTTCTCCCAACTCTTTCCCACACCCGAGTGGGCCGCGTGGCCACTCACTGCCAGAAGTGGGGTGCCCCAAGCAGCCCCAGGCCAGGGGGTCAGCAGACAGATGAGTGCTGGAGCGACCACTCAACCTGAGCTACTTAACCCGGGCTGGAACGCAGGGCCCACAGCCGCCCTCCTCGTGGGCTGCAGGGTGTCGGGGGTTGATCGGGGAACGTGCCGGGGTCTGTGCACCGTTACCTGGTGAAGGAGGGCAGGGAGCGTGCCCAGGGCCACCGCCACCACCACGCAGTGACCCGTGGTACCGCCCACCCAGCCCTACGGCCTCAGTAGCCAGGGGCAGAGATAAGTTCCTGCAGCTCAGCTCCGGGCCTGTCCCAGCCCCACCCACCCAGGGGCGGGCCGGAGCCCTGCCCCTCCCGAGGGCGGTACCTCGCGCCACGGGACCCCGCAGCCCAGAGAGGCCGGCCAGTGCCTGTGCCCGTGGCGTCTGCGCGCCGTCACCTCCTCCCTTCCTTCCCGAGGAGCTCCAGCCGGAACTGGGCTGCCCCCTGCCCCCGCCCCTCGCAGCACGGCCAAGCCCGGCCCAGCCCAGCGGGTCTAGCCGGAGCCTGCTCACCCGCAGGGAAGGGGCGTGCACTGTCTTCGAGGAGGTGGTCAGAGTCGGGGCTGGCTGGCCCTCTCCCGGGGGTCTGTGCCCTGAGCAGACCTGTCTGCCTCCTGCCCCCAAGAGCTCCCAATCCCTCTGTGACAATGTGGGGGACACCCCACAGCTGCCATCTCTCCCACTGCCCAGCCCCGCCCCCTCGGGGCAGGGATGCCTGCCTCTGTTTGACTATTGGGGGTACCAGGGCCCAGAGAGGGCAACCAGGTTGCCTCAGGCCCCACAGCAAGGCAGACCAGAAACCTGCAGTCTGACTCTGGGGCTGGGCACTTTGTCCATGCCCAGCAGCAGAAGAGGCCAGAAGAAGACACCCAGAGACGCAGGCAGAGCAGTGCCAACACCTGCGGGTGTGCGGTCAAGCGAGGTGCCAGTGTAGAGCAGGAGCCCTCCTGCCACCGGCCCCAGAGAGCAGTGTTTAAATTACGGCTGGTTGGAAATAGAACAATACGGGCTGCCGTGGTGAACACCTGGGTTCTCACGGGCACCCGGGCCACCTGGTGCTGAACCCTGGGATAGCTCACTGGTTCTGGGGCTAGCTTGTCCGTCCTCCACATTTGCTGAGCACTTGCTGCATACAAAGCCGTGCTGGGAGACCCAGAGACCCCTGGGGCCCAGTCCCTGTCTTCACGGGGCTCAGGGCCTGGGAGGAAGACAAGGCTGTTATGCTGGGGCTGCTCCTGAGCCAACTGTCCTTCCTCCCACAGCAAACCCAGGAGGGTGTCTGGAGGAGGTGGCCTGGGCTCTGGCCTGACCATGTGCTGCTGCCATTCTCAGTCTTCACCAGGGAAACAGAGCCCATCACTCACTCCCCTGGCTCCCTCCCCGGGAAGGATGGTTGTACCAGCACGAGGCTTCCTTGGTGTAGGGATGGGGTCCAGGGCAGGAAGGACACTAGCCTAGTCACTCTGTGGTGGCCGGCCTAGCCCAGCAGCC
The DNA here is from genome assembly GCA_037038555.1 of Rhynchonycteris naso. Classification (NCBI taxonomy): domain Eukaryota; kingdom Metazoa; phylum Chordata; class Mammalia; order Chiroptera; family Emballonuridae; genus Rhynchonycteris; species Rhynchonycteris naso. The sequence continues at coordinate 3,182,766 of CM072996.1, read as the reverse complement.
AGAGTCAGGGTCAGAGGGTGAGGACGGAGCACGGCCGTGTCCTCCTGAGCACCCTGGGCGAGTGACGCACTGGTCACTACAACCCCAGGGCAGCGGCTGGAACAGGCCAGACCGCTCCTGGTCTTGCTCTCAGAGACAGGCAGCTGGTGCAGAATTGTTGCAAGCCAAGTGGGCAGCACAGTTGCCCCTGGACTTTGGACAAGGGGTGGTGGCTGGAGGGCCAGGCCTGGCTGTGGTCAGCTAGGTCATCGACGGGGCCCTGCTCGAGTCTGGGAGAGGTAGATGGGCCACTCGGTCTCCCTCCGGGTGCTGGAGAGCACAGCTCAGGAGGGGCCAGGCTCCAGCGAGGGACACCGAGACAGGGTCCTGTTGCCAACCCGCTGTACCATCTTGGGCTGGTCCCCCTCACGAAGCCTCAGTTTCCCCACCTGGCAGGTAGGGACTATCCCCCCTGCAGTGTCCATTTCAAGAAGTCTTGTAAATTCACCCGTGTATCACTACCTCCTATTTTCAGGGCACTTGGAAGAAAACCATGTGCAAATCAAAGTCACCATGTGCACCTGGCCAGGCGGTGGCGCAGTGGATAAAGCGTCGCATTGGGATGTGGAAGACCCAGGTTCAAGACCCCGAGGTCGCCAGCTTGAGCACAGGCCCATCTGGCTTGAGCAAAAGCTCGCCAGCTTGGACCCAAGGTCGCTGGCTCCAGCAAGGGGCGATCAAAGCCAAGGCACGTATGAGAAAGCAATCAATGAACAACTATGGTGTCGCAATGGCAACGAAAAACTGATGATTGATGCTTCTCACCTCTCTCTGTTCCTGTCTGTCTGTCCCTATCTATCCCTCTCTCTGACTCTTTCTCTCTGTCCCTGTAAAAAAAAAAAAAAAAAGTTATCATCATGTGGGCTGGGCCCCGTGGGCAAATCCGGCTAAAATGTAGTGGACTCGCTCCCCACCTGCACACCCAGCCCTGAGACACCCCCTTCCTGCCTGGGCTGGCGCCGGCTGCCGGTTAAGCTTCAACCAGCCCTCCGCCTTGCCCTGCCCTGCCTGCAGGCCAGGCTTCCAGGGCAGAGGGAGGCTTCTGCGGGTCATGCTCTGACTGGGCAGATGTCCAGGGCGGAGCAGGGGGAGGGGCGTGTGGCCCTGAGAAAGAGGAACACTGAATAACAACACGAGAGTTCCTGACATCTGACCCAGGGGAAGGCAGTGCCCAGCCACACCTGTGGTGCCCTCCTCAGGTGCCTCTCAGCAATGACACCTGACCATCTGCTAGGGGGGTAGGCAGGGTGCCCAGCACTTTGAGGCAAGAGAAATGATGGTTGCCCGTTGCAGGAAAGAGAAAACTGAGTGTTGGGCTGATAAAATATATTATGCCCACTTTGTTAAAGATGGCGCTGCCCACGTGGAAGCCCATCACCCAGGTGATAATATCAGTTGCCCTTCTTGCTTGAGAGAGTCGTGATTATATTAATGTGTGTTGGGGGACAGGCTTTCGCACCAAAACGTTTTAAAAGGAAGAGAGATCACGTTGTTCCAGGGAAGAGTGATTAAGTTCTAGGAGGAGCCCATGCTGGAGGAGAGCAAAGAAAGGCCACATGGAGGAGAGGAGAAGCAGCCAAGATGGTGGAGTGCTGAGGAAGAAGCCAGTTTGTGCAGAGTTTGTGTAGAGAGAAGGTGATGGGAAACAGGTGAATAAGGCTGGTGAGCTAGAAACCTTTGATCCTAGGAAACTCGGATAAATCAGTAGCTTTGGGAGCCCTGAATGGAAAGGGAAGCGTTTTCCCACTGTATTTCTCGCCCGCCAGGTGTAAGCTAGGATTAAAGCTGATGGCTCACCAGTTCTTGGCTCCATTGTTTCATTACCGTCTGTTCGAATCAAATGCGAACCTGCACGGGCCAGGCGGCTGGGATGGTGGCCGTGGCGACTGGCTTTACACTGAGCCACGACCCAACCAAGGGCACACCCAACCCCAGCTGATTCACGGCCCAGGGATGTTTCCAGAACAAATTTGGAGGGCTGGATGTACCCTGCCAAAGTTTTATTTTTCCAACGAGAACCTTTAAAAAAAAAAGTACATCAACTACCATAATGACTGGATGGAGACAGAATGTTCTATCGTCAGGGGAGTAAGGAGTGGTTTCTCCAGAGAAGCAGGAGGACACCCTGTTCCCCCGGCACCCACACACTGAGGGAGGGCCGGTGGAAACGGCTTGGGGCTCACCCACCTGGACACAGGCATTCCCAGGGATGGCAGGCACCCTGGGGCCCCGTGCCCACAGCTATGGCATCACCCCTGGTCACGGGGAGGTGGCCGGAACTTCAAGGCTCTTCCTGCCGCGGCGGGAGGCTTGGGGCACGGGGCCCCTCTCATTGAGGGCCTCGGGAGGGAATGGACAGAGAAGCAGCGGCCGGGCCGCGGGCGCGAGACCCCACAAACATCCGCTGGCCCCGGCAGGTCAGGGGCACCCACCACCTCTCCTGCTGGCTGTTCCCATGTTTGTAGGCAGAACCCTGGACTTTCCTATAAAAATCCAGATTCCCAAACTTCTCTTGTGAAGCGGGGGGGGGGGGCATAGCAGCCCTCTGGGCCCGCATCCTTGCCAAACACACTCAGATGGGGCACGTTTTGTGTAGCGGGCCCCACCCTGCCACTTTGCCTGACCCTGACCGGGACTCCCAGGCACTGGGATTGGTGGGAGTAGCAGGGACAGCTTCCTCTCTCCACTCCAGGGGCAGGAGCGCCCCCAGAGGAGGCCCTAGTGGTTGCAGGGCAACCAATGGAAGGGGGTTTGCAGTGACAGAGGGGGGAACCCCTCTTCCCCCGCCCCTCACCCCACCTCAGGAGGCTGAGCCTTTGCAGAAAACACTTCCCCCTGGTGGCCACATGTGCATATGACACCCTGGGAGAGCTGGACCCAGAGACTGGAGGCAGGGCCCCAGGATAGGAACTGTCCCCAGTAGAGGACCCTAAGATCAACACGGAGGTGGAGCCCCACTGGGACCAGCAGGTTGGGCTCAGCCTGGCTCTCACACTGCTCTCCACACGCAACATGCCCTACAAGGGTGCTTTCTTACCCACTGCCATGGGCTCTACTGCCCGGGAGTGTCCGTTTCCCCCGATGGGTCTGTCCATTTTAATTTTATATCTTTTGAGACTATGTTGTGAAGCATAGTAAGCGCCAAGATTGTTATAGCTCATTAATTGCCCCTTTTTATAGTGGCATAGTGAGCCTCTGTGCCGTGAGGTGCGTGGGCTCTCAGGTAGGAAGCACTGACGATTCCTGCGGTGTAAATACTTCCAGGAGGGCCAACCTCAAGCTGCCGACCAGGAGGTCAGCATTGATCAGAGAGCAGGAAGAGGCACATGCAGCCGGCTTTCCACGTACAATCTGGTTCCAGTAGGGTCAGATCACTTCTCTGACCCTTGTCTGGTGAAAACCTGTCCCACCATTCCGCTCTATTTGTGACGGGACATCCCAGCTGTGTCCAGCACATTCTTACTTAAGAGCGTGACACAAAGCTGTGATCATCCACAATGGACAAAGGCAGAGCCTGGGGCCCAGCGAACAAAAGGCGTTCACCTGGCCAGGCTGGGTGACCCCACCTGGGGGCAGGGGCACATCCATGGGTCCCTCCTCTGCTGAACACGTGGACTCGCTAACGAGGGAACGAAAAAAAAAAAACACGTGTGCACGCAAGTGTGTTGCCAAGAAACTGCGCTTTAGAGGCGTGCCCACAAGTCTGTCTTCTAAGGAAATGTGTCAGACCAGAAACGTCGTCACACCTGCTTCCTCCCCGAGTGTGCGTGGTCTTTTCCCTCCGCAGGAACTGACATCTGACCGTTGAGCTTGCGCGTGTGAGAGAACAGAGGGCCGTTCGTGCAAAGTGTTTCCAAAGCAGAGGCAGGCTCGGAGGAAAGCCTTAGGGACCCTGGTGTCCCCAAAATCCTTCATGCGGGTCAAGGCGATTGGCCCATCCCCAAGACGCCACTCCAGGGGCCTGACCACCTCTCCGCCGGGTTGACCCCTCTCGGCCACCTACTCCTTGTGGCAGGAAGGGCTGGCATCCACCTCCTCACCCACCCCATCTTTTCTTCCTTCTTCTATGGTCAAAGAACTAGAATAAAGCCTATGTCCCCCACATTCCTTTGCAGCCAGGTTGTAGCCGATGGGAGGCACTGGGTGAAACTTCCAGGTATCTATAAAGAGAAGGGTCGTGCCCCCTTCCCTGTCCTTTCTCCTCATTGGCTGGTGTATGGATCCAGGGACTGGAGCTGCCGTCCCATCCTGGATCAGGAGGTGAACCTGGGTGGCCACATATAGGGAGGGGACCAAAAAAAAACTACCAGAAAGACCTGGACTCTTGACACCATGAGATCAGTTGTAGCCCGGGGTCACTACCCAGATCTATTAGATGAACGAGAAATAACCATCTCTCGTCTTGGGTTGTCCATCACGAAGTCACACTGTAATCCTACCCAAGTCAGCCTTGCACTCATGTGGAACTGAGGTTGGGGGTCGTGTTGCACCAGGGAGGGGTAAAGGGCACGCGCGAGGGCAGGGCCGGGGTTTGAATCCATCCAGATGGGGGAAGAGGGTGCGCCCTCCTCTCCTGGCCACCAGAGGGCTCCATGGGACGCTGCCTGGGAAGCCCGTGGCGCTGTGCCAGACCTGGGTGGGGGGAGCACCCAGTTGGTGGCCCCCAGCATCACTGTCTCTTCCAGACCCAGAGGCTGGGCCATCCCAAGGCCTGTGTCTGACACAGGCATGTCCCGGGGCCGGGAGGGGCAGGGCTGACAGTGTCCGGGCTGGCGGGCAGACCTTGCTGGGGACGGAGGGATCTGGCCATGCCTCCCTCCACCCCCACCCCGCCAGGAAAGGTCAGCAGCCACTCCCGAAGAAAACAACTTGGGTTTATTTGTAGTAAAAATTGTGGTGTGAAAAAAAAAAAAAAACCTGTCGGCAAATGTACAGTTTGTGTTCCAGGGGGGGTTGCCTCCAGCTGCGGGACCCCAGATCCCTGACCCACATGCATTGGGCTCCTCCACCGCCCCGTTTTCACAGCTCTCTCGGGGCCCAGGTCCAAAGCCCCCTCCCAAGGAGGTCCCGTCTCCGCGCTGGAAACACCAGTGCCCCTGCCCACCTGCCTGGCCCTGGCCCTCCAGCGGGGCAGACGCCAGCCACACCCAATCCGCGGTTCAAAACAGACAAAACAGGGCAGCACGTTCACAAAAACCAGGCTCGAAATGACATGTTTCTTTTCAGTGTCTGTTACATCCTGACGACCGACCGGCTTCGCGATGACCTCAAATATACACCCTTTCCTCGCTATTATAAACTCTCTTCCTTAGTATTCACAGATAAGATAACGGGAGCTTTGGATGAAATAATTACAAACTTCTTCCTTTAAAGAGCAAACAAGCCAAACCAAAAAAAAAAAAACAAAAACAAACAAACAAAAAAACGATAAAGAACAGAAACAGTAAACAAAAAAAGGGGGCAGGTGGGTCTTCTCCCCTCCCATCCCGGGCTCGCGTGCAAAGTGCTGGGTGCACCCTGATCCCAGGGACACGGGTCTGCTCCCTCCGGGGCCGGCTCTTCCCCCCGCCCCCCACCCCCTGCTCGCCGGCCCCCAAAGGCAGTCCTGTTCACCCTCACTTCTCCAGCCTCTGCGGGCCGCCCTCTCTCTTCACCTTGCTGCCCACCACCGGGAGCCCCTCCCTGCCTGCTCCCCACTCCAGGATGCCGGAGGCTGCAGGGCTGACCTCAGAGGAGCACCCCGCCTGCCCGCCGCCCCCCCCCCGCCCCCGCCCGGCCTGGCCCCTGCTCCCTGCACAGGGCTATGCCGCTGACCAAAGGGAGGTGGGGACAGAGTGTCACTAGGTCTCATGCAACAGCTGGGCAGAGAAAACAGGGTCGGCCAAGCCAGCGAGAGGTCAAGGCCAGGAGCAGCCAGGAATGGGTGTTAATGGGTGGCACCACCCCCGAGACCACCTCTCCCGGGCTGGCACACGCCCAGTTCATGAGCCACAGGAGCTCGTGGAAGGGGGACTTGCCAAGGATGAGAACTGACATCCTGTGCAAAGGCCGGGGGGACACTCAGGGACCACCGTGCAGGACACAGGAGACCCCGAGGGCTCCCCCACACCCCCGTGCACGGGAGCAGCGGGGTCTCCCCCTGGAGGGGAAAGTGAGCAGCAGGGACAGGGCGAGGGAAACCCCGGGTTATTCCCGGGTTTACAGAAGATGTCTCCTGGCAGCAGGGCAGGACAGACACACCTTGGATTCAGGGTAAAGACAGTACCATTGACCAGGGAGTAGGGTTGGCAACGTCCTCGTTCCCAGGGCTCCCTCCCGAGAGGGGGGCTTGCTCTGGGCCCCTCTGCACGCCCCTGGAGCAGAGGGACGTGAGGAGGTCGCGGGGGAATGCACAGGCCCTGTGCCCTGCTACCCCAACCCCCGCACCCACGCCGGGGCTGCAGGGGGCTCCTGCCTCGAGGCCCGGTCACCCCTGAGAGCAGTAGAAAGGAAGGCTGAGAGTCCAGGGGCTGAGCAGAAAGGGTGGAGGGAAGGTCCCCTCTGCTGTCCCCAGCCCTCCCTGGGACAGCATCCTGCTGCTCACACGTAGGCTTCTGAATCCCGTCTTCACAAGACAGGGGCCGAGATGAGCCCCGGTCTCAGCCGTCACCCAGTGCCCGGCTGGCTTGGCTGCCGCCGGCGCTGGCTCTCCTCGGCGCTCCGGTGGGGGCAGCCATGGCCCGGCTGGCCTGGCTTTCTTTCCTCTATGTACAAATGACGAACCTGGGGCAGGTCACCGCGGGCAGACTGACCGGGGTGGGGGGGAAAGGGCGGTTTGCGTTTAGGACTCTGGACACCATTCCCCATCCCTGCGGGCTGTGGGAGGACTGGGAGGTCGGCGGGCGTTTTTGCCTCTCTGTGGGGTCACGGAACAGGAGACGGCCGTCCGAGCTGGCGCGACCCTTCCGAGAAAACCCTCGAGTCCTTCTGCGTTCCCGCTGTCACTGGACACCCTCCTCCTCTACGTATGTTGAAGGAAACCAGCCGACCTGAAAAAGATGTTACCCGGGTCAGGCCACGGTGTGCGTGAACGAGGGCGTGTGAGTTGTGCGTGCGCATGCGTGTGTGTGTGTGTGTGTCATGGGAGAGAGTGAGCACAGGCTGGTGGGGATGAGGAATTCTTCATAAGACTACTCCAGCCCCAGAAAGGAGGCTGAGAGCCTGGGGCATCCACGGCCCAAGACCAGAGGCGACCTGCAATGCACCAGCCCTGAGCCGTTTAAGATGAATCTGCTCTCTCTCTCTCTAGCTGTCATCCAGAAAAATATATATATAGGAAAAAAATTAATCCCCTCCCCCTGGAGGGAAATAGCACCGGTGTGTCCTACACTGCTCAGCCTCAATCCGGGTCAAGTGACGGGCACGCAGCGGAAAAGCGGGCGCCCAATGCCAGTCCCAGCTCCTCCCGATACGGGGGCTTGACCACTGGGAACGCGAACGATGTTTCACGCCTACGTTTCAGAAAACCGATGAAAATGTTCTCGCGGAACCCTGAGATCGGACGCAGAGTAAAACCCCAGAATTGAAAATCGGGGCCGCAATCGAGAACCCGGAAGGGTTTTACGCAGCAGATCAGACAAAACAGAGGAGGGGACGACAGACGTGGAAGACGGGCCCATGGAAGGGGACGCACTGGAAAACACGCAGGACAGGGCGAAGACACCCGATAACCACCTGCCTGGGGCCCTAGACGAACAGGGGGCAGCACATCATCTGAAGAAATTCCTCAAACTGGGCCCTAGTTGGTTGGCTCAGTAGTAGAGTGTTAGCCTGGCATGTAGAAGTCCCGGGTTTGATTCCCGGCCAGGGCACACAGGAGAAGCGCCCATGTGCTTCTCCACCCTTCCCCCTCTCCTTTCTCTCTGTCTCTCTCTTCCCCTCCCGCAGCCAAGGCTCCATTGGAGCAAAGTTGGCCCGGGCACTGAGGACGGCTCCATGGCCTCCACCTCAGGTGCTAGAATGGCTCCAGTTGCAACAGAGCAACGTCCCAGATGGGCAGAGCATCGCCCCCTGGTGGGCATGCCGGGTGGACCCCGGTCTCAGGTGCATGTGGGAGTCTGTCTGTCTCCCCTCTTCTCGCTAAAATAAATAATAATAACAGTAAAAGGAATTCCCCAAACTGATCAAGGGTATCAAGCCGCAGGTGACACAGTCTCTCCACATCTCATGTGGGATGAACACAGAGAACGGGATATTCCTGCAGTGGATTCTTATACAGGAAAGAAAGTGTGTGTGTGTGTGTGTGTGAGAACATCTGACGGGTTAAACGTGTGTAGAATTCAAGATACGTGACACCGTTTGGGAGAAAAATGGAGATAGTGGAAGACTGTCAGGTCCCGGCGTCGTCTGGGAAGAAGTACCACTTCCAGGTCATCTCTTGGAAGTCAGTGTGGGGCCGGCAGGGTCGCCACTCACCCTGCCATTTGTCTCACCCCGCCACCAGCCCTGGTCGCCGCCGATGCGGCTGTAGATCTTCACCACGTCGCCTTCGCGCAGTGAGAGCTCACGCATGTCCCGGGCCGCAAAGTTGTACCTGGCCACAGCTGTGCCAATCACACGCGGCGTGAACACTGTTGGGGAGATGGGCTGGTGTCACACCACTGCGGGGCGGGGCCTAGTCAGGGCTGGGGGACCCTCGGACTGAGCTGGGTCTCCTCCAGGTGTGCAGCCTTGTGCCCGGGATGAGGGGACCCGGTGGCATAAAGCCTCCAGAGGGACAGCCTGGGCCCCGATCCTAGGGCCCCTTGCTCCTCTGTAGAAGCCCAAACTGTGGCCCACGGTCACCACCCACATTGGGGGGCCATCGCAGGCAATGACCATGCACATGGGGACAAAAGCAGATGACAGAGCTCTGGCCGTGACAGTTCCCACGAGGCCTTCCTATGTGCCCGGTGCATGGGTGTCACACGGCCAGTGGACAGCTGAGTGACTGCTGTCCAGCTCCTAGCCTTCAGTCTGACAGAGCACCTGCATGGGACCCCAGAGCATGGCACCCAACCTCCCTCACGTCCCCAATTCCAGATCCCCAAGCCAAACGGGAAACCCAACTGGACCCGTTCAGCCCAGGAGTCGGACAGACAGGTGACGATGACCATGACAGAGGAGCAAGCACACACAGCCACTGGGGAGGGACGGCTCTGACCCTGGCAGCGGAGGGCCACGCAGGCAAGACCCTGAGACCCCGTGCCCCTGCCCCTCATCCTCCGACTCCTCCAACACTGCCCAAAGGGGCCAGCCTGGGTCCGAGGCACTGCCCCCCGAGGGTGGCCACCTGGCTCTGAGCCGCTGCCAGAGTGAAAGCTCTCAGTGAGCAACTACGGCGATGATGGTGTGACGCTGGGGAGTGGCATGCGGGGTCAGAGTATCAGAGAGGAAGGGGCAGCGGGGGACGGCAGCACCATGCCCGACAGGGTCCTTCAGGGGCAGCAGCAGCCCTCCCCCCCCCACGGGCAGACCCAAGCCAGGCCCGTCTGGCCCGCCCGGCTGGCCCACCAGGCTGCCGTCCCCGCCCCAAGGGCAGCGGTACCTGACCAGAAGGGAGCGGAGGAGCCCTGAGAAGCAAAGCTGAGGCCCTGAGGGCTGAGGAAAGAAAAGTTGTAGGAGGCGCAGGAAGCTGCAAAGAGGCGAGAGAGACCGTGAGAAAGGGCAGGGGGGCGTCCACAGGGCCCACGGCCCGCGGTCACAGGCAGAGGGACAGAGGGAGCCGCCCTCACTCCACCTCTCTGTGCCCGCGTCTCCGAGAGCTAACCAGGACCACCTGGGGGCAGGTTTGCACGGGGATTGACAGGGGCCAGGAGCCCAGCCCCTTGCTCAGCACACAGTAGGTGCTCACTAAAGGCCCATTATGCCTCTCCTGGCCTGCTCTGCCCGGGTGGGACCCATGGCCTGCAGGACCCTGTAGGCTGGAGGAAGCAGGGCCGCTCAAGGGTGAGATCCAGGCTGGATGCCAGACACGTGGGCCCACCCTGCCCAATTCCAAGCGGCCCCCTGGCCTGGCTCTAGGGCCCTGTCTGCACACAGAGGTGCTGAGGCACAGCGGGGGGATCTGAGGACAGGTGGCACCTGTCCCATTCTCTCCCCCACGCTGACCTCTGGGCAAAGGCACAAGACTCAGGGCAGGAACTCAGAGCTGGCACTTCCCACCTGTCCCGAGACCACCAGGGCACCCTGGCTTGGGAAGAGTGCTTGTGATGGGCTGGCGGGGGCCAGAGCCACCGCTCCCCGGGGTGGGAATCAGAAATGGGCTCCTGGCCTAGGTCAGTGTGGCCCACAGAAAGCCTTCCTCAAGAGCAGGCGGGCAGTGAGAGCCTGGGCCATGGGCGCTGGGACAGAATGGACACCTCCTGGCGAGCAATGATATGCCGGGTAGGCCTGGGCATTACCTGGGGACCGGCTGGAGGCCCTGGACGCCGTGCGTTCCCGTGACTTATAGGGGTACTTGAGCGTGGTGTCCAGCTGCTTGAAGCTCTCCTTGAGAGAGTGGCACTGGTAGTACTCCACCAATTCCTGCGGGACACACATGCTCACTGGCTGTGGCCACTGCCTCCAGGCAGGCCTCCCGGATGCCCTGGCTTCTCTTGCCCCCCTCCTCAGGTTCATACAGGGGGCTCCTCTCCTTGACCCTCAAGAACTCATTCCCTTTTCCGCCTCCCCCAGCATTAGGCCCGGCGTGTGTACTTAGTATCTCAGACTTTGAACAATTTCTGTCCCAGACTTTTGGGCAATTTCTGTCCCAAATGTTCCCAAAGAAAAAATCCGTGAAGTGCTGAGACTGAAGGACAGGAGAACTCCCTGCAACACTCTTTTTAATGGAGAAACGTGGGGAATCCCGACGTGTCCAATGCCAGGGAAGCGCTTCTAGAAAGAACAGTTTATCCAGGTGACCGAATGCCCTGTGGGGACCAGCAGGGACAGAGGAGGGAGGTCTGAGTGGAGAATTTCAATGCGCTGAAGGGCAGGCTGGAAACACAGGACAACCTGGGGCCGGAGGTGTGGTCTGAACCACACCTGAGCCTCCCGCGAAGGCGCGCTGGGGAATTACCCCACAATGGTGATGTTGGTTTTTCTATTGGGTGGGGTGAGGGTGTGTGGATACTTTATTTTTTTACTCTGTGCTCCTCTGTGGCCATTGAGAGGTCTAAGGGCTCAGAGTCTCTGGTCAGATCATCTCAGTACATAGACCACTTGTAAGTAAGAGGAAAAATAAAAGTTCTAATTTTTAATTTTTATTTATTTATTCAATTTTAGAGAAAGGAGAGAGAGAGAATGGGGGAGGAGCAGGAAGCATCCACTCCCATATGTGCCTTGACCAGGCAAGCCCAGGGTTTTGAACCAGAGACCTCAGCTTTTCCAGGTTGATGTTTTATCTACTGCGCCACCACAGGTCAGGCAAAAAGTTCTAATTTTTAAATCTTTGTTTTTTTAAGAGCGGCAGGGAGAGAGAGACAGGAACATCGAGTTGGTCCTTTATGTCCCCTGACCGGGGAATCGAACCGGCAACCTCCGTGCTCCGGGACGACGCTCTAGCCAACTGAGCTATCCAGCCAGGGCTTAACCCTTTGAGTAGTGAGTTTTTTTCATGCTCGCTGACCCTCGGGAGTGAGTTTTTTTTTCTTCAAATAGTGAAATTAGTTCTAGTTCCAGTTTTATTAACTTAAAATCATGTTTTATCACCAACTTATGGAAACAAGCACATACACGGCCTTTTTTTAATGTTGCCTTACACACTGTTAAAATATGTAAATCGATCATACTCTGGATGGTCAGGAGGCACGAGAACGTATATGAACGTTCATACTACTCAAAGGGTTAATTTTTATTGACTTTTAGAGAGAGAGAGAGAGAGAGAGGGAGAGAGAAGAAGGGAGAGAGAAGGGAGGGGGAAGGGAAGCATTTGTTGTTCCAGTCAGTTGAGCATTCTTTTTTTGTTTGTTTTTGGTTGCTTCCCGTGTGTGTCCTGACCGGGGATCGAAGCCGCAACCTTGTTGTTTCGGGATGATGCTCTCAACTGACTGAGCTAACCGGCCAGGGCCTAACATCATCTTAAGAAGGACTATGCCATTGCCTGCATTCCGGCTGGGCTGGTGTGTGACCATGGGTGGGTGGGAGAGAGGCAGGTGGGGAAGGGGTGCTGCTGGAAGCCACCCATGTGTGAGGGTGGCTACATGCCAGGCCCTGAACAGAGCCTCACTGGGCCACAGTTTCTGGCTCTGGCTCAGTGGGAACGGGCTTCTGTGCTGCTGGTGGCCAGGGCGGCTGGTCCCTCCCCGCCCTGTCCACTAGGTCAATGCACCTGGCCCTTTGGGGGCTTAGGGGGACAACCCGACTCAGGGAGCTGCAATGAGGCCCTGACTGCCTTCCTTGAGGCCCTGACTGCCTTCCTTGGTCCGGCTGCAGGGGGAGGTCAGGGCCCTCTTTTCCCCCTAACCGGGGGCCAGGCTGACAAGAGCTACAGAATCTCCTACCAGCAGGCTTTCAAACTTCTTGGCTTCTGTGATGTGGATCCAGCTGTCCTTCTCCACCACCTTAATGTGTTTCACCTCGTCGTTGAACCTGGACGGGGCACACAGGCCATGGCGGTCACTGCACAGGCCGCTTGGCCCTCAGCCCCCTCAGGGTCCAGGCTCAGCACACGTCCACAGGAGCAGCGATCCCGCCCTCGGCCCTGGGCTCCAGCCTCCTGCGCACAGCACAGCCTCTTCCTTTTGGTCAACTACGACCCCACCCGGGTCTGAGCCTGTCTCCTACCCCTTGTCCATCTGTCTGTCCTTCCGCCTTAACTGTTTTAAATCTAAACTCCCCGGTCAGCCTGCAAGGCCTCAGGCTTTGATGCCCCCCGCCCTGCCCACTCCTCCATCCAGCCCCTTCCTGCCCCGGATTCCACGCCATCTCTCCTCTGCACCTTCCGCCTCCTGGTCTCCCATCCCCTGGGGGCTCACAGCCGAGTTCTAAGTCAACGGTCAGACCTTGACCCGGGAGGCCTGAGGAGGACAGTGCCACCCACGTTTGTCACCAGCTCCTAACCGTCTCTGACTCAGCACGCTCCACCCCAGCCGGCCCAGCCTCCGGCTCTTCCTCAGCATACCCAGCACAAGCCGCCAGGCCCCGGTGCTGGCTGTCCCCTCTGCCCAGGAGCCACCCTCACGACACCCTCTTGTGTCCTCAGGTCTCAGTTCAAAGGTGACCTTGTTGGTGAGCCTCCTCTCACCCCCTGCTCCCCAAGTGCCACCCCACCCTGTCCAGCGAACACCAAATCCAAACAGGACACCACAGGAAAAGGGCACGTCAACGTCCCTTTAGGGTGACAGATGCTAAAGCTTTCAACAGACGGAATCTCTCCCCATACCTACACCTGCACCTACACCTGCCCCTGCATCTACCTGCACCTGCACCTACACCTGAACCCACACCTGTACCTGCTCCTACACCTGCACCTGCACCTACACCTGCACCCGCACCTGCTCCTACACCTGCACCCGCACCTGTACCTGCTCCTACACCTGCACCTGCACCTACACCTGCACCTGCTCCTACACCTGCACCTGCACCTGTACCTGCTCCTACACCTGCACCTGCACCTACACCTGCACCCACACCTGCACCTACTCCTGTACCTGTACCTGCTCCAGCACCTGCACCTGCACCTGTACCTACACCCACACCTGCACCTAAACCTGCACCTACACCCACACCTGCTGCACCTGCTCCTACACCTGCACCTGTACCTGCATCTACCTGCACCTGCATCTACCTGCACCTGTACCTACACCTGCACCTGCTCCTGCACCTGCCCCTACAGAAACCTATCCAAACGTGTAGAAAGGACTTTTAGCCCACAGCTAAATGGGACACCCCAGGCCTGCCAGGCCAGTGTGACACAGGCCACTCTGTCTGGGGATCTCGACCAGGTCACGACAGACCAGAGTCCTCTATTCACTGGCCTGTGGCCTTTGCCTGAGACTCCTGTCCAGTGGGTGTCCTACGCCAATGCTGACCAGCCACTTCTCAGCTTCTGTCTCTTGGAGAGAAGGCAGCAGATCCCTGCTGGGGCAGCTCTGGGCACGAGGCACCAGGACTGGAACCACTGGCTGAAACTGCAGGACAGCAGCCGTGTGATCCCCTGTCCCATGCTCTCCGAGGCCCACCATGGGGGCCGCAGGGAAGTCCCTGACCCCTCACAGCATCCCTGCCTTGTTTGGGCGACTCAGGTCGTCCAGTCCCTGTAACCTAAAGACGTCCGACCCAGCTCACGGGCCGCCGTGGGCTGACAGCAGCCGGGATCATTCATGCCAGTCCCGGGCCAGCTGGGAGCTGAGACCCACGGGCACTCTCTCTTCTCAGAAGTGTCCGGTTTGAAAAAGACATTCCACAGCCACCTGACCCAACAAACCCCAGTCCTGAGGGCTCTGAGGGTCAGCGCGGCACTGGGGATGCGTCCCCTTGCAAGCCCCCGCAGGCCAGCACATACTTGATGCTGATGGCGAACCGTTCTGCCTCAGCCGGCCGCTCCCTGACCAGGTAGGTCCCGCTGGCGTGGGACTTGAGCAGGTTGTCCGTCTGCTGCCTCTCCATGTTGCCTGCGAACCTGGACCGCCGGGAGGAGGTGAGGCTTGTCACACCCACACCACCTATGAGGACACCCAGCCCTGGACACAGCTCTAATCTGCATAATGAGCCCGTGAGGACACGAGGCCCCACCCCTAGGGGAGAAGACCCACCCCCTGCCTCCCAGAGTAGGACTGGAGACAGCTGAGAACCCACACCCCGCAGCCCAGGGGCCATGCCGATCCACTCACCAGGGGTAAGCACTGTAGTCGATCTCTCGGGATGGTAGCCGGCCAATAGGCGGCTGGCAAAAGAGAACACTGGGGTTAATGCCCACAGGGGCCATCCACAGTGTGGAGGCTGGAGGGGGCTTGTCGGCAGTGACCCCACCCTTGGGCCCCAGAGCCACTGGTCTGCAAGGCCCTGAGAGGGCAGTGACTGGGAGTCAGCCCCTCCGCACAAATGTTCAGTAGGTTGAGTGAACGAATGAATAGCAACCACCTAACTGCACCGCCTCGCCAGGAGGGATGCGGCCAAAGGCTGCAGACCTCAGCAGTGGACATGGGGCATACTCCACAGCTCTTTGCCACAGACAGGCAGGCGCAGGGGGTGGGCAGGGACTTGGTCTGCACATAGGCAGGTGGCTACTGTCCAGACCCCTTGCTGTGCCCCCGCCAGAGCCCCACCTTGACTCTGGCCAACTCGCTGGGCCACAGGTGGGGCAAAGCCTCACAGACAGTCTATGCCCTCCCCACCTGCCCTAGGCCACCCGGTGTTCCTGACAATCTTCCTCTTCTGCTGTCTGGTCTCCCTTGGCCCGTCAGCAAAACCTGTCCCAAATCCTCAGTGTTTTAATGCTTCCTCACTCCCCTCGTGGGCAGTGAGACCGAACAGTGCCGGGCAGAGGGGGCCAGAGGCCATGTGGGCTGCTGGGGCCACTGTCTTAACACCACAATGAAATGCAGCCCCCAACTGGCCGGGTCCTTCCAACAGGACGGTGCCCTGTCCCTCGGCCCCCACCCATCCTCTCTGGGTGCAGCCTGAGCTCTGGGGTCAGCTCACAATGGCTGCTGAGCAAGCGTGTCCGGACTGGTGGGGACACAGCTGTGGAGGTTTCTGGGGACGTGCTCACCCTTCCATCCACGGGGCAGGGCTTCACAGACACACTGGGAAAGTAGCCTGACTTCCTGGTTTGCACCAGCCGGCCCTGGGAGGAGACAGAGGTGGTCAGGGCCAGCGGGGCCTGGCCCGGCTCGTGGGAGTGGCTACAGGAGGGGGGCATTTTAGCGTCCACTGTTTCCTAAGGACAAGGACAGGATAAGAGTAGTTCCTGAGACGTGTGTGGCAGGCTCACCTCCCTGCTGTAAACTTTGCTGACCTCATAACCATTTGGGGAAGGAAGGGGAGGGGCGTCCCCACTTCACAGATAAGAACACTGAGGCCCACGGGGGTTAAACAGCTTGCTTAAAGCCTCACCTCCTGACTGCTGCTCCCTCTTATCTCCGCTGAGGGGCTCTCCCGGCCCCCTCTGCCTGGAGGAGCCTCCCCAGGGCTCCCAGGGAGGATGGCAGGATGTAACCAAGGTAGGAAATAGACGGAAACACCAGGTGAGGGGACACTGCACTCCCTCCCAGATACAAGCAAACGCCCCAGGGAACTGAGACATGACAAACCTTGCCAACAGCCTCCTTCCCTGCAACCCTGATGGTCTCACCCCAAGCTGGCCCTGCCTGGGGGTACAGACTGCTGTGCCTCTGCCCCGGGGCGGGGTGGGGAGCGCTGGGGCCTCCATCTCGCAGGCCCAGGACCCACCTCCCACCACTGAGACTCGGGGTCCCCTCGTAGCAGCTCGATCACATCTCCCGTCTGGAAAGTCAGCACCGGCTTCCCCGGGGGCGCCGGGTTGCCATGGTAATTCTGCACAGCCACCATCTTGGGACCTGCAGAGGACAGGGCAGGAGGGGTGGCTTGGTGACGTCATCCTGCCCGAGAGACCCCGCGTGGCACGTATGTGCGCCATGAAGAGACCCCCGGGGCGTCACGACTGTGGTCGCAGCTTGCTCTCCGTGTTCTTCCAGACACCTTCCGAGTCTGCGCCCGAGAGCCGGCCACGTGCGGCAGGGCAGCCCGTTCCCCCAGGCCAGCGACGGCGCCAGGGGGCAGCCGCGCCCAGCGACTTGCCAAGGCCACACAGGTGGTGCAGGGCAGCTCCGGGGCTGAGACGGGGGTCCCCGCTGAGCCCCCCCAAGACCATGCAGCCCACTCCTGCACCGGGCCTGGCTCTGAGCCAGCCGCCCTGCGTGGGCCTCGTGCCTGCACTGCGTCCCAGGGCTTGGGCTGCGCAGCAACCTCACAGCACGCGTGACGCTCCCTCCCGGTTCTCAACATTGTAAAAACTTATAGCCGCAGTCGTCTGTGACGCCCCGCGGTGCAGGGGTGGCTGGCGGCTGGGCAAGGCGAGGGGACAAGATGGTCAAGTGACAGCAGGAACGTTTCGACGTCCTCTCTGCTCGGGGCTCTGGGTTATACAACTCAGGGCCTTTCCCTGAGAGAAAAGGTCACTGACCCTCTCCGCTGGCTGAGCCCTGTCCCCACGCCAGCACTTCCTCACCAGACACAAACGGCTCCCCGGAAAGGTGGCCGTGAGGACAGGAGGGACCTGGGGTCCAGACACGGCACACGGGGTGGGAGGCTGGGGAAAGCCGAGAAGTCACCGTGGCCAGGTCCAAGATCTGCACCCAGGGTAACCACTGGCAGGGACAATAGCTGAGAGGGACCAAGCCCTGCACACTCACCTGGTCCTGCTCCGGAGGCATCCTGTGAGGGCAAGGACAGAGAACAGTGATGGAGGAAGGCTGCCCAACGTCCCACACACACCCCCAATAGAAAGGCCAAGGCAGGAAGTGGGAAAGGGTGTCTTAAGACTCCTGCAGGCATTTGTGACACTATTTCCCTACGTGACACTATTCTTACAATATCTTTCCCCTTTGTGCCCGTCTAGAGCCCTGGGGATATCCGCCCCTTCCCTCTCCCATGCCCTACCATTAACTCCCACCTCCTCCAGGAAGCCTGCTCTGACCACCCCAGCCCTAGAACCTCCCCACTCTGAGCTTGGGGTTTGTCACTTGTGTGGGACATGTCTTGCTGTAGACAACTAGATGCTTCCCTTCTCCGAGCAGGGCTTGGGAAGCACCCTTTAAGTGCTGGTTAATTTGACTGGATCCCACAGTTGAGGTAAGGCACAATGTCCACACCCATAAGTGACTTCAGGGACTTCATTCCCAGGTCAGCTAAACAGAGGGCTCTGAGCCAAATTGGGGTGGGGGCGAGTGGGCAGAGGCACATCACAAAGCTGGACCCCCACGGCCATGAGCTAGCCATTGGGCAAGCGGGCAGGGTGGCAGCCATCAGGGTCCCAAGCGTGCCGGGAGCTGGGACCATGGGGCCTTTCTGGGCACACCGGGTGAGTGGGGTGCAGGGCCACAGGAAAAGCGTGACTTGGCGGACTCACCAGGTCTGCAGGCGAACCTGAAAAGGAAGCATGTCGAGCCTTAGAGGGCACGCCGCCCACATCGCGGACCGGGCGGCTCTCGCCCGCAGCTTCCAGGCCGCTCAGGTCAGACACGGGTTAGACACACAGAGCTGGTGACCACGAGAGCCGCCCGGTTAGTTACTTCTAATGGCAAATTCCGAACTCCCGTTTCTGGGGCTCACGGGAGAACGCAGACCGTGTCATCAGACCCGATGCCAGACAGGTTTTCCTGTGTGGGCACTGGGGCAGCCGGGGCTCAAAGGGAAGATTTCACAACTGACCAGTGTTGCCCGCCAGGGGAAAGTGACAAGGAGGGCTGATCCCCGTGCTATCGTGCCTATTTGACACCCTCATCTTAGACACACAGGCACCAGGATGCTCGAGGACAGGGGGCCAAAGCTGATCAGATGGAAGGCAAAGATTCTTCCTGCCTGCCTCCATGCCCTGAGGAAGGACGCAGGGCCAGGAGGGGCCCCGCCACCTGCCAAGCTGGTCTGCCACCTCCCCACGGGACGAAGCCAGGACCACAGCAGCCGCCGCACGTGGATGACGTGACCCCCACACCATCTAACAACACTCACGGGGCAGACCCTGCAGGACAGAGGTCACGGGCTCCCTGGGCATCGGGCAGGGAGGGGCAGGCAGTGTAGCCGGTGCCCACACGGAAGTCTCTGTCCTGACAACGGATCTCCATAGGGACATCCTGGATCCGGGAACAGCAAACAGTTCAGCCTTCCGCGGCTGGGGTCACTGACAGAGCCCAGAGGTACACACAGTGGACAAAGGCCAAAAGGAGCCACCCGGAGCCCAGCCCAGAACCAAGGACAAGAACATGGGAACAGGAAGCAGCTTGGAACTCTCCGGAGGACGCGGCCAGGAGACCGGGGCAGACACGCCCCAGCAGAGGGACAAGAAAAGGAACCATCCAATGCCTCGTGGGAGCCACAGTTCCTTAGAATAAAACCAGTGGCCCACCGTGGGCTTCAGTGACATCTGCTCCTTACGCGGCCCAGCTCTCACCCCGCCCCTGCCCGTGGAGGCTCTAAAACCTTCCAGAACCATCTGGGGCTTTCTGGCTGCCTGTCTAGCTGCTCCAGGTTGGGTACACCCCTCTCCCACACACCAATATGTTTCAGAAGAGCCTCAGTAGTCCAGGTGCCAGGCAGGCTCCAGCCCCTTCCCTCTCTGAGCCTCAGGCTGCCCTATCTGATAAATGGGCACAAGGAGGAAGGAAACATTATAAGTGTCCTGAAGGCACGCACGTGTGTGTGCCTATGTGTGTATGCCTGCGTGTGTGCAGGCATGAACCATCCACACGGCTGTAGCTAAAGAGGGTCAGGTACTCTGGGTGCAGAAAACCCGGGATGAGGGGTTCCTCTGATCAGAAACCTCCGTGCAGCCTGACCTGTGGTGGCGCAGTGGATAAAGCGTTGACCTGGAATGCTGAGGTTGCCGGTTCAAAACCCTGGGTTTGCCCGGTCAAGGCACATATGGGAGTTGAAGCTTACTGCTCCTCCCCCCCTTCTCTCTCTCTCTCTCTTTTTCTCTCCCTTTCCTCTAAAATGAATAAATAAATAAAAATAATTAAAAAAAAAAAAAAGAAACCTTTGTGCAGCTGCCGAGAATGTGCTGGGTTCATTTCTGGGGCAGATTCTAGAATTTTACTGCAGTGCGGCAGGGGACACAGAAGAGGCAGAGAGGAGCCCTCCACGGAGCAGTTAGGAGGGAGGGTTTGGCATGGAATACCCCCAGGCTCCCTGACCCCTTGACATTGTGACCCCGGGCAGGGGTCGTCCCCTCTCTGAGCCTTGGTTTCCTCATCTCTGTTCCAGGGTGTCCCCACGGCACGAAAGGAGTATGTAACCACTCAGCCAGGGCCAGGAGGGTGGCAACGGGACTCTCGGCTGAGGATGTGACGTGCGGCCCCGAGGACCAGCCCCCAGGGCTTGTGCCCACCCCGAGAACGGGGTGCGGGGGTACTCACTGATCTTGCAGGGAGGCGTCACCTCCAGACACTCCTTGTGCGCCCCAACACCACACTTGGTGCACAGGTACCCCTGGTAGAAGGTGCCCCTGTAGCAGGAGAAGGGAGCGGAGGTGAGGCGGGGGTTCCCCAGAACCCCATACCCCGCAGCCACACCAGGCCCGCCTCGCTGTCCCCACAGACCACCCACCCCTCACAGCCCTGGGCCTCTGGGACCCCCACCCTAACGTGCAGCCTAGCAATGCTCTCCTGAAGGACAGCCCGCCTTGCTCTACCATCCACACAGCCAGCCCTGGGCACCCACAGGGACACTCCCTCCCCTCTCAGCTAGATCTGACACGGATAGAGCCCAGCCCGGGGCTGGTGGAGGGAGGTGGTCAGCGGGCGATGGGGACAGAGGGCACACGCAGCACTAAGCTGCCTCGGGAGCTGGGCAGGGGGCAGTGACGGGAGGCCCCTCACCTGAGGAACATTCTGCAGGCTTTGCAGTTGGCGGCCTTGTCAAATGTGTACATCTGGAAGCTGTGGTGGTTGGCGTTGGCTTTGTCAGGCTTGATGTTTGACCTGCCCGGAGGGACAGGAGACGCCAGGTTCCCTGAGCCCCACACCAGCGGGGCTCGGCCAGGACGCAGCGCCTGGGTCTGCCCCGTGACACCCCACCCGGCATCTGTAATGCACCCAGAGACACACCCACCCTCAGAAGGCATGGAGAACTGGGGGGCGGGGCGGGCCAGGCTGGCAGCAAACAAGCCAGCAGGTGCAACAGGAGGGTGCACACCACAGTGTGCTTTCGGCAGTGGGGAATACTCAGAAATGTTCATAACAGAACACTCAGGGGTGGGGAGAAAACCACCACCCCCGAGAGCTGACGGGCAGGTGTAAAGAAGGCCGTGGGCTGAACGCCGTCTGTGCAGACGTGTCCCCGACGTGTCCTGTTTGCTCTTCTCAATAGTCCCATAGCCTGGCCCTCCTTCCATCTCCATCTCACCAGAAGGGAAGGGCTGGAAGGTGAGCATACCTGCCCACCTGACCGCAGGGTCTGAGGGCACGAGGCACCCTGGCATGCTGGCCTCAGGTCCAACACTTGTGGGGACACCCTATGACCCATTGATGACCTTTCTCTGTCGGATATATTTGGGGCCCTTCCTTCTAGATTTCGTGTGAAAACCAGCTCTGTGAGGTCCTGAGGATGCTGTTCCCCATGGGTCTACCTGGCATCCATGCAAAGCTCAGGCTAGGGCCAGCAGTCAGCTGAGCCCAAACGGGACAGGTGGGGACAGAGGGAGGACCCTCATGCCCAGGTAGACTGTAAACTAGCTAGGATGCCATCAATGTAAGGCTGGGGGTGACAGAGTCCATCTCAGTCTCTGGGCATTGGCCCGAGCCCTCATTGGAAAGAGTCCCAGGCCCTGGCTGGTTGGCTCAGTAGTAGAGCGTCAGCCCAGCATGTGGAAGTCCCGGGTTCAATTCCCGGTCAGGGCACACAGGAGAAGCGCCCATCTGCTTCTCTACCCTTCCCCTTCTCCTTTCTCTCTGTCTCTCTCTTCTCCTCCCGCAGCCAAGGCTCCATGGGAGCAATGTTGGCCCCGGGCACTGAGGACGGCTCCGTGGCCTCCACCTCAGGTGCTAGAATGGCTCCAGTTGCAACAGAGCAACAGCCCAGATGGGCAGAGCATAGCCCCCTGGTGGGCATGCCGGGTGGATCCCGGTCAGGCGCATGTGGGAGTCTGTCTCTCTGCCTCCCTGCCTATTAATTAAAAAAACAAAAAAACATTGCCCACAACACCCAGCCGGGGTTCCGGCCCAGCACACCGTGATCCTCACACTCACATGGCCATCTCAAACTGCTCCATCCACTTCCTCTTCATGTCCTCCGTCTTGCAGAAGAACTGGAAGCCCTGCTTTCCTTGCAAGTGAATCAGGTAGAAGCCATAGGACCACTGTGGGAGGAGATGGGGGCAAGCTTGTCGCTGGGCCACGGTACGTGTGTGCACGCATGTGCTCATGTACAGTGAGCACACCTGTGTGTGACTGTGCCTGCGTGTGCCGTGTGCGTGTGCATGAGTACAATGTACTTCTCTGTGCATGTGCCCATGCCTGCATGCACGTGTGTATATGCATGTGTGTGTACAGTGCACTCAGGCCTGTGTCTGCACACGTGTGCACACGTGTGCCCAGTGCACAGCTCTCCAACAAACTTCCCTGGGCCTCCTCCCCCGCCCCCTCCCCCTCCACGGTCCGCCCTCAGTTGAAGTCTGCTAGTGTAGCTGGGGGTTGTTCCTATGACTGAGCTGGGTCCCTCGGGAGCCCGCATTCGGGGACCCACCCTAGACGCCTCACACAACACCCACCCACCCACTTTCACTTCCTAAAAGCAGTGCTAAAGAAACTCACGTCTCTGAAGGAGATCGACAGAAAGACTAAGGTCGGGGAGCCGGCCACGGGCCTGGGACAAAGCCCTACACCTGCCTCACACCCTCAGCACCCGCCAGGCCAGGCCATCTCGGGGCTTTCAGAGGGGCCCAGGAAGAAGAGTTTGGAAAAACCTGAGCCTGTTTGTTAGAAATGATGGAGGGGAAAGGAAGGGAGAGAGGAGGGACCCAGAGATGAGGAGAGGAGGGAGAAGAAGGGAGGGAGGGAGGGAGGGAAGGGGGAAAGGGGGGAGGGAGGGAGGGAGGACAGAAGGAGACTGGACAAACACCCCAACCAGTTACAGTCCTTGACCTCTAGCAAATGGAGCGAGTAGACACCAGGCAGGGTGGTGGACCTTCACCTGACACTCTCTGTAACGGGCAAATCCTTTATCCTGCACAGATGCCACCACCCTAATTAAGAAGCTAGGGAAGGAAGAAGCAAGCCAGGAGCCTGCCCCTCCTCGGGCCCAGCTGAGTCCGCCAGGACTGCATTCCCGCTCAGGAAGAAGATGCCGGCGCGGGCCCTGAGGTGCGGAAGACCATCAGGAGGGCGCCAGGGGCTTACCATTTTCCCGTGAGACTAGAAAGCATGAGGAGTGGAAAGGAAAAGAGGAGACGGGGTCATTACAGGACTCGGCCCGGCCCTGAGGTGGGCACCGCTGCCCAGGACACTGACCCCTGCCAGGGGCAGGGCCTTCCTCCCAGGTGGGAAGGTTCTCAGGCCCTGCATCTCCAGCCCAGAGCCTGGGTTGTGACCGCAGGCCATCACCTCTGGGGCCAGGTAGCTTGTTTCAGACCAGCCGCTCTTCCTGGAGGCACCCGCATTCTACACTGTACGCTCAATGTCCAGGGCCTGGGGTCATAGCACATTGGCTCCTGGCCCCCTCACCTCGCTCAGGGCTGCACATACAAGTGCTCAAGCTCTGAGTGCAGAAGCCTCTGCAGAAGCAGGACTGGACAATAGGGTATGGCAGCCCTGTCCCACCCAGCAGCCATGGCCCCTGCCCCCAGAAATCCTGATCCCACCCTCAACAGTGATGGCCCCGCCCCCAAAATCCTGACCCCACCCCCAGCAGCCATGGCCACGCCCCCAGCAGCTATGGTCCCGCCTCTAGCTGCCATAGCTGACAGGCCAGATACGAGAGTCTGACAGTTCATCAGCGCCCCCTCCTCCTCCAAAGGGGGTGGGGTGCGACAGGAAGGCCTGCTTGCTGCCGAGGACAATGTGGGCTGTAGCCAGGAGGCCAAGGTCTAAGGCCTGGGCTCTCAGCCAAGTACTTGGGGCTGGTCCCCTGCTCAGTGTCCGCACTGGGGAGCTGTGATCCTGGCCACACCCACTCCCAGGACAGATGCAAGGACACAAGGCCAGGGAAGTGCTGGGCCCCGCAGAGTGGGCCTGCCTTCGGCAGAAGTCAGTGAGGAGAGAATGACCGACAAGGGAAGGCTGCCCAATCAGGGTCAGCACTGACCTGCACTCTGCTTCACCTGTTCCCAAGGCCACCCCACAGCTCCTTCCTCAGTGGGCATGACCACCTGCCCCTTGCTTGGTGTGGCCCAGATGCCCCAGGACCCACCTTCTTGACATCCTTATTGTTCATGGGGTCGTCGGTCATCTTGTGGAAGAGCAGCTCGATGATCTCCTTCAGCTCATAGCTGTAGCCCCTCCTTTTGCAGACGATGACCACCTTGTCAAACAGGAACAGGTACCTGGCCCGACGGCGTGACCAGGGGGCCATCAGCATGGCCCACGCACTGGCCTTCCAGGCCATGGCATAGAGCCTGAGCCCTGCCCTCCGTCTGACTCGCCCTCTCATGCTGACCCTCAGCCAAGTGTCGTCTGCTCACACACCTCCTCCAGGAAGCCCTCCCTGACCTTCCTCTCCCATGGCCCAAGGCGTATACGCCCTCCTCTACCCCCCCCCTCCGCCCAAGCTCCATCTCCCACTAACTAGACTAGGACCCCAGGGGGGCCGAACCCCATATGTGCTGTGACCCCAGCCGCGGCCCCAGGTCTCACACACACTAGGTGTTCATGGAGGACTGGACAACAACGGCCCTGCCTGTTCAGCCATGCTGCCCCTGTTGCCTGCCCAGGCACTCCCCTGGTCATTTGGCAAAGAGCTCATGCGGCCATTCTGTCTGCCTGGCTCCTGGGGACATGTGAGCTCGCCAGCGAGGGCCTCCAGCTGCCCCCATGCCCGGCCCAGTGCCGGCCACAGCAGGGCACCCCCACGGCCGAGGCAGCCGTTGGCTGATGTGGTTCACCAGCACTCTTGCCGATAAGGAAGGAAACAATTAAAATGGAGCAACACAAAGCCGAGTGGGCAGTCGGCTCTTTCCACCGGAAGAGCTGTTTCCAGACCCGTGGGGGTGCGGGTGCCTCACTGTGCCGCCGGATGCCACTGGCCTGGGGCCGCTGCGTCCCTCACCTGTCTTGCTTGGTGTGGTTGACTATGGACCGGACCTTCAGCTCCCCGTCGATCTTCGGCCTCCCGAATTCCTCCAGTTTCACTTGCTGGGAAGGAAGGGCGAGGCCGTTAGCCCCACTGCCAAGGCAGGACCCTCTGTCCCAGCACCCCCATCCGGAGCAAGGGCAGGTATGCCCGAGCCCAAAGGGGGCATTTCTCACAGAAACCAGGGGCGGAAACCCAGTGCGAGGAACCTGGTGAATCCTGGCTGGTGCTTAGAACAAAGGGACACAGCAGATGACGGGAGGAACTTGTCCTGGAGTCTTTTGTGTGCCCCCCACCCAGCCCGCCAAGCCTCGCCACCGAGGAGGACAGCTCTGCGGGGACAAAGAGCCATTGATTCACGGTGGGTGACTTCAACCGGGCCGCGGTGCTGTGTGCCCAGAGCAGGGACCTGGTAGGAAAAGCCAGACGCCCAGCCCCGAAAACCAAGTTAAAGGGAACAAAGAGCGCTTATCAGATGGAGGGCGGGCGGGGCGCGGGTCCTGGGGTCCTGCCAAGGGCTCGTCTTCCACAGGAAGTGGTTTCTGCCAAAGCCTCCCCGGCTTGCTGAGATTTCACTTGCGTTTTCCGTTCGGTTTGCTTTGCGCGGTGTGGCTACTCTGCTTTGATTCGGAGATGGTCTCGTGACGTGTCCCCCGCCCCCGCGTGCATGGTGCGCGCGGACAGGAAAGGCGGGAGGGGACGCTCCGCACCTGTTCCCTGCGGTGGCGGTACGTTTTGTTACTTAAGGGACGCGTATGCCTCACAGGTAAATTTAAAAAAACAAAACAACACCAGACATCGTCTTTCTTCATGTTTCAGACGTGACGCCCATCCACCACACAGCATCTAGAAAACGCTGACGATGGACACAAGGGTCCACCCGGGGTGGACGGTGCCGCGAACCGGTCCGGACCGCGTCTATCCCTAAGCTCCTCTGCACCACGGCGTTCCGACTTTGTTCTAGAAAGAAAAACGGGGTTGTGCCTTAATGCTGTTTGGGAACCTCTCCTTCACTTGACGACACACATGATGAGTGTTCTCCAGGACACACGTGTGCAAAGGCGGTCCTCGCTGGGCTCTTCTGGCCCCGGGGGGTGAAGAACGGGCAAAAGGCACCCGGGAGCTTCCTCTGTAAAAGCGTCTGTGTTGACTTGACTTAGACGGAGTTTCACCAGGATGCTGCCAGGTTCAGGAGACCAGAGAGTAAAGGTCTAGTATAAGCTAGCAGTTCTCGGACAGGGGACCTTCTGTGCCCAGAGGACATCCGGAGAAGCCTGGAGATGTATCTGGTCATCGTGTTGTCATCACTGGGCTCCCCAAGGGTAGGGGTGCTACCGGCATCTAGTAGGTAGAGGGTGCTGCGTACCGCCCTGCAACGCACAGGGCGGACCCCACATCAGACTGATCCGGACCCGCACGGCAACGGAGAAGAAGTGGGAAAACTGTGGGGTAGACACATGGTGGGTCCACAAGCCGCTGGTTGGCACAAGTGAGGAAGTGTCTCTGTCCTGGATGGCCCAGCTCTTCTGCCCGGCAGGACACAGTCGCTCAGGCAACGCCCAAGGATGAGCCTCAGACAGGGTCCCAGAGGTGGTGGCCATGCCTGATTGAGGCCAAGGGGGAGTGGAGAGCCCGAGGGCAGCTCCCGGGCAGCGTGGACAAATGTGCTCCATTGTTCCTCTGGGGACAGTGGAGATGAGGGTGGTCCATGGGTCCATGGAGCAGAAGGAGCCTCAGGCCCCTCTGGAGCCATAGCCTCTTAGACCCAAGAGAGTTTTCGGTCCAGGCCAGGGAGGGAGGATGTAGTGGTCAGTACCGCCCTCCTGCAGGCCTGCCCCTCGGCAGCAGGCCACTCTGAGCTCAGGGCACCAGTTGGCGGATGTGTGCAGTGTCCGCTTAGTCAATGTTGAAATTGAGGCCCTGGCCGGTTGGCTCAGTGGTAAAGCGTCAGCCCGGTATGTGGATGTCCCAGGTTCGATTCTTGGTCAGGGCACACAGGAGAAGAGCCCATCTGCTTCTCCACCATCCCCTTCTTTCTCTCTCTCCCTCTCTCTCTCCCCTACCCACAGCCATAGCTCGATTGGAGCGAGTTGGCCCTGGGTGCTGAGCCGGCTCCATGGCCTCTGCCTCAGGCACTAAAAAGAGCTCAGTTGCTGAGCAACAGAGCAACGCCCCAGATGAGCAGAGCATCACCTCCTAGTGGGCTTGCCAGGTGGATCCTGATTGGGGCGCATATAGGAGTCTATCTCTGTCTCCCTGCCTCTCACTGAATAAACATATATATATTGAGATCGTGAGAGTCATTTTTAAAATGCAAATAAATGGACGTAATTAACCTTCTCCCTCTGGAGAGTCAGCCACACTTACCAAGTTTTCTATAGAACTCTGAAACTCGCTGATTTTCTTCAGGGTCTCCTTGTCCCGTTTAACCTCATTAATGTACATGGCCAAGTCCTTGAAAACAATGGGGCAGGCGCAGGGTGAGAGGGGCCCACGCCCCAATCCCCACCCCGCCCCGCGTCTGTCCGCTGAGGGCTGGGTGTTTTCAAAGCACCTTCAACAGCCGCCCAGAGGCAGCTGGCTCTCTAAACAAGGGAGTAAGGAGGCTCCGCCCCCCTTTTGACAAATGATGAAACAGGAAAGGTAAAATCAACCCAACACCATACCCCAAGCAGTGGGCCAGGAACCCCCAAATCCTGCCTCATGACCCCCCTCTAGGTTACAGTAGAAAAAAAGCAACCAACTAGACTTGGGTCAGCAGCAGGTTTCTCGGCTCTAGGAAGTGGACGTCCTGTAGCCCACCACTTGGGGACCCTCCAAACCCCACCGGCTAGCTCTGTGTCCATGCGCTGCAACCTCCTGATGGCCACCAGGGGGCAGTGTCCACTGCACTCCAGAGAACAGAGTACTGGATGCAGCAACCAGCACTACAGAGGGCCAGGCGGCTCATCGGCCCACCCTGGAGGACCTGTGCAGGCAGGTGGCACTGACCCTGCAGAACTGCCTTGGGTGGGACCCTCAAGCCAGGCCAAGGCAGAGGCCGGTTCCAGCCTCCCCTCCAGTGCCTCCTGCCTGTCCCTACAAGGAGTCAAAGCGCAGGGCAGAAGCTGAGAAATTGAGGCAGAAATGTGATGTGACAGCCTGGCGAGCTGCCCAGCCACTCGGGCCTCGGTGACACAGGCCACAGGCTCACACGTGACCTGCGGTGAGGTTCTGCACAAGCCTGAGGCTGCTCAGGAGCTCTGAGCGTGGGCCACAGAGCATCGGGGGACAAAACCCAGAGAGGGGCACTCCTCCCAGGAAAAGTCACCTTTGCAAAGATGGAGGGTATGCTGGGCACAGCCAGGGTCAAGGAGGGGGACCAGCCTGAGCCAACAACACTCAAAGATGGGAAAGGACCAAGTATGTTCGGGGGCCTGGAAGTGGCCAAGCTGGCCTGGCATTCGGGGCACCCGTGGAGGCCTGCATGCCAGGGTGAGAGGCCCATGCCTGGCTGGGGGAGGGGGCCGTGGGCAGCCACAGAAGGGGTGGCTTGAACTGAGCTCTCCTTAGGTAGGAATACCTGCACAGCGGGCTTCCGGGAACAGAGGGAAGAGGAGAGAGGCGATGTGGCAGGTGGAGTGGCCCTTTTAGAAGCTGTGGGCAGGGCCCTGGCCAGTTGGCTCAGCGGCAGAGTGTTGGTCCAGCATGTGGAAGTCCCGGGTTCGATTCCCGGCCAGGGCACACAGGAGAAGCGCCCATCTGCTTCTCCACCCTTCCCCCTCTCCTTTCTCTCTATCTCTCTCTTCCCCTCCTACAGCCAAAGCTCCATTGGAGCAAGTTGGCCTGGGCGCTGAGGATGGCTCCATGGCCTCCACCTCAGGTGCTAGAATGGCTCAGATTGTAGCGGAGCAACAGCCCAGATGGGCAGAGCATCGCCCCCTGGTGGGCATGCTGGGTGGATCCCAGTCGGGCACATGGGGGAGTCTGTCTGCCTCCCTGCTTCTCACTTCGGAAAAAATACCAAAAAAAAGAAAAAAGCTGTGGACAGCACGGGGCCAGGCGGCCCAGAACTGAGTCCCGTGCCTGGGAACCAGTGACGGCCCCAGTGGACCACTGGGAAAGCAGAGGAAGGGAGGCCTGCTTGCTGCCCTTTCCATCTGCCCCGCTCTCTGCCCTGGGGCGGGTCTCACCCACCACACTGTCCCCTGCTCTGCCTCTTGCTGTCCCAGGGAAGTCCATATCTACGGTCACAGAGCGAGGCTTGTCAGTGAGTCCAAACCAGCCCAAGGATGTGGGCTTGATAGTTTTAAGCCCCCGGGATGGTACTGGCTGCTCCCTGCCTCAGTTTACCCACCTGCATGGCTTCTAGTGCTTCTTTCAGCTGCTGCCTCTCTGGCCGGTCGGTGGAATGGCTCA
The DNA here is from genome assembly GCA_037038555.1 of Rhynchonycteris naso. Lineage (NCBI taxonomy): Eukaryota > Metazoa > Chordata > Mammalia > Chiroptera > Emballonuridae > Rhynchonycteris > Rhynchonycteris naso. The sequence continues at coordinate 3,153,363 of CM072996.1, read as the reverse complement.
GAAGTTCCTGGAGGGGTACAGGGGAGCGATATGTCACCACTCGGAGGTGCTGGCCTCTGCCCTCGCCCCTACCCAGCACAGGGTGCGTGTGTGCACGGGGTGAGACCTTCTGGGACAAAGACCCGGCCACCAACCCAAGGTCTGGTTCAGCTGCTCAAGTCCAGGAGACAGGCAGGGGGCCCTCACGGGAGGGGCGCCCCCAAATCCCATGGAGAACACGAGGGACGTTCGGAAGCGTGAAGCAAAGAGCTGAGCAGACAGGTGACTGGCGGATTCACTAAGAGCCTCCCTCGGCAGCTCGCAGACGCCACCGCCTTCCCCGGGTCTGTCTGTCCAGACGGACTTCCTATTTCCCTTTCTACTGTGGCTGCCGGGGAGCTCAGAGACGGCTATGTCGACAGACACAAGAACTCTCTTATTCCTGGGTGAGGATGGCTTCTGTCTCTTCCTGTTCTCTGCTCCCCGATGGCTTTTAGTCATAATTTGCCTCTTTTATACTTACTGTGGTAAGCATTCCATACACACACACATGCACACACACACACACACATACACACGCTGAGTAGTTCCTAACATGTACAGCATAGTTTTTTGTGTTTTTTTTTAATTTCTTTCTTTTTATTTTATTCATTTTAGAGAGGAGACACAGAGTGAGAGAGAGAGAGAAAGAGAGAAAGGGGGAGGAGCTGGAAGCATCAACTCCCATATGTGCCTTGACCAGACCAGTGCAGGGTTTTGAACCGGCGACCTCAGTGTTCCCAGGTTGATGCTTTATCCACTGTGCCACCACAGGTCAGGCTATACTGCATAGTTTTTATGCACAGAGCACCAACGGCCGTAATCTGTCCCCTTGTTCCTATCTTGTCCTGCCCTATCCGGGGACTCCACGCGAATCCGGTCTGACAGAGGCACGGGAGAGAGAGAGAGTGTGTGTGTGTGTGTGTGTGTGTGTGTGTGTGTGTCTCACCTTCAGGAGGAGATGGTACTTGAGCACCCTCTGCATGGGCACGACCAGCAGGTCCTGTAGCTTGAACTTCCCGTCCTGGACCTTCAGCGTGCATTCCTGGGCATCAGGGGGCAGCAAGTCGATGAAGAGCGTCCTTGCCTGGGGACGCTTGACCCCAACACTCCCATACCCTGGCCACGAGGGGACAGACCTAAGGCTGGAACTGGGGCCCAGGTATCCAGTTGTTCTCTGGCCTGGCTCTCAGAACTTCCCCCACCCCTCCAAACCAGGGGGTGGGGGGCCCACCGCCTCTCACAGCCTCAGGGTCCGCAGGGGCCACAGGGGGACTTGGATGATGGGCCTGCCTCAGGACTTCTTCAGGGAAGCCAGCTCACACTAAGACAAACCACCCGCAGAACGAAGGGTCCCCACTAGTGTCCTGGACACAAGGGGCATCCTGGGTCTCCAAGAGTCACCCCAGCATGGCTAGAGCAAAGGGACCCTACACCAGGATCTTACTCAGCAAACAGGGTTTGATGTGGTGAGCCCCAGCCTGGGGAAGCAGCCCAGCTAACCCCAAGGAAGGGAACAAGAAGAAGGTTCCGGAATGGAGCTCACGTGGACAAGGGACTGGCCCTGAGCCTGGGGCAAGGACAGGAGAAGGGTGGGAGACTCCACAGCCCCAGCCAACACCCGTCACCTGGGGCCTCCCATGGGGTCTGTGCAGGCCAGGGTCAGGGGTCAGTCACAGCCCCTTGCTGGGACTCAGGCTGTGTCTGGCCTGAGACAGGGGTCCCCACTCCCCACCTTCCTAGCAAAGGAGGAAAAAAATCATCCGCAAAAAAGTCCTGTCGCTACCCCCCTTCCCACAAAACGGGTCAGGAAGAAGCCTCGGAGGGACGAGCTAGGGACAAGTCAGGGGCCGGGCCGGGAACCCACCATTACCTCGACTTTTAGTCGGAAGTCCTCCCGGCTGGCGAGGAGTTGGTTCAGTGTGTTCTGGGCATGCTCCATATGGCTGCAGTACTCCCCATAGATCAGGAGCCTGGACGGCGCACACGCAGACACACACAGAGACACACACGCAGACACACACAGAGACACACACGCAGACACACGCGGAGACACACACTTAGGAAGCCGCTGAGGCTGCCGTGAGTGCACAGCCAGCGGTCTCTCCCATGATAACTCCTCCTGCCTTGTTTCTTTCCATGTGGCTGTTTCCTCCCCGCTCCCGAAATGCCTCTGGGCTCGGGGGTGGGCTGCTAGAGCTCTGGGAAGGAGGGCACCCCGCTCTCCCCGACCCAGGAAGGTGCAGTCCCCCCCCCCTCCTGCCCCTGGAGGAGGCCAAAGCCGGAGGAGAGAAGCCCAAGTAGCCCCAGGGAGGCTGAGCACTCATGACCATGGCTACTGCCCTGCAACCCCAGAGGTCCGGGCCCCTGGCTGGGTGTGGACCAGCCACAGCCACGTCCTAGTGTCCCCTGGGCTCTCAGCCACATCCTCCTGCCCTTCACTCAGGCCCACCTGGAGTGGCCTCTGTCCCTCCCGGGCAGCAGCTGCTCCATGCCACCTCCCCACGCAGGCAGAGGGGACAGACTCTCCCAGGTGCCCAACTCCCCAGGGGCCCGGCAGACAGCAGCTGTGCCATCCTGGCTCAAATGTCCTTCTGGCACTGAGACCCCCCGACAACAGAGGCAGTGGGAGCTAGCCGCTGGAGCCCCTGCGAGGCCTCCTCCCACCCAGGCCGTGCTTGGAGCAGCCCCCAAGGCTGTGATGGGCAGGGTGGGTGCCTTCTCAGTTCCCAAGTGAAGACAGGACGGGTTCACAGGGACACAGCGCCTGCCTGGGACGACATGCAGCCTGGGATCACCCTGCCAGCTCTGCTCTGTCCCAGGGCGGAACCAGAGAGGAAGCCAGGTGCCACCGAGGCCCCGCAGGGCAGGGCAGGGCAGGGGGCTGCCACACACCTCTCTTTGAACTCGAGGAAGACTTTGGCCAGCGTGCTTCCCCCCGCCATCATGGACACGTCGATGGCCCTCAGGAAGCTGTGATGCACCTTGATCAGGTCCTGGAAGGAAAAAGCAGTCAGCCTATGAGCAGGGACCCCGGGCAGCAAGGGCCCGTGTAGCCCTTGGCTGCGCTTCCCGGTGTGGGAGGTCCAGGCGCCGGGCATGCAATCCCACATAGATGCTGGTGGCGTCCAGCTGGGACGTGCCACTGCGCTGGGCACCCGAGGAGACTTGAGCATACGGAGCCCCCTGTGCCATCTGCGGGGAGCATCCACGGCTGCCTCTGCCTGTCCAGACACATGTGGCCGACCCAGGGCAGGCTCTGGTGCCCAAATGGGACAGCGCTGGCCCAGGGCCGCGGGTTCCGAAGGATGAAGCTTCCGCATGGGGAGGGGTGTTTGCCCACGTGTCTGAGCAGACAGGTGACTGGCATGCAGCACACTGGGGTTGCCCAAGTGCCCCATCCAGGCTCCCGTTGTGTCCCTGGCCGTCTTTGCTGGCCACCACTCGCAGAGAATAAACTCCAAGTTCAAGGGCACAGAGAGCAGGGGTCTGGGTCAGCCGACACCAGGAGGCGAGCAGAGCGTACCCCTCAAGCTGATGAGGGGCTGAGGGAATGGCAGAGGCTTCCGTGGCCGCTAGGCAGAGAAGAGGATACTTCCCCACGCACAGCTTGTATGGCCTCGAGCCAACCCAGCCCAACTGACCACACCAAGGTGAACCCCTCCTGTGGGGATGGCCTCTCTCTGTCCACACCCAGACCTCTGCAGAGCAGGCTCTGCCCTCGGGGGTGGGGAACACATTTCTGTCCAGTGGCTGGTGAGACCTCACCCCTCCTCCAGGGAGTGTTTGTCTGAGCCACGCCAGCCAGGGCGGACAGCAGGCAAGGCGTCCTCCCGTGCCCTACAACCCGAGTCCCCAGAGGGAGGAGAAGACGGCACTCCTCTCATCCGCTCTTAGCCGAAACCAACGGTGCCCCCGGCAGGGACGCTCGGCACTTGCTGGGACCCCGGGGACAGTCGCACTGACAAGAATCCAGAGCCTGTGTGTACTGAGCAGCCCGGGTTGCTCACCTCCAGGTTGATGAAGATGGCCGCCATGTCCGCCGGGCTCAGCACCAGCCTCAGGGGGGCCATGTAGTTCTGCAAGAGAGACCCCAACGTGGCCATCTCAGCCGGGAGGCCCCAGCCACCTCCCAGGCCATGGCCGCCGGCCAGGGTGGCTACACACCCCTGACACCTGGCTGGCACTGAGTTCACTGGAGAGCATTCTGGAATCTTGGGACCCTGCCCTGTGGACCAACCAAGCACCCCCACCTGTACCAGGGGCAGAGCCCCAAGGGGGGGCCGCTCGGCGTGGCACTGGACTTGAACCCCACAGCAACCGGGGTGAGCACAGCTTTCGTTGTTTGAGACATCTGAGGACACTGAGGCCCGGGAAGGTGAGGGACATCACCCAGCATGCACCTCTGGATGGTGTCAGGGCCACGATTCCGACCCGACACTCAAATTCCTGAGCCTGCGCCCCTAAACCTGCAGCTGTCAAGAGAGGCTCTCCAGCCCCAGAAGCACCCAGTGGCGGGCAGCGGCTCTGTCCTGAGTCCCTCCAGGTCCAGCCTTCAGTGAGAGGCTTCCACGTGGGAAACTGTTACCTCCAGCCTGTAGGCCCCTGCGGAGAAGGACTTGCCTCTCCTCTCCCTGCCCCTGCTTCCCCGGCGGGGCCCGGCCCCTGGACCTCTCTCCTCACTCGGCCACTGCACGGGGCAGGAGAGCCCTGTCCGGACGAACAAAGCTGGTGCCCCAGCAGCTTTCCCTGCGCCGAGGACAGGCGGGCACCGGCCGGCCTCTGACTCTGTCTCCTCACTTATGACACAGGGCAGGGATAGCAACACCCGCCTTGAATGCTTAGGGGAGGGTTGTAACCCTGGTCACCTCAGGAGCACCCTGTGCGCCCTGGCTGAGGCCCCCGGTGCGCTCAGCCCCCCAACGTCACGCCACGAACAGGCAACGCCTACCCTTGAAGGGCATTTTCTAGGGGGGTGGGGGGACCCAGCAGCCTGGCAGTTCTCTCCCACGGGACTTGGGCTGCACACAGGGAAGGAGGGCCTGGCAGGAGCTGACCACCGGGGAGCTGGGACTCCCGGAAGGGGTGGGACTGTGGGGCAGGGGAGGCGGAACTCAGGGAACGCAGGGGCCCGGTGTGCACCTGGGACTCTGCCTGGTGTGTTTGCAGAAAGGCCCGTGGTCAGTGGGGATGAAGGACAGGCACATTGGAGGCGAGGAATGTCAATCAGAGGCCCGAGCCAGACCTGGGAGCCAACGGACATCACAGGACTGCTGGCTACCGGCCACGCAGTGCCCTCCACAGTGAGGGACCGGCTCAGCGGTCCCCACCATGGCTACACTGGGCCCTACGCCTCAACCAAAGGATAGCCAGGAAAGTTCCGGCTTGAAAACAATGTTGGGGACCTGGCCGGTTTGCTCAGTGGGTAGAGCGCCGGCCCAGCCTGTGGATGTCCTGGGTTCGATCCCCAGTGAAGGCACTCAGAAGAAGCACCCATCTGCTTCTCACCCTCTTCCCTCTTCCCCTTCTCTACTTCTTCCCCTCCCTCAGCCAGTGGCTCAGCTGGTTCAAGCATCAGCATCGGCCCCAGACAGGGGTGGCCAGGTGGATCTCGATCAGGGCACATGCAGGAGTCTGTCTGTCTCCCCTCCTCTCACTTAAAAAACAAAAGCTTGGTTTTGCACCTCACTCAGCATTGGCAGTTGGCAGGGGGTGCCTGAAGCAAAGTCCCCTCCTGGTGACAGCACCCCCCGCCAGGGGACTGGGGGGCCCTGCGGTGGACCGGGTGGCCACCAGGAATGAGCCAAAGCCCCCCACCCACCTTCTCGATGTCCTCCAGGGTCCGGTAGTATTTGGCCTCGGTTTCCTGAATCTCCAGCAGGCAGCAGTTTCTCTTGTCGTCCTCGGTCATGCCCATTTTCTAGGGGATGGACGTGCAGGGTAAGTGAGGACGCCCGCCAGGCCTGGCCGTGGGGAGGCCGAGTGTGATGCCGTGGGGGCCCGGAGGGGAGACACAGGGGGGCCCAAGGCCTTCCGTCCCTTTTGCAGCTGACGGGGTGCGGCGTGGCCCTGAGAACTGATGACAGGCAGGCCCGAGGCAGGAAGGGGGGGCTTCCAGACCACGGTGAGGCCCGGAGGCCCTCTCCAGCGTCCTCAGCAGGTGTGACATGCTTGAAGCACCTACTGTGTGCACCGGGAGAGGCTCTGAAGCCCCCTGAGGACCCCTGTCCGCCAGCTAAGCGGCCATCCCAGCATCGGCCAGTTGGTGACTCAGAGAAAGACACCGATGCCTCACGGGGCTGCACCTTCTGAGTGTCCACTGGCCTCCAACCAGGGTCCTGGGACAACAGCCACTGGCACGGGTCCCTGAGGGACACGGCCCCACGGCAGAGCCTGCTCCCCCCGCTGCACCTCTGGAGGGAACGTGGCCGGGAGCAGGACTGACCAAGACACTCTGGCCATGGGGGCAGGGACGGGGCAGGGGACCGGAGAGGGGGTGTGTGTGACATGACTATTCAAAGGCCATCACACTCCTTCAGTCCTTTCAGGCTGAGCCGTTACGTGCCTGTAAGCAAGGCTCCAGGGAAACGGCGCTGGGACGTGTGACTGGACACCTGGACTCACACGTGCCCCTGCACCAACCTCTTCCTCCAAGAGGTGCCCGGGGTTCCGCCTGAGTCTGCCCGGGGCCCCAGGGGTCAGGGCCGGCAGGAGCCCCTGGGCTCCGTCCCAGGACACAGCCTGTCACTCTCAGGGCTCCGTGATCCCCCTAAGACCTTGTGTAAAAACGGTGCCCAACGGGGTCTGCGTGGGGACGGACACCCAAAGCAACTCGGGGGCCGGAGGGTCCCCGGAGACGTGGAGGAGGGAGGCGCGGGCAGCACTCACCTGCATGTACCTAATCTGGGAGCATGAAAGACAAAGGACAGAGAGACCCAATTAGCAGCGTCACCTTGCTATCCAAGCCACACGGGCGCACGGGGGTGGTCCGAGAGGCGGCCGTGATTTAGCCAGCGGCCTCACGGAGGCCACACGGCCTGGCTGGGTGACAGCGGGGACAATCCCGGGACAAGCCTGTCGCCATGCTCCCCACATCTGGGCCCTGAGTGACACCTGCCATCCTCTGGGCTTCATCTCCCTTTGCAGAAGTCACCGTCCCCATTCCCTTCCGCGTAGACTGCCGAGATAGCTCAGACGTTACGGGATGAAATAAACCAGCTGTTTCATCTCCGAGGACGTGGCAGGGGCCCGTGAGCACCAGCGCTGAGCGTTAGCACACTGGGCAGAGCAGGGCAGGCAGGTGCCAGCTTGTGCTCGGGACACGGGAGGGAATGTGCCTCAGCTCCCCACAGGTCCTGCCAACAGGCCCAGGTCTGTCGTGGGCACTTCAGGACCAGGGACAGCAGAGAGCTGTGGGGAGTGCCCACTCTAGGGTCGCAGCAGGCCGGGCATGGAACAGTTGGGGGGGGGTCTCTTGGGAGCTCATATGACCTGGGGTCAAGGGGACCACAGGACACTTGCACACACACTTACTCTCGCTTCCAAAAGGTATGGGGAGTGAGGTGGCCCCAATTTCAGTTGCAAATATAGGAGGCTAGCCAGGCTCCCAGGGCAGCTCAGGGGAGGCGAATCAGGGCCTCCAGAAGCAGGGTAAGGGATTAGACCCCTGACTGACTTCCCGGGGAGGTCAGGGACAGAGCTGACCCCTGCGTGGATGAGGCTGGCCTGTGGTCACAGACCTACAGCTGACTCTCTGGAGCAAGACTGGAGAGTTATAATGGGGATCGACACCCACCTTCAGACCCTTTAGGACAAAATGAGAACCCCATTCTTGGGAGCCAAGTTTGGGGGGCTGTGAGCGCCACTGCCCAGTACATCTGCCTTTCCCCCCACCATGGGAGGCCGGCAGGGGCAGTGGGCACCACCAGAGTGTGGACAGCCTCTCTCAAGGCCGGTGTGTTTGCAGGACACCTCCCCGCCCCCACAGCTTCTCGTGTCTCAACCACCAGATGGTGACACCCACAGGAAAGGCAACACTGAGATGCGCTTTCTGAGAAACTCCCCCATTTCTTCAGGGAAAGCAAAGGGCATCAAAAAAAAAACCCAGTGTTGGTAAGCGGCACCTCGACTACCCCCGAGAGCTTGGGGGCCCCAGAGGGCCGTGGTTCACCCTGTCAGGTCCCCATCTCCCTGGCGAGGCCCGCCGGACCCCCACCCTTCGCAGCATGGCAGCGTGGGCAATAAGCCCGCACTGCAGCCAGCTGGCATTGGGAGACTGTTAGCCAGCGCCTGCTCGGAAATGAATGCCCTCGCCACATAGAAGACGCACAGCCGGCTCGCTGAGACAATGGGGGAGTCCTCGCATTGGGTACAAAGCGGGGACTGAGGCGTGAAGCATGAGACGGAGCTGCCACTACGATCTGATGCCACCTCCCCTGGGCAGGAGGGACTTGCAGCCCCACACACTCATCAGGGAGAACCCCCTGGCAACGCATCATGGAAGGTGGCAACAGCAGCGGTGTCACATCCAGGCTCCTTGGGAGACTTCATGGGGACGGAGGGCCCGTAGCAGGCTGGACCCCAGCAAGAGAGGAGCCAGGCCCGGGAAGAACAGGGTGCATGCGGCCTCTGGAGCAGCGAGCACCCACTCCAAGGCTCCGGCCCTGGGCAGGCTCAGTCTTTAAAGGAAGAGCCAGACCGCTCCGGCCAAGTCTATAAAAGCCCACTGCGGACGAGGGTGGACGTAGGCAGGGCAGGGGGCTTACCATGGGCTGCTGCACCTCCACCTTGATGATGTCCTCATAGATGTCGTCCCCTTCATCCTCACACGGGACGCAGTCGTAGATGTCCTCCCCCAGGTCATGCTCGCTGTGCAGGAGGGAAGCGGTCAGAGGGAAGGGGGGCTCCAGCCAGCCAGAGGGCGGAGGGGCCGGGGCCACCTTGAGCTCCTTCCTCTTGGCCTCAGACTCTTGGTCCATGAAATGGGGTGACGGAGGGGGTGGGGTAGGCACCTGCCTCCCTGGCGTCTGTGAGTTTTAAATCAGGCTGCATGCCGAGCCCCATCGCGCACTCTGTCCACGGTAGGTACTTCAGAAGGACCCACCGTGATAAAGCCCCCACCTCTCCAGCTCTTTGGGAAATGCTGGGACACACGGGGACGCAGGCAGGGTGAGACCCACAGCGGGAGTCTTCGCAAGGCCTCTCGGCACAGTGCCTGGCTCTGGCGCCTGGGCTCCTGCCTCAGGGTCAAATGCCCTCCGCCCAGCCCACACCTGCAACCTGCAGCCCCAGTGCTCAGCCCGGGGGTCTCCCCAGCGAGAAGGTCAAGGTTCAGCGCTCACATGGTAAGGAAGCAGAATGGAGGGGGGGCGTGAGTCTGAGACGCCCCACCCCAAACGAATACCAAAGACGTTACCGTGTAACTTATTCAATAGACCTTCGTTCCAGCCTGCGGTCATGCCCTGGACTTCACTCCAACCGGTTACCCTTCTGCCCTCTAAGTCTCAGGTTGTGCGACACCTCCTCCAGGAGGCCTTCCAGGATCCCCCGCTCAGTCTGTGACTCGGGACTCTCCCTGGCGCCCTCAACAAAGTGTGCCCTCCTCTCTGCATCTCCAATTATTCATAATTGGACTGTGGATGAGGCCAGCTCTTCCCTGGACAAAGCCAACTTCTTCATCCCTTCTGGCTTGCTAAGCTGCTAGGGACTTTCTGGGGCACATATTCCTGTCCCACTGCCCCTACTCCTCCCCCCCCTTCAGGGGCACTGGCCACCATGCTTCCACTCGCTGAGTACCTGAAGGGGACTGAGCTCTGAGGTCGGCACTGAGGGGTTCAGAGAAACCCAAGAGGGGATCTACAGACCGTGGGGGGAGGCAGGCACCAGCCCCCTACAAGCCCAAAGAAGGGCTACGGCCTTTCACGGAGGGAGCGGACAGTGAAGGCTGGAGGGGTCGAGGAGTGTCCCGGACAGGTGGGACTTGAAAGATGCTTGGAGGCCCTGGTGGACCGCTGGGTCCTGGACAAGGCGTCCGAGGGGCCAAGTCACTTCTCTGCCTCCCTGTTCCTGGCACTGCCTGTGAGTCAGAAGTCTCCCCCCTATCTTGGGCAACATCTACGGCCCCTGCTGCATTTTGAGCCCGAGCGGAACATTCGCTACAGGCACATATACCATGTGACAAGCGGTGAATACCCCTGTGCTACTCACCACGACCGCACACAGAGCACCCTCATCTCCCTCCCCCCTCCCCCTCCCCCAGGACCACGCTCCTGGCTGCTCTCCAGCACCGGTGACTTGGTACCCGGCTTCTTTTCCCCGACGTCAGGTGAGGTCCATCGAGCTGCTGCCTGTCCAGCAATCCGCTCCATTTCATTGCCAAGTGCTGACCCATTGTGCAGACGCACCACACCTTCTCGCCAGTCTCTCCCTTGTTTTTTTCTTTTCTCTTTCTTTTTTTTTTCATTTTTCCGAAGTGAGAAGCAGGGAGGCAGAGAGAGAGACTCCCGCATGCGCCCGACTGGGATCCACCCGGCATGCCCACCAGGGGGCGATGCTCTGCCCATCTGGGCTGTTGCTCCGTTGCAACCAGAGCCATTCTAGCACCTGAGGCAGAGGCCATGGAGCCGTCCTCAGTGCCCAGACCAACGTTGCTCCAATGGAGCCTTGGCTGCAGGAGGGGAAGAGAGAGATAGAGAGAAAGGAGAGGGGGAAGGGTGGAGAAGCAGATGGGCGCTTCTCCTGCGTGGCCTGGGCCGGGAATCAAACCTGGGACTTCCACATGCCGAGCCAACACTCTACCGCTGAGCCAACCAGCCAGGGCCTGCCCATTTCCTCTTGAACGCTTCAGGTGCTTCTACATCTGGGTTATTGTAAATTAAAGCTGCTACGAGCGCACGCTCATATGACAGGGTGGGGGGAGCTCTCGTTCCCTATGGAAACAAAAGGCCCCCAGGAGCCGACTTGCTGGGTTGAAGGGAAGACACGTGTTCAACTTCGGCAGCGTCTGGGTGTTTTTCCGACGTGGCTGCAGCGTTTGTGGGGCCGGCGGCCGCACGCGCGCTCCCTCTGTTGCTGGGTTCTCTCCGGCTCCAGCGGTTGCTGGTGTCTTCAGTCTCAGCCGCTGGACTGGGCTGTCTAACAAAACGTCACTGTGGTTTCAGTCTGAGTTCCCCGATGACAAACAGCGTTGAGGATTCTTCCGTGTGCTCAGGGTCTTTTCTGCGTCTCTTCCCCTGTGATACGCCTGCTCAAGGGCTTCCTCCATTTCTAAAAGCTCATCGCCTGCCTTACTGACTGAACTCTCGGGAGTTCTTTATACATTTTGGGTGAAAGTTCTCTGTCGGGTATGTGTTGTGAACATTGTTTTCCCCAGGCGCTCATTTTGGCGACTTATTCTCTTAAAGGTATCTTTTGATTAAAAAAATAACAACAACTCACTATTTCATGCTAAGAAAGCCAGATTTCTCAAAAACGCTTCTTCTATGGAAGTGCCCCAACTCCGTCCTGTGTCCTGAGACAGACAGCCTTGTGTCTTCAGTAAGACATCTTGGTTTTCTGCCACTTGGCCAGGGTGTTTCTCCTATACTTTCTGCTGAGAGCTCTACAGATTCGGTGTTGATGTTGGCCTCTGGTCTACCCCAAACTAATTTTTGTGTGTGGTGTGAGGTAGAAATGGAAGTTCATCATTTCCCGCAGGGATACCCAGGTGGTTCAGAGTAAGTTGTTGAAAACTTCCTCCACCCCACCCCAATGGAACCCCAATGGATTGCTTAGATCCCTTTGCAAAAAAAAAAACAAAAACAAACAAACAAAACAAAAAAACCTCACCACAGACATGTGGGTCTATTTGAAGTTCTCTCATCTGGCCCATCAACCTACTCATCCATCCTATTGTTAACACCAGTCGGTCCTGGTCAGCTTCACAGAAAGTCTTAAAATCGGGTAGTGTTAAATCCTCTGGCTTTGCTCTTTACAAGATCGTGTAGGCTAATCGAAGTTCCTTTTGCCTCCGTGTAACCTTCACAATCTTGTCATTAAAAAAAAAAAAGATGTCAGCCGGGGCCCTGTCCAGTTGGCTCCATGATAGAGCATCAGCCCAGTGTGTGGATGCCCGGGGTTCAATTCCTAACAAGGGCACACAGGAAAAGCAACCATCTGCTTCTCCAACCCTCCCCCTCCCCCTCTCTCTCTTTCCCTCCCACAGCCATGGCTTGATTGGTTTGATCATATCAGCCCCGGGTAGTGAGGAAGGCTCTGTGGAACCTCCGCTTCAGGCACTAAAAATAGCTTGGTTGCAAACATGGCCCCAGATGGGCAGAGCATCGGCCCCAGACAGAAGTTGCCAGGTGGATCCCGGTCAGGGTCCATGCAGGAGTCTGTCTCTGTATCTCCCCTCCTCTCCCTTGGAAAAAAAAGAATAAAGAAAAGAAGTCAGCTGGGATCCCAATAGAAACTGTACTAAATCGACAGTTTAATTGGGGGAGAGCTACCATCTTAACCACACCATCTTCCAATTCACAAACAGAGTGTTTCACGTATCTGGGTCTTCCTGCAGATCGCTCAGCAAAATTCTGTAGTTTCATCACAGAGGCTGTGGGATTTAGGAAGCATGGGTCACGACGAGGCTTTCCATTTTTGTTTTGTTTTCTTGCCTCGTTCTCTCTTCTCCTCCCTTCTCAGCTCCGGGTTCCCATCAGAGCCGTCATGTCAGACCACGGGGCACTGTCCCGCCCGGCTGAGGCTCTCCCTCCCGCTCAACCTTCTTTTCTCTCCATGACGTAGAGTAGGACTCCCACGCGGTTGCCTTCAGGTCCAACGCGTCGTCCCTCCACCGTCCGCCATCTTCCATTCGGCTGACCCGGGCCTTGCTCACTGCAGCTCCGAGGGTTTTCCGTTCCAGAATGTCCGTGCGGCCCACATTCTCTATTTCTTGGCTGAGTCCTCCCATCGGTCCGTTCATTCAGTCATATGTTCTCCTCATAAGATCCGAGACCGTTATTTATCAAAACCGCTCATCCTAACGTCTGACTGAGTCATCACGGTGGGTTCTTATGGACTCCGTTTTTCTGCCAGATGTGACGCTTTCCGGCTTCTTCGTGAGTCCGACGATTGTCGTCGAGAGACCGAAGCTCACAGATGAACGTTGTAGAGACTGGATCGGACCGTGTCCTCTGAAGAGCAGTACTTGGGCCGGCCGACGGCTGACGTAGCTGGACTCGGGAGGCAGCTGCTGAAACTGGATGCTCTATTCCGTTTCCACGATGCTGACTTTTTCGCTAGAAACCTGAGGACCCCTCCCGTGTGCATGAGGCTTCACGGTCAGCTCAGGGCTGAGGCGGGTGATGAGATTTGGCGACTCCTGCTCTCTGAGGGTCCCTCCCCTCCAGCCTTTCCCTCCTAACTTTCTGGCTGCCCTGTCGGCCCCCGTTTCTTTCTGGTGGCACCTCGAGCTGGCGAGGGTGTGGCCGTCTGCACTCTGAATAGGGGATGGCCCTCCAGAAAAAAAAAGCCTGCTGACTTTCCAATCTCACCCACAGTGAGCGCCTTCGCAAAGAAACCGAGGGTTCCTCCAGGTAACAGTAATATGGCGTGGTCCCCTCCCTCCCTCTGTACTGGGAGAAGGGACAAGACCACAAGACTGCGGCTCGGGAGGGCACTCAGGGCGGACACCCCGACCCCCACATCCACGGCCGAGTTCTCAGCTGGCCTTCTGTTCTCAAACGAAAGCCAAGGAGCATCCGCACCCACAACTCACCTTCCACGCACCACGGCCGCTCACCCCTCCTAGCTCACCCAGGGTGCCGTGCTCTGGCATCTCACCCTGGGACAGAACAACCTCAAAATAAATGCAGGCACCCTCCCTTCCTTCTCTCTGTTCTGCAAAAGACGCCTGCCATCCCAAGGCTGCGGAAGACTGGGCACGCTGGTGGGCAGTCTCCTGCCAGAGGTGGCCCAAGCTCCCCCCGCTACGGGTCCTCATCACACGGTCACAGGAGCACGCAGAGCCCCTGCTTCCGACACGCACAGCGCTTTTCGTTTACAGAGACGCTCCCCCGTTACCTTATCCGGGTCAACGGGCGCTGGTTTGCGCGGAAGATGACCCAGGAGCACGGAAATCTCACTTGGTGTATGCCCCGCATTATGGGAGAAGGGGAAAGAAAGAAAAGAGCGAAGAAGGGATTTTTTTAAAAAATCAAAACAAAATTATGAAAGTAACGTGATGTGTGGGACACGCAGCTCGTAAGATAAGACACCATCGCATTTGATTGGTGAAATCGATGCTTCTCCTAAGACCAGTTCTCTGCTGGTAACTTATCAGGTCTGGGAACACGGAGGTGACACCAGCACCAACTCTGTCCCAGGGGTTCGGGGTGGGGGTGATCGATGGGGCAGAGCCACGTGTGAGATGCAGATGCTGCCAGAACATAGCCATGCCGCTCGCGTATGGTGACAAGCACTGGTTCCTGAGGGTTCTGTTCCTTTGGCCAACATGGCACTGGCATCCCATGACAACCTTGCTTTTTATTTTCTGTATTTTTCTGAAGTGAGAAGCGGGGAGGCAGAGAGACTCCCGCATGTGCCCGACTGGGATCCACCCGGCATGCCCACCAGGGGGCGCTGCTCTGCCCATCTGGGGTGTTGCTCCATTGCAGCTGGAGCCATTCTAGCACCTGAGGCGGAGGCCATGGAGCCGTCCTCAGTGCCCGGGCCAACTCTGCTCCAATGGAGCCTTGGCTGCGGGAGGGGAAGAGAGAGACAGAGAGAAAGGAGAGGGGGAAGGGTGGAGAAGCAGATGGACACTTCTCCTGTGTGCCCTGGCCGGGAATCGAACCTGGGACTTCCACACACCGGGCCGCCGCTCCATCGCTGAGCCAATAGGCCAGGGCTGACCTTACTTTTTTAATTAGCAAAGGTGCCATCTCCAAAAGCGAGTGTCCTGAGCGGACAGGGGACAGCAGACAAGTCTCGGCATCTGTTAGAGCAGATTATTCCTGTCCTGACCAGCTGGGCCCTGGGCATCTGACAGGCCCGGCTGCTGGGCCGCAGGAAGAGGAAATGGCAGGTGTGAGGTTGGGGGGGTGCATAAGGCGGTTCCCCGAGTCTGAAGGATCCTGCCGTGCTGAGCAGTGACCGGGAGCTGAATCCGACTGTGCGAGGCACCGGCCTACAGTTTCCTCCTGCCACACGAGCACGAGAGTCCAGCTGTGACCCGCACCCAGAACCGGAGTCGGGCCCACGTGCTCCCTGCGCACATTCCCGCAGGCAAGGCTCCCACGCCTGACCCAGCCGCAGCCCCACCTCCCGCAGTCCTTGCCAAGGACCCCGAGCCCCTGCACCGTGCGCAGGGGCCTCTGGGACCAATTCTTCCCAAACCAGCCTCTCGGGCCGGCAGAGAAACTCCACCTCCCTGCCATCTGGACCGGGCACACCCCAGGGCTGGCGGTCCCGTCTCCTTCCAAACCAGGCCCAGGCACGTGGGTCTCTCATCTGCAGGAACTGGAGTCTCTCGCTAGTGACCCCTGACGATGGGGAGGCAGTCACGCAAGTCCAAGGTGGATCCTGGACGAAGGCAGGGACGCGGACGTCCGGAGCAGACGAGCCTCCCGGGCAGGCCCACCCCACGGTGATTCCTTGACCCGGTTCCCTTTGTTGTGGACGCTTCGGTCACCAGTCCCCACCCGACGTTCCAGGACAGTGACCCTGTCCCCCAGCCTTCGCTGTGTCTCATCCTCTCTCTCCTGCTGTTTTCCAGCAGGCAGCTGCGCCGACAGATGCAAAATCCCGACAATTATTTTAGTCCTCGCTCGCGACGGCCTGAGGTCTCGCCCCTCACCGCCCGCCCGGAACCCCGAGGCCCTGGCCCCAGCAACCTCACCTGCCCGTCTGATTTGGTGACAGGAAGTCAGCTGCTCAGAGAGGCCGCTGATCCACCTCGCACCCCCCCACCCCTGCCACCTACAAAAAAAACAAACAAAAAAAACCCAGAAAGTAAGCCAGCTCTGAGCTTCGCCCCGGCGCGCCTGTGTGTTCCAGTAGACGTGAAATATCACTACCGACAGGCATGCCACGCTGTGTGCGCGGGCTCCGGGCTGTCAGGGGCTGTCGGACGCTGGGAAGCAGGACTCCAAACCAATGTGAACTCATGACTAGGAAACCCACCGGGCCTCTCCTGACCTCGGCCCGCACTGTTCGGTGCCCGAGAGCCCGAAAAGCCCAGCCGAGTAGACCGGATGGTCTCCCCACGGGGGACTGACAAACAAGAAGCCGCTGCCCTGTGGGGAAGCTCCGCCTGGCAAGCCCTCAGAACACACCCTCACCACGACCTGCAGGGGGGAGGCCGGGGCCCAGAGAGGACGAGATGGTCCCCTAAGTTTGCAAAGCCATTCTGGAGCAAGCCTAGATAGCACACAACCAGATTCCCAGAGGGATTCTTCTTACTAAGCCATGGAGGGGCCCCCCCACCCTGTGGCCCCCCCATCTAGGCTATGACTCGAGGGCGAGGCCCAGGGGAATGTCCAAGGCAGGAGCTGCAGGTGGCTTGGGGTGTCAGTCCCTCCTCTGTGACACTGACCCTTCATGCCAGGTGACCCAAACATAAATGGACTCAGGGTAGCTTTTACACACACCCTGTGGCTGGGAGAGGCGGGCGGGCAGGCGGGGTGGGGACAGGTTGCCAAGCGGAGACAGGGCACAGGGCACAGCAACTGCTCCCTGTCCCCTGCCGTGAAGGGGCCTGCACAGCGGCTCTGGCCCCCACCTGCCCCGTCCCCTGCTGTGAAGGGGCCTGCACAGCGGCTCTGGCCCCCACCTGCCCCGTCCCCTGCCGTGAAGGGGCCTGCACAGCGGCTCTGGCCCCCACCTGCCCCGTCCCCTGCCGTGAAGGGGCCTGCACAGCGGCTCTGGCCCCCACCTGCCCCGTCCCCTGCCGTGAAGGGGCCTGCACAGCGGCTCTGGCCCCCACCTGCCCCGTCCCCTGCCGTGAAGAGGCCTGCACAGCGGCTCTGGCCCCCACCTGCCCCGTCCCCTGCCGTGAAGAGGCCTGCACAGCGGCTCTGGCCCCCACCTGCCCCGTCCCCTGCCGTGAAGGGGCCTGCACAGCGGCTCTGGCCCCCACCTGCTCTGGCCCCCACCTGCCCCGTCCCCTGCAGCAAGCAGCACCCCACCATCACCTGTGCCCCCCTACCTCAACCCCCAGGGACAAGGAAGTTCCACTACAAGAAATTGTTCGCTCCCTCTCCCCGAAAGCAACGTCAACTTAGGAACTCCTCCTACATTTTATGCCCCTTAAAAATTTACCCCAGCGACGCTAACACACCCCGTTTAAAGCCGTGGAGTCATTTTACGATGCAATGAAGCACGTGGCTATCCATCCATGGATAATTCACACTCTCAGCTGTGTCAGGGTCACATTTGCTTAAGCTCTGAGCCACTGCCACTCCGAGGGAAGCAGAACCAGCCGGAAACTGCAGGCTCCTCCATTGTCAAGCTGTGGGCCTATCCGGCTGGACGGGACTGCCCTCCCCATTCGACCTGGGCTGGAGCTTTTTACTCCAGAGATGAGGAAACTGGGCCCCGAGGATCCCACACGCCCAGATGAAGACAGAGAGTCACGTGTGGCTGTCGAAGACGGGGCGATACACCTGGGAGCTCCGTGTCACTGAACACACTCCCCGCTGGGAGGTGGGAGGCATGTCCACGTGGGCCTGTGAGTCCCAGGAAGCTTCAATAATTCTGGTTTCTTGCAAACCCCACGAAGTGTCGCAAACCACGCTGTGCTTCGGCGGGGTGATGCTGGGCCAGCCTCTGAGATGGGAAGCCCAGGTTCTGGGTGGGTGGTCCCACCTCGCTTACCTGCCTCTCATCCCACTGCCCTCCCCACCTCCGGTTCTCCAGGGCATAGGGCCCTGCCAGACCTCTGCAAGATTGCTCCTTCTGCGGACCCCCCTCCGCCCTGCTCTTCAGCAGTTTCGACTTGGGCTTCAAGACCCAGTTGTCACCTCTTCTGAGAAGCCCTCCCTGATTTCTGAGCTGACATTGACCCAGTTCCCAATCTGGGCTCCCCCTGTGTTGTGCTTCTGGGCACAAATCTCCCTCCCAGCCCCAGGCAGGGACCTCCCCCAGTTCAAGCACCTAACCCCAGGCCAGCCCAGGACTCGGCAGGGGCAGTTATGACACAGGAGGAGAACACCCCAGGCTCCCAGATGCACACAAAATAAAGGGGAGGGGGTCTCAGGAAGGGAGACGCCATTATGCAAATGCAAGTCACTAATCATTAGAGCAATTTAAAAATAGGCTTCCTGGTTTGCTTGACAAAGCGTGCTTAAGTGGCAATGTTTCGCATTACGTTTTCCAACCGGCTGCTCTGTTATTCAACGATCTCAAAAAGCGAGGAGCTTAGAGCCCTGAGAACAAGTCAGGCCAGTGCCCTTGGTTCACACACGGGCTCCGCTCCGGTTCCCGGAATCACGCTCCGGACCTGAGACCCGTGCTGCCCCCACAGGGGCCGCCCGCCGCCCGTGGCTGTGAGCTCCCAAACATGGCGTGCGTGCTTACGGTCACTCCAGAGAACGTCAGCTACTTCACGAACGATCTCTCATGGCAAATACATGTCGAGCTTGATGATGTTTTAGATATACTGGGTTAAATAAAAATACATTCCTAACATTAACTTCACCTGTTCCGTGTGTGCGTGTGTGCGTGCATGTGTGTGTGTGTGTGTGTGTGTGTGTGTGTGTGTGTCTACTAGAAAATTCACAGCTGCATGCGTGGCTTGTGTGCAATCCCCTGGATGGCATGACCACGGCCATTGGACCAGGAAGAAGGGCTACATTCCCTCCTTGCTGGTAAAACGTGAAAATGGGGTCATGGGGACAGCAAACACCGTCCCTGCCTGAGTGCTCACGGTGCTACCCGCGGTGTCACTGGAGACCTTCCCAACAGTTCCCTGAAGCAGATACAGAACCCCCCACCATGTCACACATAGGGAGACCAAGACACAGAAAGGTGGGAAACGTGGCAGAGGCCACAACAAGGACACAACAGATCCGTGGCTCCCAGGCCTGGCCAACAAGATAACCTTGAAGGCTCAGGAACAAGGTATGGAGGGAGAGGGACAGACCGACAGACTGTCCTGCCTTCGGCAGCTGGGAGGCAGCTTTCACTGCAGAGCTGTGTCTGCCGGGCTGAGGCTGTGAGGGTCCCAGACAAGTCCCCAGTATGAACAGCCTCTCTCAGAGGTGGGAGGGTCCACGTGGGAGCCCCACACCCCCGCTCCAGAGCTCACCCTCTCATAGCCACCACCCCAACCCCCGCGGCCTGGAGCAGCTCCTGGAAACACAGAATGTGCTTAGTAACCAGTTGGTAACTGAACGAATACACAACTGATTGACTGGATGGGCGAATGGGCGGATGGACGAACAGACAGATGTACGGATGGACGGACAGATGGGTGGGTGGGTAGGATGGATGGATGGATGGATGGATGGATGGATGGATAGATGGGTGGGTGGGTGGGTGGGTAGGATGGATGGGTGGATGGATGGGTGGATGGATGGGTGGATGGATGCGTGGATGGATGGATAGGTGAATGGGTGGATGGATGGGTGGGTGGATGGATGGGTGGGTGGATGGATGGATGGATGTGGATGGATGGATGGTGGATGGATGGGTGGGTGGGTGGGTGGGTGGATGGATGGATGGGTGGATGGATGCGTGGATGGATGGATGGGTGGATGGATGGATGGGTGGATGGATGGGTGGATGGATGCGTGGATGGATGCGTGGATGGATGGATGGGTGGATGGGTGGATGGGTGGATGGATGGGTGGATGGATGCGTGGATGGATGCGTGGATGGATGGATGGGTGGATGGGTGGATGGATGGGTGGGTGGATAGATGGATGGATGGATGTGGATGGATGGATGGTGGATGGATGGGTGAATGGGTGGGTGGGTGGATGGGTGGGTGGGTGGATGGATGGATGGATGGTGGATGGATGGGTGAATGGGTAGATGGATGGGTGGATGGGTGGGTGGATGGATGGATGTGGATGGATGGATGGTGGATGGATGGGTGAATGGGTGGGTGGGTGGATGGGTGGGTGGGTGGATGGGTGGATGGATGGATGGGTGGGTGGATGGATGGATGGATGTGGATGGATGGATGGTGGATGGATGGATGGGTAAATGGGTGGATGGGTGGGTGGGTGGATGAAAGTGACACCGGCCTGCTTGCTCATGGAGGTCCCTCACTGGTGCCCCAGGAGCCGCACCAGGTTCCCTGTGTGCGAGAGCAGCACATGGAATCCGTGTTCGACAGTCCCCCAAACAGCGGTGGGGTATCAGGTCTGGGCAACTTCTGACATCCGGCCATGAGCCCAAAGGCAAGAACGAGCAGGTTGTGCTCAAGATGTTACTCCCTCGCTTCTGACCGCCTGGATGAGACCGAGGCCGCTGCCCTGGGCTCCCGCTTGGACAGCGCGTAGCCACTGTCCCCGCACCCCCCCCCAGCAGCAGCCAGGTGTGAGAAATGGCATTTCTGTTTGTCTCGTAAACTGCTGTAATGGATAATCTCAAACCCAGCTCCACAGGGACAGGACGCTGGGAAGCCTTGCTCCTCCGTGAACGGAGAAGGTAGGGGAGAAAAGCATGAAAAATTTATTAAACCGGAGCCGCTGGGACCAAACTGCGAGTTAAAGACTCAAATTCATCCTGTCCTTACAATTCATGATTTATGTTTGCAATAATGGCAGCCGTAAGCAACTCATTGGATTAAAAGGCTTGCTCTTAATGTCATCGAATAATGTTAAGGAACGGTGCAAAGTCCCACGTCCCCTGGACTGGCTTCTCCATCCAAGAGGAATTACGTCCTGTGTTTTGGTTCAAGAACTCACGCAGACACATTGAACGGGACAGAAAAAGGGGGGAATGGGTGTCCCCAAGGTAGCTGCTGTCTGACTCACCGCGCAGGAACCCTCAAAACCGACCGTGCACCACCAGCCACCGGGGACAGGCAGGAATCCCAAGGGTGGCGGCTGAGGCGAGATCCCCGGGCTGGTTCTGAGGTTTCACGCCACGTCCTGGCTGCTTAAGGAGCCCTGTCAGTCTCCTGACCTCTGAGGGAGGTTCCGGAGGGGTACAGACCCCCAATCTCAAGTAGTTGGTGCCTTGAGAAAAATGGCAAATCATAAAGGACCTCATCACCCTTAGCACCGGACAGGGGGCTCCTCAGGCTCTGGGTGGGAGGGGGGGGGCTCCAACTTGGCATGGTAGAGAGGTTAGGGCACAGACTGGGGGTCACATTGCTAGCTGAGGGACGTGGACTAGGGTTTCCCCTCACTAGACCTCAGTTTCCTTATCTGTAAAGTGGGAACACCTTCAGAACAGACCTCTTATAAGGAAGGTTATAAGGAGATGAGGCCCCAGCTGTGCCCTGCCCGGTAAGGGCTCTGTGAGCACCCCACAACATCCCTGTCAACGTCACGCGGGGCTTGCCATTGCCATGAGCACGGCCCGCGCTGCTGACAGACCTGAGTGGGGGGCGGGGGCAGGGGCGGGGGAGAGCGTATGACAAAGATGCAGGTCTGACCTCGGTGGAAGACGGGCAATGTAACCACCCAATCACAGTGCATCCACGGACAGCCAGTGAGGGCGGGCGCTCTGCTCTGCGGGGTGGGGATACTGGCTGGGTGGGTGCAGCATGAGGGGTTTCCCAGAGAAGGAGGCACTCAGGCCCGAGCTGGCAGCTGAGCAGAGTCTCCAAGGTGGAAAATGCCAGAAAGGGGGACAGGAAGCCGTCCAGCCCCGAGCTAGGCCAGCACAAGGCTACAGCGGATTGCAGCGTGGCGGACTTCGGGGTCCTCTTCCCCAGGAGGCCCCCCTCCAGCCTCAGTTTTCTCACCCCCCCCCAACAGGTAGGGTGAGGAGCCCCTCATTCAGCCCCACACCTCAAGGGCCTCGGGTGCTGGTGTGAACCTTTCTGAGTCATGTTCTAAGTCCCTCTCTGGTTCCCGGGACTGGTTGGAGCAGCTGGTGGCACCTGGGTGGGCTCCTCCAGGCCCTAGTTGTGACTTGCATAAGCCCAGGCCCTCTTGTTCCCCTCCAGCCTTCTAACCTACATGGGGTCGGCCAGAGGTCCCAAGGAGCCCCGTGCCTCCCAGTGGGATCACCCCAGAACCCTGGGTCTGCTGGTCTTAGGAACTTGGGGTAACGGCAGCTTCTCCACGGGTCTTTCATTCCCATAACCACAGATCGGGCTGCCAGCACAGTGCTGACATCTGAAGGGTGGGCATCAGCACAGCGCCCCCACCCAGCGGGTACACAGCCAATGCTAGCTCTCATCCCAGCCTGTGCCATAAGGTGACAGGAACGAGAGACGCCAGGAGTCTTCCCAGACGGGGCAGCCATTTAACCAGGACCAAAGCCGCCTGCCATCACGCAGGAATGAGGGTCCCCGCCGATAGGAAGCCGGTACAGGGCTCCCCGCCTGATCCGAGGGCAGTGGCCCGCCGGGGAGCACCCCAGCACCTGGGCAAGCCTGTCACTTCTGGGGCTCAGGCTCCCATCCTGCAGAATGGGGCACCCCTGCCCTCCCTGGCCACCTCTTCTCAGAGGAGCCGCCGGGCCCCTCCCTGGGCGGCAGGCCACAGCTGAGCCCACAGGGCAGGGCAAGCTCTTCCGGAAGAGCTCCCGCCCAGGGTTCTTGCTGGTCCCTGGTGGGGAGGAAGGGGGATCCAGAATGTCAAGGGGAACTAGCCAGACCTGGAAGGTGTGTGGGTGCAACAAGGAGGTGCTCAGAGAGACGGATGGAGCAGAGCCGAAGCACCACAAAGACGCAGCCTCCCAGAGAAAGCAGACACCCCCTGTGGCTTCAGGTGGCCTGGGCCCTGTCAGCACCATGCCCGCCCTGTCAGGCCACTAGACCACCTGAGCCCACGCCTTGCCTCTGCTATAGCCTCAGGGCCCCCGCTCTGCAAACACCAGCACCCCCTCCCTCAGTGTGTGTGCGCGCGTGCGCATACACACACACACACACACACACACACACACACACACACACACACACACGGCATCCAAGGCCCCGTGCGGGAAGCCTCCTCAGCCCAGCCCAGCCCACCCAACTCTCTCTGCAGCTTTGCAAGAAAGGGCCTCCCTGACACCTGCCCTGGGGAGCGAGACCTCTCCCATGTCACCCCCAGACATGCTGGGGGGCTTTCCAGAACATGGAGGGAGGTACGAGGTGCAGAAAGGCTCATCTGTTGGAGAGCGTGCACGAGCTCACACTCTGGTCTGGGGACCCGTACTGCAGCCGGCCGGGATGAGGTGGCCTGGGCAGGTCCCTGAGACCTCTGGGGGGGGGGGGGGCGCCGTGTGTCCGACCCTCCCTCCCTCCCTCCCTCCCTCCCTCCCTCCCTCCGCCCCGTCCTTCTCCCGCCTGGTCCCTTACTCCGCCAGTTCCTCCAGGCTGCGGTAGACGTCGTCATCATTCTCTGCGGTCTCCTCCGAGGGAAAAGGCCTGCGGGAGAGGAGAGGAGAGGAGAGTGAGAGGAGCAAGCCCCGTGGTCCCCAGCCCGCCATCCATCACGGGCCCCCTGAAATCAGCGTCCGCCGAGCGGGAGCCAATGGACTCCTTGTGGACTTCTCGTTTTAGGAGATGGGGTCCACATGATGTTCCTGTGTCACAGCACCGGGTGGGCAGACGTGCCCAGGAAGGGGAGGCCCATGTCCTGCCCAGCCCCAGGACACAGGGCAGTCACTCCCTCTCTCTGAGCCCCAGCGTCCCTGTGGGCAGATGAGGGAACGGGGACAGGGATGGCAGGATGCTTTCATCCGTGTGACAAACCAGCCTCCGTGCTCCGGGGGAATTCTAGAAATAGGGGTGCGGGCTCTCCTGGGCACCCTCAGGGTATACAGCACCTTGGGGGCAGCTGCCAGCTCTATCCTCTGGAGAGAGGACCCAGGGGGGATCTGGCAGGAAGGGCGGAGCATCTGGAAAACTGAACTGTCCTCCACACCCCCTCCCCGGGGCAGGGCTCTTTGGAAAGAGAAGACAGTGGTGAGGGAGACGCTGCCCACCACCCCGCACTCCCCTCGTCAAGACCTAGGAGCCGAAGGGCGCTCGGCCACCACTCCTGACCACCCGCCCAGCGGGGCCGGCCTGGAGTCAGAGCATGTCCTGAAAAGCATTCAGACCTTTTGTCCGAGCACCTGTCCCCACTCCGGGACAGGGTGGCCTGAGAGCAGGAGGAGCCAGGTAGACGCGAGTCCCCAGAGGGAACACAAGGGGTCTCCTTAACCGTTCACGCCAGAGAAGATGGACAACTAGACGGTCACCACCCCAAGAACTGGGGTCCCTCCTCCCCCAGCCAGCAAGTTTCCCTCCCGTCACAGTCACCCCTGTCCTGTAAGCTGCCCCTGGACGCCGCGCCCCCAGCCCCTGCCGCCCTCCCTGCCCTCGGCCACACGCCACCTCCTCCAGGTCGCCTCCTTACTAGCCCTGGTACCCGCATCGACCCGCCAGTGCTCTTGACGAGGGCGACAGTGAGCACCCTGCCCAGCCCCTGACGGCTGGGTGTCAGGCGTGGTGAGAGCACTTCGCAATGCGGGCGAGGGACAGAGACCCTGGGGTGGGGGCAGTGCTGGCAGCTGGACGCTGCCCCGAGGCAGCACGGAGCCCTCGGAACCAGCCGAAAGGGTTCTCTGCGGCGGGCCCCGTTGGACAGAGCCTCTCGGGTCTGCACGCGCCTCTCCGGGACAGAGAGCGGGTCGTGTGTCCACACGCGTCTCAACGGGAAGACCTTCACTATCTTTTCCTATGAAGGCCTCACGGTTCTGTACTTGGGGGACGCTGACCCCTCTGTCATCCCAACACACATCTGGGAAAAGGGGTCAGGGGTCAGAAAGCTTCCCCGCCGGTGTGACGGGGGGAGAGGGGCATTCACAGGCTGTTGGTCCTCAGGAGGCGGGTGTCCACCCAGCGGCTCAGAACCCAGCGAGATGAGAACTTCTGGGAAGGACGGCAGGAAACGGGGTGTGGGGGGTTTGCTGGCAGAATGCAAGGGGTTCAGCAAAACAGAACTGGGCCTGACTCCTACAAACTAGGGGTGGGCCCCAGCCCATGCCGCCCACGTGCTGGGGGCCGGCAGGTAGAGGCGAGGAAAAGAGGCTCACCAGGGACACACAGAGGGTTCAAATCCCAGCCCTGTCCTTCCTCTGCGTCTGCCTCTGCACATCCATGAGGTGGAGGGGAACACAGGGCCCCGGGCACAGCCGGGATCAAAGGAGGAAACGCAGGCACAGCACCCCCATGGCCTGCACCCAGCGCCCGCTGGAAGGGGTGAGCCCCTCGGTCTGTCACCTCTCAGTGCCATTTAGGGACGGGTACAAGGAGATCCCGGTTCACAGACTGGAGGAAGGGACAGGTGGGCAAAGGAGAGAGCCCCTTCTGGTTAAAGAGGCTATCGGGTGGCACGGGGCAGTGGTGGGGTGGGGGGCACGTGGTCCGCCCCATGCCCTCATCTAACTCTCCCAGCCCACCGCCAGCACCCCTCCACGAGATCGGCCGCTGCTTCCCTCCCCAGAGCTCCCACAAGTGCCTTGCAGGCCCGCCACTCCCGCGGGGACCTGCCGATGAGGTGCGCAGCCCCAGCTTGGAATGAACCGCACGCTGGGCACCAGCGCCGGCCTCCAGGGGGGGGGACGGGTGGGAGAGCAGACAAATGCCTCCAGGGAAGGGGGCGCCTTCAAATCAGTCCGCCTCTGCAGGAGACGAACGTGCCCTTTACCTAAACCAAGCACCTCTCTGCAGCCAGAGGCAGCAGTTCCGGTGGGAGGCAGGCTACGGAGGGTCTCACAGGGAGACTGGCCCTGGCTTCCTTCCTCACCCACCAGAGTGCCCGCCCGAGTCCGGCTGACATTTGCTCAGCAGGGCGGTTGCAGGGATTGGGGTTAGAGGCTCTGTGGAATGGGGGCTTTGAGGGAGGGGATCTCACTGAACCAGGAGCAGTGGAGGCCTGGGTCCTGCCCAGCTGTCACCAACCTGCTGTGACCCCTGATCTGACCTGCCAGACCAATGATGCCACCTCCCCATGGCTTTATGAAAGTAGCCCCCATCAAGGGGGCAGCTTCACCCCACTTGACCTCTCTGGGGTGGGTTCCATCTCCTCCCTGCAGCCCTCCTGTCCATCCTCCCATCACCATGACAACGGCATCACTGCCAGGCATCAGGTGATAAGAAGGGAGGGGCAGGGCTGTGTGACTTCAGGTCACAGGGAGAAGTGCAGGCCCCCAGGACACACTGGCCCCTCACTGACCCAGCCCCACCCACAGCCAGGAGCTCACTCCCCTCACAGGCAGAGCCAAAGCGAACCCAGATCCCACCTGGCTCGGTCTGCTGAAGGCCCGCGGTCAAGGCACATACATGTGAGAGAGCAATCAATGAACAACTATGGTGTCGCAACGGCAACGAAAAACTAATGATTAATGCTTCTCACCTCTCTCCATTCCTGTCTGTCCCTATCTATCCCTCTCTCTGTCCCTGTAAAAAAAAAAAAAAAAAAAAGAAAGAAAACTCTGGTTCTGGCAGGAAAGCTCAGTTGGTTAGAGCATCATCCTGAAGTGCAGAGATTGCTGGTTCGATCTCTGGTCAGGGCACAGACAGGAGTAGATTATGTTCCTGTCTCTCTCTCTCTCTCTCTCTCTAAAATCAATAAAAATAAAGTTAAAAATAAAACTAACTCCTAAAGGCCCCCTTATCCAAAGTAGCTCAGCATCTCGTTTCTGCCCAGACAGACAGAAAGCTGGTACTCTCCAAACTAGGACACAAAAGTAATTTCAAAACATTTCGTTCCTTTTTAAAAATAATAATAATAACAATTGATCTTAGGTGGGATTTCTTTTCATTTCCCTCCTGTGTGTCTTCTCTGTCTGTGCCCTGGTTCCCCCTCCTCATTTCCTCCACCTCTGCCAGCCTACCGAGAGTGTTCACATCAGAAGAATCACCCCGCTGCCCACAAAACTTACTTTCACTTTGACATCCCCATCCCGGGCCACAAATCCCCGTGAGAACAGAGCTGCAGATACAATTAATTCCTGCTGCAGCCGAAGACAGGCCACAGCCAGGGTGGGGGCAGAGCAGGAGAGAGGGACAACCATGACCTAGGGTCCTTGCCCCCTGGCTGCTGGAGCTGGCCCCCAGATGAGGCAGGAGGGCCAGGGGTGGGGGAGGCTGCTCTACCTCCAGCCTCTGTGCACACTGCCCCCTCTGCCTTCAGTTCCCGGCCTCATCCCATTCAACCCGGTCTTCATTCACCCTTCAAGTCTCAATTCAGGACCCACTGCATGTGGACCCAGCCGGGGTCCACTTGCACCTGCCCTGTACCTAGCACTAAGATGGATGGATGGATGGATGGACAGGTAGGTGGATGGGTGTGTTGGTGAGTGGATGGACAGACAGACGGACAATAAATGGAGGATGGTGGATAGATAGATGGACAAATGGTGGAGGGGGTGGATGTATGTATGGATGGGAGATGGATGGATGGGGATGGATGGATGAATGGACGGACGGATGGATGAATGGACGGACGGATGGATAGATGATGGATGGATAGATGCTGGCTGGCTGGCTGGCTGGCTGGCTGATGGATGGATGAATGGACGGACGGATGGATAGATGATGGATGGATAGATGCTGGCTGGCTGGCTGGATGATGGATGGATGAATGGACGGACGGATGGATGAATGGATGGACGGATGGATAGATGATGGATGGATAGATGCTGGCTGGCTGGCTGGCTGGCTGATGGATGGATGGGTGATGGATGATGGATGGATGGATGGATGAATGGACGGACGGATGGATAGATGATGGATGGATAGATGCTGGCTGGCTGACTGGCTGGATGGATAAGTAGGTGGATAGATGGATGGATGGGCAGGCGGACTGATAGGCAGATGGACGAATGGGTGGGTGGGTGAATGGATGGACGGACGGATGGATGGACAAACAGATGGGTGTCTGGGAAGACAGATGGGTGGACAAGTGGCTGGATTTGTGGGTCGATGGGCAGATGAATGGGGAGAATGAGTGTGTAGAGAGTTGTAAGGATGAATGAGTGGCCAAGAAGCCAGTTGGGTGGATTAGCGGGGAGCAGATGGGTAAACAGATGGAAGGATGTCAGATATTATGAAGCTGTTCCTTCTCCCGAAACAAGAAGCAGCAGCCCTAAACTAGGTTCAAGGAAACGTCTTCAAGAAGAGCTATGAAAAGAGGCGTAACGGGCGATGGAAGGAGATTTGATGGGGGCGGTGAACAGTCAACACAATGTCTGTACATTGATCCCAGAGCTGGGTACAAGCCGTGCCTTGTCCCTGAAGCAGTGACAGACGGCCGCCCCAAGGTCCAGCTCCGAGCAGCTGCTGGAGGGATGTGTACCTGATGAGTGAGGGAGGAGAGGAAGCAGGAATCGTGCCTCCTCCTTTCTTTCCTCGGGGCTCTGGGTTCAGCCGCCCCCGGGGTGGCCTGTTTTTCAAGTCCTCCTCCTCTGGCTGGTGACTCCATGTCTGTACATGAAATTGTACCCCTAAAACCTATATAATTCTATTAACCAATGTCACCTCAATACATTCAATAAAAATAAAAGTAATTTTAAAAAATATTTTTTAAAGAAGAGCTTATAAGAAATCACACAGGCATTCAACTCCGCACTGAGTCGTGACTTTATAACGCTGACCCCAATTCTTATACTGAGGAGACACATTTGCACGGGGGTGGGGTACTGGAGGCAGTTTCTGGGTCTACATCCCAGCGATAACTTACAGCCCAGGAGGGGTGGAAGCAGGGGGGACCTTGCGGTCACTGCAACAAGACCTGGCTCCATCCCTTCCGTCTCAGCACCACCACCAGGTGACCCTCCAGACCCCGCTCCTGCCTCCTCATGCCCCCTCCCTGGCTTGAGCAGACATCCGGACGTTCACGGTGGCGTGGACCTGCTTGCTCCTCAGAGGATGGGCTGAGAAGCCAGCATAACAAAGCTGTCTGCTCAGAAGTGGTCGTGGATTACAAACCGAGCATGGTCATCCAGGTCTCTCCCCACCCCCAGGGCAGGCTGGGCACCTCTCATCCCATCAGACCCTGCCTGGCGACGAGCTTCCTCGTACCCAACTTCTGGGAAGCCGCATTTCCTCCTCGCACAAGCGAGGGAATTAAAGAGATGCCCGTGCAGGAAAGCAGAAAATCTGCTTTGAGCCAAGAACTCCCTGCCAGAGCCTGTGTGTCAGGCAGCGTCTGATCCGGCCCCCACGCTTCCCCAGCACCCCATCCTCCTGGGACACGGGTGGTAAGGGGCTCGAGCCACTGCTTCTCAAGGAACCCCCAGCCCCCACAAATTGCACCTTCCCCCACCAGGTCAAGTTCAGCATCCAGCTGCTGTGGACAGCATAGCCATATTGGGGCAGGACCATAGTGGCCCTCAGAGCCTGGGGCAAGGAGTCACCAGCCAGAGGAGGAGGAGGACCTGAAAAACAGGCCACCCAGGGGACGGCTGAACCCAGAGCCCCGAGGAAAGAAAGGAGGAGGTACGATTCCTGCTTCCAAATCACTCCTTCCTCTCCTCCCTCACTCATCAGGTACACACATCCATCCAGCAGCTGCTCGGAGCTGGACCTTGGGGCTGCCGTCTGTCACTGCTTCCGGAACAAGGCACGGCTTGTACCCAGCTCTAGGATCAATACAATTCTGGTCCTTGGGGAAGCTGCTTCTCTGAGAACCAGCTCAAAACTAGGGTGTCTGTGAAAGGCCACACGGGCGCACCCCATCCTGGAGGGCAAGCCCAGACCCCAGAGAGCAGCGTCGGCCTCGGAGGCCACCCAGCACCTGCACTGCAGCAGGGGGACCACCCACCCAGTCTGCCGTCTGCCTGGGACTTGACTAGGACATTCCAGTGCTAAAACCAGGCAGGCTGGACACCCCAGGCCTGCACATCGCAGACAACCGTGCTTCAAATCCCAGCGCTGCTGACATTACGTGAGGGTCCCTGATGTCACCTGTCCTGTCTGGGCCTCAGTTTCCTGTTCTGAAGCCGACCCCAGAATTATATGCAGCGGGGCTGTGAGAGGTCCTGGTACCGGGACCCACTCAGGTTCAAGTGCACCTCACCCACTGTGCCTGGGTGTGAGGGGCGGGAGCCGGGTAGAAGAGGTCAGTGTGGGTAGGAGGTTGCCGTGGGAGCCCAACCCACACACCGCCCCCTCCGCCGGGCACCCGCTTGCCAGGGAACCTGCGGCAGGCAAACTTTGAAGGCACATCAAGAGCGCAGCCTGGAGGACCCGACAGGCCGGTTTAATTATTGAGAGTCACCTGGGTGACGCCTGCTAATTGGCGGGGAGGCCTTGGAGTGCTGATTAAAAACGGCCCTCCTGCTACATGCCCCGACTGTCAAAACAAGCCAACGGATCGAGTTTCTTTCTCAGCCTGCCACCGCACCCAACTCAGACAGACACAGGCCATCGCGTCAGGGGGCAGCACCAAGGCCGTACCACCCCACCCAGCTCGGGCTCCGCCCTGTGTCAGAGATGAAGGGGAGAACCCACACCCACCCACACAGGGCTGAAGAGCATGAGGTGGCCACAACACGGCTCAGAAGGCAGGAGAAAGGCTCCAGGTGGAACGCAGTCCTGGCCTGGGCAAATCAAGAGGGCTTCTCGGAGGAGGCAGCAGGGAGCTGGATTGGACAGCCAGGTCGAACTTAAGAGTTCAGAATTCTCGCCTTGTATCAGAAAAAGGGGGGACTAGAATTGGCCACACGACTTCCTAGCCCGTGAGCTTGCCCAAGGGGCGTGAGCCCTCAACCTCGGTTAACTCATCTGTAAAACGGGGATAAACCACCTGCCTCCCAGGTGCACCGTTGTGAAGCTTCCGGAGACACAGGGCGGCTATGCAGGGCTCGGCACATCCGGCAGGAGGGGAGGGGAGGAGAGGACCGGCTTTGGACGCGGTCATGATTGGTGGCGGGAAGAGGTGACCCAGCAGAGGTGACCATGCCCGGCACCCCCGGGGATGTGTGGTCTCTGCGAGGCTGGGGAGGAGCAGGGAGGAAGCTGAAGAGCCAGGAGGGACACGGGGCTGACGGGCCGGCCCAGGGGCTACCACCAGGATCTTAAACCACAGTCAGCACAGAGGAGGGTCCCTCTGCCTCCGTGGGGTGGGGAGCTGGAAGGTGGGGACCCCAAGGTGAAGCCATGGCCACAACCGTGGCAGTGACCCCATGTGTGCAGAGGCAGGTCCTATAGATGTGGGGGCAGGGCCAGGCCGGGCAGGGTGGGGCGGGAAGGCGTGGCCAAGGAGATGGTGAGCATCCCCTCAGAGGGGAAACCAGAGAGTCCCCCAAGTCCCAGCCAGGCCGTTTCTTTCCGCACTTTGTGGCCCTAGCAAGTTGGAGGAAGATGCTCTGACCCAGGCTCCGGAAGGAATGGTTTGTCCCTGCCAATCCAGTGCCCCAGGGACAACAGGGCCTGGCGCAGCTGCTGAGGGCCGAGGAAGGCACTTCCCCGTGGCCATGAGGCTAATAGTGGTGATTTTCTGCACACTTCTCGGAACAGGCAGCAGCTTGGAGCGGAAAAGCCAGGGAAGCAGGGCCGTCCTCACTCATGAGCAGGACCCGGCCTCCAAGGCCACCCTGTGGCTTCCTGCCATGCCATCCCAGCCTCTTCCCATGGGACACCTGCCCAGGCCAGTCAGGAAATCCCCTTGGCCTGCCAGGGGCTCTGCCCGGATGGACCGCTCGGAATACGTCCACCAGGGAAGAAGAAAGGGTCCCAGAACTGAGGGCGGGCCGGCACAGAGACCACGCAGGCCAGCGGAGGGGCTTCCCAGAGCCCGGGTCTGCACGCCCCCGGCACAGCTTCCCCCAGCCTTCAGGCTGAGGCCTCCGTGCACCCCCATTGCTACCAACAGAAACTACAGCACACTCCCTGCACAACACATTTCCAGACCGGTCAGTGATGGGCCAGAGCCCCCAGCATCTCCCAACTGTGGCCCAGGGAACAGAGCCCACACGTGCTGGGCAGGGAAAGGCAGATGGCATGACACGCTAGGAGAGGGGCACAGGGGTGGATGGACGGCAGGCTAGGAGAGGGCACACAGGGGTGGGTGGACAGCAGGCTAGGAGAGGGTGCACAGGGGTGGATGTACGGCAGGCTAGGAGAGGGCACACAGGGGTGGGTGGACGGCAGGCTAGGAGAGGGGCACAGGGGTGGATGGACGGCAGGCTAGGAGAGGGTGCACAGGGGTGGGTGGGTAGCAGGCTAGGAGAGGGTGCACAGGGGTGGGTGGACGGCAGGCTAGGAGAGGGTGCACAGGGGTGGGTGGACGGCAGGCAGGCTAGGAGAGGGGCACAGGGGTGGGTGGACAGCAGGCTAGGAGAGGGCACACAGGGGTGGGTGGACGGCAGGCTAGGAGAGGGTGCACAGGGGTGGGTGGACGGCAGGCAGGCTAGGAGAGGGGCACAGGGGTGGGTGGACAGCAGGCTAGGAGAGGGGCACAGGGGTGGGTGGACGGCAGGCTAGGAGAGGGGCACAGGGGTGGGTGGACAGCAGGCTAGGAGAGGGTGCACAGGGGTGGGTGGACGGCAGGCAGGCTAGGAGAGGGGCACAGGGGTGGGTGGACAGCAGGCTAGGAAAGGGCACACAGGGGTGGGTGGACAGCAGGCTAGGAGAGGGCACACAGGGGTGGGTGGACAGCAGGCTAGGAGAGGGTGCACAGGGGTGGGTGGACGGCAGGCAGGCTAGGAGAGGGGCACAGGGGTGGGTGGACAGCAGGCTAGGAGAGGGCACACAGGGGTGGGTGGACAGCAGGCTAGGAGAGGGGCACAGGGGTGGGTGGACGGCAGGCTAGGAGAGGGGCACAGGGGTGGGTGGACGGCAGGCAGGCTAGGAGAGGGGCACAGGGGTGGGTGGACAGCAGGCTAGGAGAGGGCACACAGGGGTGGGTGGACAGCAGGCTAGGAGAGGGGCACAGTGGTGGGTGGACGGCAGGCTAGGAGAGGGGCACAGGGGTGGGTGGACGGCAGGCAGGCTAGGAGAGGGGCACAGGGGTGGGCAGGCAGGCTAGGAGAGGGGCACAGGGGTGGGTGGACGGCAGGCTAGGAGAGGGGCACAGGGGTGGGCAGGCAGGCTAGGAGAGGGGCACAGGGTGGGTGGACGGCAGGCAGGCTAGGAGAGGGGCACAGGGTGGGTGGACGGCAGGCACCGACTGCTCAGAGGCAGGGTCAGTCTGGGCGGTGGCACTCATCCGGCTGAAAGGACACAAGAGAAACCCAAGCCCTCCCTCCCCTTGATTCACAAACAGAGGTCCTGGGAAGGCCTCAGGGTGGGGGGGGGGGTTCTTCGGGTTTCCTCCCATCAGTCATGTGACCACTCACAAGATGGGGTCACTGTCTCACCACGAAGGAGGACAGCAAAGCTCAGGAGGTGAAGAGAGTGACCCCAGAAGCCCAGCCAGGAAGTAGCAGAGCCAGCCCTGGGGCCAGGCCTCCCCAGAGGGACCTCGGCGGGGGGACACCCTCCCATCCTGCCCAGGACGCTGGCCACGTCACAGACAGTGGTCCCTGGTCATTCCATGTCACTCCCTATACCTGCCCAGCATCTCCTGCTGCCTGTCGGGCCTTTCCTCTCCACCCACCCTTCCTTCCCTGCAGAAGCTTCTAGCACTCCTGCTCAGTGGTCCATCATAGCCCCTCACAGACCCCGGCCTCCACCCTGGGGCCCTTCCAGACCACCCGGGGTCAGAAGATGATTCCAGACAAAACTACAGAGGCCGCTGCCCTGCTGAAACCCTCCAGGGCTTTCCCTAACTTTCCAAGAGACTGGAAAAATCCTACCTGGCCCAGCCCGCCCCACCCCAATCCCCCAGTGCTCCCACAAGGACACCAAGGGCCTCCCCACCCCCAGACCGCTGCCTGGGCCTCCCCTGCCCCACACCTGCCCATGTCATCCTTGGGGGCCAGCCAGGTCAGCCACCACCCCCATGGGAGGCACACTGACCGTTGCATCTGAGTACGGTTTCTCTGTTCGTGCCTTCACCCTAGGGCTGTCCCTAGCCACCCCACCCTCAGACTGGTCCCCCTGGAACCCAGGACATGGAAAAGGGCAGCACACTGTCGGGCACATGGCTGGTGACAGGCCGGGACAAGAGGGAAGAGCTGCATGGAGAACGTTTCGGCACCGGGCAGCTCTGAGCCTGTGTGAGGACAGGGACAGATCTGCAGCCCTCCCACCACGCACCAGGGGGGTCCGGCTCGGCCCCTTGGGAGCAGAGGACTGGACCTCAGCCCTCTGGATGGCGCCAGCCCTGTGTCTCAGGCGTCTGTGGGCGGGGTGGGCCGGGCGTGGGCCAGCTGCCCATGCCTGTGTGCTCACCTTGGAGTCCAGGCCCGAGGGCCCGGCCAAGCCTCCGGGCTGGGCTCCAGGCCCCAGCTTTAGCCAGAACCACTGGTGCCCCCCTGCTGCCCTCCTGGGAGGGGCTGTAGCTAGTCACCCGTTCCACCCAAACTGCCGGCCACATCCCCCAAGCTGGAGCGCCGTGCAGGGACCCCGAGTGCTCCAGGAAGGGAGGGTCCAAGACAGGAATTCACCAAATGGCTGGCAACCCAGCTTTCTGCGGCCACCCACCCCACTGGGGACTGAGCAGCTCCGCGTGCTGGGCTAGAGCCTCCAGCTCTGGGGGAAAGGGGAGGCATCGAGGCCTACCTCAGTTTCCCTTCCAGCAAGCTCAGCTGCCTCCAGGGTCAGCCTGCACGGCCTGTGGCTGCTGTCACCGCCCCCCACCCCCACCCCCAGGACAGGGACTGTTGAATGGCCGTGAGACGCCCCGGGCATCGGATCTGTGCCAGGGTCTCTGCTGGGCCCAGCCGTGGCCCCTGTGGCCCAGCTATTCCAGAGGCATTTCTAACGAACTCACACGCCTTGTGCACATGCATGAATCCCAACGCACACACCACCAGGACTTTCTTCTCCGTCTCTGAGAACCAGCCGATAACCTGGCACAGCTGGCCCCATACATTTTTAATGGTGGCATTTGCTGGAGAGGCAGACCAGCATTGTTTTCTCGTCCACACCGAATGCCGTTGGGGACAGGGCATGCGCAAGTGAGGAGGCCACTGACCTAGGGGGGCCCACCCTCTCATCCCTGCTAACTCGAGGGAGCCCCTGACCCCCAGCCCTCCCTGCCAGCCGCTCAGGGTCCTAGGCAGCAGGGACTGTGTGAGGACTGGGCCAGGGCTAGGAGAGGCTGCCTCGTCCCTCCCCACAGCAGGCTCAGGGACCCCACCTGGTCCCTGCTTCAAAACCCATGTCCCCACTGAGTCAGTGTCCTGGGCTGTCAGCAACCGGGGACCACACACTGGGCAGCATCAAACAACAGAAATTTCATTCTCTCCCCGCTGGAGGCCAGGTGTGAGTGCAGCCACAGGGCAGAAGCCCGCCTGCCCCTCCCAGATCCCCGGTGCCAATGTCCCCAGGAGTTCTCTGGTTTGTGGCAGTGCCATTGCAATTTCTGCCTCCCTTTCCACATGGCCTTCCCCTCTTCCCCCTGTGTCTCCTTCTGTGTCTCTTAGAAGGACACTTGTCACTGGGTTTCAGGCCCACCGGGTAATCAGGCCGATCTCATCTCAAGAGCTTTCATCTAATTACATCTGCAAAGAGCCTTTTTCCCCAATACGCTCATGTTCACATGAGCAGGGGACGTATCCTCTTAAAGCCACCAACATCCCAGCTGCAGAGCCGGTGGCCTTGTGAGTCTATCAGGGCCACAGGGACACAGGCCAGGTGTCCACGCCGTTGGCTGTCTGTCTCACTGTCTGGCGGGTGCAGACGAGTTCTCAGCCCGGGAGGCAGACACTCCAGGGTTTTCAGCAAGCAGCGGGCGCTATTGTCCTGGTGTGGGGGACAGCTGTTCTCAGGGACGCGCCAATGTGGGCACCCGTGACATCTCCCCACCACGATTCCAAATTCGGGAACCCAAGATGTCCCGAGGAGGCCCAGGGGGGATAGTATGAGGCTTGTGAGCCACAAACACTGTCCCCTAACACCTGTGAGCACCCCGTGGACCAGCGAGCTCCTCCACGGGCCCACGCTCCCTCCACCTGAAATCAGGGACCGGGAAGCTCACGGATGACCTGCTCTGACCCTCACAGCCACCCAGATGGGTGCTGGCAGACCCCACCTCTGCAGATGAGAAGACTGAGGCATAGACAGGTGACTCTTCCTCCTGTCTTTCAGCTTTGGACCTACTGTGTGGCATCCTACTGTGTGCCAGGCACACAGTCTTACTAAGAGTGTCTTTTGAATCCTCACAGTGACCCGGGGAGGAAGTTACAGCTGGGAAGCCACTTTACTGAAGAGGCTGTGGAGACTCAAGGGATGAGGTCGCTGACCCAGCCAGCCGCCAGCCCCTGAGGCAGCCAGGTCACTCCCCACCCACCCACCCCACCCCCGCTATAAAACACGGCTGCGTGCCTACTCTCCATGGGGAGCAGACAGGGCCTAACCTTATCGCTGCCAGACCACGGAGGCTGGGAACATAACCACACTGAGACCGACTGACCGACCCTGCTGTGCAGCGGGACAGAGTGAAAGTGCAGATGGAAGGATAGAAGGCCAGACAGGTGGGTGGATAAACAGGTGTATAAGTGGATAGATGACGGGTAAATGAATGGTGGACAGATAAGGAGATGGGTGAGTGGATGGAAGGATGGAAGGATGGAGGGATGGATAGATGGAGAGAAGAATGAATGGATGGGTGGGTGAACAGATGATTAGACGGGTGAGTAAGTGGAAGGATGGATGAATGGAAGAATGAATGGAAGGAAGGATGGATAGATGGTGGATGGATGGATGGATGGATGGAAGGAAGGAAGGAAGGAAGGAAGGATAAATGGATGGATGAATAGAAGAACAGATGGACAGATGAGTAGATGGGTGGACTAACAGATGGATGATGGATGGACAGATGGGTGGGTGAGTGGAAGGACAGACAGACGGACAGGTGTATGGGTAGATATATGTATAAGTAGGCAGATTATGGATGGAAGAATGGAAAAACAGACGAATGGAGGGGTAGCTGGTTGGCGGGGTGGACAGAGGGCGGGGGGCAGGGGTGGATGGACGGGAGGGAGCAGGTGAGAGAAAGGAGGAAACAATAAAAATCCACGAGATGGCCTGACCTGTGGTGGCGCAGTGGATAAAGCGTCGACCTGGGAACACTGAGGTTGCCAGTTCAAAACCCTGCACTGGTCTGGTCAAGGCACATATGGGAGTAGATGTTTCCAGCTCCTCCCCCCTTTTTCTTTCTCTCTCTCTCTCTCTCTCTCTCTCTCTCACTCCATGTCTCCTCTCTAAAATGAATAAAATAAAAATAAAATAAAATAAAAATAAAAAGACATTTGTTAAAAAAAAAAATCCACGAGATGAGCCAGACGAGGAACCTCTGTGGCTAAACTAACGGCACGGCAGCCCTCCGCCCCCGACCACAACAGAGAGCAATTCAGCTGCGTTTTGTCTTTCTAGGGACCCCTGCCACAGCGGGGGCTCCAGCTGGCTGTGAGGTCTGTCTCCCGCAGCCACCTGCTTCTCCTGCACATCTCCAGCATGAACCTGCTCCCTGCCGCCCCAGCGTGAGATGGCCAGCTCTCACGTCCTCTGTGGCAGCGGCGGAGAGAAGCACACACACGTGTTCCTGCATGGCCCAGTTCAGCGGGAGGTGACGGAGGACAGGAGACGCCCCTCCCATGTCTGCGGTAGAGACGGACTGGCTGAGAGGCACCTGGCCACCGTCTGCCGTGCAGTCCCCTGTGCCAGGCTCTTGCTAAGCACACCGCCTGAGTTTCACTGAGCGCTAATGACAATCGATGCAGAGACGGCTGGCCAGGGCTCCGTTGCAGGTGGCAACTACTCAGCTATCCAGAGCAAGGGCGAACTGGGCTCCAGACAGTGGGAGAAGTCAGGGTCTCTCTGGTGCCATCCGGGAGCTCCATCCCAGGGGGCCATTGTGGATAGGGCCCAACCTTAGCGCCACCTCTCCTCCCAAGCCTGGGTCACTGTCACCAAGTTGGTCAGAGGAGGGAGTTCCTGGCCCTGCGAGGGAGAGGCCGGGAGGCGGGAGGCGACCACGTGAGACTTGTTCCCAGGAGGTCCCCGCGCAGAAGCAGGACAGGCTGGTGTCCTCTGGGAGGGGGATGGAAGTGGAGTCCAGCAGCCTTGCCATCGCCACAGCCCTCACCGGGACCCAGCCTGGACACTCCGTGCTCTGAGGCAGGTTCCCTGTGTGGCTCACACCTGCCAGGCCAGTGTGGGGCAGGACGGGCAAGCAGAACCACATGGAAGGAACCAGGGCCCGGCCCATGGAGCACGCACCCCTTCACGGCACGAAGCACCCACTCCCACCCCATGACGGCCCTGTCACTAGCCTTGCCTGCTGCATCAGCTCTGGGACCCTTAAACCAAAGGACACAGACTGATCCGGCTTGTCTGCCCCTCCCCCGCTCCGGCACCCTGCCCCTCCCCCCACCCCCTCACCCGCCATCAACACCAGAGCACCGTCCCTTCTAAATTTTTAAAAATTACTTCACTTACTTATTTATTTTATAGAGAGGGAGGAAGGGAGACAGAGGAACACAGGCATGTTATCCCACTTAGTCACACATTCATTGGTTAATTCTTGTACGTGCCCTGCCTGGGGATCGAACCTCCAACCTTCGCCTATCAGGACGACACTCTAAACAACCGAGCTGTCCAATCGAGACCACCACCATCCCTTCTAGAACCTTCAACAGAGTCCCCCAGAGAGGATACGGGACACTGCGGGCACCCACTGCCCCAGCTGGTGTGACCTCTGCGTTCCCATTCAGCCGTCGGCACGGCGATGTACAAGAAGATGCCAGGACATGGAAACAAGTGACCCCCGGAGTGCCCCCGGAGTGTGGTACAGGAGAAAACACACACGGGCATGTGTGTGCAGGAGCATGCACACACACTCGCATGCACACATGCACTCACACCACATGCATGCGCACATGTGCGCACATTTCCGCACACATGAACACACATGTGTACACACATGTTCGCGCACACATTCACTCACACCACATGCATGCGCGCATGTGTGCGCATTTCCGTACACACGAACGCACATATGTACACACATGCTCGCACGCATGCATGCACGCATGCACTCACACCACATGCATGTGCACATTTCCGCACATACTTGTGCATGCACATGCACGAACACACATGTGTATGCATGTGCTCACACACATGCGTGCACACATACACACGCACAGCTCATTCTGCTGAAGCTTGGAGACCTAAGTGGTAGCCCGGGCAAATGTGGGGAGGGGACCGATCAGCAGCAGCCATGGGAACGAGGTGGCAACTGAGCCAGGCTGGAGCGCTGGGCTTTAAACCAATGCCATCCTCCCTGAACTGTCATCTGGGCAAGGGGGGTACGAGTTTGGGGCAGGCCCCCGCTGGACAGAGGGGCCACGTGCGAGCCCGCCCATCGGAGAGCAGGTGGCAGGAAGCAGACTGCAGCCTCGACATCCAACGACTCAGAGGTGGCCTGGTCTGCCCCCCATCCTGGGAAGGAACCTGGTGTCTCCCGATGGTCCCCTCCCGGGACAGCACAGACGAGGCCGACACCATCCATGGGAGGAACGCTCGCACGCTCTTCACTGGGCTGCCTGGGGTTGCACACGGCCGGCCTGATCCCCCCGCAGCGAACCCACTGAGAACAGGTGGCCGGGACCCTTGATGCCGCCGGGTGGGACGATTTAAAACCATTTTGCTGGCAGGATACGCAGCTCGTAAGCATATGAAAATCGCCACTTCCCAGCCAAACGGCCTCTCCCGCGCACAGTCCAATTACCTGGGATAACCAGGTGGCACCGGACGAAAAAGGGACAGGGTCAGCTTGACTGGGAAACTGCAGAGAGAGCTGGGACAGGTGCCCAGAGGAGCAGATTCCGGGGGCCACGGCCGATGTCCACAGGCCCAGGGAAGACCTGAAGAATGGGGGTTGGGGTTTCCAGGCGGGACAAGACCTGACCCCAGTGTGGGACCCTTTGAGAAACACACGGTGCCGGGTCCCCCAAAGCCACCCCCAGACCCTCGGATTGAGATGTACGATTGAATCATCCCGCTTCAGAGGTATGCAGCAAGTGCAGGTGACTCGGAAAGGTCTGGGGGTGGAGGTCAAGGGCACACCCACCAGCCAGGTGGACGGGCTTTCTTTCTCTCTTCACTGGACTCCAGTGCACCCCTAGTCACTGGAGACAGAAGGCGAGCCCCCGTCAGGGGCTGAGCCGGGAGACCCCACCGGGCAGCCGGCTGACTTGTTGTTGAAGCTGCGTCACCTGCTGGTCCATCGCTCTCGAGAGCCTGGAGTGAAGGTGAAGGCCCACGACTCGAGCTCCGGGCAGCAGGAAGGCCAGAGCACGGGTTCCCTACAGCCAGCACGGACAGGAGGCGTTCGCTTTCAGCCCGAGAATGTTCTGCTGTGCTTAGATTTGAATATGGGTGCGTGTGACGTTCTGAGAATTCATTCCAAATGGAAAAAGGAAGTTCTGGCCCACTGGGGGCTACGGAATGCCCAGTCTCTCCCACTGCTGACCCCCTGCCTCAGCCCAGGAGAGTGGTGTCAGCTGAGACAGCCACAGCAGCTCGGCCCATCTCAAATGGTCACTTTCTAAGGTCACTTGGCAGGTAGACAAGAGGAGACCTTCGTGGCCTCAGGCCCTGTGGCCCCCCCATTTCATCTTCATTTATAGAGTCCCGCTCCTTGCCACCTGCCTCCCAGCCACTCAGCGCTGTGATGACCCCAAACCAGGACATCCCTCAATCTGGAGGACCGGCTCTGGATGAGTGGACACGGGCCACGCCCAACCTCACTTCTGACCCCCAGCAGGCACCATGCTGGGCCTCTCGGATTGAGTCTCCTATTCATCAGCCTCTGACAGGGATGATTGGGCTTTTACTGAAAACCAGCTCGTTATGAAAAGCCCAAGTGTTGCAAAAATGATCATTATTTAAAAGAGCGTATTGGGGGCCTGGTCCCTTAAGGCACTGGGCTCAGCGGTAGAGCGCCAGCGCGGCCTGTGAATGTCCCAGGTTCTATTCCCAGCCAGGGTACACAGAAGAGGCACCCATCTGCTTCTCCACCTCTCCCTTCCCCCTTCACTCTCGCTCTCTTCCCCTCCCACAACCATGGCTCCATTGGCTCAAGCAAGTCGGCCCCAGGCGCTGAGGATGGCTCCATGCCGGATGCATGTGGGAGTCTCTCTCTCTGTCTTCCCTCCTCTCAATAAAAATAAGTAGATAAATAATATAAAGGAGCGTGTGGGAAACAAACAAGGAGATTCTCCTGGGTGGCAGTTCCGGATGAACTAAAACCTTCCGCTAGTTCGTTAACACCATGAAAAGCCCTAACAGAAGAGCCCAGGGAGCAGCACTCTGCACAGGGCGGGTGGCCCCAGGTTGTTTTCAACGACCCATGAGAACCTCTCGGCCGTCACGGATGAGAAAGGTGACCAAAGTCCCCCACGCTGCACGCAGCAGCCGCACAGCCCAGGGCTGACGGGTACTGACCGCACGGGGCGGAGCCGACAGAGGTTCTGCTGAGGACGGGAAGGAACCCGGAAGAGTTCTGGATGGGGGTCAGACAAGGAGGCGAGCACAGGGTGCAGGAGAGGACACAGCAGGAAAGCCATCTGAGGGGAGTCTGTGCCTCTGTCTACAGACCTCCTGTCTGTCACCTCCTCTCTCTCCTCCAGCGTGGACACAAGGGTGGACTCACTCAGCAGACCTGGGACTGTCCACGCCCTGCATGTCCAAAAAAAGGTCCAGCCCTGGCCCAGCTCCAGGAGGGCACCTGGGGTTTTGGGGACATCCTGCCTGACCTGAGTGTCTCTGTCACCCTGGGGTCTTGGGCCAAGCCAGAGAGTCTCTGCTGCTGATGGATTTATGGGGCCCTGGGGCCACTCGGGATCCACAGAGGTCAATCCTGTGGGTGGTCGACCGTGTCCATGTGACGGACCCCCAGTGAGAAGCCGGACACCAAAGCTCAGGTAGGCTCCCCTGGTTGGCAACACCCCATGCAAGTGGTCACACGTCCTTCTGGAGAATCGTCACCCACACAGCGCCACTGGGAGGGGAGCCCTGGGAGCCCGAGCCTGGTGTCCCCTGGATGCCGCCCTGGGCCCCTTCCCTTCGCCGAGCTCACCCCCGCCCTCTCACTGAAATAAATCATAACTGTGAGGGTGAAAGCCTCCTGAGTTCCGGGAGTCTTTCCAGTCACAGAACCTGTGGGGGTCTTGGGGACCCCCACAACACACCCTGTTTCTGTTATTAAAACAAACAATATGTACTGAGCCCTTCTCTGGGCCGACACTGAGCTGAGCCTCATCTTAGGAAACCCTGAAGCGTCATGTGTTAACCCATCTCACCAGCGTCTAAAGGACACACAGAGGAGCCCCTCCTGAACGAGGCCACCAGAGAAGGAGGATGCGGTGCGTGAGCCGGGTCTCACCAGCTCCACAGCCCGGATCTCACCCCTCTCTGCTCACCGTCTCCCTAGAGGGCAGCGGCCTTCAGGGCTGGGGTCTTCATTCCCCAACCTGGGGGCCCGCGTGCTGCCCAGCGGTTCCCAGAATAGCGAGGGAGGGGGGTGGGCTTCCAATCACGTCTGCCGGCCTGAGGGCCCAGGCCCCAGAGGACAGGGCTGGCCATCGGCTTGGGCCGTCCACTTGGGAAGCAGCAGCACCGCGGGCTGGGTGTTTTGGGACTGCCGGGACGGAGGGGCCACGGGAGATGAGGGAACAGGGACAAGGAGACCAGGAGGGGCGAGGGCGCCACCCAAATCCAGGGGCCTTTCTACTAATCAGAGGGCGGAACACGCAGCCCCGTAGGACAGACGCGGGACCAGCTCTCAAACTCTACACCAGCCTCTAAGCCGCCAACAGGGTCTCACCATGAGCTATAACCCCACCCCACCCCACCCCCCAGGGAAACAGAGGCTCTCAGAGCCAGCAGACGGGGTACACACAGCCCGGGCCTCGGGCGGGAAGGGCCTGGAACACCACGGAGAAAGGGCTGAAGCTGCGGGACCATATCCATGCAAAGCCAGCTGGCTTCTCCACACCCCAGGAGCAAGGCGGGCTCCCCGACCCCATGGCCCCTGGTCCAGGGGTGACAGTGGGGGGGAGGGAGCGGTGGAAAATGTTAAAAAAATTTAGGGAAGAGATCATCCCGTAGGAGCGTGCAAGAGCAAATAAAATGACATTGTTGCAGAAACTTCGCTCACGCGTGCAGAAGCGCGTATGGATAAAGAACTTGTTGGGAACAGGCCGGCCCGTAACGCCCCAGCACAACACGCCAGGACGGGCCAGCGGACGGGGAGCCGACGACGTACCTGGGAGAAACAAGACAGGAAAACCACACCGCTGTCGTTGCATCCAGAAACAACACTCTTTTTCTAATTAAGCATTCTTTTTTTATTTTTTTTAGGTGTTTTTTTTTTTTAATTTCTTTATTTTAGAGAGGAGACACAGAGAGAGAGAGAGAGAGAGAGAGAGAGAGAGAGAGAGAGAGAGAGAGAGAGAGAGAAGGGGGGAGGAGCAGGAAGCATCAACTCCCATATGTGCCTTGACCAGACCAGTGCAGGGTTTTGAACTGGCGACCTCAGTGTTCCCAGGTCGACGCTTTATCCACTGCCCCACCGCAGGTCAGGTTAATTAAGCATTCTTAAACCCCAGGTTACACACCTCGCAATTGCTACACCTCGCAATTGCTACTCGTAATTGCTACACCTCGCAATTGCTACAATGAGAAACGGCTCATGCTGGCCCGGAGGTCTCAAAGGCATCAGTGACGTCCTCTCCTACGCGAGTCAAGTCGGGGGCGGAGGGTACAGAGGGCTTGTCTGGTTGTTTAAGCCACCGACATTCTCTTGCAGACATTCTCTTGCACGTGTTTCATGTGTAGTTTAGAAACATTTCAAAACGGCCTATGTGTACCATTAAAAAGCACAACAAAACAACTCTCTAGTCAGTCAGTGGAATTTCTAAGTCCTCTGAGAAACCAACAGCAA
Source organism: Rhynchonycteris naso (assembly GCA_037038555.1). Lineage (NCBI taxonomy): Eukaryota > Metazoa > Chordata > Mammalia > Chiroptera > Emballonuridae > Rhynchonycteris > Rhynchonycteris naso. The sequence goes on along the minus strand of CM072996.1, from coordinate 3,109,207 downwards.
AATAAGTCCCGGAGATGGAGTGGGGCGTGGGGGGGAGGGGTGTCACTAACATTTGTGTCTGTCCCTGTGACTGAACTTGGGCAAACATCCCCGTGGCAGGACAGCCATGCTGGCCCAGGTCCACCCAGACCCACGGCCCTAGGACTCCCAGCCTACAGGTGGGCAGCGTCCCCCACAGACAACACCAGAATGAAAGTCCAACCACCCTCAAACCCAGGCAGGGCTCTTTCCGTCCTCCCAAGCCTCTCATTATCCACCCCCCCCCCCATTGCTGGCCCACATCCCCCAGGGATACCCAGAAAGAGCAGTTCCTGGGCTGGTCCCTACCTGCTCTGGAACCTGATCCCATTCAGACACCCCTCTGACCCTGATCTATAAGCCAGAATATGCAAGGAGCAGTTTTTGTCATGTGGGGGCTGCCTTTCCCCCCTCTCCCCTGGGGGGGCCGTGCGCCCCATCCCTGTGTCCGAGAGGCCAGATGGCAGTGGGCGGGCGGCCAGAAGATTCTAAGCAGAATAAAAACCAAGTGGACAAGTTCCTGCCCAGAGACCTGAGGTCCCCTCGCTGGCCCCCCGCTCCCCCCCTGTCATTACAGAGAGACGAGACGCCAGCCACTGGGCTCCCACAAAGCCTCCCCGGTTCTGACGCGTGGAAAGCGCACTTAGGGAGGCAGCGACCCGTGAAAGGATTAATTTCCTGCTCTTATTACCTAAATCGAAAGAGATTTTGCAGCCATCAGTAACGTGCTTGCGAGATTTTTCCTGGTACCAGCTGAAGCCTCCCTACCCCTGGCTCCCCGCCCGCCCGCCCGCCCGCCCGCCGGCCCTTGGCAAGCCGCTGCCACCAGGCGACCGGGGGAGGGGGGGACGGGAGGACACATTGAAAATTCACAATAAAAAAAAAAAAGACACAGGCGGAGGGAGGGTGACCGCTGAGAACTCCAGTCTCGGGCGACCAGGACGAGGCGCGCGGTGGCGGGCGGAGGCGGGAGGGCTTACCTGATCCCTTTGTTCTGGGCCACATTGTGCAGAGACAGTCTCGACACCGCGGAGATGACCTGGTGGGGGGAGACGGAAAAGACGCTTCTGTAATTTCACAAGGAATCAGAGAAAGCCAGGATAACGCTGGCATGAAGGCTTCTGTAGAAGAGAACGGTTTCACTGGTCACGTTTTTTTATCTTGGAAAAACACACACGTGCACACAGCAACGCGTGGCCAGGTTAGAGACCTGTTTTGTACGTATTGCATAGAATTTGTCCGCTTGGTGCCCTGATCGTGGGAGAGCTGCCGCTGCTGGTGCGGGTTCAGAGTGTGTGAAGGGGGTCCTGGCAGTGCGTCCCCCAGACCAGCAGGCTTGTCCAAAGGAAGTTGTGAGATGCTTGGCGAGGAGCAAGGGCCACTCCCACTTTGGCTGAGGCCCGGCCCAGCCCGGCCCTGCCCTGCCCTGCCCTGTGTTCCCGCCGGCCTGCCGGCCTCCCCCAGACATGCAGCACCCACCCAATTCCCGGCTCCGAAAGCCCCAGGGCAGCCATTCCACAGATCTTCAAAATGATAGACAGCAAGCAGGCACCAGGGTGGCACAGGTGATCACGGGGAAACTGAGGCAGGGAACAGCAGGCAGTGGCTGACCCCAGATCGTAGTGCGCGCCACACACAGGGCGTTAACAGGCTTTACGGGGCACCAAGGAAGCGGATGCCAGCCTCAGCCTCAAGGCTTCATTGTGTGCCTGTGCACGAGTTCATCTGCGTGCCCAACGTGGGCACCTGTGTGTCTGTGAGCGAGCGAGCTGGTGAGTGCAGGCATGTGCATAAGAGTCTGAGTGTGTGCACTGCCCATGAGCACGTGTGCATGTGTGTGCACGCATCTGGGGACAGGGGACCCGAACACGGCCCGTGACGACCACTTGCAAAATTACAGACACTGGGTGTCCCAGGGACTGAGCCCAGCGGGCCTCCCATGTGCCTCACCTTGGAGAACCCCCACAACCCTCTAAGGCCTGGCCTGTCGTGCCCATTTGGGAGAGAGGAAAACTGAGGACCCATCACTTGCCTGGGGTTCTGCAGCTGGCACCCCAATCCTCAGGCTTCACTTTAGGCTGTTCTCCTTCTAGACCAATGGTTCTTAACCTGGGTTCTATCGGACCCTAGGGGTTCGATGAGTCGGTCTCAGGGGTTCGGAGAAGCCTCTGCCGCGGAGGCCAGAATAAAGTAATACCGTTATTTGTTGTGAGTTCATGCACTTTGTTGGTTTTGTTCTTTGAGCAAGGGGATGTTCATGCACGGCTCATTTTGTGCACCAGTAAAAAAAACATATACCTATTTCTTAAATTTGGAAAAAAAATCGTATTTTATTTATCACTAAAGAAGGGTTCGGTGAATGCGCATGTGAAACTGGTGGGTTCGGAACCTCCAAAAAGGTTAAGAAGCACTGTTCTAGACACATTTTTTTTTTAAGGCACAGGGAAAAACCCCAGAGTATCCAGAAGGGTCCTTGCTCAGCTTGCTGAGATGGCTACTAGCCTCATGCGACTTGCTGCCTTCTGCTGGCTAGACGGTTGTGTTTCTGGGGCCGGGACACACGGAAGTCCCATGAGTCTGTGTCCCTTCAGACAAGACCCAATTGGCTTCTGACACAGCTGGCTGGCCCAGACGGGCTCCCAGGCTTGCGAGCTCGAAGGGGTCTTTGGCTGTTATTCTTGGCTTTTAAGAGCTCTAAATATTTACAGAGAGCAAACGCTAGGGCAACGTTGCCGTATGCCCCTCTGGTTATCCAACAGACGCTAGAAACGTTAGCGCCAGGAGGGTTCGGCAACCACAGGGCGTACGAGCCAGCCCCCTCCTATGCCTACCGGGGCAGACATCTCTAATGAGCTGCCACACTCCTGTCCACCGAGCCAGACGTGGGCTGGAACCCTTCTCTGCACAGGGAGCCCAAGGCACCACCCGCAATCAGCCGCCATGGACACAGGAGACGAAACCCACGGAGTGAGTGCAAAGGTGGAGTGAGTGCCGGCAGGAGCTGCCGCAGGGAGTGAACCACAGACAGGAGACGGACCCCTCCACCCCCGACGTGACCCTGTCTGTGTCCGTGGTCCCAGGGCACAGAATGCGTCCTCCAGCTAGATGACCAGGGCAACCTCCACCCTGATCTCAGAGCCACTTTGCTCCGGGCTGGAATGTGTCACCGCTTAGTGGTTTGTAAAAGGGCTCAGCTCTGGGTTCCTGTCCAGACAGGGCAGCTCCTTAAACAGGGTTCAACGTGCCCAGCTCTGCCCGAGGTGCCTGTCCCTGCCCTGGCTCCATCGGGGCTATGTGCTTCCCGGCAGGTGTGTGTGTAAGAACCACAGGAAACCCCTGCTGCTCCAGGGACCTGAGCACCAGCGCTGCTGGGGGCAGACACGGGACCCCCTTCACCCCAGAGACAGCCATGGGGCACACTGAGGGGTGGCGGTGGCCCCTCAGGAAAGGAATCGGAGCAGGGAGCACCCCCACTGCAGGGGTAGGGCAGTGCCTCGGGCGGCTGGCCGGGCCCCACTCTCAGGAAAGAGGGCCGGGCTTCCCCAGGGGCACCGCTCTGAGAAGATGATCTAAGCTTCTCCTCCCAGCCCTGCCAACTCTTCTGAAAACGTAAATGTCAAAGGATGACATTTTCTCAACTTTTATCTCCGCGTCGCCTCCTCGTCCCAGTTAATGAATAAAATGAAGGCACCTGCCCTTCCTTCCCGCCCCTGCCCCACCTACAGCCAGCTCAGGCCTCTGGGCTCCGCGGCAAGCGCCCCACCTGGGCCCATGGACCTTCATTCCAAGACCCAGCAAAGGAACACATATATGTGGAGTGGGGGCCGGGGGGTGGGTGGGGCAGCGCCAGGGGGAACAAGGAGAAAGGCCCGCTCCCGAAAGAGAGGACCAGCCCCCCTGGGAGAGGCAGCACGCCAGGCCAGCTCCCCAAGCCGCTCCGGCTGTGCTATGCCCTAGAGCAGTGGTTCTTAACCTTTTCTGAGGTACCGAACCCGCCAGTTTCATATGCGCATTCACCGAACCCTTCTTTAGTGATAAATAAAATGTGATATTTTTTTTCCAAATTCAAGACATAGGTGTATGTGTTTTTACTGGTGCACAAAATGAGCCGTGCATGAACATCCCCTTGCTCAAAGAACAAAACCAACAAAGTGCATGAACTCACAGCAAATGACGGTATTACTTTATTCTGGCCTCCGCGGCAGAGGCTTCTCTGAACCCCTGAGACCGACTACATCGAACCCCTAGGGTCCGATAGAACCCAGGTGAAGAACCACTGGCACTATAGCCCCTCCCGGCCTCACTGTGACCTTTAACACTCAGGGAAGGAACAGGAGTGGACGTGACAACCTCAAGAGCAGGAGGCCGACGCCGTCTGCGTTCTGAGGTCTAGACCCTGAGCTCTGTAATCGCCTCTCTTCCCCACCAGCCACGGGGCCTGCTCCAACCCGGGCTCTCCACTGGGGTCTATATTCCTAGACACCAGCAGCCCATCAGCTTCCTCACATCCACAGGAGACTCAGAAAGCAGAATCCGTCACCCTCCCCAGCCTCTGAGGGGGGCAGAGCGAGGAGCCCAGGAGTCTGCTTTTACTTGTCAAGGTCCCGTGCGGCTCAGCCGTGCGGCCGGGGTGCTCACATAGGCAGCACCCCACAGGCTAGGTCATGCCGTCATTGCTCTCGGAAGGGTCTGCAAAAGCACAGAGCCGCGGAAGGGAGTGAGGGCTGGGGAATCAACCAGAGTGGGCAGGAAAAACTTCTGAGGGAAGGACACGTGGTCTGGACCCCAGGAAGCGGAGGTGTGGGGGCCAGGGCAGAGCAGTATCCAGTGCATACACCCCCCCAAGCCCAAAAGTCCAGAAGGGGGGTCCCCAGGACTCCTGCACCATGGGCTCACTGCCTCCTGATGTTCATGCTGCTGGCCCTCACGGATCCCCAAGACAGGGCAGTGCCACGATGGTGGGCGTGAAACTCCAGCTTCTGACCCTGCCCAACAGGCATGGAGCGGCAGGCGGGTGGCCTGCAGGACATATCCCAGAGGGGCCAGGATAACCCTGTGTGGCTTCCAGAAAACCCTTCCAAGCAGGGTGGTAGGAACAACCGCATTCTCCCCGCCGGGCAGAAGGAGTGAGCCCTCTCCACCCTGATGTGCCCACTAGCCGCCTGTCTGCCTGATCTCACACCTCTCAGGAGTTCTCACACCTCACAAACCCAGGTCGGGAGATCTTGCTGCTCAAGCTCAGCCTGACAAGATAGCAGGACCTGTAGTGACCACAGGGGTACAGCCTCCCAACTGGAGCTTCCCCATCATGAGCAAGGGGTACAGGCAGGCCACCTGGGGTTCTGGGGTCCAGCCCTGAAGCTACAGCCTTAATGACCTCACTCATCTGCTGCGTCAGGGCTCAGGACCAGGCTCTGTGGGGAAGGCCAGGGGCCGTGCGGGCCTGAACACTGGCTACAAACCTGGGTGGACATGCCCGTGAGAATATTCTGGAAACCCCGTTGCCCAGCACCGTCTTCATGGGTCCAGCACGCCCCAGAAAGCCTAAGAAGCGGCCCATTAGGGTTCTCAGCTAGAAGACAAGGCGGTTTCCAACCACATGCTGGGGGGCGGGGGGCGGGGGGACCGTGACCCGGATCTGGGTTCTGGGGGCACTCGGCATGTGTGTCCTTTGGGGAGGTATCATTAAAGATGACGCTGAGTTTCCACCCTGGGTGTGCGGAACAATTTAGTTCCGGGCGTATTCAGTGCAGCAATTTACAAACATTCGGAAATCTGGCAGCAGCCTGCCCGAGAGACACGGAGAAATAAAGGGAAGGCGGGCAGGCAGGCAGGCAGGCACGCCCACAGGATGGAATTCTGAGCCCCATGTGCGCCCATGTCGTGGGAGGGGATTTATTGATACAACATATCCTCATAAACACGGTAATGGAAGAGACAGATTGTAAAACACGCACAAGAGTAGGGTCTAGTTTTTAAACACATAATAAGCTCCTTCAGAGGGGCTGGGAGACATCACAAGGAGCGTTTGCCCAAGGCGGCTGGATCCTTTGCCTTCTCACGTGTTTCCAAGCGTGAACACGCTCGTAGATGGGGGTTACTCTGCAAAGAGAAATGTCTGCCGGCGTCCACCGCCCTCCTCCCCAAGGGGCAGCCTCTACCCAAATTCTCCTGTCATTGGGACACGTTATTCAAGCCAAAGGGACCTGACCCTGGACCTCAAGCTGCAAACGCAGGGTCAGCCACTCCCTCCAATGCCATGGCCATCAGATTCGTCACAAGACGCCATTCGCCCCAACCCTCCCCCCCCCCAGCTCAGGGTGCAGAGTGGCCAACCCTCCCCTCCCCATTCAAGCTGCAGCCACCGGGACACCAAAGGGGACCCTCACTCTCAAGAAACTGAGGGGGGCTCGGTGTGCTAGAGGACATGCGCCAGCATGTGAAGCTAGGTCTGGGAATGTAGATGTCCCGTGGCCAATGTTGACCAGGTGGGTGGATAGATGGATGGATGCATGGAGGCATGGAAAGATGGATGAGTGGATGGATGGGAGGGTGGACAGATGGGTAGATGGACGGTAGAGAGATGACTGGATGGGTGAATGGATGAATGATGGATGAATGGATGAATGAATGGTTTAACGTACAAATGGGTGGGTGGATAAATGGATGGGTAGATGTGTGGATGTATTGATAGATGGATGAATGAATGGATGGGTAGGTGGATAGGTAGATGGGTAGATGGATGGTTGAATGTACACATGGATGGACAAACGGGTAGATGGGTGGATGAATGATGAATAAATGATAGATGGATAAATGGATGAGTAGATGAGTGAATGGGTGGATAGTTGCATGTACAGATGGATGAAAGGATTAAGGGGTAGGTGGGTGGGTGGGTGAACAGGTGAACAAATGGACAGATAGACAAATGGATGATGAATCATGAATGGATGGATGGATTATGGATGATGGATGGATGATGGATGGATGATGGATAAATGATGGATGATGGATGATGGATGATGGATGGATGGATGGATGGATAAATGATTAGACTGATAAATGAGTAGATGGGTAGATGGACAAACAGGCTCAGCAGTAAAGCTTCCAATAAGAAACCATCTCCCAATTCCCACTTCCTAGTTATCAGAACATGAGCGACCACTTAGTGAGCACTTACTACGTGCTGTGTACTAGGTTTAGGATGACACAGACATTATTCCTATTGATACCATTCGCCTCCCTGACTCTCCATTTACTAGATGTAGACACCGGGGACGAGAGAGCATAAGGACATTGCCCCAGGTCCCCCAGCAGTAAGTGGCCGCATTAGGAACTGAACCCAGGTCTGCACAACGCCAGCCTATGCTTCTAGGTGCCTCACCACATCCCACTCAGGAACCTGCAGCTAACAACAGAACCCCACACACCCCCTCTTCAGGTCCAGTGGGACCATATCTTCCAGCCTCTCTTCCCGTTACTGACGCCCACTCAATTAATGGGAGCCAACATCAGGTGGGCCACTCACAGGCCTGGCTCACTAGACCGCTCGGCCTCTGGGGCAACCTCTAAAAGCCTCAGGGTAAAGGGGGCAAAGCAGTCATCAGCCCAGGTCCCTGACCGCTGCGTGGGCCAGAGGACACCTGTACACACACACACACACACACACACACACACACACACACACACTCTGCCCACTTGGAACCTCCCCTAAGGGCCTGTCTCTATGTAAGCCTTCCCCACTCAGACCTAGCTCTTCCAACTGCTCTCCAGTAACCCAGCTGCTCCTCGGTAACCCGGCCAGCACCTCACTCCTCCCCTGGAGCTCGGAAGGAGCGTGAACTTAAGCACGCCCAGAAACGATCGCAGAGACGGCTACACGCCGGCCTCGGAAGGGTGCCGGGGCTTCTGCGTGCTGGTGACGGGGCCCCGCAACAGCAGGTCGAGACCCCGCCAGTCGCCCCCGCTGGCTGGCTCCCCCAGGACACCCCCAATCAGGAGCGCTTCCTCCCCCGCCTCCCGCTGCCGCGGGGAATTGTTAAGTGGTAAGCGGGACCCACACCGAGGGGCCCAGGCCTGCAGACCTTTCCTTATCAGCCACCGCCACGCAGCTGGAAACACAAGGAGCCACGTGGCAAGATTATCAAACTCATTTCAATATGTTGCCCCGGAAACTCACCTATCTACCCAGTCGATCGACAGCGGGGCACAGCCGCATAGTGAAAAGCCAAGCATTATAAATCGCTTCTTCCAGCTCGGCCCGCACCGCCCTCCTCTGTCTTTTTCTTCTTCCGCGGCCAGAGCAAGGTCAGAAAAAAGTTGGTGCGGTTGTCCCCTTCGGAATGACAAGCGGCCGACAAGGGGTGATTAATTATGGGACGCCGGCGCCACCGCAGCTCCGGGGGCGGGGCTTCATCCCCCCCACCCCTCCACCCCGGAGGAGGCCATGGGAAACCACGGCCACCTCTTAGCCACCGCCTGCTGCTCGGGCCGGATGCGGGCAGACAGAGGCCAGCTGGACCCCCCGGCACCCAAGATGGCTAAGCAGCTAAATAGAAAGATGCCACCGGCTGAAGACAGCGACGGGAAGCAATGTTGGAACAAAGCACATGGAAGGGAGACCTGAGAACCCTTAAAGAAAGGGTCAGCTCCTGAAAGCCATTTAGGAGGGAAAAAAAGGGATCAACAGAAAGGTCTGTGGTTGTCTCCACCTCAGGCCATTCCTTTTCCCTGCACCTGGACTGAGCTCTTGGCACAATCAAAACCAATCCTCCAAACCTACTCGGATGGCCTCAGTCTCAGCGGGTCTGGATCAGGACCCTCAGACGCAAGGGGGAGAGACCACCACCCTGAGGGTCGGGACCAGCGGCCGGAATCTCCGTGCCTTGCGCTGCCACTGAATCAACCAGTCAATCAAATCAATTAATCAATGCCTGCAAAGAGGGACCCCTGGGTCCCAGCCCCTCCTGATGAAGACAGGAGGGAAGAAGGACCCGCCACAGCAGCCTCACACCCCTGCCCGCAGTGTACCCCCTGGGGTGGAAGCCTGAGCACCTCACACCCCTTCAACTCCCTCTGCATGCGGGTCTGTCCATCGGCACGGACCCCTGCTTCGGGGGCAGTGCTGGCCTGTTTTGCAATTGCGAAAACTGAAAGCTCAGGAGCCAGGTGTGGACGTGTCCACCGTGGGGTTCCCGAGGCATCTTCCACACACAGTTTGCAGTTCATGGAGGGAGGCAGGCGGGGGTGGGGCGGAGAGAAGAACAAACGGCCCTAACTGGGCTCGTTATTAAATTCCTCGTCTGTGACGGGCCTGTTCCAGAAGCTATTTTAATTAACTTGAAATTACAAACAATAAAATAAAACGAACAAACAACAGCAGAAAGGCACAAACCAGGTCATGATGTCAAAGACCGGGTTCAAGTACTAAACTTGCCGTTGAACATCGGAGCCACTTCTCCTCTCTGGGCCTCAGTTTCCCCACCCAGGGAGCAAAAGAACATTTACACCAGGGGAAACAAATGCACAGCACACACGTGCAGCTTACTTCCTGGACATGCTCCTGGAAGGCATCACTAATCGATGCAGCTTACCCTGCCGCTCCACCCCACCCATGCCGTGCTCCTGGCAGACATCACTAATCGATCACAGTGCTCTTTCCTGCTAAAGCCAGAGAGGCAGCCTCTGAAGCCTCCGGTCAGTGCTGCTCAGAGCACCCAGCGCACGGAAGCAGCCAGCCTTCTCCTATCAGAAAGATCTGGCACGAAACAAGAAACCTGTGTCTGCCCTGGGAAAGGCCCAAACTGGACAATCCCACAGTCCCTCGGAGCAGTGACTGTCTAAGGCCCCTGGTCTGTAACATGGGGACCAACCCTCCGCTCCGTGGTCACAGGGCCGGGAGGAGACCGGACGAGAACCTGAACTTCGGCTGTTCCCCACCAGGAAGGTTTGCAGGCATCGGTCGGGGAAACGTTCAAGTCCTCGGGAGAAGGAGCTCAGAGACCCTAATTCTTCCACGTGCAGAGGAGAGACCTTAGAAGCCAGCTGGGAAAATGTAGGAGATGGGCAAAGGCCACCCAGTCACTTCTGGGCAGGACCCAGCCTGGAGTCGGGGATGTCACTGGGGCTCAACTCGACCTCGTGCTCTCTCTCTCTCTGACACGGCTTCCTTAACAGCCTCCTTAACAGCCGGAGTCACTGTTTGTCTAGGCATCCAGCCTGCCCAATTTCCCAGGTTTTATTGCATTTTATAACCTCATAACCTCCACAAAACACTCCTGCCGCCCTCCCCATTTTCTGGAGGCCTCACCGAGGCCCGGGGCTTCTGCTGACGAGGGATAAGCCCAGGCGAACCCGGCTGTGGCCCGGCTGGCTGCGGGCCGGCCTCCGCGCTCTGCCCCTGGGAGAGCCTGCTTCCTCCACTCTGCGTCTAAGGCGTCTAGGGGCAGACAGGACTGCAAACCTCCCCCTCAGGCACCAAGAGCAGGGCTGCTAAGCGCGGCCCTACCCAGGCCAGGAGGCCCATCCAGCCACCACAGTGGCTTTGTGGAGCCGGCTGGGTGGGCCGGCCCGGGCCACTCACCGTCTGTGAATGTACCCTCACCCTTCCGGGACACTCCCTCCCGCCTCCCTGTCAGTCGCCACCAGCAGCTGCCAGGGGCTGCTGAGGCTGCCGAGGAGGGCGGGCTTCCCGGCCTCCCCTCTCCCCCGAGGCAGGTGACAAAGGTAAAATAAAGGGTGATCAACACAGAAATCTCAACCCCCGGGGCTGCAGACAAGCAGCAGCTTGCCTCCTCCTCTGACTAAGTCCAAGCCTCTAACAAGACACTGGTCTGCTGCCCAGCAGCATGAGTCATGGCCCCAGAAGGTACAAGAATCCCAAAATGTAGACCCGTTCCTGTCCGGGCGCCTGGGTGGAGGCGTCAGAATGACAGACAGCAGTGGGTGGGGCGGAGCGCCAGCCTCACGGGGGAAACCCCGCCTTCTCTGAGAGGCCCCGCCCAATTCCTCCCCGAAACAGCAGGTGGCTGGGTACACAGCCGGCTCCCCCGAGGGGGCCCTGTCAGCACACGTGTGATATTTTTTGGCCCCACCATACTCCTGCGGGGTCGGGACCATCATCCCCACTTTCCAGTTGAGGAAACTGAGGCCCGACGGGTGACCACACCTGCCAGGGACACTATTAGAAGAGGCAGCTCCAAGCAGAACCCGACTGTCAAACCCCAGCCCTTGCTAAGGCATCGTCCGCATTCTCACCAAGCAGTCAAATGCCTCCCGCCTTAGACTTAGAATGTTGCCAGCAACAGGGAACGAGTTCTGTGTCCCCCCACCCGCCCATCGTCAGGATGCCCGGCATCGGTGCTGGGATGGTAGCAGTCCACCAGAGAGTGGCCAAGCCACAGCCTCCCAATGCTAGGGACCCACAGCCCAGGGCATCGACCACCATGTATTGGCCAGATTGGCAATCCCGCTAAGCCCCAGCCCTGAGCAACACTCAGCGCACCAGACCCGCCAGGACCTTGAGTGAGGTGACACTAAAGTGAGCCTGGGCAATGACCACGAGCCTATGCCCTGACTGTGAGCCTGGGCAATGTCCCCAAGCCTGGGCATTGTCCACAAACCTGGACAATGACCGCAAGCCTGTGCCCTGACTGAGAACCTGGGCAGTGTCCGCAGATCTGGACAATGACCGTGAGCCTGGACAATGACCGCAAACCTGTGCCCTGACCACGAGCCTGGGCAGTGTCCACAAGCCTGGACAATGACCATGAGCCTGGGCCCTGATCACGAGCCTGGGCAGTGTCCTCGAGCCTAGGCAATGACCGCAAACCAGGCACTGGGCTCGGAAGTTACCTGGATGCCTCACTGATTCATCAACCCCCTAAGATAATCAGGTCCCCTGTCACACAAAGAAACCGAGGGTCAGAGTAATCACCTGCACATAGCAGCAGAGAGGTCTGAAAACCCGGGTGGTCCAATTAGTGCTCTTCAAGGGGAAGCCTCCAGAAGAACAGCTGCGACCCCTGTCTCAGTCTCCCCCCAGCCCCTCCCATAATATCTCCGGGCTCTTCCACCGCGGGCTCCAGGCAGCACGATCCGATCCATCAAACCCCTGCCTGCTAATAGGGGAGAGGTGACAGCAGCCCATTAACCTGAGTGGGCGGACGGGTCTCAGGGCCGCTCCGTGGCCTTCCCTGACAAATGGCCATTTTTACGGGAAGGGGGACACACTGTGTCTCTTCGTTCATGGCAATCATTTTTCAGAGTGCACTCCCTTCTCCAAAGCGATGACTCAGGAATAGGCCGTTCAGTGCAGACGCGACCCCGCGCCCTGAGCGTGGCAATCTCTCCTGGCTAGATCAGGTCGGTGTCCCCTCCTCGCTCCTGGCACACAGGCCTCGGGAACCGGGGCCGGAACGCCGGGAGAGCCTCGGAAGCATCTGGCACCCTGTGCCCCACCCAGGGTGACATTTTCTCCCTGGGCCATGTGATGACCCACGTGGCCGCAGGTCCAGCCGGTGAGGGCTCAGGGCCCAGGGCTGAGCTCGGCGCTCTGTGTGCCGTTCGTGTCATGATGCTGCTGGCAGCGCCTGGGGTGGGCACCACTGTGGACATCCTGCGGGGGTGGGGGAAGACTCAGCCTTGGGTAGGGACAGCTGTCGGATGACCTCAAGCAGCCACACAAACTACAGGACCACCTGCTAACCCAGGCAGCTGCCCAGCTGGGCAGTGTTTCTGAAAAGATCTGACAGGATTGACCACTAAGAACAGTTCGGAGCCTGACCTCACGGGTCCCCATCCAGCCCCAGGGGAGCAGGCGCCGATGAGTGCGGCTGAGCCTCAGTTTCCTCACCTGTGAAGTGAGGGCCACACATACCCACGCATCTTAGGGGACGTAACTCGCACCCCGTGGTCTCACCGTCCTGCTTAGTCACTGCTCTGCCCCTCGCTCCTGATACTGTGGCTGTGCATCCCCGGACAGAGGCAAAACTCTGCACGGACTGAATGTCCCCAAACGCCCTGTGTTGATGCCCTAACCCCGGTGTGATGGCATCAGGAGGTGGCGAGGTCCTGACGGTGGAGCTCCCGTGCGTGGGCTCGGTGTCTTTATGGGAAGACACAGGAGGTAAATTCTGCCCACCAGGTAAGACAGTGAGAAGGTGGCATTCTGCAGACCAGGCAGAGGGCCCTCCCCAGAACCCCACAGTGTGGGCAGCCTGACCTCAGAGCTCCAGCCTCCGGAGAGGTGAAAAATAAATCTGTTGTTCAGCCCCCTGGGGTTGCAGTGTTTCAGTCACAGCTGACCAGCGACCTTGCGGGGGTCATCCTGCCCACCCTGCCTACCCACCACCAGCCTTGGAAAAATGCCCAGGAAGCCACACCCCAGGAGACCCCGCCTCAAGCAGCAGTCACATCCCACTGTCCGCATCAGGAGTCCCTGTCCTAGCTGGCGGATTTCCAAATGGGTCATCGAAGCCTCGGGCAGTGAGGCAAGGGGGGTGAGGGGTGAGGACAGTGCTGATCGCAGGGCACGGGGCACCCACCAACCTCACGCCTCCATCGCCTGCTCGGCCAGAGACAGGCTTTCCCCAGGGGTAGGAGACACCACACAAGAATCACAAGGGACCGTGGAGGTCAAAGAATTCAACCTCGGGCTCCCTGCAGGACGCAGCAGGGATAGGAGTCCCTGTCCAGAGTCTCACCACTACCTTGGCCAGACACATGCCTGTCCCCAGCTCAGGGTGCCTGAGGCCAAGCCTTTCTGAGGGGATGGAATACCAGGTTTGATGTCGCTATACCCGACTTCGGCGACACATTGTCCCCCAGTCCCAGCCCTGCCCTGAGCTCTTGGGGCCCCGGGCCCTTGTCTGTGGCATGGGGACAGGAGGGGTCCTCGCCTCAGCTTTCAGTGAGCAGGCGCCACCGTTGCGAGCACCGGGTTCAGGACGAGATGCCACCAGGGGCCCACAGTAGGCTCAGTGCTGTGGGGCAAGGCTAGACCAGCCAGTGGGGCAGGAGCTCTAGCAAAGGCCTAACCAAGGAGGCCACCCTGGAGGAGGTGCTGCTCCCCCTGAGACCTGGGGGTGCGCAGCAAGGAGTTAGCTGGCTCACATAAGCCAGAGCCACCTCCTTGAGGCACCAGATGCCGCAGGGCTGCTTGCCCGGGGCCACCGCGGAGAACCAGCGGACCTTCCTGAGCGGCCTCGGCCCTGGACCCCTGCACCCACGATGGCGCTAGCCCAAGACGGGAAGTCCAACAGTTGACGGAAACAGACAAAGCCACTGGCTGCTTCTGAGAAAACAGCCCGTGGCGACTCCTGCTGAATCCTGGCTCACCCTGGAGGCGCCAGGGCAAGCCACAAACAACCGTGAGGGCGGAGCAGCGTGCAGGGTGGGGGAGGAATGCGGGGCGCGGCCCACCTTGGGCGCCCCGCCACTGGGACGGCCAGTCTGTCCTGCATTCCCCCCCCCCCGATTTCCCTCCCCCGTCACTCAGCCCCAGAGTACAGGCTCCCTGAGGTCCAAGAGCCCAGCTTCCCAGTCCTCCAAAGGGGACCCTGCCAGTGCCTGGCACAGAGGACAGGTCCCCTGAATACGCTGCTGCCACAGCCGACAGGTCCATACTGCGTTCGAGCGTCCACCAAAACTCCTGTCCTTCCCAAGGCCGCACAAAGCGCTGTTTGAGACAAGAGCCGCTGCAGATGTCATTGGTTAGTTAGGAAAGATGAGGTCATCCCAGAGGAGGGTGGGGCTCTAACCCAACACGCCTGGTGTCCTCATTAGAAAAGGCACAGAGACACCAGCAGAGGAGAGGGCACAGTGATGCAGCCACAGGCCAGGCAGCCACCGGGCAGCTGGGAGAGGCAGGAAGGACTCTCACTTAGGTCCTCCCGGGCCTCACGTCACCTGGACCTTGGACTTCTGGACTCCACAACGGGGACAGATTGAATTTCCGTCTTTGCGGTTGGTGGTCCTGCATTGCGGCAGCCACAGGACACTAAAAGTCACAAGCACTGGTCCAGGGCTGAGGGTGACCGACACTTTAAAGCAGATGGGCACCTCTGTGCTCAGTGATTAGAATGGCACAAGGTGACACTGAGGAGTCCTGGGATTCCTCCCTCCCCCCCATCCCCTGCCCTGCAGCAGAGGGAGGGCAGCCAGCCAGCCTTAAAGACAGGGCTCCCCAAGGAGGTGACAGCCAGATGGTCCAGAGGACAAGGAGGACACTTCCACCCACACCCCAGGTCTGCACGCAGCCGCCCCTGTGTGGCCCAGTCAGAGGGAGTCTGAGGGAGCCACACAGGGGGGTCCAAGCTGTCCATATGTCCCGGCCACAATTCCAGGAATTCCAGTTCTTCTGGAAGGGCCTTGCCCATGTCACGTCCACCGTGACTCAAGGTCACGTGACGCAGGGTCAGGATAGCCCAGACCCTCCTGAAGGTCTTCTCTCCAGAGGTTGAGAAGGCAAAGTCTCTAGTCATTGAACGGTGTTAACATTTTCCAGAACAGTGGCTTCGTTTGCTCCAAAGTATCCTGCGACTCTTCCGACCCCGTGAGTCCACCCAGCTCGGGGAGGCCCAGCCGCAGGGACTGTATGGCCCCCCCCAGTGGCCCTCAGCTCAGCCGCAGGTCCAACTGCAGTGGGAGCACCTGGGCCGCCCACCCTCGCTTCTCCCCTGCAATGTCATGGTCTGTGTGTCAAGGTGTCCCTGTCCCATTGATGAGCGGCCACCGCTCAGTGGCTTGGCTTTCTCCGAGTGCTTGAATTCCCAAACAAGCCCGGATCGAAGGCGCCACAGCTCCAGCCAGCAGGACGGCAGTGCCTCCCGTCCTCTGCTTTGTCCGCCCCAAGTGGTGTCCGATTCCCACTGATACGGCACCGAGTGCAGGGCCCAGGTCATGGGCCCAGAGAGTGCAGGTGAGACGTGACCCTGGGGCAGCCTGTGTCCCGGGGCATGGGCCCCAAGCAACACATGCCGTTCCCTCACGTCTCCTCCCATCGCTGGCCTCCCATGGCCAGCTCTGGAATGCACGGCCTTCCTAAGCCCCGGGGTGAAGGCAAACACACACTCCCGACACCCTGGCCAACTCTCGTTGTCCCCGGCACACCGCCGCTCACGGTAGCCTCTTGGCTTGCCTGCCCCCTTTGGAACTTGAAGATGTCCCTTCCTGGGATCCTCACGTGACCACAGAGCGTGGGGAGGGGCCAGGGCGGCGGCCCCTGGGCTCAGCAGTCCACACCTCCAGGCAGGCCCCCCTGAAGTCTAGGCTGAAATCCAACATTGTCCCGAGGCCACCTGTCAACTGTTACGTTGTTACACTGCAGCCCTCTGGCCTCTGTCACCCTGATCCTGTCAGCTAGGTACCTCTCCTGGACAGGGTCAGGATCCTCACCGCCCCCCCCCCCCCCGCCGAGTCCTCACAGCGAGCTCCCGACATGCACCTCACCCCTCAGCCCAGTGACCCCACAGTACAATCGACACAACCCCGGGGTGAGCCAGGCGGGAACCGGGCGGGGGGATTCGACCCCACGACTTCCGCTTAGATCGTAGATCCACAATCGCTCCCCAATGCGTGAGGCGGAGTGGGCAGCACCGGGCGCAGGGCCAGCACCGGGTGGGCCACGTCACATCCCAGAACCAGTGTCTGCTCTGTGTGGGGGGGGCACGGTGCCAGCCCCCAACCGCACGAGGCTGGCTGAGTGCTTTGCATACAGTGGCTCCTGGTGCCAGTACTAATGAGAGTAATGCCTGCCGGGCACAGAGGGTCGCAACTCCGGGTCCAAAGCATCCGCAGGACCCCACGTCATTCATCCCCAGATCCTCAAAGCCCCTGCAGCGCCCGGAGCGGCAGCCGCACGGCAGAGCCCACCGCTCCCTTCACGAGCACGGCTCCTCCTCACCACCAGCCGGGCCAGCCTGGCCCTTTACCCGTGTCCAGAGGGCGAAGAGGCCCAACAGCAAGGGCACCCATTCTACCACACTGTGCCCGGGCAACCAGGGCATCAGTGTCTCTGAGGGGCGGGCCCCAGGGGCCCCAGCTCCCTGGGACACTCTGCCCCCAAGGACAAGGGCTGTGTCTCCCCAGGGTTCCGTGGGGAAGGGCCTGGTCTGCGAAAGTGGGGGCACGTAGCTGGTCCCCCCAGCAGAGGATGGACAGGTGGGACAGGTGCCATCTGCATGGGGGGGGCACCTGAACTCAGGTGCAGTTGCTGTGCTCGACAGCAGACCCCAGCACCTGTGGGCGAGGTGGCAGCCACACAGAGGCTGTCCCCGCGGACCTCCCCGCCCAGCCGCTGGGCTGCCCCGGCACCCTGTGGCGTTAGCCCCCAGCCCGCCTTGCCGTAACGGCCTTCACCCATCAAGGCTGGGCCACTTGCTGCACCCTCCTGACGACACGGACAGGTGGCAAAGCTGAGCCAGAGAAGGGCTGGCCACTTCCCTAGGGTCACAGTGCTGGTGAGGCCGGTGGGCCTGCAGAGGCCTGACCTGCGGTCTGTGTCCGGACTTCCTGCTCCTCGTGCAGAAGGCTCCCTTCTCCAGACGGGCCCTCAGACCCCGAGGGAGGCACAGTGCACACTCACACCTGCACGCACCGGCACCTGACACCGGGATGAACCAGGTGAGCGGGTCATAGAGGAGAGCGGGTCAGACACGAGAGCCGTCATACAGGTGAGCGGGTCAGACAGGTGAGCGGGTCAGACACGAGAGCCGTCAGACAGGTGAGCGGGTCAGACAGGTGAGCGGGTCAGACAGGTGAGCGGGTCATACAGGAGAGCGGGTCAGACAGGTGAGCGGGTCAGACAGGTGAGCGGGTCAGACGGTGAGCGGGTCATAGAGGTGAGCCGGTCAGACAGGTGAGCGGGTCATACAGGTGAGCGGGTCAGACAGGTGAGCGGGTCAGACGGTGAGCGGGTCATAGAGGTGAGCCGGTCAGACAGGTGAGCAGGTCATACAGGTGAGCGGGTCAGACAGGTGAGCGGGTCAGACAGGTGAGCGGGTCAGACAGGTGAGCGGGTCAGGCAGGTGAGCGGGTCAGACAGGTGAGCGGGTCAGACAGGTGAGCGGGTCATATAGGAGAGCGGGTCATAGAGGTGAGCCGGTCAGACAGGTGAGCAGGTCAGGCAGGTGAGCTGGTGCTGTGCTGTGAGCCCTAACAGGCCAGGAACTACCTGCAGAGTCTCCTGGATGATTCAACAAATCGGGGTCCCCCTCAACCGCAGCCACTGCAAGCCAAAATCCACACGGGCTTGCCCCATGTCCCAGCGCCAGATGTGGCCAGAAGCAGGAATCTCAAAAATACTACATGATGGGGGTCTTCAGCCCCCTCAGGAGAGAGCCATGGTAACCCCCCTTAGCATGGCTGATCACATTCCAAGAGGCTAAGCAACCCGCCCACGGTCACCCCGCTAGAAAGCAGGAGATGCCGGACTTGAGCCCGGACGAGGGGTGGCCACAGGCCTGAGGCCACAGGCCTGAGGGGTGGCCACAGCCCTCAGCAGGGTCTGTAAATGTCCCTCCCCGCTGCCCCTGGGCCCTGTGTCAGGGCCTGGAGGGTGCAAACCCCTTGTACTGGAGACAGGAAAGTAGACAGGTCCGTGCACAGGGGGGGGGGGGAGGGGGGGACGGGGGATGGACACATTTACGGACCCTGCTGAGAACTCACTTCTCTGCAGAACACACGTCTCTAGAACGACCCATGGTCCCACCAGCCGAGCGTGAAGCCTCTCGTTACCAGAGAGCAGCTGAACCAAACCCCCGCAGAAAGAAGCCTGTTCTCACGCAGATGCCCCTCCCCCCGGGAATGTACTGGGACCACCTGGCTCGGTGGCAGGGGCTACTCAGGGGTGTAGTCACAGTTTCCAGAATACAGCGGCTGGTTTAGGGGCTGACAGCCCCGCAGACCCAAAAGGCAGGACACTCCTTCCCAGGACATGCGGAGGGCTGGCCCCAGGCCTGGGGACTCCAGGGGCGGCACTGAGGACCCCAGCCCAGCCTCTCTCTTCGGTAGCAGAGGGGGTTCTCCCTGGTGGGGAGATGTTATCCTTAGAGGGGTTCCCTGGGGCTCAAGCCTCCTGAGAGGACAGAGCCAGCCGCCTGCGTGGCCCCAGGACAGCAAGGTCCCTCCCTGACACAAGCACTGCCCTCCTTTGGAGTGGGGGACGTGGGGAGCCGTCTGCCAGGCCCATTCTGTGGGAAGTGACCCTTCACCCCCGAGGAGCCCTCAGGAACTCCTGCAGAAACTAATTGCCTGGAAGCATAAACAACACGCCCCAGGGACTGGCCAGGGTGGGGACAGCCAGCGAATTGAGGGCAAAGCAGGCCCTCACTCACCATGCCCAGGGAGGGGTTGCAGGGAAGATGCCAGGTTTTCAGAGATGTGGGTGGGCAGCGAGCCTCAGGGAACGAACTGGTGAACCCACCTCTCTATAACCAGCCACTGCCAGCCTCCCCCCCACCCCCCAACACAGCCAGAAGAGGCCATGAGAGTCCACTCGGCCTTTCGGAAGGACCACCACCAGGGACCCTCCCTGAATCACAGGACCCCCGATTGCAAGAGCAGAGCGATGGGGCTCAGGGCAGTGGGCACAGCGGCCAGGGCAACAGGAGAGTGCTCGTCACATCCTGCCAGCCTTCCCTCACTCTCCTGGGGTGCGCCCATAAGCTGGGGGAGGTGGGGGGAGCCCCTGTTGAAAGATGGAGGTACGGAGGCTGGAGAGGAGGCAACTACCGAAGGTTACCCCAGGTGTGGAGGTGACAGAGTCCCCACTGCCTCTGCTTCTCCCAGGGCATCTGAGGCACCGGGGACCCCCAGCTCCTTGCCCAGGACGGGCCCTGGGTGCAGGCGGGAGGGGGAGGCGAGTGTCTGAGCAGCCCCCTGCCCCTGCAGGTAGAGACCCCGGCGGTGGGCTAATGAACAAGCACGCGGAGAGGAAGCAGCTTCCCCTCTTCCTCAGTGGGCAGCTCCCCCCCCACCCCCCCGCCCACACCACTGGGATCTGAACGAGATCAGTGCTACAAGTTTGTTCAGCCCCAGAGGCTGTGTGTGCGGCCAGACCCGGGCTCAGGTCCCGGCCTGTGGTCACCCCTCTGCGCATCAGGGTCTCGCCTGAGAAAGGATGAGCATGAGCGTGTCGTGGGGTTCTAGTGAGACAGCCTGAATGTCTGACAGGCTTCCTCATCCCTCACCACCCCCCGATGATGCCTGACACCCCCACCCCTGCGCCGGGCTTCTGCACAAATCCCGTCCCATCAGTTTAACCACAATCCCCTCCCCGCCTGCCATCTCCTCTGGGTCACTCCCCAGCTCCAACCCCCTCCTACTCCCAGACGACCCCCCACACACACACTTGCTCGTGAGGTCTCCTTCCCCCCCACATCAACAGCCCCGAGGACAGTCTGATTTTAGGGCTGTCCCTGCTACCCAGCTTTGGTTGTTTCTTGACAGATGGTGGTGGCAGCCACACAGTAAGGTAGACTGATGCCATGGGACCGTGTGCTTTCGCTGCTTAGAAGGCAAGCTTCATGTTACGTGTATTTAATCAAGATACACACAAGTATGTCTGCCGGCCCGTCGGCTCTGAGCAAAAGGCTGGAACGTGCTCCCCTCCTCCTAGCGGGCCCAGGGAGGGCCCCACGCGACGGGCTGAGTCACCTAGAGCAGGTCCCGTGAGAACCACTGCACCCGTCTGTCCGTCCGGGAGTCCGGGAGACCAAGGGAGGCTTCTCAGGCGCTCCCACCTTGAGTTCCAGCCTCACTGCCGCAGAACGAGGCCCACGCCATTCCTCCAAGTGCCAGCGCCGGCAAACCCACAATCTACCCCAATTAGCATCACGAGCTGGAGCTAATTCCCTTATGCCAAAGGAATGTCATCCCATCAGCTGGCTTCGAGCTACTTAACATCTAACTTCCAGACCCGGAGAGAGGTTGCCACGAGCGAGCGAGATTAATTGTACGCACACACCGTTTAATATTTCCCCCTGCACACAAACAGAAGT
Source organism: Rhynchonycteris naso (assembly GCA_037038555.1). Lineage (NCBI taxonomy): Eukaryota > Metazoa > Chordata > Mammalia > Chiroptera > Emballonuridae > Rhynchonycteris > Rhynchonycteris naso. The sequence goes on along the minus strand of CM072996.1, from coordinate 3,088,190 downwards.
GACACTTCTCCCAATTAAAGACCGCCAGGGCCCTGGTGCGATGGTTTGTCACTCAGCAAGGAGACAGCCCCGGCATTTAAATGAAGTGACTCTTGGGAGTCTGTCCCTGCTGAGCACCACACAGGAGTCAGGCCTGGGAGCCCCTGGGGGGAACCCCGGGAAGAAACTACACCCCACGAGGTGCTTCGGCAGGTGAAGGCATGCGCATGGGCTGAGCTGAGGGGTGACACCAGCGTGTGAGCCAAAGACGGAGAGACTGGGAGAGACCTTCCTGCCACGGCGTCGGGAGGGCTTTGACCTTGAACCAAGCCCTGTGCAACCACAGGGTGCAGTCTCTGCCTCAGTTTCCCTGTCTGTAATAAAGAGACACCCACTCACCGTGGCTGTCGGGACTCGGCAGTGATGTCTGCAACGGGCCCGGCGGTGTGAACACACCTGGCTTCCCAGCTACTGAGCAGGCTCCTTCCGTTCCAGAAAAACAGAGAAGGAAACCCCAAGAGGGGGGAGGGACAGGAGGTGAAGTGTCCCCACATGTGGCAAACACAACTGGCCACTCCAAGATCACCTACTCCCTCTCCCATGGGAGATGAACTTCAGATGGGCACAGGGCCATCTGGCCCAAGACCCTACTTCCCGTCCCCACCTGCAGCAGAGAGCAGCCTCATAACCACATCCGGACGGCGAGCGGGTTGTGAGGAAGGCCCCTGCTCTTGAGAAGAAGAGCTGCCTCTCCTTATTCCTCCCTGATGTATGGAATGTGGGCGCAATGGCAGATGCTGAGCAGCCGCCCTGCACCATGAGGCGGTGGCCCAGGGGGGCAGCACAGTGAGGGGACGTTTGGAGGCTGAGCTGCAGGGACCATGGCACTAGGAAGGGAGAGGTGTCCGGCCTGTCCGGCGACTTTTCTAGGATCTCCCGTCTCAGCAGCCGCACCCACACTGCTGCCAGCCGTGTCCGGCTTCCCCAGCCAGCAAGGACTGGGCGTCTTTCACACCCAACGTACAAACATCATCACATCTTTTCATATTCATTTGGGCATTTTCTGGCGAGGGGAGTGCAGCGGAGGGAGAGAGGAAGGGGCCCTGGCAGGACAGGACCGGAGGGGATTCTTCCAACAGGGCACCCCGAGACCACCAGCCCGCCCTCCTGGAGTCTAGAGCCCAGACTTGCCTGACCTTCTCTCCCCCAGGGTTCCCCGGGGCTCAGCCTGCCCATGGGCTCGGTCCAGGTGGCCCAGAGGCCAAGGGAAGGCTGCTTGTCCTCCCATCGGTGAAGAACATTCTGGACACAGTGCAGATACCTCCCGCCAGGACGGGTCCTCTCAGATCCACTGGGAACCAGAGAAGAAATATGCGGGAGGAGACAGGCGTGGCCTTAAGAACAGGAGCTGCGTTGTGAGACGCCCATCACCCTGTGCCCCAGACACGTGACTCCAGCGGTCCAATGCTCAGCGTCCTCACCCACGATTAGGGCACAGCTGGGTAACAGAGGGAGGCTGGCTGACCCTGGAGGTAGAGCAGGGGAGTAGGGGTGGGGTTGTTGCTGAGGAGGATGGCTGCGGGGGAGGCAGGAGAGAGGGAGGGCTTTGGGGAGGTGGAGGGAGGGAGGAAGACGAGAGACCCCGTGGGAGGACCTGGCTGGGGGCAATGGGCTGCTCAGGTGGCAGCGGGGTGAGGCCACGTCTCGGGCTGAGTGTACGGGGCTGGGCGGCCTAGACTCGAGGCCACCGGGGCTCACAGGCTGAGGCAGTCTGCGCACTGGGAAGTGTCCTCGGAACACAAACAGGTCTCTGTTTATTTTGGAATAAACCTGGACAGGAGGCCGGGACAGGGGAGGGAAAGCGGACACCCATCTGAGAAGGCTTGCACTGCAGTCCACAAACACACAACTCGAATACACGGGGACAGAATCAAGTCATCCAAGGTCACTCAACAAGGGGACCCTGGGGTCACGAAAGCCAGACTTAAGAGAAACCCAACCGGCTGATGCCATCCCCACCGCTGGGCAACGGAGCAGTCCTCCTTCCTGAGTGGACAGCCCGAATGAGAGACCCCAGCCCGGAATGGAGGCACACGGAGGCCGCCTCGGGGACAGAGGAGGACAGGCACCCAGGACAGGACAGGCTGGGACAAGAGCAAGCAGAGAAGGGAGCCACACAGGGAGCAGATCCCAGAGGGGCTGGTGCTGAGGCTGCCGGGAGACCAGCCCGGGGCCCTGCTCCGCTGAGCAGGAAACTCGTCTCAGCTCCTTGGAGGAGGAAGGGAGGAAAGAAAAGACCCACCCGTGCCATGCGGGACGTGCCCAGCTGGCTCCCGGCTCACGTGGCTGCGGGTCCTATCTCCAGGTGACGGCCTGCACGGTGTCGGACAGAGACACGGAGGAGCCACGGGGACGTGGCACAGAGCGGGGATGTGGGGACACGGGGAGAAGACGGCCATCCACAACCAGGAGAGAGGCCTCCAGGGAACCCACCTGACACCTCGATGGGGGGGCTCCCGGCCCCCGGACTGTGAGAGAGCATTTCTGCGTCTCAGCCCCCGTCTGGAGTGCTCTGTCCCGGTCGCCCTGGGAAACACCCATAGGAGGCCTGTGCCACGTGGAAAGTCTGCAACAGTGGAGAAGCTGGGACCCCCATTTCCACAAAGCCACCTCGCATGTGCCTAACGCCTCCAGGGGGGGCAGTGATTCCGGTGGGCACCTTGCAGAGCACCCCTCAGGGTGCCAAATCAGGCCCCACTGGCTCTGAGCACCTTCCTCTCCAGGCTCGGCAGTTGGCCCGCTCAGGGCCCTGCGCCCACCCCACACCAGGACTTACTCCAGGCTCTCAGCCTGTCCCCCAGAACCCCTCGTGGTACCCAGAGCCGGGCACCCAGTGGCCCTCAGAAAACAGTGCTGAACGGACAACCACATGAGCTCTACCTGCCCCACACACCTGCTCACCAGGAGGCTTGTCCCCCAGAGCGCCCTCCAGAAAAGACGGGCCCCCCAAATACCAGCCCCCACAACCGTTCTCGGGCCACCAAGTCCTCACAAGTCTTTTACTTTTCCAACATCCAAGCATCTCTGGGGGAGACATGCCGGTCCAACCCGGAGGACTTGTTTTTGGAAAGAGAGGCGCAGAAGTTGAGCACGACCCTACTCAGCATCCCTCGGGTCAACCTCACACGTGTGGGCCTCGCTGGGAGAGCCTGCGGCCACCCACGTACTCCCATCGTGTGAACTCAACATCCAAGCTGGAGTGCGGGGTCCCGGGGGGGGGGCACGGGGACCGGAAGAGCCCAAGCTTAGAGATGACAGTATGGCACGCGTTCGAATAAACACATGGTATGAATTGTGAACGGAAAAGAATGATTTTATAGTCGTGTTACTTGTATCACGTGCCTTCAAAGATATAAATAAACTAGCAGATCAATACTTCAGTAAAGTGTGACTCTTCCGTCGACCCCTGGAAGCTCATGGAATCGTGCCGGGCCAGGAGAGATCAAGTCCTCTTACTGGGAAGAGGGTGGAATCCGCCCCGTGTTCTGAGCTTCTTCCTCTCAGGCTGCACCCTGCACCACAGCAAGCATGGAGCCCCAAGCCGACCTCTGCTACTACAGGGGTAGGGGTCTCCACCTCACACAGCTCTGTCCTGCAGGGGCGTGACTCCTCTAGGGAACCGGACACTCCATGCTCCTCCTAGATGTTCTAGGGCAGGGGCGCCCACACTGTGTCAGCCTGCGAGCTACTTATAAGATGACCAAGTCAAAATGATCTACCTACAATAAAAATGCGAAGCATAAATGTATTTCTTCTATATCATCACTATTTAAGTTACTGTTATTACTATTTAATATTGTGTATTCTTCTTTCACCTTTCTCCTTCTCAGCTCTCTTTTCGGAGGAAAGTCAATGTCATAGTTTTTATGAACAGTCCGAAAAAGCCGCTCCACCTTTCCCTGCTTTGGAATAGCAATGGCACACAGACAGATGAGGCAAACGCACTTAGAATATGACATAGTGAAAAAAATCCCCTCCCATTCTGTGTGAAAGTGGAAGGTTTTAGGCTTCTTACTCGGACCAGCTACGGCACTCATTTTTATACCCTTTGTTGTATTTAGTTTAAATAAATTGAAGGCTAACTACGCAGCAATGTAACTGAACAAGTTAGCGCGGTTTAACGCGCATGCATAGGGTGTCAAAAGTTCAGACGTCCGATTGGCTGCCCTGTATGCCAATCAAAAGACAAATGTCTTTTTAATGTCACGCAATCTACCCACACTTCCTTCCCGATCCACCAGTAGATCGCAATCGACGTATTGAGCACCCCTGTTCTAAGGGCTTGCAAAAGCAGAGGATCATCCCAAGTCCTCCCCCTCAAACCTCAACCCGACGACACATCAACAAAAGTGACGATCGAGGCCTCATTTTCTGAGCTCCTGTCTTCCGGGGTCCCAGGGAATTCAGACCAGGAAGAGTCTCTTCTGACCTCCAACCTCGCGGACGTGGGCTAATGCCCACCCTGCGGGCGGCGGAGGCATCTGCAGGAAACCAGACCTCAGGATGTGCCCAGCACAGAGCGGATCCATCCCGGCCTCACGCAGGGAGGCCGCACACTTGCTCCGGGGGGGTGGGGGGGGCATGAACCGGCTGGCACGGTGGGTCCTAATGAGGAGAGTCCATTCACCCCTCCTGCCCTGGGCCGTAAACTGCTTGACTTCGGACAGGGACGGGGCATCTACAGGCACCGACGTGTGCCAGACATCGACTTCAACGAGTGCCATCCTTGCCTCTCTCACTGACCTCTCACGGGGCCCAGGAAGGAGGACACAGGCATCACCCTGCCAGGGGAGGAACTGAGGGGGGTGCCCTTATGGGCCACACAGTCCCCCTGGCAGCCCTGCCTCCTACGTGGGGCCACCAGGTGCTGGGTCTGCAGCCAGGACACTCCGTCTTTCCCCCACGTTCCCACCTCAGGGTCCCTTACTGCCTGTCCCTGGGTATTGGCAGCAAAGGTTTGTCCAAGGCGCTGAGTCAGGCATTTGGAAGGGCCCAAGAAGCCCACCTCCCCTAAAGAGCCACCCCCAGCACTGAATAGTGGAAAAGCCCTCTCTGGGCCTCAGGATTTAAACCATCTACTTCACCAAGGGACCGCAAAGACCTTCCTGCACTAAGAGTCAATACTTGCACCCAGGGAAAGGAAGGCTCTGTTCCTCCACCCTCCTGCGACCTGTCTCAGGGTGGCCAGTCAACGAGGTGCATGGGGTGTGTCCTGGCTTAGCTCTGGGGACATCCACACCCTGTCACCCAAACCCCCTTCAACCAAGGCACAAAATGCAACTCCACAACACAGGGGAGATGCCCCCTGCCCAGCACCCAAACCCAGAGGGGCCCTGCCACCACCACCCCCCCACACACACACACACACAGCATCTACTGCCTCGTTCAACTACCAAAAGCTCTCCCATCACCGGGCGCAGCCAACCCAACCAAGCCACCTTCCGATTCCCCCAGAGCCCCATCCTCCCCGTGCCCCCTCCAGGGCAACTGAAAACCTTCCACGTGCCATCCCAGAGGCTGGTCGCCACATCCTTAACCGCTGCTCCGAGTTCAGGCTGACTTGGGGCAGACACAGGACTGAAGGTGCCCCCCCCCGCCCCCCCGCTGGCCTTGGCGACCAGAAGAAGGTGGAGACGCTCTTGAACCCAGCGGGCCCAGCAAAGCCCAGAGACCAACTGACTCGGTCACCAGGTGACAAACTCCAAGCTTGCCCATGTCGCCGAGCCGCCTCACCCCCCCCCCCCCCGCCCGGGGACAGGTTGACGGGACAGGAGAACGCCACGGCCGGCCGGCTGCGGCAGAATTGAAACTGATGGATAGACCCTGGAGGGGACGCTGACATTTCCTACTTCCCGCCGCCACCCTCGTAAATCAATTCTGCGCCCCGCGCCAGCTTTTGTAAATAAATGCCAGGCTTAATGAGTTTGGAAACCACCAGAATGAAAGTGACAAAGGGAAGGACAGTCATGGACAGTCCCCGAGTATGCAGCTGCTCGTGGAGGAGGAGCACGCGGCCCAGCGGGAAGGGGGGCTGTCCACGCCTCCCTGCCAGCCCCCCTTTCTGTGTACCCAGAGAGCGGGCTCATCACCCCTGTGCTGCGCAGTGTGGCGACCCTCCCTGTCACTCGGGAGGTGGGTGAGGGGGAAGAGGGAGCCCAGGACCCACAGAGGGAAAGACGGGGAGAAAACAGCCAACCTAAAGCCGGAGCCTACCTCGCCCTAAGGCATCATCCACCCTGGTGGGTACCCCGTCCTCCCCCCGACCCCCGAGACCCTCTGCTGGTGTGTGTTGACAGGCACACCCTCCTCGCTGGCCCCCCCATCTCTCAGACCGACCCTCCCACCCTGACACCCCAGGCCAAACGAGGCCCCCACATGGTCTACCCCCAGCTGGTCCCCGGCCCCCACAGCACAGTGCTGCTGCGCGGGCACCGGATCACTGGTATCTCCTCCCCACGTCGCACCCCCCGAGGGCAGGGCGCATGCAACACATATGACAGATTCGCAAACACGTGGGATTAGCCACACCCTGTAAACTAAACCCGAAGAGGCCCGGAGAAGCACAATGGTGGATGTTTAGCTCCTCTTCCCTCCCCTCTCCCTGACTCTTGTCCCATGTGCCGTGGCCATCTCTAAAACCTGCTGTGGTCACAGGAAGGCACAGATTAGGGAAATGGTTTCCACGGGACAGAACCCACCCCGAAGAGGGGCCAGGGCAGTATTGAGCATTCCCCTCAAAGAACAGGGACAGACCCCGGAGGGAACAGTGCCCCCTCCCCAGAATCGTACCAGGATGGTGCCCAGAAGGAACCCCAGAGGAGTCCCGGGGTGTGGGTAGGCTCTGTGCAGGGCGGTGTCCCCTGGGAAGGGACCGGGACCAGCTGCGTGGTCTTTCTCTTTCCACACCAGCTGTCCTGCAGCACAGGACCCGCGTGTGGACAATGGGGTGCCCGTGGCGGACCTCCCCGGGCAACGATCCTGTGTTATCTTTCCTGTCCCTGCCACTGTCTCACTGTCCTGGTCGTAGGCTTATTCTTTTATAACCTACGTGTCTCGAGAGCCACCCCGAATACTTCGTGCAGCAGGAGGGAGGCTCCTTAGTGAATTACTGAGCCCCACCTTCTCCCAGAAGCCGCATCTGATCTGGCCCGCGAGGCGACGATGCACCTGCTTCCACAAGGAGGCTCTAGCTAACGCGTCCCCAAAGACGAAAGCCGTGGTGGGCAAAGCGGGAATTACTGGCGAGGAGCTCCCTCCCGCCCCTCAGTACAGTGCCAGAGACGCTCCGCCGGAAGGAACGCCGGCCCCCAGCTCCGTTCCCAGTGCCCACAGTGGAGCACCACAGACATGGCATCTCCCGGAGGCCGCGAGGGCTGCGCACCAAGACCAAGGCCTCTGTGGAAAAGTCTGGAACCTCTGAACACAATGGCTCAGGACGATGGGAAGGGCGGCAGCTGCAAGTCACGTCGGAAGCCCCGAAGAGGGTGGCGGGGGGGGTGGGAGGACCACGTGGACGGCTTTTCTGGTCCTGGGTCCTCTTGAGGCAGACACATCCACTCCCCTGCATGACGGAAGCCCACGTTCGACCACAGGACCACGCCACTCGGCCACGCTGAGCGTGCAGCCTCCACGGCTCCAAGGACACCACGTGGTCGGGGCCCAGTCCCCACTAAGGTGACAGGCGAGGTCACCGTGGCCCAGCCAGCAACTCCATCCCAGGATTCCAAGACCAGCAGCCTTCCACAAAGTGGGTCGGGGCACTGGGAACACAGGCGCAGGAGGTAACCTGCACGGAGGAATGTCGGGCCACGGAAATGAACTCAGAGTTACAAAGCGGCCACGTATTGGCCCGAATCCAGGCGTCGGCAGCAGTTGGTGCCGCGTGACAAACCTGCCTGCTTCTTCCTGGCAGGGGACGCGCTTTCTGAAAATGGTTATTGAATCGTTCTGACAAACCGTCTCCCGAGGGAGGCAAGTCGGCCCTGGGAGGCTGCGCATCCGCCTTTCTTGTGGGGGGGTGGGGGGTGAGGGGTACCTCTTCAAGCTTCCGGGCTGAGTTTGAGCCCCGGCGCCCACCAGTGGGTTCAAAACCCAGCTCCTCCGCTGCTGAGGTGTGGACTGTCCTGTTCTCTCTTGTACTCGACTTGGTCGAGGGTGGGGACATAGCTGGGAAACTGCACTGGGAGCTCGGAGTGGGACGGGCCAGGGAGGGGCGCACCTCACCCGTCTGTGTTCCGCCGGCCAGTCCATGGCCCCATGCGCGTGTCTGGGAGATCTCTGCAAATGTTGTCTGGCTGTCGGCCCACCCACTCGGCAATAGCGCCCAGCACAGGTCAGCACTCAGTCAGTGTTAGCAAGGTGGGGGAATGTCCACAAAGCCAGCTGGTGACAGGGCTGTCCTCCCCATTCCTACGTCCACCAGAGCTGCGCAGACAGACCAGACGCCCCGACGGGGCCAAGAGGAGAAAGCCTGGCAGACGATGAAAGGCAGACAGGTGCACTGGGCCGGAGGAGACCCTCAGACCCGCCCCTTCCTCTCTTCCTCCAAAACGTTTCCTGAAGATTGTATATCTATCTACTGACGTGCCGTCTTTATTCCCAGACATGCATTCTCTCCAAATTCTCTGTGTGCACCCACAGGGATGAGCCTACAGACCCAGGCTCCCTCCTGAGCTCAGCAGCTTGCAGGGCGGGGACAGCTTGGTGGCCTCCCGTCCTCCATCCTCACCTTCAGCCTCACCAGGGACAACCCAATACAAAAGACTACAAATCCCAGGCTCCCCTCTAACTACATGAGGCCATGTGACTACCATCCAGACAATAAGAAGTGTCCAGTGGAGCCCTGGCTGGATGGCTCAGTGGATAGAGCGTCATCCCAGCATGCTGAGGTCACAGGTTCAATCCCTGGTCTGGACACATACAAGAAGCAATCAATGAGCCTGACCAGGCAGCGGCGCAGTGGATAGAGCAATCGGCCTGGGTTGCTGAGGACCCAGGTTCGAAACCCCTAGGTCACCAGCTTGAGCGTGAGCTCATCCAGATTGAGCACAGGGTTGCCGGCTTGAGCATGGGATCATAAACATCATCCCAAGATCCCTGGCTTGAGCCCAAGGTCTCTGGCTTGAGCAAGGGGTCACTCGCTCTGCTGGAGCCCTCTGGTCAAGGCACATATGACAAAGCATCAATGACCAACTAAGGAGCCGCAACAAAGAAGTGATGCTTCTCATCTCTCTCCCTTCCTGTCTGTCTGTCCCTGTCTGTCCCTCTCTCTCTCTCTCTCTCTCTTTTGCCAAAATAAATAAATAAGTAAAAGAAGCAATCAATGCGTGCACAACTAAAATGGAATAACTAAGTGGAACAGTGAGTTGATAACTCACTCACTCTCTCTCCTTCTCTCTCTCCCCCTCCCCCCAAATCAATGAGAAAAAAAAATTTTTTAAAAGAAGTGAGCTTCTGCAAAATCTGCGTAAATTAGAGTCTGCTTCACACACATACACCCCCCATCTCCCCTCGAGAGGTGATGGCTGGAGCTCTCGCAGCCATTTTAGATCAGGACCTTGACGACTGATCTCCATGCTGAGGAAGGAGGTGGAGCAGAGACAGGAAGCACCTGTGTCCATGGCACCATCCCACCTGCCCCGCTCGGCCTCCCCCCTCCCCCCGCGTTTCCCTTAGGAGATAAGAGTCACCCGTACCCCCCCCCCCCGTGACTTCAGGCTCCCGTTGTGTCGGGGTTTTAGTGAAAAGCAGCCAAGTCCGTTCTCCCCCATGCAGGCTACCAGCTAGGTCTTCCGTGGGGAGGCACAGGACCAATGCGGGGCAGCATCCTGTAAGCTCCCTCACTTGACCCGAGCTGACCCCACTTTACAGAGGAGGGACCGAGGCCCAGTGAGCCACTTGTCCTAAGTCACCAAAACAAAACAAACAAACAACAACAAAAAAAAACGGGGGCAGGAAGTAGAGTCTAACAAGAGCATCCACAGGTACAAACGGGGATGCGGGGAAGTCAGACGAATGCCTGGGAAGGCCGTGGACGCCCCGAGACATCTGTGTGTCTGAGTCACTGCGGCCGTGGGACAGAGCCAGGAACAAGGCTCAGCTGGGAGGCTCCTGGCCTCCCGACGGTCACCGTCCCCGGCAAACGAGCAACACAGGCTGCAGGGAGTCAACTGGCCACGGCCACAGCACAGGTCTGCTCTCCACACCACATCAGCGCTTGGTGACGGGGATCTCTCCACACATTCCCAGGGGCTTGCTCCGGGCAGTGCTGTCCCACGGGCAGTAAGGCCCTGGGTCTGCCTGGCCCAGCGCGGGCGGCGGGAGCCACGTGTGGCTACAGAGCACTGGCAGTGCAGCTGGAGCAACTGAAGACGCAAATGTTTCATTGTTGCTCATGTACAACGACGATACACTGCACCCACTTACAGTGCCATCTGATCGGTTCTGACATATTTATTACCCAGGAAGCCGTCGACACAATCACGACAGCGAACACGTCCATCACTCCACACTAATCTTCGGTGACCCGTCCCCATCTACAGCCGATGTGGCTCTGAGGGCCCCATGGCCCGGCCCTCGGCCAACAGGCACCACTAGCTGACCCTCCACCCTGGCCAGCCTCCTGGCCTCTGTCACTCACACGCTACAGAGGCCACGTAAGAACATACGTGCTGCTCCCAGGGTCCCCATCACGACCACACCCAGTTCTCTCCAGCCCTACCCACGGCGGCCAGGAGCCCAGCTGTTTGCAGGCTGCACAAACCCCCTGGTTCCAAGACAAACTTTGCCTTGGGGGGCAGTCCCTCTTCCCCATTTCCTCTCCCTCCAGAGAGCTCCCTGCCCCCTCAGTCCAGCACGGGACACCCCCAGTGTAGTCCCCAGTGGTACCTCTGGACAACCCGTCCACCATCCACGGGGCACCGGGCTGGGACTCTGTTCTTATTGTTGGCTGCTTTCACGGGCACATGAAACCAAGTCACGGCCACATTGGGAACGGTAAGCTCACCGCCTGGTGCTCACCTGCACTGTTTCCCCACCGGGACACGGACAGAGCTTCCGGAACAGGGCGGCCAAAGGTGCAGGAATGCTCACCTGGTCACCTGTCACAGTAACCCTCGGTAACACACGGAGGCAGTGGCACAGGCCGCAGGGGCGGGCGTGGTGTCAGGGAACAGAGCCTGGCCCGACACGTGACACCGTAGGTACTCCGTCACAGAAGCAGGGACAGAGACCAGACTGCCTGCCCTCTCTCAGGGAGCAGGAGACACCCCCCTCCAAGGAGGTCAGAGCTGCCCTGCAGCACCTGGGCCCAGTACCCCCACCTTGAGCAGGAACCCCCCCCCAACCAGGTTCCTCCCACCCTGTCAGCCAAGAGCCCACTGAGAAGTGGGGTTTTCTGGAGTCAGGGGTGGGCCCGGCTCATGCTCCCGCCCAGGTGACACTGAAGGCTGCTCTCTGACAGGTGGAGATAAGACTTGCAGCACAGAGGCCGTGCCAGGGAGGTGATTCTCAGGGTGCCAGGGACAAGTTCAGACCCCTGGGCCCCATCCCAGACCTCCTGAATCACAATGCCCTGCAGGTGGGGCCCAGGACTCTGCATTTTTAAACAACACACACACACACACACACACACACACTTCTTCTGATGCCCACTGAGGTCTGAGAACCCTGGTTTGCATCCCTGCCCTATTCTCTCCCCAGAAGATACTGTAACTGACAGATCGTCTCATTCAAGTAACAATGTATATACATCTACATGCTGCCCCCTGTGGGACTTTCCTTCCCGACCACTCTCTTCTGCTGAGAAATGCCTCCTGAGCTAGTAACCGTCTCAAAGCACTGCCACAGCCTTGATGTCCTTTGGTCCCCACAGCAAAGCCTCAAGATGAGAGACGTCTGGTTGACGCCATAGGCCGTTCAGCTAGGTCGGGTCAACATTCTGGACCCTGTGCAGAGAGCCGTGCTCCCGGGAGGGCCTGCCCAGTGGTGCGCCTCCCCCCCCCCCTCCACTAATTCACGCAAATGGTCACGGCCACAGGGACACAGTCCTGGCAGGGGTCCTCTGAGAACACAGGCTCTGAAGCTGCGTCAGGGACACCAGGACAGCCGGACCGGGTCCCATCTTTGCTGAGCTGTGCCTTTAGGGTCTTCAGCAAATGATGTGCAAGATCTGAGGGGACCCAGGTGGCTCCCCAGAGGGGCATGGGCACAGCCTTCAGCATGGCATGACGACTGAGCCTCCAAGGCCAGAAGCAACAGTCGATTTGAGCTTCCTGCTTCCAGGGAAAGCGTGAGAGCCCCCTCCACACACACACACACACACACACCACACACCCAGGGCCCAGCCCCGCCCTGTCTCCTCGTGTGCTGGGTCTGTTTCTGTTTGGTGAGCCGGGGGACTGAACGGTTTTTTAACAGCTGTGCCCCAGAAAGAACCAGGCCCCCAGAAGGCCGGTGTGAGCGTGGGGAGGGAGGAGGGGCGCCCCAGGTGATTCAGAAACGGCTCCCCTCACCCCAACTCATTTGCTCATTCCACCATGCTCACGCACGGGGCGTGCGCCAGGCGCTGCCGGCTCCCAGGATCCCTCCCGGGATCCGGGCATGAACAAAAGACAGATAGATCCCTGCTTGCGCGGGACCAGCGCTCTCTAGGGAGGGTGACATCGTAAATTAATAAGGTAGTTCCCACAGGGCTCGGAGAGGGGGTGGTCAGAGCCGGGTGGGCAGGGCAGCAGACACCTGAAGGAGATGAGAGAGAGGGGCTACTATGCAGCCATCTGGGAAAAGTGGGGGTCCCGGTAAGTGCCAAGGTCCTGAAGGGAGAGCAGCCCAGTGGTGGATGGAGGGGCTGTGAAGAGGCCGGCAGAGCCGGGCAGGGTGACCACAGCCAGGTGGGCAGCGGAGAGAGCCAAGTGTCATGCGGGCTGTGACGGTCATGGTGAGGGCGCTGCTGATCCACTGGGCGCTGCGTTCAAAGCAAGCTGGCAGCGAGGTGGGTGTGGGGGGACGGCAGCAGACAGGACAGTACGGGAGTAACCCGGGTGGGAGACGGTGGAGACCCGACTCAGCCACCAGCAGGGGAAGTGGCTAGTGGCGGTTGATTTGGACAATTCAAGGTTCCTTAGTCTCAGCCCACGAACCATTGGGGCCAGATGGTCTGTGCTGAGGGGCCAGCAGCATGCCCCGTGCCGGGTTCTGACCATCAGCCACACATTTGCTGGGGCCCGGACAGGTCATGGACGCCAAGCCAGGTTTGCTGATGGACCGTGTGGGCCTATGAAGGCAGAGTGAGGTACAGCTGAGTTCTGGTCGGGACCAGTGGATGAGGGGCCCGGGACGCAGGGACCCCGCTGCTGCCACTGCTGATGCCCAGTCGGCTGCCAAGCACCCAGAAAAGGGGCCTGGAGGAGACCCCATCCCAGGGAGAGTGTCAGCTCTGCAGGGTGGAAAGGACGCAGCAGAGAGCTGACCAAGCATTCAGCACTGTGGAGGGGCAGAGACAGAGGCCTGGACAGCATGCATTTGGACAGAGGGACCAGGGCTGCAAGGACAGACAGTCCATCCAAGTTTAGTCGCAGAGGCCCCTGGACACTTGGTCCACACAGCACACAGAGGGCCCTCGACGCACCACGGCTCCTGGCTAGCACAGCCTCCTGTCTCCTCGGGCAGCTTCCTTCCCTGCCCCACACCACCCAGGGGAGGCCGCCCAGCCCCAGCTCCTGCAGCTGATCCAGGACCCCACCCGCTCCTCACCTCCGCCCTGCTCACTGGCCGTGAATGAAAGCACAGTGCCCAGCGGCAGCTAGAGACACTCATCAGTTTCTTCCTCTCCCCTCCCCTCAGACACATCTTCCTCCCGTGTCCCTCGGGACCAGAACCCGCTGGCAGGGCCACAGCCAAGAGAGGAACACAGGGTGATGCCAGCCGGACCCTCCAGTGGGGTTTTGGGAAGAACGTGGCCGTTCTCAGGACGGCCCGCCTGCCGGAGTCCCCATAAGCCACAGCCTGGGGTGGCCAGCCACTTTAGCTGTTGCGGTGAAATCCTGAAACTCACACCGACAACCACCCTAGGACAACTCAGATCCTCATCCCTGGGAGGCAGAGGCGGACTGAACAGCAGGCGCACCGGGCGCACGCCCTGGGCCCCGACTTCCGAAGGGCCCTGCGAAACCCCAACTTGACACTTTTTTCTAATGTAAGGGGCCCAATATTTTCTTCTGCGCTCGGGGCCTCAACCGACCTTAATCTGCCTCTGCTGGGAGGCGGCGTGGGCTGTCCCACGCGGTCACAAAGGCCCGCGCCCCACAGGAGACAGAGCTCCCGTGGAACCCGGGAATGCCGCTGCCAGGTAGACACCGAAAGGCTCCACACAGGCGTTCACACTAACACCTGCACAGCACACAGAGGGTCACCACAGCCCCGTTCACCACGGGAGAAGTGCAAACGGTCCGGCATCCCTCCATGGAGGAAGCGCGAGGCAGGGTGAGGGATGAAGTTCGGGCACACCGCACAGCCGTGGACGCACCTTGAGAACATGATGCTACGTGGAGGAAGCCACGCACGGAAACCACGTACGCCTGGTCTCGCTTACACGGAATGCCCCGAAGAGGCAAATCCAGGGAGCAGGCGGGGGGGGGCGGGGGGGGACGGTAGCCAGGGGCTGGGGGCGGGGGAGGGGTGTCCTCTGAGGGCGACGGAAACGATCTGGAACCAGACAGTGGACATGGCTGCACAACACGGCGAGTTTAGTTGATGCCACAGAATTCACACCTGCAGCCTGACCGGGCGGTGGCACAGTGGATAGAGCGTCAGACTGGGACGCGGAAGACACAGGTTTGAAACCCCGAGGTCGCTGGCTTGAGTGCGGGCTCATCCGGCTTGAGTGCAGGGTCACTGGCTTGAGCGTGGGATCATAGACATGACCCCTATGGTCGCCGGCTTGAAGCCCAAGGTCACTGGCTTGAACAAAGGGTCACTCGGTCTGCTGAAGGCCCGCGGTCAAGGCACATGTGAGAAAGCAATCAATGAACAACTAAGGTGTCGCAACGAAGAAATGATGCTTTTCATCTCTCTCCCTTCCTGTCTGTCTGTCCCTATCTGTCCCTCTCTCTGACTCTCTCTGTCTCTGTTACCAAAAAAAAAAAAAAAAGTCACATTTGCAAGTGGTTAAAACAGTGCAGCCTGACCTGTGGTGGCGCAGTGGATAAAGCGTCGACCTGGGAACACTGAGGTCGCCAGTTCAAAACCCTGCATTGGTTTGGTCAAGGCACATAGGGGAGTTGATGCTTCCAGCTCCTCCCCCCTTTCTCTCTTTCTCTCTCTCTCTCTCTCTCACTCTGTGTCTCCTCTCTAAAAAAAATGAATAAAATAAAAAGAAAATTTAAAAAAAAACAAAACAAAACAGTGCACTTCATGCCGTGTGGGCTCAACCACCAAAAAGAGACGAAGGGAGAGAGAGAGGCCGCCACTCATTTCTTGACCTCTCTTGCTGGAGCCTTGTTCTCAACCAAAGATGAAGCAGAGAAGCGGGTCCAGGGCTTTGGAACAGCTGAACCCAATGCTGCTACCTCTCCTCCTGCTGCCAGGTCTGCCCTCCGCCTCGTGGCGTCAACGTCCTTCGAGGCCACGGGCAGCGCACACGTGTGAAGGAGATAAGAAGAGGCACGCAGGTGTTGTCTGTGAATCTTTTTTTTTTTAAAGGCTTATTTATTTTAGAGAGGAGAGAGGGGGAACGAGAGAGAGAGAGAGAGAGAAAGGGGGGAGGAGCAGGAAGCATCAGCTCCCATATGTGCCCTGACCGGGCAAGCCCAGGGTTCCAAACCAGCGACCTCAGCATTCCAGGTTGACCCTTTATCCACCGCGCCACCTCGGGTCAGTCTGTCTGTGAATGTTAAAGACGCCAGTGCTTTGGGAAGAGAGGCACGGCGGAGGGGCCCACAGCGTCACCTCTCGGTCTCCTTTCCCTCCCGTCTGAGGGGAAGGCCCCCAGCTCGAGTGCCCACGAGCTCGGGTGCCATCCAGAGAGTCTCCGTGGTGGGCACAGCGGAGCTACGGGTGAAGCCATGGCCACTCACAGCAGGTCTCCAGCTCCCGTGAGGGGGCTCCTTACGGATGTCCTTGTTCCCTGCACACGCACACCTGATAGTTCCAAGGGGGTGCAACATGCTCTGGTGGCTCCAACAGCCGACAGCCAACCCGCATTTCTCCCGGGGAGCAGTCACTACAGCGAGGAACGTCCTTTTCAAGAAAACGTCAGGTAAGGTCCTGGCTGGTTGGCTCAGTGGTAGAGCATCGTCCCAGTGTGTGGAAGTCCTAGGTTTGATTCCCGGCCAGGGCACACAGGAGAAGCGCCCATCTGCTTCTCCACCCTTCCCCCTCTCCTTCTCTCTGTCCCTCTCTCTTCCCCTTCCTCAGCCAAGGCTCCATTGGTTTGAGCGCATTGGTCCCCAGGCGCTGAGGATGGTCCATGGAGCCTCTGCCTCAGGCACCAAAAATAGCTCAGTTGCAAGCATGGCCCCACATGGGTAGAGCATCAGCCCCACATGGGGGTTGCTGGGTGCAGCCCGGTCAGGATGCATACAGGAGTCTGTCTCTCTATCTCCCCTCTTGTCACTAGGGAAAAACAAAAGACAGAAAATGCCAGATGAGAGGGACCTTGCCCACTCTGCAAAGCACCCTGAGGACACGAGCCTTCAATGATCCACGTGTCTCCGCAGGAGTCCACTGGCAACAGAGACCGCAGGACTCACATGAGACACATGCACACTCACGTGCACACACGCACACACACTACAGACAGATGCACACCTCCGTCTTCCCTTCCCCATGCCCGGCAGGAGGTGGGCGCAGGCCACAGCCAACCCCGGGGTGGGGGGAGGGAGGAGCCTTTTCCCAGCCGCCCCTCCAATCCTCACTGGGTTGTCACCTGCTTGGCGGAGAAGGCCGAGGGGCAGAGGGGAGCCAGCCTTGGTCTGCTCAGATAAGGAGAAATAAAGGAACGAGATGAGCTGCCAGCCGAGCCCACCTCCGTGCAGAATGCGGACAGCGACTCGTGCGGGAAGTCCCGCTCCCGGGGAGGAAACGCCGTGGAGCGAGGCAAGGTGGTGGGCGCAGACAAACACCGGGCGTGGCGTGGCAGGGCGCGGCCAGGACCACCCAGAACGTGTGCCCCACTCACTGCTCCGGGACTGTCGTCCGAGCCGGCGGGCAGGCGCTGTGCCGGATGGAAACGGGGCCCTCTGAGAAGGTGCAGGGGGGAAGTGGGGGTAACCTCAGTGGCCCCATGGAGAGGGAGCAGCGCGGGGTAGAGAGAGAAGAGGAAGGGGGGGAGCGGGTCTGAACAGGAACAAAACCCCACAACAGCTGCGTGAGCCCATCTCCCGACTGCACCTGGGCTTCCTGACACGGGCCAGGGTCCGTCACCCCACAAAGCAGACCGGCCACGCAAGGGGCAGGTCCAATCAGGACGGAAAGGAAGAGGCCCGGGTGCCGACGTCCGGCTGGTCCAACAGCACTGGCTGTGCGACGGGAGGCGGTCACTCTCCCCCTCTGGAGCCCCGGTGCCCCCATCCAGCACGGGGGCCTCGGGGCTGCTGCAAAGTCAGGGCTCATGAAAAATGAACGAGGAGGAAGAGGCCGCTAATCTCAAGGGGTTTTGCCCCCAGCGCCCCCACTCTGGCTCGTCTCCCTGCCTCCTGTCGCCCGCATGCCTCTCCACACCAAACCCAAGCCGGCCCCAGCCCGTCCCTCCGGGGGGCGGGGGGGGGGAACCGCTGAGGCACCAGTCTGAGGGCTCATTCATTCTTCTGAACCCAACACCTCTCTTCTCTTCCCTCGGGGGCCCCAGACCCTGTCCTCCCTTTCGAAGGGCCCAAGCTGTCTCTCTGTTCCCCATCAGAAGAACCCAAGCGGATGAACCCCTCAGCACAGAGACGTGAGTGGTAGAGCCTGACGAGTTAGTTACCCTGCATCAACAGGAAAACTCTCACGTCAAAGGAATGATTCTCTAATGGTGGAATGTCAAGTTGAATATTCTTTACGACCTATCAGAGAGCTGGAAACCTACCACGGAAGAAACAGAAAACTCTTTTTTCTTTTTTGCTAGCAGGGTGGTTTTTTTTTTTTTTCCTTTTTTCTTTTTTTTTTATGTTCACAAAAGATAGAGCTATCCTTTTTAGTAAATGGAAGACATATCATCCTCAGAGTGCCACTAGCAACTCAAACACAAAATACTGGTTCCTTTGAAATTATAAGCACCCCACAGAGGGGCATGTCTACACTCATTCAGACTGTGACTCTATGCCTGGCCCCCCCGCGGGGGGTGTCACTTATTCCCTGAGGCAGGTGTCACCCTGCCTTTCATGGATGAGCAAACACAGGCTTAGGGAGGGGAGTCATCTGCCCAGGCCTGGCACTTATTAAAGGTCTGAGTTCGTCCCGCCTCCTCTCCCAGAACAGAACACAAAAGACCCCGGAGCCACCTCACTGGTTGGCTCACCTGTAGAGCATCGGCCCGGCGTGTGGCGGTCCTGGGTTCGATTCCCAGACAGGGCACACAGGAGAAGCACCCATCTGCTTCTCCACCCTTCCCCCTCTCCTTTCTCTCTGTTTCTCTCTTCCCTTCCTGCAGCCAAGGCTCCATTGGAGCAGAGTTGGCCCCAGCACTGAGGACAGCTCCATGGCTTCTGCCTCAGGTGCTAGAATGGCTCCAGTTGCAATGGAGCAACAGCCCAGATGGACCAAGCATCACCCCCTGGTGGGCATGCCAGGTGGATCCTGGTCAGGCGCATGCGAGAGTCTGACTACCTCCCGGTTTCTCACTTCAGAAGAATACAAAAAAAAAAAAAAGAAGACCCCGGTGAGAGAACCGTGCAATGCAGACAGGGAAGGCTAGTTGGACCCTGTCTTCATTCATTCAAGCTGCAGGAACAAAATGCCACAGACTGGGTGAGGAAACAGCGTTTGTGGCTCATGTCCTGCGGGCTGAAAGTCCAAGGTCAAGGCGTGGGCAGATTCAATGCTGAGAGAGAGCTTCCCGGGTTCACCACTGCTGTCTTCTCACTGTGTCCTCACATGCTGAAAGGAGCCAGGGGGCTCTCTGGGGAATCTTTTATAAAGTCACTGATCACATTGTGAAGCTTCAGCTTCAGGACCGACTCAGAGCCCCCAGGCCTCGTCTCCAAAACCGTCACACAGGGGACTGGGTGTCAGCACATGAATTTTAGGGAGGGACACAAGCATTCAGTCTCCCGCAGCCCCACAGCTGGCTGGCAGAGATGGGGAGCATGAGGGAGGATGGACATATCCCCCCGCCCCCGTGAGCACGCTGGACCCCACCCGGCTGCCAGCCTACTCCTGCCTGCTGCCATGGAGAGCCATCCCTGGCCCATCGCGCCACCCCCATGCCCACGAGTGCTCCCAGACTCCCCTTTCCCGACCTCCTTCCGAAGGGCGTCAGCAATTCCTCATTTCCCTGCTTCGCCGACTCCCATTTTCCAAAGTGATTGAGATTCTAACACCATTAAAGATGATTTAATTTGCTTTTCCTAACGATATGCCCGCCGTTATTAGGACATCTCTCCTTTTCCACTTGAGAGGCATCGCGGGTGACTTCCTCCGGTTAAATTAATAGGGGAGCCGTCGGAAGCGGTGTGGCGGTGTGGCTGCCTGCGGCGTGTCTAGAAACCGGTTTTAAACGGAGGCGGGCGAGCGGGCAGAGAGACGAGAAAGGCAGACCGTCTCTCGCTTCGGTGTCTTAGGTCCGTCCAGCGATCTAGCCCATGCCCAGGGGCCGCCCCGAGCCACCATTTCTAGGCAGCATCGAGGATTCCGAGACGGAGACCGAGCGTCCAGAGGACACACTCCTCGGGGCACCTGCAAGCCACATCCTTCACAGCTTCGCGGGGCTGATGTAATCTGATGTAATGCTGATGCCCCTTTTTTGTAGATAAGATGACTGAGGTCAATGAGGGCCAGGAGCGTCACCAAGGTCACACGTTGAATGAACACGGAGGCAACACCAAACCTGGGCCTCCCTGACGCCATCCCATGCTCTTGCTGCTGGGACCCCACAGCCTCCGAAGGTCAGCGGTCACACACCCGTCTCTCCTCTCGTCCTGACCTGGCTGGACAGTCCGGCGGCACCGCCCCCACTCACTCGCAGGCCTCCCCGGACGCCACGTCTCTGCATTTCTGACATGTGCCCCAGTGCCACCACCACGGCACGCGGACACGCTTCCCCTGGGTTCTCAGGAGAACCCGGGGGTCGTGGCAGCTAAGCAGGAGGACCCAGTGGGACTCTGAGATCAGAGCCTAAGGCTCCAGGCCGCCATGCTCCGCGATGCGTCCCTAGGGCTCCCCCTGGGGCTTGCCCTGAGGCTGCACAGCCCTGGTGAGGGGCACAGGTACGCAGACTGCCGGCCCCAGTGGCCAGTTCAGCTGGCCAGGTTCCCAGGTCAAAGGCTGC
The DNA here is from genome assembly GCA_037038555.1 of Rhynchonycteris naso. NCBI lineage: Eukaryota > Metazoa > Chordata > Mammalia > Chiroptera > Emballonuridae > Rhynchonycteris > Rhynchonycteris naso. The sequence goes on along the minus strand of CM072996.1, from coordinate 3,067,687 downwards.
CCTCTGCGAGAGAAGGCACCAGGACACCGGATCTTTCTTGAACATCCCCCCTCCCGCCGCCTGGGAGGAAGGAAGGGCATGCAGCCATTTTTGCCACCAGCTAAAATATTTCAGTCTCAGATCAAAAAGGAATGCGAGCCGGAAATGGCACAGAGGCGGGAGCCAGGAGGATATGGTCTCTCTCGGGGAAACAAAACAAACAGTCCGCCCTTGGTGTCCCTGGGTGGAGCAAAGAGAGGCCTGTCCACCCTCCGCCCTCCGTCCCCTGTCCCTGAACGCGGTCCGGAGGAAGCCTTCTGCTGGCCCAAGACCAGGGGGCAAGTGTTCAGCTATGCTGGGCCCTGCAGGCACCAGTCAGCACTTTGCCTCTGTGCCTGGTGGTGTGCCAGGCCCTGCAGGGAGGCCACTGATGCCAGCCCAAGGTGCTACTGTGAACCAACCCTACAACCTGCCAGGAGCCAGCCCTCACTAACTCCCCACTGGCGGCCCCCTCCAGCGGTGAAAGCAGCAGCTCAAACAGGTACAGGGACCTGCTGTCGGTGGCTGGGCCCAGAGCCTCCTCCTGGTCAGCCCTGAAAAACTGTGCTTGGTCCGCCGATCACCTGGGCCTTGGGTTTAAGGGGCCAAGAGAGAGAAACCGCAAAACAGACCTGGTCCTTGTCAGGCCTCGGTGGGCCCCCTGGCACAACAAGGGCTCCGGCTGGAAAGATGGCTAAGATCAGCCACCCCCAGAACCTTTGCCTCCCAATATAGGCTAGAGCAAGCCAGAGCAGCTTCACAGAGGAGGTGGCACCGGACTGGCCCAAACCATGCCACTGGGTCTGTCCGTGAGAAGAGAGCCCAGATGGTTGGACAGAGATGCCCATGCCCCCTCTGCCTGCTGACCCAGCTGGGGAGGCCTGGGCACTCATGTCCACAGCTTCATAGAGACCACACTGCCACCAAGGAATGAGACGGTCATTCCTCCCCAGACGCCCGCCCTCTGAGCAGCCCAGGTGACAGCCAACCCTCAACACAGGGAAGCTTTGAGTTGCCTCAGCATTGGGGTGTTACTTGTCACCCCCTGAGCTCCTTCTGCTGCCTCCACACAGCGGGCAGATGCCACCCCACCGCCTGCTGATGACTGGCTGTGCCCTCCAGAGTGAAAGGTACCCAAACCGGGGCCCTTGAAGGTCATCACCCAGGGTCTCCAAGCACCCTGAACACATACCCAAACTGAACATACCCAATTCATAACTTCCCCAGTGGGTGCGCCTTCTTCTGTGTCAGTGAACCATTCTCAGGTGTGGATCAGAAATGCTCATTGGAGATGTAACGCATAATTAGCCTTTGATTAATTAAAAATGAGAAGACTAATTACCTAATAAATGCTGTTGGCTTCCTATGAATAATCTTTGGAAACGGGCACTCCTCAGAGAAGAGGGAAGGGAGGGCATTCATGAAGGTCCACGGAGGCCACAGCCAGGGTGTAGATCCGGCAGGTTCCCGAAGACCTCAGCCCCGGTGGCCCAGATACATGGGAGAGGTCACCCCTCCTCCCCTCACCCACTCGAGAGCAGGGGCGGAGGGGGTTCTGTCTGCTAACCACACTGTCCCCTGCACCTGCCCACAGCGGGCATTCCATAGTGTTTGTTGAATGACTAAATGACTGAATGAATGGCTTCTTCAGACCAGGGAATGTCCAGGAAAGCTGGGTCTCGCTCTAAGGAACCCGGCCTCCAGATCACCAGCCCAGACGCCCCAGGACCCGCAGCCCTGACCCTTGCTCTACACAGCCTCACAGACTGACATCACAGACTGACCTCAAGCTGCAGTGGGTGTTCCACTCTGAGCGCCTCCCTTCCTCCCACGTGACACTGAGCCAGTACAAAAGTCACCCCAGACCCTTCCTCCAGGTCTAAAGGGACCCAAGGGTGCTCACCTCCTCTGCACCCACCTGTACTGCACAGACCCAATGGACCAGAACCTGCACTGAGAATGAGGCCAGAATCAAAGGTGTCAACAGCCTCCGCACAATGTCCTGGCGCAAGGGGCCATGGTCACAGCCACCTCATTCCCAGGAAGGCCTCAACAGCCACCACGGTTACAAGGACGCACTGAGCCCAATACGACCACAGCCCAGGCCCAGGGCCCAGCCTTCCCAGGGGGGGATAGGAGTCGTTCCAGGCCTCACTGGACCAGTGGGACTGGCCTGGACGTCCCCCACCCCTCCCACTCGATTTTCTCATCTAGAGCCCACCCTGGGGAATGACTCTGACTTCGAGCTGGCCCCCGACCCGAGTTCCCACGAGCTCCTCTCACTCCACCTGCTCCAAGGTGAAGCCACCAGGAAGCCCAGGGACTAAGCAAGGACAAGCATCCACCGCTGAGTCACACAAACGTGCGCAGAGCCCATCGACCGAGACGCTCCACCTTCCTGGACACAAACCCACGAGGGCTGCATGCGAGGGTTGTTCCAGTGAGGTCTGCGGGCAGCGGGCAGCCTCACTGAGTCCCAGCCCCGGCCGGAATAGGCCTCTTTGGACCCACCAGCGGCTTCACTCCACACGGAGGGTCCTCTGCCTTCTGGGGCCCGGGGCCTCGGGAGGTGAGGGGCCTTAGGATCAGGAGTTGGGGAATACTGTAAAAGTCAACAAACAAACCCTTCCTTGCACACACGTGTCCCCAGCAGCCAGAAGGTGGAAACTGCTGCCCCCAGTGTCCCTCAGAGGGCGATGGGTAAACCACCTGTGCTCCATCCACACAATGGAGTATTTATTATTCAGACTTAAACAGAAACCGAGTTCTTACTTTTGGTCTATCACGGAGAACATGGAACCACCATGCTCGGTGACGGAAGCCAGTCACACACACACTCTCTCTCTCAGACACACACACTCTCTCTCTCAGACACACACACTCTCTCTCTCTCTCTCACACACACACACACACACTCTCTCTCAGACACACACTCTCTCTCTCAGACACACACACTCTCTCTCACACACACTCTCTCTCTCACACACACTCTCTCTCTCAGACACACACTCTCTCTCACACACACACACTCTCTCTCTCTCAGACACACACTCTCTCTCACACACACACTCTCTCTCTCTCAGACACACACTCTCTCTCTCAGACACACACTCTCTCTCTCAGACACACACACTCTCTCTCTCACACACACACTCTCTCTCACACACACACTCTCTCTCTCTCACACACACACTCTCTCTCACACACACACTCTCTCTCTCTCACACACACACTCTCTCTCACACACACACTCTCTCTCTCTCACACACACTCTCTCTCTCTCTCAGACACACTCTCTCTCTCTCTCACACACACACTCTCTCACACACACACTCTCTCTCTCTCACACACACACTCTCTCTCACACACACACTCTCTCTCTCTCACACACACACTCTCTCTCACACACACACTCTCTCTCTCAGACACACACTCTCTCTCTCTCACACACACACTCTCTCACACACACACACTCTCTCTCTCTCAGACACACACACTCTCTCTCTCTCACACACACACTCTCTCTCACACACACACTCTCTCTCTCAGACACACACTCTCTCTCTCAGACACACACACTCTCTCTCTCTCACACACACTCTCTCTCTCAGACACACACACTCTCTCTCACACACACTCTCTCAGACACACACTCTCTCTCTCAGACACACACACTCTCTCTCTCTCACACACACTCTCTCTCTCAGACACACACACTCTCTCTCACACACACTCTCTCTCTCAGACACACACACTCTCTCTCTCACACACACACTCTCTCACACACACACACTCTCTCTCTCTCAGACACACACTCTCTCTCTCTCACACACACACTCTCTCTCACACACACACTCTCTCTCTCAGACACACACACTCTCTCTCACACACACACTCTCTCTCTCTCAGACATACACTCTCTCTCTCTCACACACACACTCTCTCACACACACACACTCTCTCTCTCTCAGACACACACTCTCTCTCTCTCACACACACACTCTCTCTCACACACACACACTCTCTCTCTCAGACACACACTCTCTCTCTCAGACACACACACTCTCTCTCTCTCAGACACACACTCTCTCTCACACACACACTATCTCTCACACACACACTCTCTCTCTCTCAGACACACACTCTCTCTCTCTCACACACACACTCTCTCACACACACACACTCTCTCTCTCTCAGACACACACACTCTCTCTCTCTCACACACACACACTCTCTCTCTCAGACACACACTCTCTCTCTCAGACACACACACTCTCTTTCTCTCACACACACTCTCTCTCTCACACACACTCTCTCTCTCAGACACACACACTCTCTCTCTCACACACACACACTCTCACACACACTCTCTCACACACACACTCACACTCTCTCACACACACTCTCACACACACTCTCACACACACATACACACACACACTCACACACACACTCTCACACTCTCTCTCTCTCTCACACACACACACACACACTGGCTACCTGTTACCTGATTCTATCTAGACAAAACGCCCAGACAAATGCATAGAGAGAGAACAGATTAACGGTTGCCGGGGGTGGGGGGCGTGAGAGAGGAGGAAGCAAGGTCTCCTTCTGGGTGGTGAACGTTGTAGATGGTGGCGGCTGCGTGCACAACACAGAACGCGTGTAGATGGTGGCGGCTGCGTGCACAACACAGAACACGTGTTACATGGTGGCGGCTGCGTGCACAACACAGAACGCGTGTTACATGGTGGCGGCTGCGTGCACAACACAGAACACGTGTAGATGGTGGCGGCTGCGTGCACAACACAGAACACGTGTTAGATGGTGGCGGCTGCGTGCACAAAACAGAACACGTGTTACATGGTGGCGGCTGCGTGCACAACACAGAACGCGTGTTACATGGTGGCGGCTGCGTGCACAACACAGAACACATGTTACATGGTGGCGACTGCGTGCACAACACAGAACACGTGTTAGATGGTGGCGGCTGCGTGCACAACACAGAACGCGTGTTACATGGTGGCGGCTGCGTGCACAACACAGAACACGTGTTACATGGTGGCGGCTGCGTGCACAACACAGAACACGTGTTACATGGTGGCGGCTGCGTGCACAACACAGAACACGTGTAGATGGTGGCGGCTGCGTGCACAACACAGAACGCGTGTTACATGGTGGCGGCTGCGTGCACAACACAGAACGCGTGTTACATGGTGGCGGCTGCGTGCACAACACAGAACACGTGTTACATGGTGGCGGCTGCGTGCACAACACAGAACACGTGTAGATGGTGGCGGCTGCGTGCACAACACAGAACACGTGTAGATGGTGGCGGCTGCGTGCACAACACAGAACACGTGTTAGATGGTGGCGGCTGCGTGCACAACACAGAACACGTTGAAGGACGACGGCCTAAGACGTACGCTTTAAAGCAATAGATTTGGGGGGAGGCCTATTAGGTTATCTCCATTTTATCACAATCATTTCTTTTTTTAAAATGCAAGTCCAAACACATCACCCAGGATAAACAGTCCAGGGCTCCAGCGCAAACTTCCTAATCTGAGCTTCAGGCAGAGGGGAGGACTGGCCTGTTTAACCAGCACCCCTGTCGCTGAGCACCTGGGGCAGCAGCCCCCCCTCCCCAGCAAGATCACAGCCACATACCTGCGACACCGTGATTGATTCAGAGGGGCTGCCGGCCCCCAACCCGAGGGCCTGACTGGAGCAGACTCCCCTGCCAGCCTCTAAGAAAGAGCCTCCAGGCCCTTTGATTGTAACAAAGTATCCTTTGTTACACCTCTTTACATTTTGATATTTTTTTTCTCTTCTCACCTCCTTAGCCTCATTTAGCCCTTTCTGCAACAAACATCCAACTGTCAAGCTTCAAAAGAAACAATGTCTCCAGAAGAAACAATTAGACAATTAAAATTTAATTAACTCTGGACACAGGCAAAGAAACAAAAAAGAAAGCAAGCACACACACAGCGGGACTAGTTGGAAAATTCAAGCTCCCAACCACCTGGGTGGGTGACAAAGATGTGAGCCTGTGGGGACAAGAGAGGCAACCCTGATGGCCGCATCGATAGGTCATCCAGCCTGTCCAACCTTCAGCTCACGGATGGGGAAACGGAAACCCTAACAGGTGAGCAGCAACCCGCCCTGCGCAGTGAGAATCGGCGGCCAAAGCCCGACCTGGACACTCCACGCCTGCCCCCATCACCTCCGTCCCTACCAGGCTTCTCTACCAGACCTGACAGCTGCCACCACTGGCACCCAGAGTCCCTTCTCCCCAGACATGAACTGTAAGCGAGAAGGCAATAGACAGGTATGGATCCTTCACCAGAGGTCATGCCCCCCCTTGTGAGCCAACAGTGCCCCCAGAGACCTGACCGGGGTTCGGGGAATCACTGCCCCCCGGGACCCCACCGAGGGGTCTGAGACACCAGAAGGAAGCTGCAGGGGCTCCCCGGACTCACACACTCGACGTCAGCATCTCCCATGGGAGGGGGGCCCACACCTCCCGGTGCTCGGCTCGTCAGATCTGGGGGACTCGGCTCCCAAAACCCATGGGCCCTCCACCATCGTCCAGGGTGAAGGCAACGGCGGCCAGGGCTCCCATCAGAGAGGAAGCCTAGAGAAAAACACTTACGAAACAGTCAGCCAGCGTTCGACGGGCTCATCTGACGCTGTGTACACGCATGTGTGCACGTGTGTGTGTGTGCCAGTGTATGTGTGCAGGCTACAGGCGTGTGCATGCTTACATGTGCCTGGTCGTCAAGCGCTTCTGAAAGCGGGCGGGCCGATATCGTCCTAAAATGACAGGCGAGCAGATAAAAAGGAGGGAATGTTTTCAAGCAGAAACCCACAAGTCCTGAGCCCGCTGCCCCGCGTGGGCCCAGCCGGAGCCTGGAGGCCGTTCACGCTCCACGGCGACTACGTTTTAATAAGTAATTAGCACAGAGAGGCTGCCTGAGAAGAACAGAGGGCCTCCCTGCTGCCAACCATAAGGCGAGGAGAGCAAATGAAATCACCGCAGCGGCGGAGAGCCATCAAACCAAGAGCGGAAAGACCTCCCGTGAGCCCGGGATGTCTGCACTCAGGAGGCTGATGAGCAAACATTAGGAGGAGCGGAGCAAACCCACATGGAGTGGGGGCTGGGCACGGAGATACAGGCTGTCGGATAGATATCCCAAGGTTGCCTGAAGGCGCTCAGGGGAAATTAATGGCGTGGCCTGACCTGGGGTGGCGCAGTGGATAAAGCGTCGACCTGGGAACACTGAGGTCACCGGTTCAAAACCCTGCACTGGTCTGGTCAAGGCACATATGGGAGTTGATGCTTCTAGCTCCTCCCCCCTTTCTCTCTCTCTCTCTCTCTCTCACTCTGTGTCTCCTCTCTAAAATAAATAATAAATAAAAAGAAATTAAAAAAAAAATTAATGGCATGGCTGGATGACAGCTCCAGACATGTTGGGTGGGACCAGTGCAGCTGGGTTAGGCGGGCTCCCGGGGCACCCTGACCATGGCCAAGGCCACGCCCACTGCTCAGTGCTGGCTGGCATCTGGGGCACCCCCTCCCCAAGTCGGCACGTGGCGCATCATCTCAGACCCTGCAGCAGTCCTCAGAGGCGGACTGAACCGCAGCCTCGAGAGGGAGGCGACCAGGGGGCGTCTAGCCCTGTGCAGACTGGGCCCTGATTCTGGCCCCGCTCCTCAATGTCAGGTTCTGTCCTGAGCCCTTCAAGGTGTCTCAGCTGACCTGCTGTCTGAAAGCACCAGCATCCTTGAGAAGTCAGGGGATCCGGGTGGGCGGAGTCGGCAGGAGGGCCGGGTCTCCATGTGGGCCACCTGCCGGCTTTCCAACCCTTGCCGCCCCCTCCCCCCGCAGAGCCCCCCATGACCACACCCTCTCCCTGCCCACAGTTGCCTCACTCCACACAGAGACAGGGCACAGCAGGACACATACGGAAGTGACCTCCGCCATGGGCAGGGCCCGACTAGATCACACACACACACACACACACACACACACACACCCCGGTTCCACCGTCACTGTGGGGGTCACGAGCAAGAGGTGCCTTCTCTCTGGGTCTCGGTCTCCTTCCTTACTTCCTGAGGTCCCCGAAGGACGGCAGGAGCCTGGGGACAAGAGCCCAGCACACAGCTCACGGTGTCCACACACGTCAGCGCTCGCAGCAGGCGGGAGGAGGGCGGGACGGAGGCCAGCGGACGGATGAACGGTGCGCTCCCCGCACCCGGGTGAACGAGCCGCATGGCTCACTTCGCACTAAATTAGTAAGCGGCCTGCTGGTCGCCCCTGGCCTCGCTGACCGCCAGGTTTAACCGCTTCAGAAGTTCTGGGCCTGGCAAAACGCTCTCATGAATAATAAATAGGAGAGCGAAGCCCATTGAGAAGAGGGTGGGCTCTGCTCTCGGATGGAGACGGAAGAGAGGGCCACGCCGGCCTTCCCCTCGGGGTGCTGCTTCTGCCAGGCTGACCAGGCGCAGAACTGACCTCTCAGCAGCGACGAGGGCCAATGCCAATTCCCCCCTGCCCTTCATGAACCACGCATCCAGAGGGTGTTTCCCCCAGCACCAGGTCCCCGGTAATGGCCCTCTCTCAGGATAAACTGGGCAATAAATATCTCCCAATAGCTCCCAGCAGAAGGTGGAGACTCGCCCCTCAGGTCGTCCGGAAAGCGGACATTTTGCTGAGTCCAGGCCCACAGCAGAGGGGAGGGCCGGCACCCAGGCAGAGCCTACAGGAGCTTGACGGGACTCGGGCCCCGGGCAGCACCGAGCCAGACCTGCACTCTGCCCCGCAGTCCCCCAAGACACCAAGGAGCCATCGTGGCCCTGAACCTAGCCATTTAAAAGAAACAACCTAAAAAAATAATAATAAATAAATGAAAGGAGCAACCTTGGACCTGCCGTGCTCTCCGACGGCCCATGGAACCACATGGCGCCCTGAACCCAGACTCCCCAGGAAGCTGAAAATGAGCCTCTGTCCCTGCCCAGCCTCAGATCCCCTTCACCTGTGCCAGCAGGGCTTCTTGGGGCAGCTGCCAGGTGACTGAGGACATGGGGAGACTCCCAGGATGTTGCCTGCCCTTGACCTAGGGGTTCGCCTCCGGGACCCTGGGGTTCAGGTCATCGCCCCCTCCTTGCCTCACACCTGTCAGAACCTTGTTTCAGGGGTGTAACCACGATGGCCCCCTTCACAGAGAGCTAAAGCACACACACGTAACCTCAGCCGATGCCCCCAGGAGCTGGTATGAAGCGAGCCCTTCCTGCCATGAAGAATTGAGGGTTCAGGGCAGGACATGAGGACGTGAGCAGGCCGGGTCCTCCAAGCTGGAAAGGCAGGGCCACGGCTCCATCCCCGGTTCTGTCCTTGTCCACGCCCTGGCTGCCCCTCCACCCTCCTGGATTCACGACACTGGGCTTCACACCCGAATGGGCTGGGGTGGGAGGGGCCGTCATCTGGCCCCTCCTGTCGGCCACACAATCCCGCCTGCACCTGCCAGGCAGGAGCCAGGCCCGGTCTGTGGATCTGGCCCACCAGCCGCTGAGCCGGCCCCTCCGCCACTATGCCCGAGCAACTGAGACTGCGGTCAGAGGTCACTCACCTTCCCAAAGTCCCGGACATCGAAGAGGTCGAAGGGGTCAAACAGCTCGCTGTTTCTTAATCCAAACTTGTCGTGGCAGACTCTGAGGAAGGTGCGTATGTTCTTCAGACACAGGAACTGGAGGGAAGAAGGGGATAGCCGTTAAACCCACGGTGCCTGACACCAGTGCCACCAGCAGCGTCCGCGTGCCCACAAGGGCCAGCGCGTCCCAGCTGGAGAGGACGCGCCCACCTCTGTCCCGCTGGCCCAGCTATCACAGACGGCCCGGGCTCGCCTCAGCCATTCGTGACCACGCACCCCTTCCCTGTCCAAAGGGAACGAGCCCATTTTAACTCCGATGATCCTGATTGAAAAAAAAAAAAAAAGATGCTGGCCACGAGTGAGGAAGGATGGAGCGCACACATGTGTACATACATGTGCACACACGTGTGCGCATGCACACCACCTTCCTGGGCACAGACCAACTCCAGTGACTTCACAAATGACAAAGCCAACAGCTGGGAGCCACCCCCACAAAAGCCTCGGGGGCTGGTGTCAGCACAAAGGTCAGAACTCCCAGGTCAACATCCAGGTATCTCTTCCACCGGGCACCCATCACCTGGGCTCCCAGTTCGCACGAGGCCCGGCAACGTGATGGGGTAGGAGGTACAGGTAGGTGGCGGCTGGGAACAGGATGGCCCGCTTCCAGCCCCCCATGGAAGGAGCTGGCGAAGAACTCACAGGGGCAGCAGGCGAGGCAGCCTGGAGCACAGAGTTTGTAGTCAGCCAGTAACTGGGTTCAAAGCCCGTCTGCCGATTCTAACTTACAGGGGACCAGGGGGCAGTGGCCTGGCTCCTGAGGCTGGGTTCCTAACACAAAGAGCCTCCCTGGGTTAATTTCGTACCCTGAGGGTACAGGGTGGGCATCTGGTAGGTGGGAGCCATCAGCCCACCCAGTCCAGCTCAGCACAAGTGTCCACAAGGCAAAGGCCACAGGGCAACCTGGGTTTCATCATCCCCACCAATAACCATTCATAAGCGTCCAGCGGTCATGGCCTGGGCCTGCCTGCCCGCTGGCAGAGGCAGAGGAAGGACAGGCCACGCATAAAACCAAGCTGCACTGAGCACCCCCTCGGGGCACTGACACCCCAGCCAGGCTCGCGTCTCTGCCCACCGGCCGCTGGCGGGCAGTGCCCCTGCGCTGGAGCACCTTCTGCCTGGGGTCCGCCCTCCCGTCCTGCTAAGGCTGGTCACCCATCACCGAGGACACCGACTCACATGCTTTGTCCTCTCTCTCTGTGAGGGGGAGGGGCTGTGTCATTTCTCCTGAATGTGAGACAGAACTGAAGACATGACCCCACTTTACCCCAAACACCTGAATCTGAGTGTGCATCTCCTAAGAATACGAACCCCGCCACTTCCACGATCACAGCACCCACGTCAATGCGGGAAGTTAACGGGGATCCCCCACGGCGCCTCAATTGCCGAGGGCACGGCCTTTCCCGTCCTCCGTATGTGAGGGGCAGCCACCATGTCCTTCGAGCACAGGAAAGAAGCCCTGCCCAGAGCTCGTCCTGGGCCACCCACGACTTCAGCTCTCGTGGGGGCTCTCATCTCCATGAACCTGGGACAGCAGTGCCGAGAGAACGTTCTGGAAGGATGGACATGTTCCCTGTATGCCCATATTGCGCGCTTTGCGACGTGGCCACTCGAACTGAAAAACTGCGTTTTCACCCTCATTTCATCTTAATTAGTTTGAACTGAAGACCCAGCCACATGTGGATCTAACACCCCCCCCCCCCGTCTCTGCGGTCCGGGACCTGACCTCTTCGAAGAATACAGACACAAGAGGACGCCCATTGTAGACTGCACTTATAGGAGAGGTACCTAGCATGGGTCACTCCATCGAGACAGAAAGACGGTGGGAGCCCGGGGAGGGGCCGGGGAGGGGCGGGGGAGCTCGTGTTGAATGGGCACAGGTCTTCAGTGTGGGGCAGTGGAGAAAGTTCTGGAAATGACAGTATGACCACTACATGACATTGTGAATGTTACTTAATGCACTGGTGTATATTTAAAATGGTTAAAATAGTAATAATACATGTAGTTACATTGTATATATTTTACCGTGATAAAAAAAAAAAAAACAATCATGACCACGGAGACACAGCCCCACAGGGAGGAGGCACTGTGACGGTGACGATGGGGACAGAGAGTGTGAAGCGTTGCTCCCAAGAGCCCAGAAAGGTAGAGGTGACCAGGGAACCGCCAGGGGCACCCTCTCCTTCACAGACCCCAAGAAGGGCCAGTCCTGCCCACACCCTGACTGACCTCAAGGCTTGTGGCCTCCAGTGTGTGACCGAACACAGCCCCCCGCCCCCGCCCCCCAGTCTGAGTCACGCCAGCCGGCACAGCAAGAAGGTGGGGGCTGAACCGGGCGACCCCTCGCTCCTGCCTGTTTCGGCCCCCGCCCCCCTGTACCCCCCCCCTGCAGGATGCTGCAGCTGCCGGCCGTCTCCACTATTTTTTGCACATCACTCATCTCTAATTTCCACGAAGCATTTATTTTAATTCCTTCTCGGCCTCCCATATTTAGAGTTAATTACACGGCACCTCACCACAATCGCAGCCGGCAAGGCCAGGCTTCCTTTCGGGGCTCAGCATGGGGCATAGCGTCAGCCCAGCCCCGCCGGCCTGGCCTCACCCCGTCCACAGCCAGTCGGGCCCCTATCCTTCCGGAACCACTGCTGTCAGCTTCAAGCCAGCCTTCGGGGATGGGGACACGGAGGACCCGGGGAGAAAAGAGCCATGGCATCGGTTCCCTGTCTCCCACGTGCCGGGCACTCGCTGTCGCTCTGCGCACCAATGCGGTTAACACTCCGCCCTCCAAGAATTCACCCCATTTACACGTCGGACGCCGAGGCGCGCAGAGGGAAGAGCCCTGGCTGCCACTAGAGGGGCAGAGCTGAGATCTGAGCCCACGTCGGCTTCGGCCTCGGGACGCCCTGTCCTGGTCAGCAGCATCCCGTTCACTCTCTGAACTGGCTGGTTTCCATGAAGAGTGAGATGGTCACTACCCATCCCCCTCGCTGCACCGTTAGGGAAACTGAGGCCCGGGGCTGGAAGAAGAGCAGAGAGCGTGGAAGGGCCAGGCCGGTGTCCAGACTCCTGGGCCTCTCTTTTCCACTGAGCAGGGACAAAGTGGGCAGCTGCTGTTTCTGGTGCTTGTGTCTTCTTCCGGTCCCCTCCCTCCCCGGCACCCCTGACCCAGGAGGACTTGTGGCCAAGGCCTGGCCAATCAGAGCCTCACGGTCCCTCCAGCCCAGCAGGGACGGGTTCAGATTCCGGGGGAGACTCTTGCAGGTGGAGCAAGAGAGAGCAGGTCGAAAACAGCCACAGACTAAGTGACAGGAGGCGAGGGGGGGGGGCAGACACCAGCCAGGACAATGTCAGAAGCTGCCCCCCCTTGTCCTGTGGCCTGCAGGGTTCCCCACAAAGAGCAGCCATGGCTTCCCCAGCGTCTCGAAGCCAGGGCTCGGCCTCAGAAGTCAGGCTAAGTGGCCACAATAAGCGTCTGTCCCCAGGAAACTGGCACCCTGACAAACAGCTCAGAACTGGGCCGGCCCCCGCTGTATTTGTTTAGGACACTCTGTGGGGCATGGACACCCCACCCCTGGCCCCACCAGCCCCAAACAATGCCCTGCTCAGGCCTGGCCAGGGCGCCGAGGGACAGGGCAGCTGTGCTGGACACGTCAATCCGCTCTCTCAGCCCATCCATCCGCCTCCTCAGACCTCATCAGGCTGAAATCAGATTAGCGTGAAGACACAGGCTCCGAGCCCAGCCACCCATCTCCCCAGGCGCTGCCAGCCAGCACAGCCCGTCCGGCTTGCTGCTCACTGTCACCTGTCAGTTAGCCGTCACGAGGTCCCAGCGCAGGGATCCTGGCCACCCAGACGCAGAGATGGGCCCTGAGAACCAGGACCTGAGTCTGAGCCCTGAATCCCAGCCCAAGACCCCACTGTGGCCACTTAGTGGACAACCTACTGATTGCGGAGACATGGCCGGGGACACGGCCGGGGGCAGCTCCACTTCGCCAAGGAGACACGCGGCTGTGCCCCGCTGAGTGGGTAGCCTCCAGGCCACCCTGGCCCCTCCGTTACCCCGCACCGAGCTCACTCGCTCCCCGGGCAGACTGGACAGGGAACCAGGACAGCTGCCCTGCCCCAGAGCTCACCTCCCCAGCACCCGATACACACAGGACACCAGGGGCCACGCTTCACCCCATGTTACCTCATGCACCCGCCTCAATACGGAGAGATGGGTGCAAAACTGGGAAACTGGGGCACAGAGACGAAACCACTTGCATGAGTCCCACGGGGCAGGGCAGGAAGACACAGCTCCACATTCCCGGCCGCCTGGGCCCCTCAGAGGGCATAGCTTGGCAGTGAGCACCCTGGCCACGCTGCCTGGCTGAGCCTGATCCAACTCAGTAGCCAACTCGCCTCTCTGTGCCTCAGTTTCCCTGTCTGTAACACGGGTAAGGAAAATTCTGCTCTCTGACCTCTAGGATGCTGGGAGATACCTGCTTTAAGAAGTGACAGCTGGCCTGGCTGGTTGGCTCAGCAGTAGAGCATCGGCCCAGCGTGTGGAAGTCCCGGGTTCGATTCCCGGCCAGGGCACACAGGAGAAGCGCCCATCTGCTTCTCCACCCTTCCCCCTCTCCTTTCTCTCTGTCTCTCTCTTCCCCTTCCACAGCCAAGGCTCCACTGGAGCAAAGTTGGCCCAGGCGCTGAGGACGGCTCCATGGCCTCCACCTCAGGTGCTAGAATGGCTCAGGCCACAACGGAGCAACAGCCCAGATGGGCAGAGCATCGCCCCCTGGTGGGCATGCCAGGTGGATCCTGGTTCGGCGCATGCGGGAGTCTGTCTGACTACCTCACCGCTTCTTAAGAAAAATACCAAAAAAAAAAAAAGTGACAGCAGACACGGGCTGTCTCCCTCAGGAGGTCCTGAAGTCCCTGTGCCCAGAGCTTCCCTGTGACATCATGCCCTGGAAGAGCAGAGGCAGGGGGCTAGTCTTACAGCCATCCAGACCCCTGTGATCCTCACGTGGGGCCAACATCCCAACCCTGGCCAAGGTTGGCTGGAGCTGAAGCATGCCCACACCCTGATGGACGTCGGCCCTCATTACCAGCCTAACCCCATAAAGGGGCTACTCGGGGCTGAGGCGAGATGCTGCAGGCCAACCAAAGGCCCCAGGAGATGTTCTGTCTGAGGTCAAACCAGCAAGAAAACAGGAAGTAACCAGCATGCTCGTCCCACTTCCCCCAGACACAGGAGAGGCCCCTGGACCCCACAGCCCCAGGGAAAGAGTGGGCACAGCAGAGTTCCAGGCTTGGAGGGGACAAGCAACCTCTTAAAACCTCTGCGTCTCTCTGAGAGAGGTGGGCATTTCCACATCTGAAGTTCGTGGTACTCAACAGAGACTCCAAAAGATGCCCACGGACACGCCGAATTTTCTCGAACTATTTCAACAAGTGGCACTCACATTGCTTCACGATGACAAGTCACATGCCATCTGGGGGGGAATTGTCTTAGCCTGTCAATCACAAGCTCTGACTGGCAGCTGACCGTGTCTTCTTTCCTCAATAAATTTTTATTTTTTAAATGGGAAAACGTGTTAATTTCTCTTATTTTATCTATGCAACAATGATTCCCCAAAGTCATTTAAAACATCTTCATTATTATTGAATAAGATGCAGCTTGCTAGAATAAATCTTTCAAACTTGGGCCCCTTCTGGGGGGGGGGGCAATACACAGGTGGCCTTGAGGTGACAAGCTGGCCAGTGGTCCACAGGGACAGCAGCTGAGACCATCACTGCCCCCTGCATCTCAAACACCCCAGATAAGGACCCATCCCTGGGACTCGATATCTAATAAGTGAATGAGTAAAAGAAGGAAGGAAGGAAGCACCATCTACGAAACTTCCTCAGCCAACTTCTCCCAAGTGGCCCCTGTGTCGACCCCCCGCCCAGCCACGGTGATCCATGATGATTTTAGACCAGTGGTTCTTAACCTTTTCTGAGGTACGGAACCCACCAGTTTCATAGGCGCATTCACCGAACCCTTCTTTAGTGATAAATAAAATATGATTTTTTCCCCCAAATTCAAGACATAGGTATGTTTTTTTACTGGTGCACAAAATGAGCCGTGCATGAACATCCCCTTGCTCAAAGAACAAAACCAACAAAGTGCATGAACTCACAGCAAATGACGGTATTACTTTATTCTGGCCTCCGCGGCAGAGGCTTCTCTAAACCCCTGAGACCGACTCATCGGACCCCTAGGGTTCCATAGAACCCAGGTGAAGAACCACTGTTTTAGAGGTACCAGGGTCCCCACGCATAGCTGCCGCTGCTTGAGTGACAACCCCTCGCTTCCAGAAGCATCTCTCCCACAAACAAACAAGCCGGCAGGCGGAAGCCAACGTTCCGCTACAAACACCACCCGTGCCTGTCCCTGGGCTTCCGTGCACCGGCCCGTTGGGAGTCATCCGCTCACCGAGCTCAACGACTCCGGCAGGTCAGGTCACTTATCACCCATTCTACAGACCAGAAAACTGAGGCCCCGGAGGCAGACGGACGTGGGGTGGGAACTCCGTGCTGGCCCCAGGTCGCTGCCCCCAGCACGGAGCACCGCTGGGAGGCCCCCAGGGGAGGCGGATCTACAGGGCTCCCGCCCATCTGTGGCCCCAGCTGGGGGAAGCACCGCCTAGCTGGGGATTTATTTGAGGAGCATCGGGGGATTCGATTACGTCCGGACAATTGAACATGAACACTTCCTGCACGTGGGCCATTTTCCAGGCTGCGCACACCCCGGGAGACGGAGGCACCGTCAGGCGCCAGCCGGCTGATGGATAGACCGAGAGCCGCCTTTGTGCAAGGCCCCCTCCGGTTTCCACCTGCGTCGGCTGTGGGGAGGGCAGGGTGAGGTTTCTTTGTCACAGCCGGGTCTTTCAGGGGTCTGTGCCCCAGAAACCAAGCAGGCACCGTCGGGCAGGGCGGCCCCGAGCACACTGCACGTCACCGGACTCGACCTGGCTTCACCCACGGCGGCTAGAGTGTGCCGCCCAGAAAGGTCAGCACGGTGCTCAGCTGCACCATGTGGTGAAGTTTCTAGTTCAGTCCACGATCACGCCGACGGACTGAAACAGGCAGCATTCTCACTTTCTCAATAACAGCCAGCCGCTGGGCCGGCACCGGGACCAGCCCTAAACCCTTCCCACTCGTGGTCCGGCTCATTGCTCTGACACAATCACGTGTCAACACCCCAACCCCTGCCACGTTACAGGTGGGACAATGGCGTGGGACATGCGGACAGGGAGGGAGGGGAGGAACCAGCTCTGACCCAGCTGATCTGGCCCAGTCCTCATGGTCTTGGCCACGAAGCAAGGCACCTCCCAGGACAGACCCCCCAAAGCCACGGACAGGAGAAGCCCCCTCTGGGGCCGACATCCAAGGAGGCCGGGCCAAGCTGTAGGGTGTAATCAGAGCCACACGGGGTCTCCCTGGGCTGGAGGTTCTCTGTCTCTCCAATCCCAGCTTTCCTGTGAGGACAGGGTTCCCCAGTGAGGCGGTCTGCTGTCTCCTCCACCCCCCAGGACGCAGCCCCCCAGCCATCACTACCACATGTGAATCAAAAGGTGCTTTGCGCTAATGAGGGGGTCCCTCTGAGGCAGACAAACCCCAGCCTTGGCAAGCTTCCTGACCCTGAGCCCGGCCCCGGGACCCTCCTCCCACGAGGATGCCCTGACCCATTTCCAGAGCACTCTGGCCAATTCCAGGAAAACCCAGCACGAGCCTCCGCCATCCATCCGGTCACTCCCCTCTCCCCCTTTGGTCTATGAGAAGGCAGCCAGGCCCTCCGAATGCCGCAGACACAGTGCTGACACTGGGCACCCTCCGTCCTCTGATCACGTTGTCCCCGTGGCCCCATGGCACCCTCCACCAGGCTCCCCCAGCACGTTCCCACCCTCCCTCCACCGCAGCCTTCCACAGCAGTCTCAGATTCACGGGGCCCTCTGCTCGCGCGCTCCGGACAGCTGCCCTCATGAAACGGGCAGGGGGCTTCCCGGTGACAACGGGGAAGGGGATCAGCAGAGCCAGAGACGTGGGTTCCGAAGAGTTAGGAGGTCAAGCTCCTCAGCAGAAGGGAGGTACCCTGGCAGCCAAGCCGAGAGCTGGGGGCTGTGCCAAGCTGGTGAAGGCTCCCAAACGATCACCCCTGATCTTAAAGGACTTCCTTATCAACACTTGAGGGAAACGCACCAAGAAAAACAAGTCTGGAAAAGTACAGTTTGGAAGTCTGAGCACACAGGGGTTGATGGGGGCTTTGTTATCAACTCTGCGACCACGTCCGATCCACAGTCAGCAGACACTTCATAGGCGCCTACTATGCGCCAGGCCCCGCTCAGGGTCCCAGGCTCAGAGGGCACCCTGCAGGGTGAGGCGGGGACTCCTCTTGAGCCCACAGCTGTCCGAAGAAAGACGTCCTGTGATTTCCTCCACTCCCAGAATGGACACTGGTTCCCAGCAACTCTCAAATGACCCACCGCTCCTCCAGCCCGTGGTCTGTTTGAGCTGGAGGAATCAAGAGTGGCCCTGTGTTATCAAGACTTCAAGGTCAGGGTCAAACCAAAGGTTTTTCTACAAAGCCGGCAGGAAATAGCTTTTCTAGCGTTTCTCTGAGCGGCTGTCTTCCCTAAGCCGGCTTCTCTGCACCGCCAGAGGGTTCAAATCCCACTGTCCTGCTGCGTGAGGCCTCCGCTCTGCGCGGTGCCGGGCGCAGCCCTCCCCGCCCCACCGCTGCCCAAGCCAGGGTCGCACGCCCCTCTTCTCTCTTCTGCAGCCCGGGGCCAGACCACTTACCTACACTGGCCACAAGCCGTCTGTGAAATGGTCTGTCCTCTCTGCCACGTCTTCTTCCTTCTAGAAAGCGGCCTCGCGGTCACCATCAGAGCATCCCGCATCCCTCCAAGCTCCCCTTCTCCGGGGCAAATTGGACGATGCGACTCCAAGAGCCCCCCACCCCCCCGAGCAGAATACGCTCGGCCAGCCTTGCTTCCGCACAGCCGCTGAAACCCAAGCCAAGTGCGTCCCTAACGGCCAGCACCAACCAGGTCACTCACTGCCCTTTGGTCTCAGCGGGCGACTCCCGTTACCCGTCCCTCCGGCACTGAAACTGTCGGAGGAAGAAATGTAACTGCGGCACCAGACGGCTGGTGCCGAAACGGGCGGGCCACCGAGGAGCAGTCTTCCCCCCCCCCCCCCCCCCCGTGCTCGGAACCAAAGACAGACCCAGCCCCCTCCCCATTGTTAGGGCCACCTTCACGCCCTGAACCCCTTGTTCCAGGACCTTGGCATCCACCGGCCCTCGGCAAGGTTTGTGGAATGAATAGATGAAGTGGGTTTTGATGAGAAACCGAGGCAAGAGCCCTGGTTTCTTCTACCTGGGGTCCCCAGCGCTGCACTGTTCCAGCTGGGAGCCCTAGGACCCTGGACCGGGCACACCGGGCCCTCAGCCAATGTGGTTTTGACCACCAGGCCTGACCCAGGATTCACTGGTGGACGAGAGCCCCAAGGAGACTCCCAGCTCGCGGGAGATCAGGAAATGGCTGTGCTTGGCCCCAGACCCACCCCCTTGCCTAGCTCCAGCTTTGGGAAACCCCCTATATTGGGGTGGGGGGCTTGGGCAGACTCAGCCAGCTTCCACACACAGATATATGGGTTCGGATCCTGAACCTCCCCACCACACGCTCCCTGGGAAGTGCCCCTCATGCCTCTAGCTCCAGAGTGACCACAGGTCTCAAAACCCCCAGGTCTGCCTCCATGTCTCTGTGAAAAGGTGCCCAACTTGAGCACCCCAAAATCAGGGAACCAAAACAGGTCTGTGCTTGTTTCACCCCATGAAAGCCGCCCAGAATTCACCTGCAGGCCGGGACCAGCAGCAGCTGGGGGCAGCTGAGACGCCCTCACCCCCAACAGCCCGACGGTGCGAGTGACAACCCAACACACCACGTCAGAGATTTTAAGGCCTCATCGCCACAAACGCCAAGGGACAAAAAACAACATCCTTCTCCAAAGTGCGGAAGACGCCACAGAAACTCACTCAGAGAGGTGGGGAATCCAGTCGCCTCTCGGGTCACAGCACACCAAGAAGAATAAAATGTTACGTGCAGTTACCACTCCCCAGCCCCAATGACTGCCAGCTTCTTCCCCCCCACCCCAAAGACACACCTCAGCTGACACCTGGGCGTCCATGCATCCACACGCAGGCCACCCGCCGCTTGATCAGCTCCATCACGGCGCAGGGACGGGAGGTGGCTGCAGAACCAGCTTCCCGGGCCCAATGAGGAGCAGTAGCCATGCCCCATCCGAACCGGGAGACGCACCTCCGGCTGCCCCGCTCTGCGGGCGCAAGGCCGTCCATCCAAGAAGCATCTCTCTGCAGATGCGGGAAAGGACCAGAAGTGCCCAGGGCAAGAGACCCCATAACAGGTGCTCAGGGAAAACTGAGCAACTACCGTGTTTCCCCATGTAGAAAAGACGCTCTCACGTAGAACATGCGCCTTAATTTGGGGGCCTGAAACTCGAAAAGAAATGTATCACATAAAGAGACTGAACTCAAGTTTTACTCATCATAAAATCCACGCAACTCCTCATCACTGTCAAAACCCCTATCCGTGAGCGTGTCCTCGTCTGTGTCTGATGACGAATCACTGTCCTCATAGACTGCCTCGTCCTCAGTTCCATCTGTGGCATCTGAAATGCCACACCCACTGTATAAGACGCCCTCAGCGTTGAGACCCCAAAATTTTCAGAAAAAGAGTGCGTCTTATACATGGGGGAAATGTGGGCATCCCAGGAAGGCTGGGGGTGGGGGTGGGGTGCAAGTGTGTGTGCGTGCGCACGCGTGTGTTAGGGTGAACCGAGCTGAAGTGCGAGGCACACGTACGTCTGCAGGTGGACCAGGACCAGGACCAGAATCAGGACCGGGACGAGGGTTCTCCAGTCCAAGCAGGTGGCAGGCAAGACACAAACACGTGCTTTCCTGTTTTCCACATTACAGTGTGTGCGCGTCAGGAACGCCAGCGAGAGTCCCTGAGGAAAGAGGAAGGCGCTTCCTCCTGCTGCTGAAGCTGCCCTGGTGACACCCACAGGACAAGGAGCCGCCAGGACGCTCTGCCCAGCGGGGGGCAAAGGCCAGGCCACCGCCCCGCTCTCTCTGCAGGGAGGACACAAGCTCTAGGGAGAGCCATGTCCAGCCTCTTCTCTGAACACCTGTTCGGGGAGTGGGGGGGGTCTGCAGCCTGTGAGGAGCCCCCGCCCCTTCAGGGTCACAGTCCTTCACCCAGTCAAATCTTCACTCATTCCTGTCCCAGATACCCAGGCAGTGTGTGTCACTGGCGTCCCAGGTGGCAGGGGCTGCCCAGGGAGCCACACTCTCCACAACGAGGCACCAGGCGCCCCTCCTCACCCTCCTGGCCACTCCCCGGGCCTCCCCTGCAAAAGGGAAAGGGAAGCCCTTTAAATATTCCATCTCAGGCTTCTTGGCTCCTGAAGTCATGACCCTCCCACTCCCGTGGGGACGAAACCTGTTCCCAGAGTCTATCCGATCTCTGCCTGTCCAGAGGTTCAGAGAGGCCAGGGTGGCCTCCGGAAGCCATAGTGGCCTCTGCTCCCCAGCTGGGCAAAATGCACTATAGGGACTCTCTGGAACTGGGTTCCTATCTTACTCGCCACGGCTGGCCACCAATGACAGAGGGACCCTGGAGGGGCACCTGTGCTTGGAGCACAGCTCGGTCACCCTGGACTGGCTGCTGCCCCCCTCAGCACCTCAGTTTCCCCAACCCAGCGGACCCGAACACAGTCGCTGGGGTTCCCAGCAGGCAGACCCCTCCCTACCTCCTGGGGCACAGTGGGGAGGGAGGGGCGTTCTGCTGCTTGGGACACTGATTTTCGGGAGAGAATCCATCACACGGGCAAAGGCAGCCCCCTATCAGAAAGACAGTGACCGGTACTGTCGAGGATGTGGGGACACTGGACCCCCACCCCCCCGTGCGTGGTTGGCGGGAATGAAAAAGGGTGCCTCCTCTATAGAAGGCGGTTCCTCAAAAACGTTAGAAACAGAGCTTGCTACCTTCTAAACCAGCCAAGTCCACTCCTGAGCTTGTCAACAGAAAGGTCATTGCCACCCATCCGACGCCAACGGCGAGTCCCCGATCTGGGGAACAAGAAACTTGATTCAGATCAACAGTTTGCAAACCTGGGAAAACACATCCTGCTGAGGAAACTGAAAGTTCACCCCCCCCCTCATCTCAAGACCAAGGGGAGGTCAGGTCACTTCATACGGAGAAGGTGCCCACCCTAGCCCCTGATTGGTCCGTGTGTATGCAAATGAGGAATCCAAATTTGCACAGTCTGATTAGTCCAAATAGCACACTGCCCTGATTGGTCAGAATCCCTCGTCCTGACTGGTCAATAATGGCCCCGCCCCCCCTCTGATTGGCAGTATTATGCAAAGGAGGACACAGCTGCAGAGCTCTAGCAGCAGGTCTCAGCCCATTGGTCGAAACGCTACTAGCAATTCCATTATTAGGATTTATTCCGAGGGCCGGAAGCAAGAGGTTCAGTCTGAGGCTTGTTCCCTGAAATGCAGAGTGAGGAGCCTGGGCAACTGGCAGCTAGACTCTGAGCTGGAACCTGGTCCCACAGGAGTCCTTATGGACAGATAACCAGTCCTCCTCAGGGTCAGCAGCACCTATTCAAACAACCAAAAGCAGTGTCTGAAAGTGACAGCTGCCCGCACCCATGCCCACAGCTGCACGATTCACAGCGGCCTAAACAAAAACAAAAACAAAAACAAGAAGCTACCCATCCACCCAGGGATGACGGATTATCGCAAGGGGGCGACCCCCGGAACCACGGAATACTATCCAGCCTACCAAGGAAGGAGGTCCCGGCAGCTGCAGCAGCTCAGATGAACCCCCCCTCAGGACACGATGAGCCTCATATGAGCAAAATTATACAGAAGGCCCCATTCTGTATAATTCTGCTCATACGAGGTACTTGGTCAAATTCATAGAGACAGGCAGTAGCGTGGTGGGTCGGTCAGCAGAGCCTGGGGGAGGGGGAGGGGAGTGACGGACTCATGGGGTGGGGGGCAGAGTTTCCATTTGGGAAGATGACCAAGTCCTGGAGAGGATGGTGGTGGTGACAGCTGCAAGACAGCGTGCCTTCGATACCCAGCGAACTGTGCGCTCATAAAAATGCTCAGCCTGACAAAACGGTTCTGTTCTGTGGGATTCATCTTGGACCTCCCCTGCATTCATCCTCACCACACCCCTACTGGTACAGCCCCGGGTAGGGTCTCTGGTTCTCCAAATAGGACCTCGGTGATGGACTCAGTGGGGACGGAGTGGGGGTGGGAGGCAGGTAAGGCCCCAAACAGGGATGACACGTGCCTGAGGGGGGTGCAGAGTCTTGAGCGGTTTCATGTTTTTGTTTTTCCAGCGAGTAGGAAATCAAAAGTGAACATCAACTGGAGAAGCTGCACTTTCTGGAAATTCCAGCAGAACTGGTGCCAGGCCCCAGGGCCGAAAAGGAGGGGGGTAGTCAGTGGGGAAGGGGGGAGGGAGAGGAAAGGGGGAGGGGAGCGAGGGGGGAGCGGGCTCCATTGTTTGCCCAGCGAGCGGCAAGCAAGCAAGCAGCTGGGTTCTTTCCCCTGAACTACATACAGGTCAGGAATGTCCACAGCTGCATGCAGACTCACCCTCGGCCCCCACCTACCCGGGTGGGAGCCAAGCGGGGGAGGCAGGCTGGGCTGGGGCCTGGGGACCCAGCCAGTCCAGGGAGAAGAGGGGGCAGGAAACGCCCCCGGTTATTTTCGAATAGGGAAGCTGAGCAGGGGGCTGGTATTTCAGCCCAGGGAGCCCGGGGCCCTACCTGTTTAGAGTGCACAGGGAGAGCAGTCCTCACCAGGAACCACAGGGCTCACCTGCCCGGGGACACCCAGGGGCGCCCAGGGCCCTGCAGTCAGCCAGGGCTCCGGCTGTTCTGGTTCTTCTCTTCCCGGAAGGCCTGGTCCCTCCGGTGCTCTCTGGGCTGGAACCACCACTTCTTCACTCGGTGGGGAAACCGAGGACCAGACTGGCACTAAGAGTCTTCCCTCGTACCAGCCGCCAGCCGGCGTGCCCAGGGCATGACTCCAGGGAATAAAACTTTTCTCTGCCTTTTCTCCCCATGTAGAAAAAGACCTCTTAGATCAGAGAGAAGAAGGTAGACTAAAGTAAACAAACCCCTCACTGAGCTCTGACCCTAAACCACCACGTACCATTCGGGGCTTTTTTCCTGTCCAGCTTCTTGATGCTGTGTATTTATTTACAAAACTGACCGCTGGGAATGACGCACCATCATTTTGTTGGTAGCAGCAGAAGTGTGCCCAGGACTGCCCTGCCGGCCACGAGGGGTGGGTGCTTGGGAACCTCCCCCTGGCCTGGACCACACATTCCTCATCTAATCATCTTGCATGATAGCGATGGGCTTTGTTCCAGGAAAGGCAGGTGTGGTGGCGACAATGGGGGTGGGGGGGAGGGACACACCTGATACAATGGCCACTGTCCAAGAGCCTTCATTCAGCTCAGACAGTGTCCACCAAGAGGACATGGTAGAGCACACAAGGACCTCAGAGAGCCCTGGGCACCCAGCACCCACCTTCCTTCATTCACTCATTCATTCCTTCATCCCTCACTCGCATGGCTGTTGGGACCTACTTTGTGCCAGGGGGGTGAGGACAGCAAAAAGGAAGGCCTACGCCCTTGCCCACCCTGCCCCCCACAAGAGAGGCGGTTACAAGAGGGCTCCCAGGCCCAGCCTGCAAGGTGCCTGCCTGCCTGCCCCGCCCTGCCCCGCCCTGCCAGGTTATTTTCGGGAGAAGGCTGGTCAGGGGAAGTGAGAGGGCAGCAGAGCGTGTCCAGGCGGTGAGAACCAGAGCCGGGGGCGTGGGGGGGGGACGGCCGGAAACTGCGGGCGGAGCCCCCTTAGGATGGAGGGGAGACTGATGTGGCAAACCCAGGGGAGCCAGGGTTACCTGGTGGTGAGTGTGCCCTCGCTACCCAGGCTGACTGCCCGGGCCCTGGACCTGTCCTCTCGGGCAGCCCTGGCCAGAAGCAAAGGTAGAAACTGCTGGAGTCTCAACCCAGGCAGTTTCCCCCACGCTCCACCCCATGTGCCCCTCTCTAACCTCCTGCCAACCTTCTCTGCCTCCCTGAAATGCAACCTACTCCCTGAGACCTCTCCACTCCTGGGGGCACCCACCTCTCCACCCCACCTCTCTTCACACACCCCCGCTCATCACACTCTGTCCTCGAGCTCAGCCATTCAGTAGGGCCTGAACCCCCAACCCCTCCCCACCAGGAGCCCAGAGCTGGTAGGCACCAAGTACCCAGAGAATGTCGGGGACAGAAGAGAGAAGAAGTAAGGTGCAGTGGGTTAAACTGTGACCACCCCCTTCCACCCCCCAATGGGTCACACTCCCAGAACTTCAGAACCTGAGCTTATTTGAAGAAAAGTCTTTGCAGATGGAACTGAGATAGAGATCTCAGGATGAAATCACCCTGGGGGTTAGGGTGGGCCCTAAACCAGTGATCAGTGTCTCTTTAATAGACAAAATAGAAGAGAGGCATGCTGAGGAAGAGCCCACGCATGCACGCTCAAAGGCAGACCAGAGACTGGAGTGACGTGGCCACCAGCCAAGGAATGCCCGGGGCCACTGGGAGCTGGAAGACTCAAGAAGGTCCCTCCCCTAGAGCCTCTGGAGGAAGCGAGACGTGGATATCGAACCTCAGGCCTCCAGACATGCAAGAGAATAAATTCCTGTTGTGGCACTTGTTAGGGCCATTCCAGGACAAGGGAACAGGCGGGGGGGGGTGCGGGGGGACCTGAGGACCCTGCCCCTGGGCCCTCACCTGCAGACATTCCCGCGCAGGGTGACTACTGCCCACTGCTTCGCTAACACAGAGAAGAATCCCACAGACCATGGAGAGGGAGGTGGGGGCCCCATGTGCTCTGGGGCCTTCCGGGGAGCTCAGAGGCTGCTTGCCTGCTCTGGCCCAATGTTGCTGCTGAGTGGGAAGCTCCGAGCTGAGAACGGTCTGGTCTCTGGGGAATTTCATCATTTCACCCTTTCTATTCTAAATCATAAGGACAGAAGACATACTTCCCTGCCTCCCCCTGGTCCCTGGAGAGGCCTCTGTCCCTGGACAAAGGCCAAGGCAGGCAGCCAGGGGCCCCCTCAGGGCTGGGTAGGAAGGAAGATCCCCCTGAGCTCTGGCTGGAGGAGCCCCCAACCTGGAGGATGGCTGGCCCCACGGAGCTCTGCCCCACCTCCTGCCTCAGCTTCACAACAATTCCAATGACTTCCTCAAGCGGGAACCCAGCACCGACTGGACAAAGGAGAGGGGAAGTCCAGGGCACTGGTGCCCCAGGGGCCCACGGGCACAGAAGGGCAAGGCCCAGATGAGGGCAGAGCTTCCTCTCAGCCCTGTTCGGAAGATCATCTGGCCGGGCGTGTGGCCGCATGTCCACTGATTGTATAGCACCCTCTGCTCAGCGACAGGGTCCCGGACCCAGGGAGAGGGGGTCCCAGATCCACAGAAAGAAAGGAGGTCCTGGGCCCAGGAAGACTGCAGGGTAGCCGGAGCTCCCTGGGGAAGGCAGGAACCCCCACAACCAGTCCAGAAAATGAACCCCCACCCCCACCCCGGGCCAGCCAGCACCATCGGGCGGGGCCTCTGAGCCACGGCTCCAGCTGGCCCTGGAGGAGCAGAGGAGGGAGCAGTCCCAGGGCAGGACACCCCCGCCCCCGGCCAGGCTCCAAGGCTGACCACAGATGCCCACCAAGGGAGGCAGACCAGCAGAGCATCCCTCACCATCGCCTACGCCTGGCAGACATCACTAATCCATCTGGCCACCCCCGCAGCCATGCCCACATACCCTTCCCCATTCTCAAGGGTGCTGCTCTTCAGGCAGGCTGGGCCCAGGCCAGCACCTGGAACAGGGAGGGCTGAGGGTCCCTGTGGGCAAGGAGCCCAGGGCAGCGAAGGGAAACAGCGCTTTAATGGAGAGGATGGCTCTCCTCTACATGGCCTTGCGTCCAGAGGTGGCCCAGAGCCCTCTGATAGAACCAGGGTCCGGAAATGCTGGTGTCTAGGGCTGCAGACCCCACAAAATGTCTGGAATCTCTTGTCTGCTGTGGCGGGGCCTTGGGAGACCTGGGACGGGGACGCTGAAGGACTGTGCCCTGGCCCCTCCCCCAGGAGCCACACTCAGGCTTCTTCTCCTGCATCATCTCCTGTACCTCCTGCTTCTCCTGCATCATCTCCTGCATCATCTCCTGCTTCTCCTGCATCATCTCCTGCACCTCCTGCATCATCTCCTGCTTCTCCTGCATCATCTCCTGCTTCTCCTGCATCATCTCCTGCTTCTCCTGCACCTCCTGCTTCTCCTGCATCATCTCCTGCTTCTCCTGCATCATCTCCTGTACCTCCTGCTTCTCCTGTATCATCTCCTGCTTCTCCTGCATCATCTCCTGCACCTCCTGCATCATCTCCTGCTTCTCCTGCACCTCCTGCATCATCTCCTGCACCTCCTGCATCATCTCCTGCTTCTCCTGCATCATCTCCTGCACCTCCTGCTTCTCCTGCATCATCTCCTGCTTCTCCTGCACCTCCTGCATCATCTCCTGCATCATCTCCTGCTTCTCCTGCATCATCTCCTGCACCTCCTGCTCAGGCATCCACACCAGTCGCTTTCACCTTCCTGACACGGAACCACAGGGCCACCCGGGAGGAATGTGGGGCCAGGGGGGCATGGCAGGCCAGCAGCTGACCGCTGGTTCCCACAGACCACGGGAGCAGTGCAGCTTTCATTTCCTGTTTTCAATCCCCAACCCGGGAAAGTTTGGGGAACTTCTCAGCCAACAACGTCCCCTCGCTCTTTAAGAGACAAGGACACGTGTTGGGCAGATAAAATATATCATGTCCACTTTGTTAAAGATGGTGCTGCCCACGTGGAAGCCCGTCACTCAGGCGATGATATTAGTTGCCTTTATGCTTGGGATGGGTGTGGGGGACAGGCTGTGGGCAGGCAGGGTCGTTATAGCCTAAGGCTTAGTTTTAAGAGTAAGCTCTTCCCCACACCCTTGATTGATTGGATGATGTGGGGTGGTGCACTCTCCTGAGGAATCTCATTAATGCCTCAGATAAGTGACTTTGTATCAGAGACTTCCTTGTTTGTAGACTGGATTAAAGGTTTGGATTTCTACACTATAAAATGGGGCAGGCTGGGAGTTTGCTCTCTCTGGGTTCCTGAGGTTAGTATTAGAGAGGAGAGCAGAGTTAAGGCCACGTGGAGGAGAGGAGAAACAGCCAAGATGGTGGAGTGCTGAGGGAGAAGCCAGTTTGTGCAGAGAGAAGGAGATGGGGAACAGAGGTGAATAAGTCTGGTGAGCTAGAAACCTTTGATGCTAGGAAACTCGGATAAGTCAGTAGCTTTGTGAGCACTGAATGTGTGGGTTTTGGAGCCCAGCGTGTGTTTTTACTTGCCCACCGGGTGCAAGCTAGAATTAAAGCTAATGACCAACCAGTTCTTGGCTCCGTTGTTTCATTACTGTTGGGCAGATAAAATATATTATGTTCACTTTGTTAAAGATAACGCTGCCCAGATGGACATTCGTTGATATTAATGTGTGTTCTGGAACAGGCT
The DNA here is from genome assembly GCA_037038555.1 of Rhynchonycteris naso. Lineage (NCBI taxonomy): Eukaryota > Metazoa > Chordata > Mammalia > Chiroptera > Emballonuridae > Rhynchonycteris > Rhynchonycteris naso. Next base: position 3,039,242 of record CM072996.1, on the reverse strand, counting down.
GTGGGCAGGCCGGGTCGTTATAGCCTAAGGCTTAGTTTAAGAGTAAGCTCTTCCCCACACCCTTGACTGATTGGATGATGTAGGGTGGTGCACTCTCCTGAGGAATCCCATTAAGCCTCAGATGGGTGGCTTTGTATCAGAGACTTTCTTGTGTGTATAATTGGATTAAAGGTTTGGATTATCTATGCTATAAAGTGGGCAGACCGGTAGCTAGCTCCCTCTCTCTTGGCTCTTGGTTCCTGAGGTAAAAGAGAGGAGAGCAGATTAAGGCCATGGAGGCCAGGAGAAGCAGTCAAGATGGCTGAATGCTGAGGGAGAAGCCAGTTTGTTAAGAGTTTGTGCAGGAAGAGATGGGGAACAGAGGTGAATAAGGCTAGTGAGCTAGAAACCTTTGATTCCAGGAAATTCGGATGAGTCAGCAGCTTTGTGAGCACTGAATGAGTGGGTTTTGGAGCCCAGTGTGTGTTTTTACTTCCCCACCGAGTGCAAGCTAGAATTAAAGCTGATGACCAACCAGTTCTTGGCTCCATTGTTTTATTACCGCCTGTTCGAACCTAATGCGAACCTGCACGGGCCAGGCGGCTGTGATGGTGGCCGTGGCGACTGGCTTTACAACACATCACATCCGAGCCGCTCGGGGAACAGGCCGCTGAAAGCCCTTCAGGAACTGACACCACAGACCCATGGGCCTGAAGCAGCGTGTGGAAGGGCAGGCAGCCTCCACCGCTCAAAGGTCATGGGAGCCCAGCTGCCCCGGTGCCGCGCCTCCAGGCCTAGAGAGAGGAGATACCCCACACTGACTCCTCTCCCACAGGGGTCCGGCATCGTCCCCGTGTCCCGAGAGCTCGGTCCTGGAACACCCATTCCTGAATAGCCCTCAGTCACCCTCCCCAGGTCACCACCATTCCCACCTGGCCGGGGGGTGGGGTGGGGGGCGTTCATGGAAGCCAGGGGTTGGACAAGCCAGCCCAGAGCCACAGGTGAGAGGAAAAGTAGATAGGAGACCCAGGGAGCCCCCCCACAAGCCCCAACTCTGCCCACCATCCACTCTCGGGCCCTGACTGGCTCCAGAGCACACAGCTGGGCAGAGAGAGAGAGGTGAAGAACAAGAAACCATCGCCCCAGCCCCTGAGGCACGGAGAGGGGCCGAGAGAGGAGTGGGCTCTGGTCCTTACACGCACCGTCCCCTGAGCACCGGGGCTGTCGACGGGCCCACAGGCCAGGGTGCCGTGGGGCGCCTGCCCACACCCTGACTCCAGCTCCATCTCTCCACCCATAGACCGGAGAGCCCCTCTGCCCCCCACCCCAACCTGCAGGGCTCCCGGGGCCTGGGCCGCCGAACACCCACAGTTCAGTGATGCTTTTCTCCGCATGGAGACCTGGGGACCCCGTTTGCGACGGGCCCCACTAGGCCCATTACGGCCTTGGACAGTTTTGCAGAAATCCTTATATGATGTTGATCATTTTTTGTTCCAATATCGTTTTCTCTCAGTAAATTGATCTTTTCTGCTTCCACGTGACGCGCTGGAGCTTGGACTCTGTGGCACGGGGCACCTCTCTGTCCTCCCGAGGTTCTCTTGTGGCCGTCCATTCCATCAGGTCTTCTTCTCCGGAGCACACGTTACGTACGGCTCTCGGCTTCGCCGGGAGATCTGTCGTTTCCTCCATTTTACACGGCGAGGGAGGTTATCGTGTTTGGCACTACCAACAACGATGATCACTTGGGTCTTTGCATTGATCATTCCCGCTGATCAGAGCCCTGTGAATTATTGAAAGGCCGCAGTATTTACTTCTTGGGGCAAAGGCCCTCCCCATGGGGACAGAACTGGCACAGGAGAGGGCTGAACAGAGGGTTGGCCCGTCCCTAAGTCCACACGGGGGACCCCCACCGCGCAAACCCCCAGGGGACACACGGGACAGGGGTCTCTTCCCTTGAGACAAGCTTCCTCCGGATCCAGCATCAGGATCCAGGTGAAGAGAGCATTCCTCCCTCAGTTTGTCGTTAACGATCGAACCGTCAGAAACCCGAACCCCCGGCAGAGTCCGCGGCCAGCAGGGCTGACCAGCTTGGCCAGGACGACTCACAAGGAGCCAAGGATCGGAGGGCAGGCGTGATCCGTATGCAGGGAGGGTCGAGGGGCACCTGGGGTGAACCCGGACAGCACGACCCCCGGCCTCATGAGCCCAGGTTCACCAAGGGAGGGCACCCCAGGCCTCAGACTTGGCCCTGGACCATTGCTCTGCACTCAGAATCAGCTGGGCCAGGTCTTCCCACAGGGAGCGTGTAGCATGGCCGTCCCCGGGGCGGGCACACAGGACAGGCTTCCTAAAACGTCGGGCTGCAGGCATCCAATCAGAGACTGCGGTGGCAACGCCCCTGGGACTCCCAGACTCCCGGCAGCCGTTAGAAAACAAGAACTCAGGGAAATGTTTACACTTCCCGACGCTGGAGTTTCGGCCAGGTGTAAGGCACCACCTGGTACCTCTCACACATCACCGGGAAAGACGCCTGACCGAGAAACTCCGACACACCCCGATTTCAAGGTTCCGAGCCCCACCTGAGGTCAGAGGCGTCAGGACACAAGCAACGAACTGGTGGGCAGAACCTGGTGACCCTCCGAAACGGGGGACAGAAGTGACCGGGAGAGGCTCGAGCGCGGCCGCCCAGAGTCACCGCAGCACTCCTCACTGAGAAATCGAGCTGGTGGCCGGTTACCCTCACCCCCACCTCCTTCCCCGCCGCATAGCGCCCGGCCCAGCTGTCTCTGATTAAAGCTTTACCGGATCAATAGCAATCATGCGGTCCCCAAGAAATCAATTGAAGGCAATGCCCTTTTTGAGAAAAAAAAACACTCTTTCCACAGGCAAGAGCCACTTTAAAATAACACACAAGTATTTGGGGGGTTTTCTGGCCGTTGGCTGGGTCTCCGCAGAGGCTGTTGCATCACGAGCGACAACTCCCACGTACAGGGGGTGTCCGACCTTCCTGCGGCGAGCTGGGTCCTGACGCCTGGCCCCCCGGGCATCCAGCCTCCGAGGGAGGAACGTGGGTGCACCTGTTTACCGTCTTCCACAAAGCGTGAGCTTTCTGAAGGCAAAGCTGTCAGCCCAGAAGACAGAGTCTGGAACTAAAGTCCCAACGCTCATCAGAGGTGTTTCTCCCCAGGGGCCTGGCCCTGAGGGAGGCCTCACGTCCAGCCTGGACACGGATGTGGTCAGCCACACAGGCCGGAAAAGAAGCAGGAAGCCCGGAGTCAGACGGAGAACCCAACGGGGTGGGGCTGAGACGTCCCCCGACGCCGGTCATCAGGGCAGATTCCGGACGGACAGCTGGGAGAGCCAGGCCTTCCCTGGGCCCCCAGCCAGCGGTGGACTCGCATCCCAAGGGCTGAATCTGGGTGGGTTTCCCCCCGCCCTGCACCCCACTGCATGAGCCCAACATCAGAGGACCCTCGTTGTCACTGCATGTCCAATAGAATGCCAGCCCTGCCCAGCCCCCTGTGCGCCCCTGGGGCCCGGCCTGCCTCACTCCCCCACACTCACCCCACCCCCTTCCCCCAGCGTAGGCCTGATCAGTTTTCCTGCCGGGTGACCGCATCCTCCCAGCCTCCCGGACTCCGGGACTCCCCGGCTCCAGGCCTGCCCTCAACCCATTCCCAGCCCTGCGGCCACCGTCCGGACTTCCTGGAGCCACATCCAGGCACAGTGCGTTCTCTCCACCCCCTTCCCGGGCTCCTCTGCACCCCAGGATGAAGCCACCCCCTACCACCCACCCACCCTGCTTCCCTGCAGCCTCGAAAGCTCTGATTCTGACTTCCTGTCACCTCCCCTACAAGACAGAGCTGCCCTGATGGTCCAGGATCCCCTCCGCTCACACTCTCTGCCCCTAGACTCTGGACCTCTCCCAGGCGTTTACCAGGCCTCAGCCACCTTTCCTTCCCCTGAGCAGTGGCTCGTTAAGTGTTCCCTGAGGGCTGCAAGGTGCAGGCAACCCGGGGAAGTGGCAGGAAGAGCGGGTGAAAGCCTGGAAGAATCACTGGGGGAGGTGAGAGGCTGGGCCAACCTTAAAGGTAGAAGCAGCCCCGACAGGCAGCAGGGAAGGAAGGCCCTCGGGAACAGCGGCGCTCCCCCACACCCGAGGCTGACTGCCACGGAAGTGACCCTGGGGCCCCGTGTTCTCGGCCAGGAGTCCCCCGGTGCCCTGGCACGGGCCCTTCATACCAGGTGGCGACTCAGAAACCAATGCCTGCCGGGTCCTGAAAGTGCGTCCTGCACGCAGCAGCCACCGCGCTCCGGATGACACGGTGAACCCCTCGCTGGACAGAGCAGCCAACTGACCCCCGCTCTGGGTTGCAGGATCCCTTGGGCACGTGTGGGCTGTGGAGGCAGAAGCAGCTTCTTCCCCCTCTTAGCCCCGGCCGTGGCCAAGCCTGACCATCAGCAGGAAGAGGCCAAGTGCCTCTCATTTTGGGGGGCCCACTGCTGGCCTCTGGCCCAGCCTTGACCAAAGAAGTTCTTGCTGCCCTCAGGGACCAGATGGGACCAGGTACATATGCTCCATCAACCCCTCCCTCCCCACACACACACACACTCCCCAGGGTGGCAGGGTGGTCTCTCGGTGCCCAGGGCCCCCCTGGGGGGGGGGCGGAGGCTCTGTCTGGCATGGCACGTCTGTGCACCAGCCACAGACACAGGCCCCGCCAGGCATCCGTTCTCCTCCAACCTGCAGCTCTGCTCTCCCCGGGCCTGGCCGGCAAACACATGTTTCATTTAAGCAGCTAAATTGCCACAAAATACACCCAAAGAGGCGATGTGCCAACCTCTCCCCAGGTGTGTTCGCATGGGAAGGGAGTGGTGTGTGAAAATTCTCTCTTCCCTTTCTGGGGAAAAAAAAATAAAAACATTTGATTAAACACAGGCTAAAGGAAGGAAGCATGGTTGCCAGCACAGAGGCTCCGAGGCTCACAGGGCACGAATCCGCATCCTGGGCCGGCCCGGCCTCGCCTCTCTCTCCTCCTGCTAAGTCAGACGTGCCCCCAAGCTCTCAGAGCCTCAGTTTCCAAAGCTGTCAAGTAGGTGATAATGACTCCTACCCCCCCAGGCAGGCCCACAGCCAAGAGCCGCCAGCCTTGTGACTAATTAGGACCATCTCGGCACTCACCAGGCAGCCGGGAGCTGCCCAGAGCAGGCACAGTCGGGCAGGGGACTCCGCAGTGCCCAGGAAAATGACGGAGAGGGCTCAGAGCCCCCAAATGAGAAATTGTCCTGCCTGGATCCAGTGGCCACCGCCGCCTCCACAGATGGGCAGCCCAGGTGCCAGCCTGCAGTTCCCTGTGGCCACCTGATGGCACAACAAAGAAAGGCTGAGGGCGGGAGCCACTCTGCCGGGCGGGCGTGGGGACCCTCCTGCCCAGCTGCCCATTTCCCGCCGGGCAGGAGACAACCACCACCAGCCCGAGGCCCAGACTGGAGGGAAGGGGCCGGTCAGGGGCCGAGAAGCCGGTCCGGGGTGTGCCTGAGCCACGGAAATCGCTCCCCGGCATCAACAGAACCTGCGGCCAGGGCCCCGTGAGCCGACAGACGGACAGAGCTCTGTAGGCAATGCTGCCGAGCCTTCGGCCACTTCCAGAAGACTGGACACGGCCCCAAAATCACCCAGAGGAGGCGGACGGCATCACCTTATCAGGGACGCGGATGGGCACAGATCGGGCCGTCTCTGGCCCAGGGCCCAGCGCAGACGGCAGACCGAGCCTGGCCTCCTGACCCCAGAGACCACTCTGATTGGTCACACACACATACCTGGTCCCAGGAAGGAGATACCATCATGCGGATATCATGCTGAGAAGCAGGCCCGCTGCAGGACAAGCCAGACGTGGAAATAGACAGACACACACACACACACACACACACACTGCTGTGGACGCTGAGGTCTGTGGCCTGGATCTACTGACCACCCGGCCCAGCCTTCAAGATGCACCCCCCCACAGCCCTTTAATGGGACATCTGCCGGGCTCCCCCTCCAGCCTGCGGGCGGCTGGGAGCACTGGGTGGGCGCAGGGGAGGCTGCAGCAACAACAGGTCAGCTGCTGTCAGGACACTGAGACTCTCCCCAAGACAGCGGGGAAACCCACGTGGTCACTGACCACGGGTGCCACCTCCCCGTGCTGGTTCCTGGAAGGCATGGGAAAACCTTCCTCCATAAGAAGCACCAGGGGCCAGGCCTTGTCACCCAGAGCACAGGGACCCCAGAGTTTGAGGCAGGGCAGCTTCCCACAGAGCGGTTCCACCCAATCCTTCCACCTCCTGATGCTCTGACACCCTGACGGCAAGTGTCTCTGTCATTCACGCCTGCAAGAGAATCCAGATGCCCCAGGATCCTTCCTCCTGTCCACCCTTGGGGGCACCGAGAGCTGAAATGATGTCCCCATTTTGCAGCTGGAGGGACAGACGAGACGCAGGCCAGAGGCGAGCTGGCCAAGATCTCACGTGCTCACTGGACCGTGTTCCTTCGTCCGTGACCCAGAATCAGGTGCTGGCTCTGCACAGGAGGTTGGTGAGGGGACTTTCTCCAGACCACTCATCAGCTGAGACACTCTCCTGTCCCCTGCCACCACCCCCGTTGCAGGTGCTGGGTCAAGAGCCTGAAGCAGAGGAGGCCACATCCTGGTCCATCACCACTCAGGCCTCCCGCCCGGAGAGAGAAGGAGGTCCCCAGGTAGCACTGCCACATGACAGTGCAGGGACAGCAGCAGAGATGGGGGCTGAGCTCTGCGTGAAAACAACCAAGGCTGACGGGCGCTTCCGGCACAGAGAGACCAGTGGCATCGGGACGGGTGGCTGTGTCCATCTCGTGGAGGAAACAGCTCAGACCTGAAAGGAGTCCTGTCTCTCGCTCACGAGACCATAGATGGGCATGACCAGTGGTGGTGCAGTGGATAGAGCATCAACCTAGGATGCTTAGGTCCCAGGTTTGAAACCCCGAGGTCACCAGCTTGAGCACAGGGTCGCTGGCTTGAGCGTGGGATCATCAACATGATCCCCACGGTCGCTGGCTTGAGCCTAAAAGTCTATGGCTTGAAGCCCAAGGTCACTGGCTTGAGCAAGGGCTCACTGGCTCAGCTGGAGCCCCAGGTCAAGGCACATATGAGAAGCCATCAATGAACAACTAAAGTACAACTACAAGTTGATGCTTCTCGTCTCTGTCGGTCTGTCTGCCTGTCTCTCTCTCTCTCTCTCTCTCGCTTGCATTAAAAAAAGAAGACTGTTGGACGGCTTCTCTCCTTGTCCCAACAGCAAATAAAGTGGACGTTGGAGGGGGAGCAGAGACACCCCAGACTCTGGGCAGACAGGCTAATCAAGGGTCAGAGGAGCTTAGGGGCAAAAGAAGTGGTGTTTTTGCCCCTAAGGATGTGGCCGTCAGGCCATCAGGGGGGAGTGCATGAGGCTCAGAACTCAGGGATGAGGAAGGCCGGCCAAGTCCAGACCCAGCCTCTCAGCTTCTCAGGGGCAGGCGGCTTAGCCGGGGCTGCAGCGTCCCCTTCACCCGGCGGTCGGTCGGCACGGACCCTGTGCACAGCACGGCACCTGCACCACCTCCCCTGATGGCACCCTCCGACTATGAGACAGATATGACAATCGTGTGAATGATAAAAAGTAGAGACGTGTGGCGATGGAGAAACCAAGGTGCATTTTTGCGGGGTGCAGATAGAGGCAGGGCTGGGTGGGACGGGGCGGCGAGTGGAGCAGAGAAACACCTGGAAACCAAACCTGCCCAGTGCAGAATGTCTCTGTCCCTGGTGCCACCCTCCTGACACCCATCTTGCCACCCTGCACAACTCAAGGAGACACCTCCCCTGTCATGGCCGCCAAAGCACTGAGCAGAGAGATGGGCTTGTCAGAGGTGACCCCGAGAGGAAGTGACAGTGGTATTTTACAAAGTCCCCCGACACCCGACAGAAGAAGACAGACAAGTACCCCCTTCTCCCTGCACAGATGAACACAGGGACCTTGGGGGCACCTGGGGGTGGGCCCCCAACCCTGAAAAGGCCCATAGGCGAACAAACCCTGAGGATCTGGGCTGCCCCCTGCCTGGCAGGCCACTCTCAGGGGACACCACGTGTCCACACTGCCTTTGAAACCAAAAACACCAAACCAAGCAAACCACCAGAAGCAGCACGTGTGCATGCGTGTGCATGTGTGTGCATGTGTGTGCATGCATGTGCGTGTGTGTGCGTGTGCGTGCGTGTGTGTCTACAGTTTGCATTGGCTCAGGGGGACTAGGAGTAGATGTGTTAAAAATAATTATGGTAAGCCTTCTACAAAGTATGAAGACCAACCGCCACACAAACTCCACAAAACAGAAACATTGTATGTTTTTAGCAGCAGGTGGACTTGCAAGCCGCCCCCGCCTCCTGGCTGGCGGCTGAAGTTCAGGCACCCACTGGCAGCCTGCCTCCCACAGCGGCTGCGTGTTTGTTATTCTTTATCTCCTGCATTCAGAAACCAAAACAGCCATCCATCACAGTGACAGGGTGCTGACCAGAGACCCTGGGAGCCCGTGGAGTGTCGGGGGACCCTGGCAGGAGGCTCATCCAGGTTGGGCAGGGGGCTTCTCTGGCCTCAGGGCTCATCCTGAGCCCAGCATTGAGGCAGGTTGGCAAGTCCTAGAGCACTCAACTGACCACTGGGCTTCACTCCCTTCGCGTTTCGGGGTGCAAGTTAAGGGGCGCGATGTTCACAGGGAGAAGCCACAGCCCCGGGTTTCAAAGAGCGGGAATGCCCAAAGTGAGGGTGTCCAGGCAGAGAACACCCCACTGTAGGCGTGGGGTCGCTGTCCACTGAGCAGCTATCACATTCAGATGCTGGGCAGAGAGCTCTGGGACCCCTCTGTACACCTCTGCCCTCTGTCGGAAACCCCCGGTATAGACAAGCTAAGAGGCCCAGAGCAGGAGTCACACAGCCAGGCCAAGCAGGACTTGAACCCAGATCCGAGAGGGTCCAGGCCTGCACCCATCTCCACCCCAGGGATAAGCTGGCTGCCACCCCACTGCTCAACAGCACACACAGCCAAGGGGCAAAGTGAGAAAACTGGTCCCCAGGAGGGGTCTGCACCAAGACAAAGACAGCTCTGCCAGAGTGGGCGGCCCCCAGGGGTCCCAGGATGGGGGGATGGAGGGAAGCCGTGCAGTGTGGAACCAGGACAGAGGCGGGAGTCGGCAAGGACGCAGGCCCTCCTGCAACAGAGACTTGAAGGCAAGAGCCACAGCTACCCACACCACAGACAGCGAGGGGCGGGCAGACCTGAGCCCCACAGCTACCCACACCACAGACAGCGAGGGGCGGGCAGACCTGAGCCCCACAGCTACCCACACCACAGACAGCGAGGGGCGGGCAGACCTGAGCCCCATAGCTACCCACACCACAGACAGCGAGGGGCGGGCAGACCTGAGCCCCATAGCTACCCACACCACAGACAGCGAGGGGCGGGCAGACCTGAGCCCCATAGCTACCCACACCACAGACAGCGAGGGGCGGGCAGACCTGAGCCCCACAGCTACCCACACCACAGACAGCGAGGGGCGGGCAGACCTGAGCCCCACAGCTACCCACACCACAGACAGCGAGGGGCGGGCAGACCTGAGCCCCACAGCTACCCACACCACAGACAGCGAGGGGCGGGCAGACCTGAGCCCCACAGCTACCCACACCACAGACAGCGAGGGGCGGGCAGACCTGAGCCCCATAGCTACCCACACCACAGACAGCAAGGGGCAGGCAGACCAGAGCCACACGGCCGGGCCTGCACACACCACGGACAGCGAGGGGCGGGCAGACCAGAGCCGCACGGCCGGGCCTGCACACACCACGGACAGCGAGGGGCGGGCAGACCTGAGCCTCACAGCTACCCACACCACGGACAGCAAGGGGCGGGCAGACCTGAGCCTCACAGCTACCCACACCACGGACAGCAAGGGGCGGGCAGACCAGAGCCGCACGGCCGGGCAGGCACACACCACAGACAGCGAGGGGCAGGCAGACCAGAGCCGCACGGCCGGGCCTGCACACACCACGGACAGCAAGGGGCGGGCAGACCAGAGCCGCACGGCCGGGCAGGCACACACCAGGACCCTCAGCCAGGCCCACCATCCCCAACAGACTGAATGTCCCCTAAAAAAACGAGGTCCATGTGCCCAGTTCTAGCTTAGATTGAAAGAGCATTTGAAGTGGACAGAGCCACGGACACAGGACATGCAAACCAGTCAGAAAGCAGGACTGCCGAGGTCGCGGTCACCTCCTCAGGAAGCCAGCCAGGCGAGCCCCACCTGCCTTCTCTCTCCACATCTCTATGTCTTCAGGAACCCCTATTCCACCCCTCTGCCTCCGAAGGTCAGGATTCGTCTCTTCTGCCCCCGAGCAGATGCTCAGGAGGGGACGTGAGTGAATGACAGGTGAGGCGATGCTCAGGAGGGGACATGAGTGAATGACAGGTGAGCCGATGCTCAGGAGGGGACGTGAGTGAATGACAGGTGAGCCGATGCTCAGGAGGGGGTGTGAGTGAATGACAGGTGACCCCCCCCCAGCCCGGCAGGCTGGGAGCCACGCAGCCACAGGGGCAGAGCCGGCCAGCCTGGGGCCATCTCTGGACTCGGGCACCGCCCTGTCCCTCACCTCTCCTCACAAATGGAGGACCTTGCCGAGAGCCTGTTTTGCTGGTGGGAGGAGAAACTAAGTGAATGGGGCTCCAGAGAGAAAGAGCCCCGAGGGGTTGGCAGCAGTGATGTGACCTCAGAGTGGCCCAATGACCTTTCCATGAATCAGGGCACAGCCCAACCTGATGCCTCACAGGGCTTCCCGAGGCCCAGGGGAGGTGCCAGTGCTGGGCAGTCAGGGAACAACCCTCCCAGGACAGGGCGCAGCCAGGCAACCGTGATCTAGAATACCTGCGGGGAGAAGGGGGGGCAGAGTGGGAGCCTGCCCCCTAGACCTTCATCCCTGTAGCAGTTACAAGCATCCAGTGTCCAAGGTCAACTCAAGCATCACCTCCTCCTTGAAGCCCTCTGTGGTCACCCTGCCCCCAGAGATCCAAAGGACAGCTTCTGCTGGAGGGACAGCAATCCCTGACTGCGCCCAGGTCCTGCCCACCCAGCCCAGGAGCTACCGAGGAAGAAGCAGCAGAGGAAGAGAGCGTGTGAGACCCCTTCCAGCGGGCGTCCCGGGTCACCCTCCGAGAAAGAGGCAGGCTGCCATCTGCCAATCCCAGGTCCTCTACAACATGGCCAAGGGTCCTCCATCCTCCTCACCGCCACCAGGCCGCCACCACGCCACCTCTGGGGAGGAAGGGTCCATTCACAGCAGGAGGAAACAGGGAAGGAAGGAGAGAGAGGCTGCCCTTGGGTCCTGGCAGCCCACCCCCTTCCGCTGCACCGCTGAGCTGCACTGCACCTGAGCAGCGGGTCGGGTGGGGAAGGCAGCTGCCCGAGATGCAGGTCGTCCAGCGAGGGCCAGTGCCCATCCAGCGGGAGCAAGCAGCCACCCCAAGCATTGATGGGGTACAGTGTTGTGAGATTAAAGCAGCCGGGTTCGAGGCAGGGACGGCCAGGCCCACGCTTTCCTCTCGAACCCTCCCAACAGCTAGTGAGGGGGCTGGTCATCCCCTTCACAGAAGAGGAGACCAAGAGGCACAACCAGGCTGGTGGCACCGTCACCAGAGTCTGGGCATAGCAGTGGCCGAGCCCGGCCCCCTCCACGACCTCGCTCACTCGATGTTTGGGGACCCTCCTTATGGCCGATGCCACTCCAAGCGCAAGAGAACGGAGCTTCCAAGAGCCTCCCGTCCTCACCTCTAATGTGAGCCGAGAGCAGCAGCCCAGCCACAGCGGCTCCCGGGACGGGAGGGATGAGGTCGGGGACGGGCACGTTTCCCGGCACCCGGTGAGCGGGGACGGAGACAGAATGACAGACAGTGAAGGGTCCGTGGGGGGATCTGGGGGGCGGCACACCTTCATTGGCCTCAGAGCCAAAAAGCCGTGGCGAGCCCGCTTTGTAAGGTCTGTCCTCTCACTTTGTCTGGCTAATGCGCGAAGACAGGTTTTTACTTTTTCTTTTTTTTTACAGGGACAGAGAGAGAGCCAGAGAGAGGGACAGACAGACAGGAACAGAGAGAGGTGAGAAGCATCAATCATCAGCTTTTCATTGCCGTTGAGACACCTTAGTTGTTCATTGATTGCTTTCTCACACGTGCCTTGACTGCGGGCCTTCAGCAGACCGAGCAACCCCTTGCTGGAGCCAGCGACCTTGGGTCCAAGCTGACGAGCTTTTTACTCAAGCCAGATGGGCCTGAGCTCAAGCTGGCGAGCTCAGGGTCTCGAACCTGGGTCTTCCACATCCCAGTCCGACGCTCTATCCACTGTGCCACCGCCTGGTCAGGCAGGTTTTTATATTTTTAAATGGTTGGGGGATTGGGGGGTGGGAATCAAAAGCATAGTATTTCATGACACGTGAAAATGATATGAGATCCGAGCTTTGTTCTGATGAAAGAAACCATCCTCGTCCAGTTAGAGACCGTCCACGGCTGTTTCCTCTCGGGGAGCCCAGAGTTGAGTCGCTGAGACAGAGACCCCGTCCGGCCCACGAGGCCTAAACTAAAGGACATATTTGCTGTGGGACCCGGCACCAAGCCCCAGCTGAGTCCCCAGCACTGAAATGCCCCATTTCCGGAGCCCAGACACCAGCCAGATCACTGCCATCGGTGCCCACACACGGCATAACCAATTCACTCCACACCCGCGCCGGGGCTGCCCCGTCATGACCCGGGCAGCAGAGTCCAGACCCAAACCTCAGGACCTCACCCCACACAGCCCTGCAAGTGCCCCCTCCAGCCAGTCAGGTCAAGGCTAAAGCCGAGCCCCCTGGCCCGTGGGCCTCTGCTCTCCCACGCCCAGCCCGACCCCACTCCCCAGGACCCGGCCGCTGCTGCTCACTCGGCACCCGTGTGGAAACACTAATGCCCGGGAAATGGGGTTTCTTTTCATTACCGCACCCCTAAGGAGCTTTGCAGGGCGTTCTTCCCAGACACCCCGCAACACGTGACATTGGAACGTCCCTGATGTGCCGTACGGCTGTGTCGTACTCTGTGCACATCTGCGTTTTATGCGTAAAAAGCATAAATTTCTTCACACATCCCCCCCGCCAAAGACCTGATTTCCACCACCACCCCTGCTGAGAGCACACCAGGAAATGTATTATTACAATTAATATTGCAGATTGGTTCTCACTTTGTTTTTTTTTTATGTGACCACCGGAAATTTTAAAATGCAGGTGTGTGGCTCACACATGTCCACCACCAGCGGCGCCGACGCGGGTAGAAGTGAATACAAACGTAACTGTGCGGAGGACCCACACGTGTCCGCAGATACACACGCACACAGGTGCCTATGTGTGCTCACAGACACCCACAGACACACCCAGTCTGACCACAGACACACCTGGAAACAGGGACATACACCCAGCAGCAGTGTTGCACACCTGCACCCACATATTGGCTTCTAAGTACACCCCCCCCCCCGTCCACTACGGTTGGAACCAGAGCTCCTTGGGAGGAGGAACGGCCGATTCCTGACCCTGGCCAAGACACACACACACACACACACACACACACACACACACGAAGCCTGGGGCATTCTGTGCCCGAAAGGAAGGCGGCGCTCAGAGATTAATGGGGAACACATCAAAAAGATACACAGAAGCCGGCTGGACACCGGCCCACGGGTCCCACCGGAGACACCCTGAGCATCATAATGAACAATGACCATCACACATGCTAATCCATGGAAGGCGAGAGGCGACCGAAATCCAAACAAGGGAAACAGAGAGGAAAAAGGTATTTAAACTGTCTCAAGAAGCTTCTCGAGACCACCTGTGCTCTACAAGGAACAGAGAGTCACATCACGGCGGAGACACCCAGCAAATGCCCGTCTTAAACAAAGTGCAAGATGTTGAGCCCAACCAGGCGGTGGTGCAGTGGATAAAGCGTCAGACTGGGACGCAGAAGACTCAGGTTTGAAACCAACCCAAGGTCGCCGGCTTGAGTGCGGGCCCATCCGGCTTGCGCACGGGGTCCCTGGCGTGAGCGTGGGATCATAGACATGACCCCATGGTTGCTGGCCTGAGCCCAAAAGTCACCAGCTTGAAGCCCAAGGTCACTGGCTTGAGAAAAGGGTCACTGGTTCAGCTGGAGCCCCCGCCCCCCCGGCCCAAATCAAGACACAAAAGAGAAAGCAATCAACGAACAACTAAGGAACTGCGATGAAGACTTGATGCTTCTCATCTCTCTCTTCCAGTCTGTCTGTCCCTATCTGTCTCCCTCTCTGTCTCCGTCACAGCAAAAGAAAAACAACATCGGGTGCATGATGTTGACGCCCCCCGAGACAGGATAAATCAAAACCACACGAGACCCTGCAAGAGGGGACACACGGAGGAGAACACAGCACCGCAGATGCTCTGACACCGACGGGCACAAAATCCCCAAAAGGAGAGACATTCTATGGCCTTCACAGGCCAAGCTGATGGACACCCAGGAGAGGCCGAGGAATGGTCCCAGACAGAAAGGGGCTGAAAGAGAACGCACAGCCCCCGGTGAACGCTGTTGCTGCAAGGGGCGCGGACGGAGACCCAAGGGGCTCACAGGGCGGATGACAGCTGCTGGCTAGGGTCCCACTGCGTCCGAGTTCTGCTGTGCCAGGATTCAGATGTATCAGGAGAATGCTCTTGTTGCAGAAAACATACAAGGTACCAAGCGCCAAGTCCCCGGCTTACTATCACGCGGGTCAAGAAAGAGTCCTGTGCACCTCCCTTCCAGCTCTGCCATTGAGTTTGAGATAGTTTCAAAATTAAAAAGAATAAATTGGCCTTGGCCAGTTATACACACACACACACACACACACACACACACACACACACCACACACATATTGCCTGGCAGTGAGTGCCCTGGCCACGTTGCTGGGCTGAGCCTGATCCAACTCAGTAGCCAACTCTTCTCTCTGTGCCTCAGTTTCTCTGTCTGTAACACGGGTAAGGAAAATTCTGCTCTGACCTCTAGGATGCTGGGAGATACCTGCTTTAAGAGGTGACAGCTGACCTGGCTGGTTTGCTCAGTGGTAGAGCATCGGCCCAGCGTGTGGAAGTCCCGGGTTTGATTCACGGCCAGAGCACACAGGAGAAGCGCCCATCTGCTTCTCCACCCTTCCCCCTCTCCTTCCTCTCTGTTTCTCTCTTCCCCTCCTGCAGCCAAGCCTCCATTGGAGCAAAGTTGTCCCGGGCACTGAGGACGGCTCCATGGTCTCCGCCTCAGGTGCTAGAATGGCTCTGGTTGCAATGGAGCAACAGCCCAGATGGGCAGAGCATCGCCCCCTGGTGGGCATGCCGGGTGGATCCCAGTCGGGCACATGTGGGAGTCTGTCTCTCTGCCTCCCCGCTTCTCACTTCAGAAAAATACAAAAAAATAAATAAATTAAAAGGCATCACTGTCCCCACTGGCTCAGCCCTCCTACCTCCTCTCCCAGACGCCCTGGTGTCACAAACCTTGACCCTGGAGCCAAGGCGCGTCCTGCTCACCCTCGGGAACTCTCTGGACACTGGAAGGCCACTTCCTCCGTCAAAAGGCATCTCATCCACACGCGCGGTGGGTCCTTGCTGGACCGGAAGCCTCTGTGCCCGGCCTGCCCCACCCCCTCGCCAAGCAGCATGGGGCTCGGCAGTGCCAACCCTCAAGAGAAGGAGCAAAGAGACCACAGGACGCTGAGCCCCGCGGGACCCCGATAAACACCCCCCCCAAAGATGCTGATGTCCCTCACTCAAAATCTGTCTAGCAAGAGTATGGCAGCCTGACCTGCGGTGGCGCAGTGGATAAAGCGTCGACCTGGGAACACTGAGGTCGCCAGTTCAAAACCCTGCACCGGTCTGGTCAAGGCACATATGGGAGTTGATGCTTCCAGCTCCTCCCCCCTTTCTCTCTCTCTCTCTCTCTCTCTCTCTCTCACTCTGTGTCTCCTCTCTAAAATGAATAAAATA
This sequence comes from Rhynchonycteris naso, assembly GCA_037038555.1. NCBI lineage: Eukaryota > Metazoa > Chordata > Mammalia > Chiroptera > Emballonuridae > Rhynchonycteris > Rhynchonycteris naso. Next base: position 3,023,172 of record CM072996.1, on the reverse strand, counting down.
AAAAGAAATTAAAAAAAAAAAGAATTATCTTAAAAAAAGAGTATGGTTGCCGTCCAAGTGATGAGGATATTGAAGCAAAGTCGGGGAAAGTGCAGGGCCAGGGATACACAGCAAGAGCCCCCAGGGGGCCAAGGCCAGGCCCCCCCCACCCCGCAGAATGGAAGACCGTGAAACCAGAAAAGGCTTCCCGGAGGAGGCGGCCTCTAGACGGGCTCCTACAGGAAGAACAGGCTCAGAGGAAGGGAGCCTTCCAGCCAAGGCACAGATAGAAAAACCATGCAGCAACGGGGCAAGCTGGAGCATCCGGCACGAGACAGGGAGCCCGACTGGGAGACGAGGGCGGAAGTGGGCGCGAGGGGCACCCTGGTGTCCCCGGGTCCCACGCCCTGCCCGTGCACTGATGTCACTACAGCCCAGCTGCCCAATCTGTTCTTCAGGGAGGACACCTGCCAGGGTGGTGTGGGCACCAGGCTGGGTGGGTGGTGCCCTGAGGGCTCAGACGGCAGACCGGACGTGCGCCCCGTCTGCTGGCATCAGCAACCACAGGACCACACAACCGAGGCTGCCCCAGCCACACGCGATCTCTTCCTAGGATCAGCAGATTGTGGCCGTACCTAATTAGTTTAATTAAACCCGAGGTGGCTTCCAGGCATTTTTGAATAAAATAAATAAATGAAATAAATGAAGCCTGCCCTGCCAACTCCAGCGGGACGTGACAAAGAGGCAGCCCCGGTCTCTCTGTGAATACCACCCAGTACCTGGGGCTCTGTACACAGCAGGGGCTCACTGAGTGCAAGTTCCTATCAGGCTCCTTTAGGACCCCAAACCAACCCAGCTGAGACCACCTTCAGAAGAGGAGGGGCACTCCAACCGCTACCTTCTGAAAAACATGATGTCACCGTGAGAAGCCAGCATGGCATTCTGAAAACAGTGGACATCGTGGAGGCCTTCGAGCAGGACGCGCCAGACAGAAGGGTGATGCAAAGGCCCTGAGACTGACTTGCTGGCACAGCGTACAGGTCCCCTCAGGAAACAGGCACGCACTCCTCACCCATCCATCCCGTGGAAGACAGACACACACGCCCTGTACAACCCACGAAGCAGGCCAGGAACAAGCATCAGAAAGTCAGAAAGACAGCTGAGAGAGGTCCTGAAACCATCATTTGTTCCAACACAGTCCTGGAAGGAAGAACTAAGTGGGCGCTTGAGTTTTGCCACTTACTTACTACCTGTGTGGCCTGGGGCACGTCACTCAACCTCTCTGAGCTTTTTAGCTGCCTCCTTTATGAAGCAGAAAGGGTACACCCGGTCCAGGCTCTTGTCTAGCCCATGGCAGGACCAGCAAGCAAGGGCAGATGGGATTTTGCTTGCGATCCAAACTCCATGGACCAAGAGGACATCATCTTCTCCCTGAGTCCCCCTCCCCGGCCAGGGTCGTAAGCTTCCCGGATGACGGGGCAGCCGTCCGGAGAGGTCCTCTCCCAAATCCTACACGGTCACGTGTGATCAAGAACAACGGTTTTCTTCAATTGTCAATATACAGGTAGAGCCACGTCTAACTCCCGACCCAGTGAGGCAGATTCACGGAGCACCTGCAGCCACACACACACACACACACACACACACACACCCCGTCCTTGCGTCGGCCACACAAAGGTTGGTGTGACCAGCCAGCCCCACCCTCCATGAGACGGCAGGTCTGGGAGAACAGACCTCTCATCCTCCTGCTAGGAGGAAGGACACCCACCCGTATCCAGATGCCTGTCTTAAAATCACTACTGTTTATTCGGTGCCGTGCCAAGGACATTCTCTCTGCTCTCCCTCATTGTCACAAAGAGGTGGCTGCCATTATACCGCCCCATTACTCAGATGGGGAAACTGAGGCCCTCACGGTGATCACCTACCTGGTAGAGGACAGGCCAGGTTTCAATCGTGCATGTGGCCATGAAGACACACAGACACTCACTCGTCTGGTTCTCCTATGACCCAGCCCCCCCCCCAGACACACCCTCTTCACCTGGGCTGCGGCAGGGAGGCTCGAAGGGACTGTGCTGGCTGGGGTCAGTGCTTCTGCCCACCACTGGCTGCAGAGGCCCCCAGGAAGTCCAGCACAGGGGCTGAGCCACGCCACCTGCCACAGGGGCTGAGCCACGCCACCTGCCACAGCCAACCCCTCCCCCCGGACCTCCATCCTGCCCGAAGCACAGCTGGGGAAAGGCAGCCCCAGGACCCAGTGGCCCGCCAGATCCCACCTCTGCTCTGTAGACCCACCCACCCCAGGCTGTGCCCTGGGCCCTGGTCACCCTGCCAATTAGGTGTAAACCTGTCAGGAGCCAGCAAGCCTGAGCAGCCCCTGCAGTTCCCAGTCAAAGGCAGGCTCTCCCACTCAGCTCCAGCTCTGCCCTGTACAGTCTTTCTTCTCCTGTTTCTCCAGGGGGGACTAGATCTGTGACAGCCCTCTGCAGCTGGGCCCTGCCCCCGGGACCTTGGGCTACTTAGCACTGAGAGTGCCTAAGGATGGCGCAGGCTTTTGGGGAGCCCTGAAGACCAGACCACAGGCAGGGAACCACCAGGGCTCCCTTACTGGTCTGTCCACCTCCTTGGTCCTGAGTTATTATTACTGAGTGAGAGGGCCGCCCTCTGCCCCCTCCCGGCTCTTCTTTGTCAGAGGCCACACTCCCCCTCCTCCCTGGAGGGATAATACCCCACCACCACCACCACCACCACCTCCTTGGAAACAGCCAAAGGGCAGAGGTCATGAAATACAGCCTGGAAAAGCAGTGACTCACTGCAGCCCCAGTTCCTGATGCCACACTTATGAATGGCCCTTGTCCACGCGGATCTGCCCTGGGCCATGGAGAAAAGGGACGGCAGGGCCAACAGGAAGGTGGCTTCTGGACAGTGCTGGCCAGACGGGGGCTGACACCAGTTCCCCAGGGGCCCCCTCAAAGCGTGCTGGGGTGCGGGTTCCACCACCCCAGGAACAGCAGCAGGAAAGCCTCGATTCTGCTTAAGTCTTGGCCAAGTTCCCTTTAAAGGGCCAAGAAATGCAGCTCCTGCGGAAGGAGCAGACATTTTCCTGCCTGCCAGAGGCCACACGCGCCTGGGCCACGACAAAGGCCACACTTGAGGGTGTCCACGGATGGCTCCAACTGGGGAAGCGATGGGGGGCTCCCTTTACACCAACTTGTGCCCGATGCCGGTCAGCTCTCTGCGGTCTAGGAGGCGGAGGCTGGGGGTGGGGGCGGCGCCCCTGGCCCACCCGCTTCCCCCGCCGCCCCCCCACCCCCCACCCCGCACGCCCGGCCCGCCCCTCCGGCCGCGCCCCGAGCCCGGCTGCGCCTGCTGGTCCTCCACCGCGTCCAGCACCCGCGCGGAGCCGGACCACGCAACGCTCGACGAGGCCCCAAGCGCAGCGAACTCCTCGGGGTCGGCCGGGACACTCGCAGGGCGCCGTGGCCCGGGAACGCGGGTGGCAATGGTGGGCGACCTGCCCGGGTTAGATAGAGTCTCCTCTCTCCACGCGCAGTGCCCGCGGGCAGCAGAGGCGCGCCCTCGGCTTGAGGGACTTCGGTCAACTTCGCGCCTCCCGGGGTCGCCCCTCCGAGGAGCCGGCTCCGAGGCCCGGGGCGCGCCCCTCTTTCCGCTCCGCGTCCCGACGTCCCGGAGCCGCGCCGCCCCTGCCACTGTCCTGGGACTGTCGGAGGCTGCGACTCCCCCCCACCCCCGAGTCTGCGTCCTCGTGCCGGGCGGCGAGAGTGCCTGGGGACCCTGGCACCCCCCACCCCTGCGCGCCCCCCACCCCCGCACCCTCACCTGGGACATCTGCGGCCGGAAGTTGATGTCCTTCATGTCGATGGAGCCGGGGGAGAGGTTGTGCAGCAGCTGGCACAGGAGCACGCCGTCCCGCAGCGCCTGCGCCAGGTCGAAGACCACGGCGGAGGGCCACACCACCCGGTGGTTCGGCGGCAGGACCTTGCAGTCGATGAGCCAGCGGCCGCACTGCCGCCACTGCTCCATGGCGCCCGCTGGGCCGGCCGCTCAGCGCAGCGCTCGGGCCAAAGTGCGGCGGCCGCGGGGCATCCCGCCCGGCCGCGCCGGGGCTCAGCGGCCGGGGCGGGGCTTCGCGCGGGCGGCCCCGGGTCCCCGCCGCGCCGCGCTGCGCCGCAGCGCGCGTCCCCTCCTCTTCCTCCTCGGGCTCCTCGCGGGCCGCCGCTCCCACCCACGTGCGGCCGCGGGCAGCGCGCGGGGCCCTGGGTTCACACACACAAGTCCTCCCGGGCCCCGGGCCGGGCTCCTCGCCGTCAGCCGCCGCAGCGCTCCGCGATCAGCCCCGCCGGGCGCCGCATTCTGCGCTCGGGGCGCCCTGTGGCCGCCGCCGTTCCTGCCCCGCCCGAGACAAAGGCCCGGCGGGTCGCTCAGCTCCGCGCGTCCCGGGCCCTCGCCGCCGCCGCCGCTTTGTTCACCCCGCCCGCGGGACCCGCGCGCCCCGACCCGCGTTCAGACTCCGAGGCTCAGCGGCTGCTGGGCGCTGGGGGCGCGGGGGCGCGGGGGGCGCGGCCACAGGCGGGGCGGGGCGGGGGTGGGACGCGCGCTTGGCACCTCCCCGCGACCCAAGCACCGCCCCCACTCCGCTCCACTTCCTGTCCCGCTGCAGTCCGCAGAAGTTGCGGTGGGCGGGGGTCCAGGACCGCCCGCTTGCTACCAGCGGCACCCGTGCGTGGGGAGCTCTGCGCCCGGGGAAGCAACCTCGCCCGTGGAGTGGTGGCCGGTCGCTGTCCCCGTCCCTCCTGCGTTCTGCTCCTGAAGATCAGGAAGTGGCCCCCTACCGCCCTTGGACCTCCGCATGGCCCTTCAGGAAGTACAGACCCAGAAGGGGCCACGGACGGGCCCGAGGCATCACGCACCCTCTCGGCCCATCAGGTGGCCCCTGAGGGATAACTCGAGGCCGGAAGTGCACGGACTGGGGACACATCCAGAACCCCGTTCCTATTCTCCGCCCTGGCCTGGGACCGGCAGGAAGGCCCCCCACCCCCGCTGCCCACCCCTCACAAAGACAGGGATTCCCCTGCTTTATGACCCAGAGGCCACTCTCGCCACTCGCAGCTGCCCAGAGGGCAAATCCTGGCATCCGAACTGGAATATGTGAAATAAGTAATTAGGAGAGAGGAAAGGAGCGGATGCCAGACCCGGCCCCTGGGTCGTGCCACCCACATGCTGGCTGCAGGGTCCACTGACCCTGCCCTGAACTCTTTCCTGGGCCACGCCCAGCCCCGGGGTGGGGGGTGGGCAGTGTTCTCTGCAGCTGACCTTATGTGACGGTAGGAGGGCTTCACGGACATAAAGAGCCCATCTGGCAATGAAATGATGTGGGTTCCAGCTCAGCTGTCAGGAGCCCTGGGTTCTCACCACTGATAGGGTGACCTATCTCAGAGGGGCCGGCCCGCCCTGGACACTTGTGGTTTCCGCCCTGCACCTATGTTAGCTGGGGCAGTACTGGGCAGTTGCCCGGTGCCCCAGTCCCTCACCTCCTGTGGTATTGTTGGGGCAGGAGCCAGTGTAGGGTGTCACCCTCACCTCATGGCAAACCCAGAGAGGGTCCCCTGGCCTGTGCCATTTGTTCTGAGAACCAGCCTCTGCAGAGAGTCAGACTTGCCTCTTCCTACACGGAGGAAGCATAGGGCCCCCTGTAGAGAGGTGGGAGGAGCCGGCCTCCAGAAGGCACACAGACCCCTGCTGGAAGTGGGTGGCCCAGGCTGGAGTAATAGCAGTCCAAGTGACCAGTGAGCTCCACGCTCTTGTCCAGCACCCTTCCTCTGAGGAAATGGATGCGGCACCCTGGTGTAGTGCTCAGGAAGGAACCTGCCTCGGGGGGAGGGGGCTGAGGGGGTCAGAGAGCGCCTGCCTTAGCTGAGACAAAAGTAGACAGTGTCACGCAGCCCTGAATCATCGCAAAGAGGGGAACGGAGTCTGAACCCCAGCCGCGTCAGCCTCTGCTTGGAGAGCCTGCACAGGCACCTGCCACCACATCCCCCAGCAGGGCCCCTCCTCCCTTGGGGAATGGGGAGCACCCGCCCACTCAGAATCACCTGGGAGGAAAGAATAGGACCAATTACGCAAAGGCTTTGAACTGCAGGGTGCTTGAGGCAGGGGGGGGGGCAGCCCCTCACTTGGGATGCCCTATTCATGGTGCCCCAGACATGGCCCGTGTCTCTCTCTCCCACAGGTAGCTCCAGCAACAAGAAAGGAAGAAAGGGACCTCTCTGTCCTCACTGCCCTTGGCCTTCCTGCTTGGGCGGAGAGCCAACCAAGTTGATGAGCCCCGGGGCTGGGACACAGGCCTTGGTCAGCCGTCAGCGCAGGTGGTCATCTGCTGCCCCCTGGTGGGTGTGCCGAGCACTGCCGCCACCTGGCTGCCCCTTTTGCGGCCACGCGGTCCAGCGGCACCCGGAATTGTCAAGTCAGGAGAGCCAGACCTCCCCACTGTGTGGTCCTGAACCAGTCGCACTTCCCTGAGTCCCAGGTGTTTTTTTTTTTAATCTGAACAATGGGGACATTCACCACCCTGTGTTCCTCACAGGATCCTTGGGATGCGGTGCAGGCAGGCTGCATGTGAAGGAATGAACGGATGGAAACTTGACGGGCACTCTCCTCTGAACACTTGATGTCGGTGTAAGGAGTGGTCCCGACGTCTGTCAACTCGGGGCATACGTGAGGACGAGAGGACGCCGTTCCAGAGAGTCTCACGCCCCGTTCTCGTGCTCTCAGACTTAGAGCTGTTGGCCAGGACAGCCGGCGCTCCTCCCTGGGGGTGTGATCCCATCGCATCCTCCGGAGAACAGGGACGGCTCCTGGGAGCTGAGCTCACAGACGACAAGTGAGCGGTACCATCGAGGCCCACCCTCAGCACAGTTAGCTTAGACACCACTTTACTTAGTTATTTATTTATGACAGAGAGAGGGACAGATAGGGACACACAGACAGGAAGGGAGAGAGGTGAGAAGCATCAATTCTTTGTTGCGACTCCTTACTTGCTCAGTGATTACTCTCCCATACGTGCTTTGACAGAGGGCTACAGCAGAGCCAGTGACCCCTTGCTCAAGCCAGCAACCATGGGCTCAAGCCAGCACCCTTGGGCTCAAGCCAGTGACCATGGGCTCAAGCCAGTGACCATGGTGTCAAAAGTCTGATTCCTCGCTCAAGCCAGAGATTCTGCCTGCACTCAAGCTGGTGACCCCGCGCTCAAGCCAGCAACCTCGGGGTTTCGGACCTGGGTGCTCAGAGTCCCAGTCTGACACTCTATCCACTGCACCACCACCTGGTCAGACGACACCACTTTCTTTAGTGAAGGAAGTCCCTGTGCTAAGTGCCTGCAAGAGTCCACAGGAGAGACGGGGACGGGGAAAAGCCAGGGGGCACCAACACCAGCCACAGATCCCGCCTCTCTTCCTGGGTCCCTCGACAGCCTTCACCTGCACCACCCTCACCACCTCCCCCCCTCCTCCAGTCTGTCCTCCGCAGCCAGCCAGGACCCAGTCAAACCTTGGGGAGGTCCTGTTTCCCCTCCCTCACCAGATGAGCCTCAAGTCATCCCTGGATGACCTCACTTCCTGCAGCACCAGCCACAGCCTCGGCCAGCGTGCCCTCACCACAGAGGCTCTGCACGTGCGTCCAGCAGAGGGCAGGGGCTCACCCCCTCCCTGATGCTGCGGGCTCACCCCCTCCCTGATGCTGCAGACCCTCCCCGCACTCTCTCCAAGGCCCCCCACCCGGCCCTGTTGATTGGTTTGCTCAGTCTCATCCCTCCGTCAGCTGAGCTGCAACAGGGACCATCTCTGTCCTCTCCTGTCCTGTCCTGCAAACTGGGCTCCGCCGGTGGAAGGTGGTCAAACAAACAAACAAACAAAAAAAAAAAAACAGTGTTGAACGAAACACCAACTGCAGAGCCAGCCGCTAGGCGGAACACGGCAACAGTGTTTAAATCCAATGTGTCCTTTCACAGAAGACACAGAAATGCGTAACACTGACTCAACGGTTTGAAAAAAAAATGGTTATATGGTCTATTTATTGATTTGAAGCATATTTTAACAAGGTTTGTAGCATATTTGAACTTCACATGTGACAGTAGAACGTCACACTACATAAGATTTGCATCTAATGTAGCACATTATCACTTACAGCTTGTTTCATTCTAACAGTAGTCTTTCTTTTTTTTTTTTTTAAGTGAGAGGAGAGGAGGTAGTGAGACAGACTCCTTCCTGCATGCGCTCCGACCGGGATCCACCCAGGCAACCCCCACCCACCCCCATCTTGGGCCGATGCTCAAACCAACCAAGCTATTCTCAGGGTTCGGGGCCAACACTCAAACCAACTGAGACACTGGCTGCGAGAGGGGAAGAGAGAGAGAGAAGGGGGAGAGGGAGGGGTGAAGAGGATGGTTTCTTGGGTGCCCTGACCGGGAATCGAACCTGGGACATCCATACATCGGGTCAATGCTCTATTCACCGAGTCAACCGACCAGGGCTCTAACAACAGTCTTAACGGGGACAGCCACTCTCATTCCTTGAGTGTTAGGTGGTTGGCCTGAGGTGCCAACCGTGGTGAGCTGCCCTGTGTCCCCCAGCAGTCCGGTCCAAGTGCCAGGCCTCCCGGGCACTTGTGCAAGCACCCAAATGTTGATGCTGCAAGAGTTTCCCCATGCCTGGAACTTTCTGCTTTTCCTTGAGACTGATTTGGGTGGGTGGGTGACCAGAAAGAAGGGAAAATGCCATAATGCCTAAAACATAGAGCTACGAACTCAGTAGCAGAAGGCAAGGCCTTAAAGGGCCCGCACGTGCACACACACCCCCCCACTGCAGGACCGGGCTGGGAACTGGCCGCTGGGGACCGGCCGTGTCTGAGCTGAAGGAGAGAAGGGGACTGAATTGCAGCCACCCGGCCTCAAGCTCCTGGAAACCTGGTAGCTGTCGGGTCCATGGGGGTCCCAGACAGGAGATCTCTGGAGGGAGTACCTAGACAGCCTGCTTCCCCTTATCTATGGACAGTCACGGCTGTGGGGAATGACACCAGGCGGCCACCTCTGAGCCCTGGCTATCCGGGTTCTGCCCTAAGGCCAGGGGAAACACTCTTACCACATCTGTTTGCAAGAGAAGGTTCTCAGAGCTGGAGTGACTTGCCCCAGATCAGGCAGAGCTGGGGTGTGGACCCAGATGTGAAGAGCAGGGTCACCTCCCATATGACGCTCCTGCTGGTGATAAGAGGTTCCAGGGCGGAGGTACAGAGCAATGGGAGCCCGAGACGTCCCAAGGGCCTCCCGGGGCTCCCATCCTCAGCAGTCGGGAGCCCTGATTCCAGAGCACTGCATTTGCTCTGCACGGGAATGCCTGTGTCCTCATAAGCTGAGCCTGGTTCGTGGGCTGGAGAGCTCTCTCTCTGCCTGTCCAAACAGCTGAGACTGTTTCCTCCTACACAGGCCTCCTCAGACCACCCCAGGCAGCCAGATCCGCAGATGGGGGGACTGTCCCAGCACACCCCCTCTGTCCCCCAGCCAGTAGGGCTGCTACTGCGAGGTCCCAGTGCCCCAGGGAGGTTGGCCCCACAGCCAGGGTCCCAGGCACATCCTGAGAGCTCTTCCTACAAAGGCCTTCCCTGCACCCTCCTCCCATGCCTCCTGCATCCCTCCCCCACCCTTCATCCTTCCCACCCACCCCTCCCTCCCTCCCTCGTCCATCCCTCCCACATCTTCCGTCCAGAACGTGTTGTTGACTGGACGCAGCTTTCTTCATGGGGCAAAGGGAAGTGAATGTTTTGACCCCTCCCGACATGACTGGTGAAGGAATTGTTCTCAAGTCCAAGGCCCGGTGAACCCACACACGGCGGCGTAGGCTCCATCTGCAGCTGCCTGGTTTCCCGGGAAACCACAGGTGGGGAGACGGACCTCTGGGAGTCAGATGCCACCGCCTGCCCGCTGCCCTGGGTTGTTGGGTGTGGCCTTTGCACGTTGTGTTTGAAAAGGCAAAGTACGTACGCCCTTCTCACGGCTTGTTGCTTCCTCAACTTTCAAACTTTGCTCAAAGGCTGTCGTCCGCGGTGTGTGCCCCAAACGGTGACCTTGGCATCCTACCGCCACCCCACCATGGTCTGGGCCCCGCCGCCGTCCTGACAACGGAATGTTGGGGGCCAGTGTGCTCAGAGCCTGCTCAAGGCTCGATCCCTTCTGAGAGGCGCCCCTGAGGTCACGGGCACATTACCGAATGCAGCTCTAAGGAAGGGGAAGGAGGGACCCAGGGCTTAATCCACCCATAGGCAGGAGGCCCAGAAGTCGGTGTGTGCGGGTGACTCTAGGTTTCTGCAGGAGCCCTGTAGACATGGCACCAACAGGCCACCTCCAGTGAAGGACAGAGGCAGGAGCCCTGCCAGCTCAGGGGAAGACTCAAGCCCCTCGTAGCTGGTTGTGAGTCATAGGACCAAGGGGTGACCAGGGGCACCCGCTGGTCCTTGGCAGGAGCACCTCCCCGAAAGGCAGGTGGCTGCTGGCCCTGCTGCCCCGTCCACAGCACCAGTGACTCAATCCTGGAATACTCCCATCACCCCCCAAAAGATACTACTCTTTATCACCAGCTGTGATCCCCAACAGCCCCCTCCTCCCAACCCAGTCTCCTTTCTGTCTCCACACAGCTGCCTGTTCCGGACATTTCTATAAATGGAACCACGTTCTATGTGGCCTTGTGTCCAGCTCCTTCCTCTCAGCACAATGTCTAGGTCCTCACCCACTGGTGGGGGGCGTCCACAGCACGTCACTCCTGTGTGTCCCTTTGAAGAATTCCGTTTATTTCACCGGGTGTATCTGAGACAAGATCGTCTCAACATGCCATCAGCCTGGAAATGTAGCAATGAGCTCGTTTCGCGTCCCCCTTCTCACGTTCAGGTTTCCCCAAACCCACAGGGCGCTTTACATTCCCCGCACACTCCAGCTGGAACGCTAAGCTCTCCTCAGAAACGTTTCGTCTGTATTCAGGTGTCGTGGAACTCATTGTTGAAAGAGTGGGCGGGCACAGCCAAGCGGTTTCAAATAGATTTAAAAGTCTGCCAAACGTGAACTGAATATCATTTTCAAGTTAATTAAAGTTAAACACACTGAAAAATGCCACTCCCCCCGTGGGGCAAGCCACCCTGGAGGGCCCGGAAGCCGCACCTGGCTTGTGGCCACTGCTAGAGTGGGCCGCGTGGGGGCTGTCCCCCAGTGGTGTGATGTTGCAGAAGGCATGTGTGTGGCTTCTGTGTTCTCACATGTGATGTGGGTTTTGCCAGACCTTCCCCCACGCTGGGGCGGGGGTCCCATCAGTGATAGCAGGACCATACCATGAAGAGTTTCCTCCCCCGCCATCTCGGAGCAGGGCGAGTTTCTCCTGCTTCGGAGAACATGGAACAGAAGCCCTGGTGTGTGTCTGGCTGCTGAGGAGGGCTGCCCTTCCCTCTTCCCCCAAGGCGTGGCCGGATCCTGCCGGTCTCTTCCCCACCTGACCCCCCCAGGGAGTGACCTCTCTGACCCACAAAGCTGGTGGTCACGCTCCCCGTTCCCGCTGCTCCCTGTGTGTCTGCGCAAAAGTCCGCACGTCCATGCACAGGACAGCACAGCTCACGTCACTAGTGAGAGAAGATGGCACAGTCCAAACGTCCACTGACGGATGAATGGACAAAGCGTGACCCACGCAGAGGAGGGATTGTTATTCCGACCCAAAAAAGGAATGAGGTTCTGACGCCCACGCTACAACATGAACTCCTCAATCCTCGCCCTACGTGAAAGAAAGACAGACGCCCACGAGGATATCTCACGTGATGCTATTGATATGCAATGCCGTGAATGAGTGAGCGTGTGAGTGAACGTGGGGACAGGAAGTAGACAGTGGCGCTGGGGGCCGGGGCTAGGGCCTGTGGGGAGTGAGTGATTGGCAGGTGCAGAGTCCAATCTGGAAAAATGAGAAAAGTTCTGGAAAGGGGGGTGGGGCGGCAGCCCGCGGACGGGCGACATAATGTCCGTGACCTGAATGCTTAGAGCTTAGACATGGCGGCGCGGGTCGAGGGCACGTGCTGTGTATCTCGCTAAGCGAGCACAGGACGGGATGGCGCGTGGGCAGCTGCTGCGGCTCTGAGAGGGACAGAAACCCGGACGCAGAGGGACAGGAGCCAGGCACAGAAAGCTGTGTGCATCGTGTGATTCCGCTCCTGTGGATCGTCCAGGACGGACAACCCACGGAGACTGAAAAAGCAGGTGAATGGTGCTCGGCTAGGGTCGGGGTGATGGGGGATCCCGGGGGGGCACTGCTCGTGGGTACAAGGGTTGCTTTTGGAGAGTGGTGATGACAATGGTCCAAAATTGTGGTGACGGGTGCACGGCTCTGAATATACCAAAAGCCATTGAATTGTGCACTTAATGGGTAAGTGCGATCAGATATGAATTACATCTCCGTAAAGCTGTTATGGTAAAAATCGGCCCTATCTCCCACTGCCCTCTGAGCACAGCCAGCCTCCTGGGCACAATATTTTTAATTGATTGGTGAGGGGGGGGGAGGGAGGAAGAGAGAATAGCACCAATCTGTTATTCCACCCATTTATGCATCCATTGATTGATTCTTGTCTGTGCCCTGACTGGGGATTGAACCCACAACCTTGGCGTATTGGGATGACACTAACCAACTGAGCTCCCTGGCCAGGGCCTGGACACAGTTTTTGAGGCCGTGTCCTTGAGCCCATCACAGTCCCCTCTGTTTCATTCATGCATTCAGTTGAGCCTCTCCGGGCACCCACCTTCTCTCCTGCCGCTGGCCCCAGGCCTCCCCTCTCCCATCCCTCTGAAGTCAGGACAAAGGTCACAACTCTCCCAACCCTCCTGCCTCGGTAGCCGGCCATTGATTTCATGAACCCCACCCAACTCGGCCTCCAGAGGCCAGACCCTCGATTCTCCTGATTGTTGCCCTTGTGACAGGTCTTTGCCGAGAGCCGCCAGCCCTGGCCACACATGGCCCAGCTGTTCCCTGATGCCCTGGCCAGGGAGGGACAATAAGCACCCCCAAGCCAGGGTCACCCACCTCCCCTTTCAGACTAAACAGACCCTACCGTCCGCCGTTCCCTCCACACCCAGTGCTCTCCTGCTCTCTGCCCCCCCCTCCCCACCCCTGCTCCCAACACGTGGTGTCTGGGGGGTCCCAGGAAGGGGACCCTGGCCAGCGAGCATGATTGGCACGCATTGGCCAGCTGACAACAGAAGCCCAGTGCTGACCATATGTGCAGCGTCGAGAGCTCCCGGCATGGTGTGGGACTTTCCCTGGTGGCGATGGGGAGTGGAAGCCTGTGGAAGTCACGGGCTGAGGCCAGGGCATCTCAGACTTTTGAATGGTGAGGAAGCAATTCTGGGAACCACACAAACAATGCCTGCTGCCGGCCATAACGGAACGGTGGAGGGTGATGCATCACCCACTCTAGGCAAGGTCGGAAGGCAGAACCAAGGTTGGAAAAGCCTAGCTAGGCAGACTTTTGTTCTGGCACTGCTGGCAGAAAAAGCCGAGGAGCTCCCGGGAACGCTGAGTCCTCCAGCCGGCAACACGTCTGGGTCAAGATCAAGGCCCCAACCGGGAAGGAACGGGGCCCGGAGGCATGGGGCTGGGGACATCCGGGCCAGCACACTGGACGCTCATCCACCCGTGCTCCCTTTGGAAGCTCTGGGACCCACAGAAGTGGCCATGTCCCCTGCCTCATCCCCAAGGCTAGCCCCCATCTCCCTGACTAAAGGCTACCCAGCAGCCTCTGCCTTCCGAGACATCATGCCACCTTGGGTGTCAGCCTGCGTCTAGATCAATCGTGGGAATCTTAGCTTTTCCTCTCTCTCTTGAAGAGCCATTTAAAAAACTATTCTGCACCATCGCCACTCGTTTCTCTTCTTGGCCCCAGTCCTTTGTCCTCCAGAAGCTGTCACTGGGCTCCTCACTCCAGGTGACTGCAGGAGACACTTAGACCAGGGGTCCCTTCTATCCCATTTCCTAAGACCAATTGTGCCTTCATGGCTTTTAGCCACAACCTGGCCAAATAGCCAATCCTAGAGTCCCTCCATTTCTCCTGCGCCGATGTCCACGGGAGGGTTTGTCATGGGTTGAATGGTGAACCTCAGAAAGATACGTCCACATCCAGCGATGGCACTCAGCCGACTCGCACCAGTTTGGCAGAACCGATACCTGAGTTTCTGTTGAGTTTGTCAACTGGTTGTTAAAATGTCACTTGTACTCAGGGTTCTCTCTAAGGTGGGCGCCTCGGCAGCCATCCAGTGTGGAAACCACATTCATCCTGGCTGGCTGGCTCAGTGATAGAGCGTTGGCCTGGCATATGGACGTCCTGGGTTTGATTCCCGGCCAGGGCACACAGGAGAAGCACCCATCTGCTTCTCCACCCTTCCCCCTCTCCTTTCTCTCTGTCTCTCTCTCTTCCCCTCCTGCAGCCAAGGCTCCACTGGAGCAAAGCTGGCCCAGGTGCTGAGGATGGCTCCATGGCCTCTGTCTCAGGCACTAGAATGGCTCTGGTTGTAATGGAGCAACACCCCAGATGGGCAGAGCGTCACCCCCTTGTGAGCATGCCGGGTGGATCCTGGTTTGGGTGCACAAGGGAGTCTGTCTGCCTCCCTCTCTCTCACTGAAAAAAAAAAAGGAAAGAAAGAAATCACAAATTTACATTCCTTACACTTTGTCAGGTATTATTTAATATTTTTCATTAATATTTTAAAACTCTTATAACATAATCTAGTTTTGTGTACCTCTTTAATTGTTCTTATTTACGTGTTAAATGCACAAAACAATACACTACCTTTCGGTATATCTTCTTTTATACTTAATACGGTCATTAGGGCTGAGAACCGGCTGTTAAATTCTTTGAGTCCCACCGCTGCCCACCTCACAACCCTGAAACCTGTGAATGTGACCTTATTGGGAATGGGATCTTTGCAGATGTCATTAACAGGGAGTCTTGAGATGAGATAGATCATCCTGGATTATCTGGTCCCTAAATCCAATGACAAGTGTCCTTATTAGAGATGCAGAGGAGAGACCTGGGGAGAAGAGGAGAGGCCCTGGGAGGACAAGCCAAGATCGGGTGACCCAGCCACGGAGGACCCAGCCACGGAAGGCCAGCATTGCCGGAAGCCTCAAAAGCCAGGAGAGGACCCAGAGCTGCCGAAGGGGTGGTGGCCCTGCCGACCACTTGATCTCCCCCTGGACATCAATGAGTGCAGCTGGTCAAACGACATCAAATACATTAAAATTCATGAGGATATATTTCATATATGTGTGTGTGTGTGTGTGTGTGTGTATATATATATATGTGTATATATATATATATATATATATATATATATATATATATTTTTTTTTAAATCTCTGACATTAAAAAAATAATCCCTTTGGAAGATGCTGGAGCACCAACTCATGGCTCTGAAAACTGGTAGGCAAGGGGAAGAAGGGAAGCCTTCCGTCTGCCTTCCGTGTACGAGCTGTATCCCAGGGCAACCGGAGAGGTGATGAGGAAAGTTCTTCCCTAGGGAAGAACTCCGGAATACAAAGGCGGAAGTAAAATTCGAACCAGAAACATCACCCGTACGCAG
This sequence comes from Rhynchonycteris naso, assembly GCA_037038555.1. Lineage (NCBI taxonomy): Eukaryota > Metazoa > Chordata > Mammalia > Chiroptera > Emballonuridae > Rhynchonycteris > Rhynchonycteris naso. The sequence continues at coordinate 3,007,529 of CM072996.1, read as the reverse complement.
TCCTTGAAGACACGATGCACCCGCGTCGTGACCCTGAATGGCAGTTAACAATTATCCTGTGAAAGACGGACAGGGAGTTCTGTGCGGGGTGGGTCAGGCTGTCATCCTGAAAGAGAGAGAGAAAGCCATGCCAGTATGTGCCCACCCACCGTGTGCCACGCCAGGTGGGACGTCCCACCACCCGTCAGGGAACCCAGTCCACAAACTGAACCTTAATCTGATCGAGGCTCTGGAGTACCTGCCGGTGTTCAGAACACACAGAGGCGAGAAGAAGACGTTTAACGACACTGTGTGGGGACACCATCTGCCAAACCCAGGAGGTGGCCTCTTCTGCCGGCCGCGGGACCTGGGTCCTTCGACAACGAAGCGGCCAGGAAGGAAAAGGCCATAGGAAAAGCATCCTGAATAAAGAGAGACATTCCATCAAACGCAATCAGATGTTTGGATCCTGTTTCCAGCACGCTAAATAATGACAGTTATCAGACAATCAGGAAAACGTGAACACTGACCCGATATTAGCTACTAACGAATAATTGTTGCTTTTTAAGATGCGATCACGTTCATGTGGCTATGTATGAAAACACCCGGCGTATTTATAGGTGAAATAGTACGATGTCTGGCATCAGTTGGTATCTGTGTTCTCTCACAACCTATAATTTGCTTCCTTTCTAAAATCTTTCCGTGTAAAACATGACACACAGGAAGATGCATGCATAAGCCATAAACGTACAGCTTAGTGCAATGTCAGAGTGAGGACCTAGACAACCAGCACCAAGTCAAGAATCAGACTTTGATGAGACCCCAGCAATCCTCAGCCGTGCCCCCAAACCTGCCCCCCAAACTAATGGAATCACGGACATCCGTGGTCCACCCTCCCTTACTTTTTCCTGTAGCCCAGCCAGGGGTAGTCAACCTTTTGATACCTACCGCCCACTTTTGTGTCTCTGTTAGTAGTAATATTTTCTTTTTTTTAATTTATTTTTTTACTTTATTCATTTTAGAGAGGAAACACAGAGTGAGAGAGAGAGAGAAAGGGGGGAGGAGCTGGAAGCATCAACTCCCATATATGCCTTGACCAGACCAGTGCAGGGTTTTGAACTGGCGACCTCAGTGTTCCCAGGTCGACGCTTTTATCCACTGCGCCACCACAGGTCAGGCCGAGATGGGCTTTTAGGAGGAAGACCCACTGTGGTGAGGGGCCCTTCGTATCACATCCTACCAAGGGTCCGCGCTGCCACCGTGACATAGCACTATGGATGCTGGCCTTGATCAAATGGCTGCTAGGCTCCTTGACCCTAAAGGTACTTCCCCTTTTCTGTACTGTCCCCCCACACAGAGTGGTTATATAAGTTACTATATTTGGAATCTTCTATGGGAGGGGGAGACGGGCTTCCTCTCCCTCATTCACTCACTCACTTACTTATGTATTCCTATTAGGATGGAATTTAGATACTTTATACTTTGGGTGGTGCACGCCAAGACTACTTGCCTTATTTTGCTGTTCAGCTTGTGTGGCCGCCGGGGTCTCTCCCAGGTTGGCCGCCGTGTCCCTTGGCTGTGACTCCCGCCATCACTGGGAGATCGTCCTTGTCTTTGGGGCGCACCCTCACTTCCTGGCTTCATCTTGTCTCTCTTTCTGGTCCAAGCCTCGCCTTGGTCGGTCGTTGCTGCTGCGAGGAGGACTCCTTCCTTTGACGGGAAAATAGCGAAAGCACGCGTTGAGCCGTAGGTGGGCTCCTCACTGTCAGGGTGCCATGGTCCCCTCAGCCCCTCCCATTGACAGGCGGAGGAAACGCATGTGTGTACACCAACCTGTGACCACACAGGTGTCTAGGAGCACTTCTGCGTAAGACCACCTGCATCTGCATAATGCTAAACACAGGCTTATCCTCAAGCCTCGCGCTCTGACCCATCCCCGCACAGATCGTTCTAGCCGGTCCCCTGCTTGCCTGTCATGCCCACCCTGGCAGTGACAGGCCTGGCCCCCACCCTCCGCGGTCCACGTAGCTGTTAAATTCCCATGTCCATGTGCAGCAAGATCAGAACTCGGAACCCAACCCCCCGTGGTAATCGCTGTGTGTGTGTGTGTATTTTTTAAGATTTTATTTATTGGTTTTTGGAGAGAGGAGAGGGAGAAAGGAGAGAGAGAGAGAGAGAGAGAGAGAGAGAGAGAGAGAGAGAGAGAGGAGTAGAGAGAGAATTGAGGAAGAAGGGAGAGAAGCAGAAAGCATCTACTCCAGTGGTTCTTAACCTGGGTTCTATGGAACCCTAGGGGTTCGATGAGTCGGTCTCAGGGGTTCAAAGAAGCCTCTGCCGTGGAGGCCAGAATAAAGTAATACCGTAATTTGTTGTGAGTTCATGCACTTTGTTGGTTTTGTTCTTTGAGGAAGGTGATGTTCATGCACGGCTCATTTTGTGCACCAGTAAAAAAACATATACCTATGTCTTGAATTTGGAAAAAAAACCCATATTTTATTTATCCCTAAAGAAGGGTTCGGTGAATGCGCATATGAAACTGGTGGGTTCGGTACCTCAAAAAAGTTAAGAACCACTGATCTACTCATAGAAGTTGCTTCCTATATGTGCCTTGACTGGGCAAGCCCAGGGATTTGAACCAGCGACCTCAGTGTTCCAGGTCAACACTTTATCCACTGCACCACCACGGGCCAGGTAAACTGCTGTATATTTTGACGAACACATCCACATGGTTAATGGTAAGGTTTGTCTGTGACCTGTTTCAGAAAACTTTGTTCCCAAGTTCACAACAATATTGTTGTTTTCTGTTCTCTTATAAATCTCCATTTTTGCTCCGTCCACCTGTCGGTCTACAGTCCGCCTGGAATTTAGCTTTGGTGAGACGGGCTCAGCTTTAGTTTTCCCTGGATAGATCTCCAGTTGCCCCAGGACCACGCAGTGGAAAGTCCACGCCTCCCCCCTCCCCGCCCCCCACCATGCATTCAGTCAGGTGCGCTTGTGAACTTCCTCTTTCATTGCGGTCTGTGTGTCTGTATTGGCATTTGTGCCCCGTGGCCTTAACTGCTGCACCTCTGTGGTGATTCTGAGACTCCCGAGAAGCAGATCTTCACGCTGACTCTTCCTCAAGGCGACCCGGGCCATCTTTGACCCTTCGCCTGTCCGCTCCTCGATTTCAGAGGTGGCTTGCGGCGGTTGCAAGCAAAGCAGGCTGTGGCAGTTTAGCTGGGACTGCACTGACTTCTCTAATGCTGAGTCTTCCAATCTGTGATGAAATGCTTCCTTAGTGCGAAGGGTGTGTGTGTGTGTGGGGGGGGGTCTGTGTATGTAGAAGTCTCGAACATTTTTGGTTAGATTGATTATTCCTAGTTAGTTGATATAGTTTGATATTATTGTAAAAAGTACCTTTAGCCTGACCAGGCGGTGGCGCAGCGGATAGAGCGTCGGACTGGGATGCCGAAGACCCAGGTTCGAGACCCCGAGGTCGCCAGCTTGAGCACGGGCCCATCTGGCTTGAGCAAAAGCTCGCTAGCTTGGACCCAAGGTCGCTGGCTCCAGCAAGGGGTGGCTCGGTCTGCTGAAGGCCCGCGGTCAAGGCACATGTGAGAAAGCAATCAATGAACAACTATGGTGTCACAACAAAAAACTGATAATTAATGCTTCTCACCTCTCTCCGTTCCTGTCTGTCTGTCCCTATCTATCCCTCTCTCTGACTCTCTCTCTGTCCCTGTAAAAAAAAAAAAAAATTTTTTTTTGTTTCTCCTGGGTTTGTACACAACCACAAAGTCGATCCGTTTTGTTCCCTTTTCTTCCAAAGTCCCTCTGCCCCCTCCTCCCCCATATATATATATTTGTCAATGTGTTGCATCACTACAGTGGGTACAACTTACAGTTCAAGGTGACAGTGGGCAGCCTTGGCGTTTTTCTAACCTCGAAGCAGAAGCTCTCGATGTTTCGCTATAGATATGATTTTCTTGTACAAATTTTATTTTTTTAGATACCTTCTACCAGACAAAGTCTATTCTTATTCCTAGTTTTCTATGAATTTCCTTTAACCACAAAAGTTAAAACTGAATCAAAGGCGGACCTGTGGTGGAGCGGTGGATAAAGAAAGCATCAACTTGGAACGCTGAGGTCACCAGCGTTGTGTCGGGGTCAAGGTACATACAGGAAGCAAGTTGATGCTTCCTGTTCTCCCCCCTCCCATCTTTTCTCTCTCTCCTCTCTCTAAAATCAATAAATGAGATATTTTTTAAAAAACTGAATCAAATGCAGATATTGATATGGTTATATGCTTTTTGCCTTCTTTAATATGTTAATGTGGTGAAATGCATTGAGTGGACTTTTTTTTTATTATTCATTTTAGAGAGGAGACACAGAGTGAGTGAGAGAGAGAGAGAGAGAGAGAGAGAAAGGGGGGAGGAGCTGGAAGCATCAACTCCCATATGTGCCTTGACCAGACCAGTGCAGGGTTTTGAACTGGCGACCTCAGTGTTCCCAGGTTGACGCTTTATCCACTGTGCCACCACAGGTCAGGCTGCATTGAGTGGATTTTAAAATACAAAGTCAACCTAGTGCTTCCAGAATAAACCCAATCTGGTCACGGTGTTGCGTGTGTGTGTGTTTATCTATGTGTGTATGCTTATATCTGCTACATTGGTCCCCTATTTTGTCCAGGCTTTTCACCTAGATGTTTATGGATGAGATTAGCCAACAATGGCCCTTTCCTGCAATGTCCTTGAGAGTTTTCGGTGTCAAGGTCAGGTAAGTTCATGAAACAAGTTGCAGGTTATTTCCTCATTGACTGTTTCTAGCAAAATCTTCATGAAAGAACGATTTTATTACTTCTTTAAATGCTTATGGGATTTCTCCACTGTCATCATCAGGACCCAGTGTAACCTTATGGAAGGTTTCATATCGACAGACTCCATTTCTTTAATAGGACCATTCAAGCTGTCTGCTTCTTCTTGTGCCCATATTCACAAACTCTTTTTCTAGGAATTTTTCCATTTAGCACAATTTACAATTTTATTGACATCACGTTGTTCACAGTGTTGTTTTATTGTCTCTTTAACGTGTACAGCTTCTGTTGTAAGTGCTCTTTAATTCTTAATATTAGTTTTGTGTCCTTTCTGTTTCCTTGAGCAGAGGTTTACTACTTTTATTAGTCTCTTCAGTGAATATATATATATATATATATATATACACATACATATATATTCTGTTGGCTTTTGATAATCATATATATATATGTGTGTGTATATATATACACACACACACACACACACATATATATATATATATATAATTTCTTCTTTCATCTTATTGCATTTACTTTATTTAGGTTAATTTTTACTGTTTTTAACTCCTGCCATCTTGAGATGGATGCTTAGCTCTTTAATTCTTTTTATTTTTAAATTATTTTTATTTATTTATTCATTTTAGAGGAAAGGGAGAGAGAGAGAGAGAGAGAGAGAAGGGGGGAGGAGCAGGAAGCTTCAACTCCCATATGTGCCTTGACCGGGCAAGCCCAGGGTTTTGAACTGGCAACCTCAGCATTCCAGGTCGACGCTTTATCCACTGCGCCACCACAGGTCAGGCTTATTTTTATTTTTATTCAGTGAACGGAGGGGAGACAGAGACAGACTCCCACAGGCGCCCCAACTGAGATCTACCCAGCGAGCCCACCAGGGGGCGATGCTCTGCCCATCTGGGACCCTTGTTCCATTGCAATGGGAGCTATTTTAGCTCCTGCGGTGGAGGCTATGGAGCCATCCTCAGCATCCAGGGCCAACTTGCTCTAATCGAGCCATGGCTTCAGGAGGAAGAGAGAGAGAGAAGCGAGAGGGGGAGTTGTAGAGAAGCAGGTGGGCGCTTCTCTTGTGTGCCTGGAACCCGGGGATATCCACACACTGGGCCCACACTCTACCACTGAACCAACCAGCCAGGGCCTTAACTCTTTAATTCTTCACTTGCCTACTTTTCTAATATATGCATTCAAGGCTGTACATTTTGCCCTAAACATGATTTTAACTGTATCCCACGATTTTATCCTCATTCATTTAAAATGAGTATTGTGCATTCCTCTTTGACCCATGAGAAATTTATAAATATATTCCTTTCTTAAATTTATTGATTGATTTTAGAGAGGAAAGAGAAGTGAGAGAGAGACAAAAACAGCAATCTGCACCTATATGTTCAATCCTGATGGGGGATAGAACCCGTAACCTTTGCATATGGGGATGATGCTGTAACCAACTGAGCGATCCGGCCAGGGCTTAATGATCAAATATATGGGTTTTCTTCTAGCTATCTTTTTTTCTTTGCATTTTTTCCCAAGTGAGAAGCGGGAAGGCAGACATGCGCCCAACCAGGATCCCCCTGGCACCCCACCAGGGGGCGATGCTCTGCCCATCTGGGCTGTTGCTCCATTGCAACCAGAGCCATTCTAGCGCCTGAGGTGGAGGCCATGGAGCCGTCCTCAGTGCCCCGGGCCAACTTTGCTCCAATGGAGCCTTGGCTGCGGGAGGGGAAGAGAGAGATGGAGAAGAAGGAGAGGGGGAAGGGGAAAGAAGCAGATGGGTGCTTCTCCTGTGTGCCCTGGCCCAGAATCGAAACCGGGACTTCCACATGCCGGGCTAACGCTCTACTGCTGAGCCAACTGATCAGGCTCTAGTTATCTTTTTAGTGTTGTTTTGTAGACTGTTCTTCCTGGGACCCTATTTATGTATGACTTACACGTTTTGAAATGTGTTGAAACTGATGCATGTTCTGGCATACGGTCAGTTTTTATGAATGTTCTGCATTCTTGTAAAGAATGAATTCAACAGTCGTGGGCTCAGTGCTCTGTGGATGTCCATTACGTCATTTTCCTAATCATCACTGGGGGAAACACTATAAATAAAACTTCAGTCAGTCAGTCCTGGCCCCGTGGCTCAGAGGATAGAATGGTGTTTCTGCGCATAAGGTCACAGGTTCCATCCCGGGTCAGGGCACACAGGAGGAGCAACCCATGTGTGCACCACTAAATGGAACAACGAAGTTAATGCTTTCTCTCTCTCTCATCAATAAATTAAAAAATGTGTGTGTGTGTGTGTCTTAAAAAGAAGAGGAATTTTAAAGAAAAGAAAAAGGACAGAACCAAAGGATAGTGTTACTGGAGCATGACTGGAGGTGGCTAGCATGGAGACCTGGTGACGTGACTGGTGAATTCGAGACCTATTCCAGACAGCGTGCCTGGGGCAGCACTAAATTATTTTCAAAGCAATCGCATCCGTTATTAGGAGTAAGCATGCTCACAGCAAAAGCAACAGCGGCTGAGAAATGACACACGCAGCAGCAGCAGCAACAGCAGCACAAACGGGACCGTGGGAGCACCGTGACACCGCCTTCCCCGCTCCCCTCTTCTGCTCCTGCAGGCCCCGCCCACGAGGCCCGCGCTCCGACCCCGCCCCTCGAGGCGATCGGCGGCTCCGGCTCGTCGCGTGGGCCTGCCTGCTCTCTGCGCTCGGCTGGGCATGCCTGCGGCGCTGCCATGGAGACGCGGCCCTGCGGCCCTCCCCGAGATCCTGGCGTCGCCGAGACCCTACCGCGCGGGTGACAGCGGCGCGGACGGGCGGGCGGTGGGGGGAAGGAGACCCAAAATGTTGGGGAAACAATGAGGATGAGCCATGGGGTGCCCCTGGGTGCGGGTCTGGCGAAGAGTGACCCAGGATGCTGGGGGGGACGATGGGGATGTGTCATGGGGGGCCCCCCGAGGTGCGGGTCGGGCGAAGGGTGACCCAAGATGCTGGGGGCCGGGGGGGGGTACGATGGGGATGTGCCATAGGTAATCCGAGGTGCAGATTGGGCGAGGGGTGACCCAGGATGCCAGGGGGGGGACGACGGGGATGTGCCATAGGTAATCCGAGGTGCAGATTGGGCGAGGGGTGACCCAGGATGCCGGGGGGGACGATGGGGATGTGCCATAGGTAATCCGAGGTGCAGATTGGGCGAGGGGTGACCCAGGATGCCGGGGGGGGGGGGGACGACGGGGATGTGCCATAGGTAATCCGAGGAGCAGATTGGGCGAGGGTTGACCCAGGATGCTGGGGGAGCGATGGGGATGTGCTGGGGTGCGGGTCAGGCGAAGAGTGACCCAGGATGCTGAAGAGGGGGAAGGGGAGAACTCAGCAGCAGCCGGAAGCGAGGCGGAACTGAGGAGGAGGGGGAGGCTGAGCTCACACAGAAGGAAAAGTGAACTTGCAAGGCGGGGAAAGCATTTGGTAGGGAGGGATGGTTGTGATGCTTCCCGGTTTTCACCTGACATCACTTTTCTTTCTGGTCCAGGGGCCTCCGGATGCATGGAGCAGTAAGGCAGCAGTGGCCGTGTGAGTCACCAAGCTTTCCTCAGCCTGGCAGCCTCGGTAAACGCCCTCCCAGGTCAGGGGCTTATCTGGGAGCAGTGCCCGGTGACCCGTGCCTTTTCAGGTTCTTAGGACTTGTTTCTCTGATATAGACAGGAACTGTCAGATAAGCAATTTGCCTGGATACCCCCCTCCCCGCTGCCCTACACACACACACACACACACACACACACACACACACACACGCACACTTAATAAAAGATCTAGACCTGACCAGGTGGTGGCGCAGTGGATAGAGCGTCGGACTGGGACGCGGAGGATCCAGGTTCGAGACCCTGAGGTCACCAGCTTGAGCGCGGGATCATCGGGTTTGAGCAAGGCTCACAAGCTTGAGCCCAAGGTCCCTGGCTCAAGGGGTCACTCTGTTTGCTGTAGCCCCCCCCCCCCCCCGTCAAGGCACATATGAGAAATCAATCAATGAACAACTAAGGAACCGCAACAAAGAATTGATGTTTCTCATCTCTCTCCCTTCCTGTCTGTCTGTCCCTCTCTCTGACTCTCTGTCTCTGCCACAAAAATAAATAAATAAATAAATAAAATAAAAGATCTAGGATGAGGCTCACAGTCCAGATCTTTGCAGAGGGACTGAAATAGCTGGGTGTGAGGCTCTGACCCAGAGTTGAGATTCTGTGCCATGACACCTGCCATTGCCACCAGAGTCCCCTTTGCTCCCCCACACCTGACAGCGTGTTCATTTCTCGTAGTGTCACCTTGGGGAAGAGCTGCAGACCAGCCAGAGAGAAGCCACTGCGCCAAGGTTGGCTCTACATCCACAGCAAATCCCATCCCACCTCACCCTGCTGTGCTGTGAGCCCACCCACCCAAGCTCCCACCAGGCGAGGGCGGTCCCGGGCACTGCCCTCAATTTCCATCTAGCCGCACAATGTCCTTTCAGTCGGGGGAGCCGCTGGAGTCATCTTTGCAAGTTAAGTGGCCCGAACCGTGGTGTCACCGTCATAGCAGATACCTGACAGGCTCATCCCAGTCAACTCGCCACCTAATAAGAGCACACCCAGCTGTCACCAGGGAAGGCATCTTCCCAGGTGGTTCTTAGAGGGGTTTTCAGAATGCTCAGAGGCTCCTCTCAAAGTGTCCTCCTGCAACACCACCTTCCAGGGGGTACCACCCACCAACGGCCTGAACCCTGGTCTCTACCATTAAGTTGAGTAAGGGACCCCTCAGACCCAGCAGCCGAAAAGCGAATTCATCTGAGCGTTGAGCGCAAGGCCCGGGGGAAGGACCAGCCCAGCGCGGCGGCTGCAGGCTCAGGCGCCCAGGAGGGGACTCCAGCCAGTGATGAGCGGCCGCGTCCCCCTGGCAGAGAAAGCCCTGTCTGAAGGCTACGCCCGGCTGCGGTACAGGGACACCTCCCTGCTCATCTGGCAGCAGCAGCAGCAGAAGTTGGAATCTGTGCCGCCCAGGACCTACCTGAGCAGGAGCCGGAGCGTGTGGTACTCACAGTATGGAAACGAAGCCATCGTGGTCCGCGACAGAAACAAGCTTGAGGTCTCCCGGGACACGGGCCAGTCCAGGTTTTGCACAATTATGTGATTTCCGTGGGAAAACCAGGGTCCAGGCGCCCCTCCCACCCCCACCCCCCGTGAGAATGAGCCAGGTTTCCAGCGGCTGTCTCGTGGCCTTCGAGGCCTCATGGGGAGACCGACTAGTGCGTGTGAAGACGGGGCTGTGGTGTTAGAACACACGCACCCCAGAAATGGCTGGACAGCCCCGGGCACAATGTTGGTGCCAGCGCCGGCGGTCAGCCTGGCCTCTGAACTGTCCGGTGCTGTAGGCTCGACCTGGACCGGGCACTCTGCTGGGTGTGTTTTTATGTTAGGCTTCCGATAAATCAACCAAGAGGGGCACCCTGCTTACACACAACCTTTCCAAGTTTGGTAGGTTTTTATTTCATTTCTGTGAATCACACTCGACATTCAGTATTATCTTGGTTGTCAGCGATGTAGGTGGTCTATCATATTCACTTCAGCTTGGTGAAGGAGGGGTCAGCCCTAGAAGGAAGTACGGGAACGGACGTCGTTGCGGTCGGAAACCCGCCCGCAGGCCAGGCCAGGCCAGGGGTCGCCCGTGCATTTCCGCAGGGACCCAGGTGCACTGCGTTGTGAATCAAGTCACCCCAGTGACCCTCAGCTGTAATGCACTGCGGTGTCTTCCACACTGCCTTCCAAATATTTGGGGACTGGGGACAAGTGCATCCAAAACAACAACAACAACAAAAAAAAAAACATTAAGGAAACCGAAAATACTTTTTAAGTTCCACACCGTTTCCTTGAAGGGATTTCCACCCTGATCGCAAGGCCGGACGAGGCAGGTTCCCGACACAGCATCTCAGCCTCTGTCCCGGAGGCTGCAGCTCCCACCGTCCGCAGCGCCCGGGGACGGGTCATCTCCACACACAGGCAGCCGAGGCCCAACTCGCGGGCAGTTAGGAGACATTGAGAAAGAACTTTCCACCTGCTGTAGTCAAAATCTGCGTGGCTGTGCAAATGTCAAAGCTGGTTTTTATTTTCTAAATAAATAGTACTCTCTAGGACTCTCCTCATGCTCGTATTTTTGTTTGTTCACGCTGTGTTGACCCGGCTTTCCGTTTTTAGTAGCATCTGATGATTGCTAGAAGCCCCGGTACAGAAACGCAGAAGGCAGAGCAATGGTGGGTGCCCTCCCAGACGCGCAAGTGCAATCACACGGGGACATCTTCAGGCGGCAGCCGGCTCCGTGCACCGCTTTGGGTTTCTCCTGGCTCGGCTGCTCACACAACACCAACACTGTGCTCCCACTGCCTTACCTGGGAGCCCACGGGCAGACAGGTGCGTGTCCTGGCTGTCACGGTGCACACAGCACGCCCCATGCCTCCCCGGACACGGGTTCTTTTTGCAGCCGGGCGAGCTTGTTAGCAAACAACATGCCAGAAGTAGCGCCGTGGGGTCCTAGGGCATCCCCCAACACGTCACATCTGGTGAAAGGCCTGGTCCCTGCCGAGGCATCCTTGGCCCGTGAGTGGCTTCGGTCTGGGAGGCTTGAAGTCACCGCCCGTCACCTCCCAGAGGTGGAGGGGGAAGCCTGTCCCTTGTACAGAGCGAGGCCTCTGCGGACAGGGCACGCCTGCCCGGGAGCCCTGACCTGGAACCACCCACCAGACTGGTTCGATTTAAGCCCTAAGGGGAAGAAGCCTCAGCAATGCCCTGGCACCCAGCACACTAACCTCGGACTGGGTGGCAGGCAGGGCGGCCCAAGCACCGAGGTAGCACCGGGACATTCAGAGGACAGCTGCCAGTAAGCTGCTTAGAGAGCGGAGAGACACCGCCTGCCTGAGGGAAGCCTGGGACACAGCCAGTCCCCATCCTTGGGACGGTGGCTAGACAGCAGAGGGGTGACATGGGCCGAGGGGCCGCAGGCAGGGTGCCCAATAGCAACTTGGGCGTGGGATGTCATCAGGCTGAGCACTGGGCCACCAAGAACCTTTTCCCCGGATGACAAGATCCTGAAAATAAGTGTCAGAACTCTGGCTGTGACGCCTCCCTCACCCTCCGCTGAAGCGCAGCCGAGCCGTGGGCCAGCAGGACAGTGTCTGATGCCTGGGGCCCTGGAAGCCACCGGATCGCAGGCCAAGCGGGAGGGGAGGGTCTTCTCGGGGGAGGAGGACAATGTAGCGAGGGCAGGATGATGAAGGGACCCCGTGCTCCTAAGCGGACAGGCAGGCCTTCCAGAGAACCCATAACTGGACAGACGGGATTTCCCCTCTCAGGCGGAAAACGACGCTCCCTAAACCCCCGCGCCTCCAGGCCCGGGGTGGGGGGGGACGGGGACGAAGCAGCTTTGGAGATTTCTTACGGATGCTCTGGGTGCTCCCACTGAGCTGTGGGCCCAGGAGAAATCGGGGAAGCAGCGGGTAGGCACCACGAGAAGAGGGGGGAGCCACTTCCGCAGGAAGGAAAGGCATTCAAGGCACCTTTTATTTTTTTATTTTTTTGCTTTTATTATGAAAACAAAACAAATGCCCCAGGAGAAGGGTCCATGATTACCAGAAACATCAAAAGAGTACTTTCTACCATTTTTATTCTGTTGTGTTGAGGCCAGCATCGCAATAAACAAGCTAAAACTACTTACATTGGACTCATTTCTCAGTAACTGACAATTTACAGGAATATACTAGAAACGGCACTAAAAAGTTTTAATTAAGAAAAGTTACGGTAAACTTGCATGCACATCATACAGAAAAAGTAACATCTTAAATATAAAAAAGAAAAACTTCCTCGAAGTGTTAACGCGTATTACGGAGCAGGCCTACTCAGGATGGGACAAATCTGTACGCGGGTGCCGTTTTCCCCAAACAACTGTAAAGGACGTGAATCTGCAAAAAAAAAAAAAAAACAAAAAAACAAAAAAACAAACAAAAGAGCCCCACAAGAACGAAAACAAAAAAGAAAACGTATCTTTCAGTGTGTAAGCTGCCCAGGACGAGCACGCCGCACCTGCCCCTCAGCCCTCGCACGTTCTCCAGAGCCGTCGCCCACGCCCACGCGCGGTCAGCCTACTCCACGCCGCTGCCCTCCCCTCGGGAAAGCTCGGGCACACGGGCCCTGCAGTCCTCGGCGCTGAACCACTGCCTGTCCAGCTACATGCAGTCCTCCCGAGACAAGAGCAATGGACACGACCGGCACCCACAGGTGCACTCGGGGGGCGCAGGAGGCGCGGCCGGGCTGGAGGGAGATCAGTTGTGAAGTGTGAACAGAAGAAAGCCTTAGAAACTGGAGCACCAACGCACCACAACTGCTCAGCACAGCCAGCAGCCCCCCCGGGGCGCCGCGCAAGCCTGGCCGGCTTCTGGGCTTGTCCTGGGCGGGCAGGAGGAGCAGAGAGAGAGGAGCTTGGAGAATCCGCCACCGTCAGGCATGGAACCAGTGGACAACAAGGACATGCTCTGAAATGCTCCCACTGGGCTCAACTCTAGGACTAGATGCTTCTCCTGCGACTGGCTCCCCGACGACCCTCCCCCCCCTGCGAGCGCCGAGGCTGCCCGCTCCATTGAGGTGTCTCCCACAAGACCTGCCTGCCGCGGGGAGCGGCCGCGCACTGAGTGATTCCTCAGACTCATCGTTTAAATATGCCATTAAAAACCTGTTTAGAAAACACCTTCGTAAAACAAGGGTAACTTTAAAAAAAAAAAAGGCAAATTTAAAAATCCACTTATATTTCCATTATAAAGAAAACTTAAAAAAAAGTTTAACAAACTGGCTCAAAACTCACCAAGTGCCAGGATGACCAGCCGTACGAAAAATGGTACTCACTCCACCACGCACTCCCTCACCAGAGTTCTCCATCCATCACATCAAGGGTACCCCCAGCCCCAAGGGCTGATGCCATCTGAATCAATGTCATGATTTTATTTTATTTTTTTTGAATCGCCACCTAGTAGGATACCACTGGCTAGCCCTCCTATCCTTCCACCAGTGCAGTAAAGACGGCGCCGGACCCAAGGCCGGGTCAGCAGCAACCGCTCCACTTCCAGCACCCAGCCCCGTGAAGTGCTCCCAGGGTGCCCAGGAGAATGCCCTGTGTCAGCCGTTTCTGTGCTAACTGGGAAATGCTTCATTCAGCAGGGAGCCCCCCTGGACAGAGGCTCCTTCCTCCCAAACCCCTGCAAGCAGACAGGACAGGGAGAGCCCGGCCAGGCCATACCCGTGGCTGGAAGACGGTATTGGGCAGAGGGGGCCGCAGCACCCCCCCTTGGAGGCCCGGGGAGGCAAGGGGGGCACCCCATCCCAGGGGCTGGGGGCTGGAAAGGCCAACAACCATGTACTCTTGGCAGGAGCCACGTGCTCAGAAACCTAGGTAGGCAGGCAGTGAGGGGGTGGGGGGGCATCCCTGCACTCAAAGGCTGTTCATGGTAGCCTCTGGAAGAAAACAAAACCAAAACATAACCTTCTGTTAAACTCTGTATATTATTATTATTATTATTAATCTTTTTTTTTTTTTTTTTTACAATAGAAAGTTAAAAATCAAGACTTAGATTTTACTATACATTTTTCTTTTCCTCTTCAGATTACAAAGCTTATATTATATAACTGGGGTTTCCCTACATTGGTTTCTTTGAAAACAGTCCTAAAGAGACCAGAAGAGCGTACAAAACAACTAACAAACCCAACGAGCGGAGCGCGCTGCAGCGGGAAGCCGTCTAGACAGCCGTGCTGTGTCCAAACTCCGCACGCACACGGAGGACGAGCGACAACAGAGCCCCGCGTGCGCGTGCGCGTGCGCGGCGGGGCCGAGCACCGGCTCGGGGACCGGGGTAGCACCTGGAGGGCCTGCGTGGGCGCTCCTGCAAACCACGTGTCAGAAAGGACTGCGTCTCTGCCATTCTTTTGTTTTGTTTAAATGCAATTCTTTTGCAGTTCTGTTTTTCTTTTCTTTTTTCTTTTTCTTTTTTTTTAAAAAAATGACCAATGATGTTAATAAATAAAAGTATTATATATATACACGAAATTGCGACAATGGTTCGGAGTGTACGGCGGTGCTGACGAGGTGGGGGACACATGGGGGGGCTGGACTTTTCGTAGAAAACTGCTGAACCTTACAAAAGAGTCTCCTGTTTTTTTTCTTTTCCTTTTTTTTTTTTTTTTTTTTTTTTAAGTTGAGGTAAAAGTTTCAGTGTATGGAAACCTGCACGCTGCCCACGCAGCCACCATGCTTCCTTTCCAGGAGCTTCTGACCTCACACGGATCAGGAGAACTGGCCACCCGCCTCCAGGCGTCCCCACCCTCGCCTGCCCAGCGCCCCCCACCACCACCACCTGCGCATGCCCCGACCCAGAGCTGCTGGCCCTCCGGGGAAGGGGCGCACACAGGAGGCGAGGTGGCGGCACCCTGGGAACCCCAAGGGTCAAGAGCTCGGGGACTCCAGTGATGAACACAGCACCTTTCTGCAAAGCGAACAGCTTCCAAGTTCCAGAACCAGCTCAGAGAAATCGCCTTTGGAGAAAAAAAAAAACAACAAACAAAAACAACTTTCTGGGCCAGGCCGGGCGTCACAATAAGAAAAAGGGTGGATTTTTTTTTGCAGGAACGCGCAGGTGACGTCCTCCTTGTTTTTTTTTCCTACGGTTACCAGGTTAGCATCAGAAGGGTGTCATCTCCAAGCCATCCATCGGATTCTCTGGCAGAGAGGACTTGATGCAGACCCCACACCTTTTCCGTAAAGTCTGGTTGTACACGCAAGAAAAGACCTTTGACCTATGAAAGCAAAAACCGGGAGGAAGATACCGTAACACTGGATTAAAGAGAAGCCTGCACACCGTGAACAGAAGTAGTATATTAACGACAGGAGGGACACTGCAGAGGTCGGCGTGTGCGGCGCCGGTGGCGGCGGCGGCGGCACCGGCGGGGGCGGAGTGCTGGCCGAGCCCGGTTCTACTCGGTTCTATTCGGAGTCACTGCTGTCCGAGCTGGACCCGCTGGAGCTGCTGCTCCCGGATTCGGAGGAGCTGCTGCTGCTGAGCCGCGAAGGGCCGCCAGGGGGCGCCGCACCCGATTTCTCTGCGGGAGACAAGGCAGGTGAGAGGCACGGACCCCTCCTCCACGCAGCCCACCAACCGCGTCTTCAGCACCGCTGCTTTCCAGTACATCGACGGGGCCTCCCACCCACTTTTGACCTGGTCACTTAATAAACAGGAACACCTGTTGCAAGGCACGGGTTTGGGTGTCTGTCCAGGTTCCTGGCCGGGAGCTCTGAAGACCCTCAGAATTCCCAGAGGGTAAGGATGTCTGCTGTTCTCTCTAAGGAGGCTCCTCCAGGTCACACCTGAGTTTATGCTAATGAGTGACTTTGGCCCGGGGGGGCCCCCAGATATAGCCTCAGGATGGTGTTGCTCACCGGGAAGACCAAGCCATTGGAGGGGGCAACTTGAAGCCCCACACCCCCATCTTCCTTGGGGAGGGTGGTACCCAGAGAGGGCAAGGTGGCATCCTCATTCCCCGCCCCCGGCTGCTGCTCCTAAGTTACATCCTTGATAACAAAGGGAAGTAACGCACTCTCCTGAGTTCTGTGAGCCGATCTAGCACACAACCTAGCTGGACTGGCCAGTCGGTGGGTCAGAGGTACGCCTGCGTCTGAGGTGGAGGGGTCTTCAGGGCCGAGCCCTTCTCTGTGAGATCCACACTAACTGAGTAGACAGTGTCAGACTTAACTGAATTTCTAGCCCTGGCCGGATAGCTAGTTGTTAGTTAGTGTCATCCTGATGTACAGAGGTTGCCGGTTCAACCCCTGGTCTGGCCACATAAACAGACCAATGTTTCTATCTCTATCCTATCCTCTCTCTCTAAAATTAAAAAAAAAAAAAAAAAAAAAAAAAGTATTTCAGGACACCCAGCTGGTGTCGGAGACTGGACAACTGGCATGAGAAACGAGCCACACACTGGGTGTCAGAAGCGTGGTGAGTAACTATAGCTCAGGGGTCCACAAAACCACCTAATGAGTGCAAGCTACTAAGACAGTGGTTCTTAACCTTTTCTGAGGTACCGAACCCACCAGTTTCATATGTGCATTCACCGAACCCTTCTTTAGGGATAAATAAAATATGATTTTTTTTTTCCAAATTCAAGACATAGGTATATGTTTTTTTACTGGTGCACAAAATGAGCCGTGCATGAACATCCCCTTGCTCAAAGAACAAAACCAACAAAGTGCATGAACTCACAACAAATGACGGTATTACTTTATTCTGGCCTCCGCGGCAGAGGCTTCCCCAAACCCAGGTTAAGAACCACTGCACTAAGAGGAACTAATGGGGTGCTGGTGGGGCAGAGCACCTGCCTGTTGGTACATAAAGAGACCCATCAGTCAGGTGGCACCTGGCAAGAGCGATGAGCCGCCACTCTGCCCTTCCCAGGGGTGACCCAAGGGCAAGCCTCCCAGCCTTTGGTGGAATGGGCAGGGTGACGAGCCTTCCAGCACTGGGCCGCAGGGCTGGGCAAGGCTGCCCATCAGCTGCTGCATGACCATTAGAATGGGACGCGGTGCTGACCACCAGCACCTGGGAACCAGCATCCTGGGGCCAGGAAGAAGGCCTCTGCCTTTTCTTATAAGCTCCAGAGAAAGGAGGGAAGGAGTCAAACACCTGCTCCCCTAAAATAGGACCCTGTGGTCCACAAAGCATGGGGCCTGGGCTGGAGTCGGAGCCTTCCTCCACCCATGAGTCGGTTAACACACCGGGAACCAATGTTCTGGCCGGGGTCAAGCCAGAAAGCTCGCTGCAGAGCAGGGGGCTGGAGGTCACTGACGTCCCCGAGCCACAGGCCGAGCCCCACCCCCCCACCACAGCTGGGGCCTTCCAAACAGCCCTCTCTGGGTGTCCCACACGCCCACCCTCCACTCCGCCTCCCTGTGGGGGCCGGGCTCCTCCCGTTGATGTAGAAGGAAATCAGGGTCTCGTGACCACTCAAGCCTGGGCCTACCGCCCACGGCCCACAGCCCTGCCGCGACCCAGGCCCTCTGGAGGGAGGGGGCACGGCGCCCCAGACAGCCCAGCCTGTGGGTACCTTTCTTGGTGGGCTTCCTGCCACTCAGCTGCCCGCTGACGTCCTGCAGACGCTTCTCCAGCTCCTTCTTCTTCTCCTGAGCTAACTCCTCCTTCGACTTGGCGGCCTGCTTCTTCCCACTCGTCGCTGTGGAAGAGGCAGGCTGGGATGGCGGGGCGGGGGCGGGACCGGCCACCAGGAGTACCCCCTGGCCTCCCGGATGTCCACAGCCCTGCCCGCATGATGTCACGGAACCCCTGCCTGAGTGTCCTGAGCCCTCATCCCGTGTAGCCCTTTCTATCACTGTCATCAGACCCCTGAGCTGGGGCAGGCCACTCCCACAGCTGACAGAAGCCCAGACAGGATGGAGGGGGCTGGGTGACACCCCGAAGGAAGGGCAGAGCCGCGACCTCCATCCAACTCACGGCTCCCCTCGCTGTGGCTACGGCAACCTGTGGCCTCTGCGACAAGCCCAGTCCACCACCTGAGGCCACGGCCCACTTACTGAGGGCCAAATATGCCCTGATCAAAGAGGGTCACAGATCACTCCACCCACGAGAAGGCAACTGCCCCCTCAGAGCCAGTGAGGACCCGGTGCCACAAGGGGTCACACACAGGCTCAGGTGTGCTGAGTTCTCCCGCCTGCTCGGGGCTCCTCCCACCTGCCCTTCCTCTCCCGTCCCAGGACCCTTGTTCCTGTGGGTGAGCCTTGGCCAGTGTGTCTGTGCTGCGAGGCCTCGGGGCCCGCAACCCCAGTCATCAGAAAACTGGTCTACCCGGGGGCCTCAGAGCCTCGCTCAGGAAAGCTGCAGCAAGAACCTTAACTGGGCCTGACCTGTGGTGGTGCAGTGGATAAACTGCCGACCTGGAATGCTGAGGTCACCAGTTCGAAACCCTGGGCTTGCCTGGTCAAGGCACATATGGGAGTTGATGCTTCCTGCTCCTCCCCCTATTCTCTCTCTCTCTCTAAAAATGAATAAATAATCTAAAAAAATTAAAAAAAAAAAAAAAAAGAACCTTAACTGGTACTTGAGCGGGGGCTGGGGGCTGAGCAGGGCTGCCCGGCTCTCCCCCCTCTACCAGACGGGCGGGCAGGGGGCGGGCAGAGTGGGGGGGAGGCAGCGGGGTGCCCAGCTCCATCCAGCGACTTACAGAACGGCTTCCTCTGCTTCTTCTGTAAACAAGACTTGACGTATCTCTCGAGCTCCCGCAGAGTGGTGGGTTTCAGGGTTTCAAAGTCGATTTCGATCTCGTCGGGGTTGGAGTCCCTGAGCGAGGGCTCCCGGGACTGGATGATGTGCACCACGCGGCCCAGCTTCTCCCCGGGCAGCCGGTTGATGTCCAGGCTCAGCTGCCGCTTCTCGTCGTAGCTCATGGGCAGACCCTCCTCCTCCTCCTCGGAGTCGTAGGAGGCCGACGCCTGCTTGCAGCCCTTCTTCGGCTGTCTGAGGAAGAAGGCAGAGAGCGTCGTGGGGTGCGGTCCCTCCCCCACCCCTCACCCGTTGGCTCACCTGTAGAGCGTCAACCTGGCGTGTGGAGGTCCCAGGTTCGATTCCCAGACAGGACACACAGGAGAAGCGCCCATCTGCTTCTCCACCCTTCCCCCTCTCCTTCCTCTCTGTCTCTCTCTTCCCCTCCCGCAGCCAAGGCTCCATTGGAGCAAAGTTGGCCTGGGCACTGAGAATGGCTCCATGGCCTCCACCTCAGGTGCTAGAATGGCTCCAGTTGCAACAGAGCAACACCCCAGATGGGCAGAGCATCGCCCCCTGGTGGGCATGCCGGGTGGATCCCGGTCGCGTGCATATGGGAGTCTGTCTCTCTGCCTCCCTGCTTCTCACTTCAGGAAAAAAAAAAAGTAATCAATGCCTGCATGACTATCTGGAACAACCACGTGGAACAGAGAGTTGGTGCTTCTCTCTCTCTCTGTCTCTCTGTCTCTCTTGCCCCCTCCCTACCCACGTTCTCAAAT
The DNA here is from genome assembly GCA_037038555.1 of Rhynchonycteris naso. NCBI lineage: Eukaryota > Metazoa > Chordata > Mammalia > Chiroptera > Emballonuridae > Rhynchonycteris > Rhynchonycteris naso. Next base: position 2,987,652 of record CM072996.1, on the reverse strand, counting down.
CAATGGAAAAAAAATTTTCTAAAAAAATACAATAGAACTAAAGGGAAAATGGAAAAATCCACAATGATAGTTAGAGAATTCAATAATTAATAAAACAAATGAGCCAATGGAGAAGACGCCAACAATTACCAACCAGATCAACCTGACTGACAAGTTTCTGTCTGTTTGGGTTCTTTTTCTCCCTAACTGACTTTTACACAATCCCTCACACACACACACACACACACACACCCCAGCAAAAAGGGGACGGCACACTGTCTTCCCAAGTGTACAGGGAACCCTCACCAATTCTGGACCATAAAACAACTCTCAACAAACTCAAACGCGTTGGTCATCAACCCTCATGGAATTAAACTAGAAATCAATTGTCTGAAAAATACCTAGAAAAGTCCCGAAATACTTGGAAACTAAACTACACGCTTCTGAGGGACCCACAGTCAAAGACGAAGTCCGAAGGGAAAACAGTGTGAGCAAAAGGAAATCACAGCCACACCGCATTTGCGGGGCACGGGCAGGGCAGCGTTTCCGTGGAAATGTATGGTGTTAAATTGTATTTCCGCGTGAACAAGATGCTTCCATGTACAAGACACACACCTTGGCTTTGGGGCCCAAAATTTGAAAAAAAAATAATTGTATTACATAAAGTGACTGAACTCAAGCTTTATTCATCATAAAATTCATGCCACTCCTCATCGCTGTCAGAACTCCCCTCCGTGAGCGTGTCCTCACCTGTGTCTGATGACAAATCACTGTCTTCATAGACTGCCTCGTCCTCAGTCCCATCTGTGCCGTTTGAAACGCTCTATTTCTACAACCACTGTGTAAGACGCACCCAGGTCTTAGAACCCAAATTTTTCTGAAAAGGGTGCGTCTCATACATGGGGAAATGCAGTATTCTACACAAAAGTCTCAATTGGATCCCCTAAGCTTCTACTTGAAGCAGCTGAGAGAGAGAGAGAGAGAGAGAGAGAGAGCAAATTAAGTCCAAAGCAAAAGAAAAGAGGAAAAATAAGACCAGGAAAGAAAAAGTGCCAACAGAGAAACACCGACGAAATCAAACGCTGGGTCTTGAAACGGCCAACAGAACTGATCGGTCTCTCTGTCCAGACCCACGGGGAAAAAAGACAGGACGTACCACTACCAGGAATGAATGAAAGGATGACCCCTACAGGCCCTACCGATGTTAAGAGCACAGGGGGACACTACCAACAAGCCTTGGCACGTGAACCCACAGTTTGGGTGACATGCAAGCTGCGCCTTGAAAGACACAAACCTCTGGAATTACTTTAAATTTTTTATTTTTATTTTATTCATTTTAGAGAGGAGACACAGAGTGAGAGAGAGAGAGAGAGAAAGGGGGGAGGAGCTGGAAGCATCAACTCCCATATGTGCCTTGACCAGACCAGTGCAGGGTTTTGAACTGGCGACCTCAGTGTTCCCAGGTCGTCGCTTTATCCGCTGTGCCACCACAGGTCAGGCGGGAATTACTTTAAAACAAACGGATAACCTGACCAGTCCTTACATCTACGAAGAGAGTCGAGTTCATGGTTAAAAACCCTCCAACAGCCTGGGGATCACAGACATGACCCCAAGGTCGCTCGCTTGACCCACGGTCGCCGGCTTGAGCAAGGGGTCACTGGCTCTGCGGACGCCCCCCACCCAAAGAACATATGAGAGAACAATCAATGAAGAATTGACGCTTCCCATCTCTCTCCCTTCCTGTCTGTCCTTATCCGTCCCTCTCTCTGTCTCTGTCACAAATAAGTAAATAAATAAAACCTCCCAACAATGAAAACCGAAGGTCCGGATCGTTTCACGGGTGACTTCTCCAAAGTGGTTTAAGAATTAACGCTGACTCTGTAAACCTGCTCCAGCAACTGGACCGGGAGGGACAGTCCCCAAGGCCAGAGAGAGGACAAGAAAACCCAACTTCTCCTCGCCGCCCAGAAGGGAGAGAAACCCCCAGGTCTTTCCCACTGCCCGACTCCACACGCCCCTCACCTCCCACTGCCAGGGACTGAGGCCTGAGCCCTCTGCTGGCCCTCCATGGCCTCAGCGACCCCGCCGGCCTGCAGAGCCAGTCGCCCCCAAAGGGGCGGCCTTTCTTCCACTCTCGATCCCACGAAGGGGCCGGGATCTGACCCCTTTTAAAATGCTCCACAACTCAGCCTGACCTGTGGTGGCGCAGTGGATAAAGCGCCGACCTGGGAACACTGAGGTCGCCAGTTCAAAACCCTGCACTGGTCTGGTCAAGGCACATATGGGAGTTGATGCTTCCAGTTCCTCCCCCTTTCTCTCTCTCTATCTCCTCTCTAAAAACAAATGAATAAAATAAAAATAAATTAAAATGCTCCACAACTCCCCTTCATTTGCTCAAAAGGGTAAAACGCAAACACCACCTTGAACCTAGCCAACCTCGGCTGCCTTGACCTCTTGACCTCTCCCTCTCCCCACCTCAGGGCTGTCCACTTCCCCTAGTTCCCACAAGAAACGTGTCTGCAGGCCTCCATGGCGCTAACCCATTGTTCCTGACTCTAGGAACCACGTCCCAACCCTCTGTGGGCAAGTGTGTGCCTGGGCAGTTGCCCCCTCCTCCAGGAAGCCATCCTTCCAGCCCGCTGGGAGAGGTCCCCAGCCTGAGCGCCTCCCCTGTCCTCGTTGCCACTGTCACCCAGCTTGTCTGTGGCAGGCCTTCCTCAGCCACGCCTGGCCACAGCGGATGGACTGCAGAGCTGACCTGTGCCACGGTGACCCTCTGCCTACCAGGCCGGCGGGAGTGAAGTGCCAAGCGCCCAAGTCATCTAGCCCAATGTTCCCAAGATCAGGAAAATGTCCCCACAAAGTCTCAAGATGCCGAGACCAGCCCCATAGGGAGCTGAGCAGACCAGAGCCCATCACCTTCCCAGTCTCCCCTCAAAGCGGGGCCAGACAAGGGCCCCTGACCTCCACCCGCCATCCTGTTATCCGTGTGGCAGTCTAGGCTCTGAGTGACCAGGACTCATAGCGCCCCCGCCACACGACCACCCACAGCACAGGGACGGGGGGGCTCGCTGGGGCCAGGCAACGGCGGGGCCCACCTGCTGGCCGTGGTCGTGCTGTTGGCCTTCTTGGTGGGGGCCTTCTTCTGCGGGGCCTGCTTGGTGGGGGGGGCGGCCTTGGCCTTTTTTTCGTCCTCGGACCTGGCCTTGTGCCTCTCCTTGTCTTTCTCCTTCTTCCTCTTTTCCTTCTCCTTCTTCTCTTTCTTCCTCTTTGGTTTGTTCACGGGGGCCTGAGACAAGGCGGCCAGCTGCTCGTGCACGGCCTTCAGCTGGAAGAGAGCAGGTGGCTGAGCGGGCTCCCCGGGGCACGGGGACCAGGCAGGCCCAGGAGCGCACAGCGTCAGAGCCCCCGCTCTGCCCCCGGCCGCCCGTGACCGCCCATCGCGGGTCAGCTGCGGAGAAGGTGCCTGGTTATAGGCAGCTCAGGGAGCAGCAACGAGACCTGCCCGGTGAAAGGATCCCTCGGCCCAGGGCAGGGGGCAAAGGAAGCACTCGATCAATAGTAGCTGATGTGGTTCTCATTCGTTTTTATTTTTCAGATGAGGCAGACAGAGAGGCTTAAATGGCTGCACAAAGGAGACGTTGGAACGGCAAACTGAGGACTAACAAGACTCCGCGCGATCCCTGCGGCCGCGTGCTAAACGCTCCACGCAGCTGGTCTCGGCCCCGGGGATGGGGGTGGGGGGGTGCACAGGGGGCTGGGTGGGGGCGGCCACTCTCCAGCCTCCAGCAGGTGCGGGGGCTGAGACCCCGGGGCCGTCTTCCGGGCAGTGTCATCTCTAACAAGGCTCAGGTGCAAGTCCAGCACCCACCCCACTCTGGTGATCGCGGGGCCATCTCCACTCTGCTCTCTTCTCCCTGACAGAAGCCCCGGTAAACCAAGCGCCATGGACATTTTTCTCAAGTCGTCAAACGACTCCAACAGGAGGGAGCGTCGGTCCCGTTTTGCAAACGAGGAGAGCGAAGCAGGGGACACGGTGGTTAAGAGGCCAGGGCAGGTCAGCCTCGCCCCCCCAGGGGCCCTCCCTGCAAGGTACTTGGAGGGAACAATCCCCCACCCCCAGGTTCCTCCCGGGACCCTGGCGGGAAGGACAGCCATGACTGGGGGTGGGGGGGGAGAGGAGACACGGGCAGGACTCACCTGCTCCTGCAGCTCTGCCAGCCGGGTGGCGCGCTCCTCCTCCGAGTCCGAGCTGCCCGAGTCCGAGGAGCTCTCCTCGCTGCTGCGGCTGCTCCCCGTGCCCTTGCTCACCACCGGGGCCGCGGGGGCGGGCAGCGTGGGTGCCTCTGCCGGCTCGTCTGGCATCTTGGCAAACCGCATCTCAAAGACGTCCTGTGTGGGAGAGCGGCGGGCCGCCTGAGGTCCTGGACCACCCTCGGGGTGGGCGCCCAACATCCCCGAGACGCCCTTGGGGCTGGACTACAGCTAGCTGCTCAGAAAGTCAGACCCTGCGGGGAGGCGGCCCACCTGGCTCCCCTGTTGCGGGGTCCCCGGCCCCCGGATGCATCGCAGCTCCCTAGTTAGGTCCGGAAGTTAGCCCAAAAGGCAGAAGCCTTGTCCTATCAAAACTGGCTTCAGAAAGTCCACTGCAGCCTGACCAGGCGGTGGCGCAGTGGCAGGGGTCCCCAAATTACAGCCCGCATGCGGCCCCCTGAGGCCATTTATCCGCCCCCGCTGCACTTCCGGAAGGGGCACCTCTTTCATTGGTGGTCAGTGAGAGGAGCACAGGATGCATCCGCACCCATAGTTCCCATTGAAATACTGGTCAGTTTGTTGATTTAAATTTAATTGTTCTTTATTTTAAATATTGTATTTGTTCCCGTTTTGTTTTTTTTACTTTAAAATAAGATATGTGCAGGTGCATAAGGATTTGTTCATAGTTTATTTTATAGTCTGGCCCTCATAATAATACGATTAGTATATTTTTTATAGTCTGGCCCTCGTAATAATACGATTAGTATAACAAAGATGCCCAACGGTCTGAGGGACAGTGAACTGGCCCCGTGTAAAAAGTTTGGGGACCCCTGGGATAGAGCGTCAAACCGGGATGCAGAAGACCCAGGTTTGAGACCCTGAGCTCGCCAGCTTGAGCGCGGGCCCATCTGGCTTGAGCAAGAGCTCGCCAGCTTGGACCCAAAGTCGCTGGCTCCAGCAAGGGGTGGCTCGGTCTGCTGAAGGCCCGCAGTCAAGGTACATGTGAGAAAGCAATCAATGAACAACTAAGGTGTCGCACTGGCAATGAAAAACTGATGATTGATGCTTCTCACCTCTCTCCATTCCTGTCTGTCTGTCCCTATCTATCCCTCTCTCTGACTCTCTCTCTGTCCCTCTAAAAAAAAAAAAAAAAAAAGTCCCCTGCAGCCCCTACACAGCACAGTCCCGGGCCCTGGGGTACACCGTCAGTAAAGGTCCCCGCCCGCTCTCCCTGGTGGCCCAGGCTGGCGTCAGACAGGGCTGAGCGCAGCCCTGAAGGGAGACTTCGCTTTGCCAAGTTCGCACACCCGAGTTCAGCCAGGTTCACACACACAAGCCACCACCGCACTGATGAGACGTCGCCTCCCAGCAGAACCCGCCCTGGGTGCTGGTCCTGGACTCTCCCCTCCAGGGAGGAAGGCGTCCACAGAGGCACACGGCCGCTCCAAGCCACGATCAGTGGGTCTACTCTTGGTCAACGGCCTCACCAGGCTGCTGGGCCCGCGCACACACACACACACACACCCTGTGCAATGACTGCACAGCCGCTGGAGGGTAGCACACTCGGCCTCTGCGGCCACACGGCTGAGAACAACCTTCCGCAGCAAAAGAGCCAGAGCCAGAACCAGAACCAGCACCAGAGCCACTGGCCTAGGTGCCCTGCTCACACACCGTCTCTCCCCCCGGGGACCGTGGCACCGTGCAGTGAAGCACTTCTCCGAGGCCCGTAGCTTCAAGGAACAGCAGGCACGGACGATCTCGGTAGACAGCGTGGGTCCTGGGTGCTTCTCCTGGGTGGGCTGGGCCCGCCTGGACCCCTCACAGTACCACACAAAAAGAGGGTGTGGGGAAAGGCCGAGGGCAGGGCCCCCATGAGGGGGAAAGGATGAAACTGCAGGACCAGGCAGCGTGAGCTCATCTGAGCTTTTGAATGGGGGGCGGGGGGGGGGGCGTGAGCCCCTCCTCAGGGTTTTCAAAAGGGGCCTCAGCAAGGAACCAGGACCACCTTAGGGAGATGGTCTGGGTCTCGTAATACTCCTGAACGAGGAGAGGTGCCACAATTCTTACTCTAGACTTTAAAAAACATTGATGCTGTTCTTGCGCAAACACCAGCCCACACATCCTCGGCGAAAGGAAGTAAGAACAGATCGTATGCGCCGAAACACGCGGGCAGCGGCCAGAGTGGCAGGAAAAGGCGCTCACGCACGCGCGGACCCGGCGTGAGGCTGCTGCTCTGCCGGACGCCAAGTCCTGCCCCGGTAGCCAGACAAGCGTGGGATGTCTCCCAAGATGCCCGCCCGTGTCTCTTTCCTAGAATCCCACCTGTGCCCCCAGAAGGACGCCCCCTCCACCCCGAGAGCGACGAGGGTTACCTGCAGCTTCCTGGCCATGGCTACCACCTCGTGGTCTGGCGGGTTGTACTTGTAACAATTGGAGAACATTAACCGGATGTCAGCCGCAAAGCCCTGTGCATCTGGGTACTCGCGGCTGTCCATCTTCTTCTGTAACACACAAGTGACCGGGCGTGAGGGGCACCACCCAGGAGATCCCAGTCTCCACCAGAGCCCGCCTGGCCCCTGCTTAGACGAGGGACCCTCCACACTGCCTCCGCAGGCCGCTGAGACCTTGTCTACGGGGTGGGGGGCTCAGAGCGGGAGGGGAGGAACGGCGCCGGACAGGAAGTCTGGCCCCTGCAGCTGCCACCTCACCCCTGCCCCAAAGCTTCCAGCTCTAGACATGGGGTCATCTGTCACCTGTCGAGGTCCCTCACAGCAGGGACCCCAGGGGGAAAGGGAGCATCCAGGAAATTGCTTCAGCAGCACTAGGGGTGGTGGTGGTGGTGGGGCACTCAGTTCACAAAATGAGATGGTTTTTTTTCTCCATGAAAATCCAGGTCTGGTCAGACAGCTGCCCCCCCACCCAACAGGATCGCCGGACTGTCCCAGCAGGTTAAGCGAGCGGAGGTAAGACAATGGGGACATGCAGAATGGAACGGCCACCAGCGAGGGACGCTGCAAGGTGGCAGCTGACAACGAGCTGGTGGGTTAGAGCTGGAGGTTTAAGAAAAGGCGCCAGGCCTGACCTGACCTGTGGTGGCGCAGTGGATAAAGCGTCGACCTGGGAACACTGAGGTCGCCAGTTCAAAACCCTGCACTGGTCTGGTCAAGGCACATATGGGAGTTGATGCTTCTAGCTCCTCCCCCCTTTCTCCCTCTCTTTCTCTCTCTCTCTCTCACTCTGTGTCTCCTCTCTAAAATGAGTAAAAAAAGAATTTAAAAAAAAAAAAGAAAAGGCGCCAGGAGCGAGGAGGTCCCTCCTGTGAACCACGCCCCTCCTGTGAACCACGCCCCTCCCATGAGCCACGCCCCTCCCGTGAGCCACGCCCCTCTCCTGGGGACAAGAGCCCGCCCACTAAAGGCTTGGAGAGCCAAGGCCTGGATACCAGGGCTGGCTCCAGGAGGGGCCCGCACCGCTCCAGCCTAGATCCTGTCCACAGCAGGGTGTGAGAACGTCCCCCTTTTCAGAAAGACCCCATCCTTGACCCTGCATGGCCTCACTCCCCAGCTCCAGGCCAGCCCTTCTCTCAAGGGGGACATGGGCCTGTGTATGGACAATGATCCAGGAGCACAGCCTTGTTTGGTGCTGAGGGACCCCAGAGCCAGGGCTCCACACACCCCACCAAGAGAAAGATCCTGAGACAGTACCCCTGGGAGCCCGCATGGTCAAAACCCGCTCAGGAAGAGCCAGCCGGAGCTGGAGGCTACCCAGGGAGCTGGAGCCAGACCATGTCCAGCAACGACCCCGGGAGAGATAGTCAGCTCTCCACCTGCCTCTGCCCGGCTGGAATGTTTACAGTGACCCTCTGCGTACATCACTCACAGGGTAAAAAACCTACCTAAACAAAAGGAGCTGACATGGCTGGCTCCCAGTAAGGGCAGGGCGGCCACGGCACTGACCGAATCGTGTCCAAGGAGGCAGGCATCCTGCCCTCTTAAGGCAAGGAAGAGGCTCGGAGACAGGCCCGCCAGACTGCAAGCAGGTGCACCAGCACCACTGTCCGGCAAGGCCGGGTCCGTCCTGCCCCTGATCCACCGCTGCCCCCAGGGAAGGCTACAGCAGGAGGCAGAGAGACTGAGAGAGACCACAGCCCTCCCAGGCCTCACTGATGGAAAAAAAAAAACCGCCGTCCCCTCTGGCCACTGGGTAACTTACATGATGTTTAATCACCAGGTTGCACACCTGAAACTAGTATAATATTGTATGTCAAATACATGTAATTGAAAAATTAAGAGTGATTAACTTTGCGAGAGAAGAAAAAGAAACCACCACCCCTTTTGTGGGGGGGGGCCCTTATTCAGGGCCATGTGGACGGCTCAGGGAGGAGGCGGGTGTGACACGGCCCATTGCCAGGGGCGCTCCTCGGGACGCTTAAAGGCCAGGCTGTCCCAGCGCTGTTCCCGAGGGAGTGCAGGCGTGACAGGGCCCAGCCACACGGGTTCAGGGACCCCCTCCTGGGCCCGCTCAGGGATACCCCTGGGGAGGCCATCCCAGGCCTCATGCCCAGCATGACCTGCTCTCGGCCTGCCCATTCCAGCCTGGACAGGGGGTCCCTCTGGTGCAGGAAGACTGGCAGAAGAGCTCGTGGGCCGGGCTCCTGGTTTCAGTTCAGGGCCCCCGTCTGTCTGGTGCGGGGGCGGGTCGCCTGTGAGAGCCACCTTGCCTAACGTTACAGAAACCTGCACAAGAGCTCCAGGACGGGAGGCGGGAAGGAACGTGGAAGGGATGGGGAAACCGGGAGCCAGGGGCGAGATGACGAACTAACAGAACACCCCCCTCTCCCTGCTCCCTGATCGGGGCCGACAGTGCCCCGGTCCCACTGAGCCATCCCCAAGCGGCAGAAGACACGGTCACCGCCACAGACCCTCAGGAGGTCAGCAGAGCGGAGAGAGAGGGCCGAGCCCGCCACCCACGCCCACCTTGACGGTGCTGAGGTCCATCGGGTGCTTGATGATGTCGTGGTAGTCGTGCAGCTCCAGAGCCTCGGCATCCACCGGCTTGTAGAAGGGCCAGGCGTAGGCTGCGTGCTTCTTGGACAGCAGCTCCTTCAGGATGCTGTCGCAGTGCCGCAGGTGCTCCGAGAGCTTGCCCTTCTTGCCCGCGTGCTGGGGCACCTCGCCGTCCTCCAGGTCCTTCTTGGGCGGCTTAATGGGCCGGCCCCCGCTCTCCCGCCGGGCCACCACCTTGGCCTGCTTGGGGTCCGACAGCGGCGGGGGCGACTCGCTCCGGCTGGCGGTGATGGCAGATGTCGTGGGCGTGGTCGTGTCCGCTTTCCGCTTCACGCCCTTTTTCTGCGACAGGAAAACCCGTGGTGAGCGCCTGGAGGGAGGACCTCACTGGTGGTGGCCGCGCCCTGGAGCGCCGCCTGCCCGCCTGCCTGCCTGCCTGCCTGCCAGGCGCCGAGCAAAGCCATGCCGTGCTCGGCCGTGTCTGTCCTCCCAGCTGCTCCCCCTGCGCAACGGGGGGGGACGGAGGCTCAGAGGGGCCGCGTCACTGGCCCCAGGTCACACAGCTGGTCATGGTGAGGCTGGATTCGGAATCTACCCCGAGCTGTGCCCTCTCCGTTGGCCCATGGGGCTTGTCACAGCCCTGAGCCGTGAGGTGCGGCACACAATCCACCAGCACCCCAGGCCGCACCGGGCCACGTTCTCCAGACTCAGGCATGACCGACATGGTACCGTGACTGTTCCTCACCAAGCGGGACTCGGGCTCGGGGACGGCAGGGACAGAGGGACGGTCCCAGAGAAGGGCCTCACAACTGATGCCCCGAGGACAACCGTCGGGGGTGCAGAAAGGAGGCATGCCGGGCGGGAGAGGGGACGCAGGCAGCAGCAGCAGGTCTGGGCCAAGGACTGCAGGGGTGGAGTGAGTGGCAGGGTCGGGACTTGACCCCGAAGGCAGCGGGACCAGCCAGAGCTTTCCACGAGGAGAGGAAACAGCGAGCTGCTGCCCAGAGCCCTTAGCGGGTGTGTCCAGGGCAGACACTCCAGGGGGACGCGTCCAGGGAGGGAGAGCGAGGGGATCAAGGCCTGCAGGTCTCTGCAGGCAGAGGAACCGCCCCTGGGGCCCTCGAGCATCGTGTCCGTGTTCTAAAGTCGAGGCTCAGTGTGTCCCCGAGACCAGCAGGCAGAGCAGCCTCTCCGAGCCACAAGAGCCTGGGCCGACGGCCGCGCAGGGGTCTACTGTCTAGAGCGCCGCCGGGGTCACGGCCCCAGCCAAGCCGCCGCCCCTAGGCTGCCAGGGGCGCGAGCCAGCTCTCCACAAACACTTCACAGGCACCCACGAGATGCCAAGCGCGTGTCGCAAAGGCCCGGGGCGGGCAGGCTCATCCGGCCATGGCAAACGGCATGCTCCAAAAACAGCCAGGCGCCGCTGGGCGGCCTGGCCAGGCGCTGCCCGCCAGCACAGGCAGTGAAGGCCAGAGGGAGGGGGAAGCATTGGGGGTGGCATGTTACCTTCGGGGAACCATTAACCCCTCTGAGCGCCTGCTTCCTCATCTGTAAGATGGGGGAATACTGCCTGCCCCAGAGGGTCGCTGTGAGGGTCAAATTGGAGAAGATGACACGTGTCAGTGGTTGCCCAGGGGCCTGCTCACGGCAGAGCGGGGACACGGCCGTCCCGGCCAGCCCCAGATCCGGCAGGGCGCGCCCGTTCGGAGCCCACACTGTCCCTGCCGCGAGACACTCCCAGGTCGGCAAGGACGCAAACGCGCAGGAGCCCACGCTGACACGCAAGACGCAGCTGGAGGCGACCGACCGCTGAGGCCAGCTCCTTGGGATGCAGCCAGGCCCCTGCCGGCCGCAGGAGGTCCGGGTGTGAGCAGGGGTGGAATGAGCTGGGATCACCCCCACCTGACCCTCCTGTCACACACCTTTCCCCTCTGGACCCACGCACAGCCGAGGCAAGGGCTTCAGGCCCAGAGAGGCGAGGGTTCCAGTGCAGCCTGGCCTCACCAGCTGTGTGACCTGCAGCTCCCTGAGCCCCAGTCTCCTCGTCTGCATTAGAAACGGCGGCACGACCCCACGGGCACAGCCAGAAGAACCAACCACGCCAAAGTCACATGCACCAGACGTCCTGTGACTGGTCGGCGGCCGGGGAAGGGCGGCAGAACTCCCTCCTCCCCTCCCCGCGCCGGCCCAGATGCAGGAACCGTGACCGGGGCTCAGACCCCAAGCCGACCTCGAGCCCCCCCCACCCCCGAAGACGCTCACCTTGACAACGGGAGGTGTGGGAGGAACCACAGGGATGATGGGTGTCGCGGGAGGAGGTGGGGCGGCCGCCGGGGGGACGGGGACCGATGTGACGTTTGCGGTAATGGTTGGCACGGGGGTGGCAGCAATGACGGGCGTCTGGGAGACAGTGGGGGGCACGTTCTGAAAGGGAGTCGCTGGGGAGACAGAGGACACGGCCGCCACTTGTTGCGTACCTTGGGGACAAGGAAAGGAGGTTGAACGGACCAGGCTCTACCAGGCAGGCATGAATACGATCCTTCCGGAAGCTCCCAGGACCATCCCCTCCAGATGGTCCCAATACCAAAGAACACACCAGATGCCAAAGGAGCCCCTCTCCCCGAGACCAAGGACCCTGAGCCTTGGCTGCGTCCACGGAGCCCAGCTGCAGGCTCACCCAGCAAACGGAAGGCGCCCTACTTCCAGCCAGGACCCAAGTCTGAAGGGGGGGGGAGCCTGGGCGTGCCACATGGGTGGCCTGGTAGGTATAAGCCAGGCCTGCACCGGAGACGTCAGGGGTTAACTCAGACGCCATCAGTCACTACGTGAGCGACCTGGACGGAGCTACTCAACGACCCACAGTTCCAATCTGCACGTTGGCATGGCCGGCTGTGTTGGTGACGAGCCGGGCCGCCCTCCAGGCAGCCTCGCCATCAGGGTGCGCCTCTGTTCCAGGTTCCCAGACCAGGTAAGACCCCAGTGCAACAGACACTTCATCGCCACCACTCTCCCCAGCAAGGGCACAGCCCCCTCCTGCCACAGCACATACAAGGGCTAAAGAGGCCAAGTCCTAGGAGGACATAAAGGGACAGCTGTAGCTGCTGTCCAGGCTTCCAGCAGAGGTGTCCTGAGAGCCAGGGCCAGGAGGAGCAGCACGGGGACATAGCCAGACCACAGTCTCCTCCCCAGAAGCAGACTGTGCCACCACCACAAAGGGCCCAGCCTACAGGCCACATAGCGAAGACCCAGAGCTCCCAAAGTCTGTGTCATCATCGCTGCCTGGACTTCACCGACAGGGAAATGAGCTCAGAGAGGGGCCAAGGGACCCAACAAAAGACACAGCCACCCGGGGGGGGGGGGAGGGGGGAGAGGTCCGCATCAGGAACAGAATGACCACACCCGTCCACCCTTTACCTGCACTCTGGGTTCCCGCAGCCGGTTTCCGGCCTTTGCCCTTCGGAGCGGGGGGTAATAATTCAACTTCCTCCTGGGGCATCTGGGCCACTTTCTGCAGAAAAATTTTCTCTAAGGCTTGGGCCATTAGCACTATGTCATCTGTGGGCTGAAGACACGGGAGAGCCGAGGTTACATGCTGGGGAAGGAGCCGGGCACTGGCAGAAGACAGAGCCGGCTCAGCCCGAGAGAACACATCCTTCAACACCTCAGACGTCGGCGCGGTCGGAGGCCAAGGAATCCACTGGAATGTGGAAACTCTTAAAGTAAGAATTCAGAAGACCACGAAGACAAAAAAAAAAAACAAACCACCCTTCACTGATTCCAGGGACAGAAAGAGAGCCTTTGAGGGCCCCCGGCAGCTGGTGAGCTCAATCGGTTTAGAAGAGTGTCATCCCACACCAAATCTACTCAACCAAGCAGAACAACTGAATGCTTCTCTCTCTCTCTCTCCTTCTCTCTGTCTCTCCCTTCTTCTCTTTCTCTAAAAGCGATCAATAAAAAATAAAAATATTATTTTCTTAAATTTAAAAAGCAGAGCCTTCCAGGACAAAAAAAAGAGAGCCTTCCGCTCAGCCTTCTGCCCTGTAGTCCATCTTGACGTCATCGTGAAAACAAAGACCCCACAACGGTTGGGGTCACAGGGAACTTCCCTAACGTGCTCTCCGTGCTGAAAACCCTCCCGGGGACATCTCTCCTTGTCGCGTAAAGCGTTCCGCGTCATCCGGGGGCGGCTGCATGTGGACGTCACAACGCATTCAGCCACCGCTGGCGGCTGGGTGTGCAGGGGCTGGGATTTTCCACCCATGTGAGCCTGCACTAACTCCTTCAAGATCTCTACAGGGACAATGCCTAGGTCCAAGAGTACAGATATCTGTTCAGAGTGTTTGGTTGGGCCCCGACAGGGTGGCTCAGTGAAAAGAGCATCGGCCCGGCGTGCAGACATCGCGGGTTTTTGATTCCTGGTCAGAACACATGTGAGAAGTAACTATCTACTTCTCTTCCCCTTCCTCTCCCCCACCTCTCCCCCTTCCTTTCTCACAACCAGCGGTTTGATTGGCTCCAGCATCGGCCCCGGACCCTGAGGAGAGCTCAGTTGATTCGAGCATCAGCCCCAAAACAGGGGTTGCTGAGTGATCCTGGTCAGGGCGCATGTGGGAGTCTGTCTCTATCTCCCGTGTTTGGTCTGTGTCACCTTCCCCTGGAAAGGCTCTCGATTTCTACAGTGGGGACGTGGCCCACACAAGGCAATGGCTCTCGGGCAGCCAGCGCATAGGGATCGCATGTGGGGATTGGGGCCAGAGTATGACGGAGTGACGTGCTGAGCCTATCCGAGAGCAGCTGAGGAGCACCCTGGCCAGTCCCAGGTCTCACACACACACACACGCCCGCCCCGAGTCTCCCACAGGCTGACAGGCAGCTCCCAGGGGCATCCTGGGCCCACGCCACGCACACCTTCTTACCTTGTTATAAATATAACAATTTGTAAACATCGTGTTGAAGTCCTGCATACATTCACTTGCGCTCCAATAATAATTGTTTTCTAGTCTCTTCTTAATAGTCCCCATATCCATTGGGTTTTTTATAATTTTATGATAATCCTAGGAAAGAGAGTTTCAGAGGCATTACTAATGGACTCAACTATTCTGTGACTCCCTAGAACAGCAAACGCACATGGTGCTGTCTTCTGGGCTGAGCTGAGCACAGGGCTGGGCCAAAGGCAGGTGACGTGGTCACCCAAGAGCAGGTGGGTGGCCCTCAGCCAGCTATGATCCTCTCGCCAGACAAGGGGTCCACGTGGACGAGATGCACAGAGCTGTGGCACTGTCCATACTCTGGAGACGGGAACCGAGCCCCCACCCACACGCCAAGCCTCGCTCAAGGGCCTGCAGGTGACCGGCGCTGAACTGGGTCCAGAACCCAGCTACCAAGTGCTGGTCCAGGGTGTCCCCCCTTGCAACATGCAAGGTGCTCCACTGGGGCTCCAAGAAGAAAGCCACAGGACAGCAGGGCAGCACTGAGCGTCAGCTGGGGCGGCCTGCCCAAAGAGCGGACCCCACCTGCTCTGAGAGTCTGACCTCCCGTGGAGAGGGGCACACACACTGACCCTTTGCTCCAGAGGCCTGTCACTGCCCACCCCTTCTCCCCTCCTCCTTCACCGCGAGGCAAGGGCTCTCCCTGCCCCTGGGCCGGCTGCCCCCCATTCTCTAACACCCTTAGTAACCCCTCTCGCCCCTTGGTTGCTGGGGGCTCTAAGCCGTGCCCCCCGACTAGAGCCGGTGGCTTTGTCCGGCTTGCTGGCAGCAGTCACATCTCGGGCACAAACTGTGCCAAGGCCAGGAGAGCAGCCCTTCTGGCAAGCTGGGGCCGCAGGGGGGCAGGGGCGGCGGGCACTCACAGGCAGGTTCAGCTTGATGGCGTCCACGGGCTGGTAGAAGGGCCAGGCGAACTGGTGCTTCCAGAGCGTCTTCACCACCACGTTCTGCATGTACTGCAGCTGGTTGGTCTTGCGGCCCGGCTTGGCGGGGTTGGAGACCTCCGGCGGGGGCGGGTTGACAGGGCCCGGGGCCACCGGCATCCCCGCAGGGGTGGCCGTTGTTGTGGCGGACATCCTCTGGAGGCTCGCTCACGGCCGGCGAAGCAGCGGCTCAGGGAGGCCCTCGCTTCCTCCGCGCTTCCCACAGAGACGACATCCCACTTCCCGGCCCGACCAGGCGACGCCTGCGGGGAGAAAAGGCAGGAGAACAAGGCCGATGACCCCCGCGCCCCACACCCACGTCGTCACGACGAAGCCACCTGCCTTTGCCTTGGTCAAGCCGACCGTCACCGGCCACAGAGCCGCTCTGTACGGCTCTCAAAGCCGGGGGGGACAGGGAGACACAGTGACGGGAGATCACATGAGCACAGGCCGGCCCCCCACCCCGGGCAGGTGGGGAAGCACAAGGGTGGGAAGGCGGATGCCCAGCAGGCAGGGCCCAGGGGCTCCACCAGTTGACCCACTGACCCAGAACGCTGCCCACCCGCCACCCCCCGCCTGCCGGCCGGCCGGAGCCGACGCTATCCTTGGCTGGGACAGGTTTTTAGAGCACAATTCACAGATGGGAGCGCTACAACGTCAGCCCCACGGAGCCCAGCCGGCAGGCAGAACCCCTCTGGGGCGCGACCGCCCGCCAAGCGGAGGGAGGAGGCTCTACCGTAACCGCGAGAACCGGCTCCGGGTTTGGGATGGCAGCCAGGTGCCGGCCCTCAGCCAATCGGGAGAGGGGGAGAGAGGGCAGGCCTGGCCCCTCACCCGGCCTGCTGGCCCCCTCCCGGGGCAGAGCTGGGAAGGACGGACCACCACAGCCCCGGAGGTCACTAGGAGACCAGCGACAGGGACACAGCGGGATAAAGGACACACAGGACGCCCAGCGTCTCTCGGGAGAAAGCCGGCGCCCCAGGTTCACCTGCAGGACAGGCCAACGGCGGTCGTGGGGGAGGGGGCGTCCTGGGGGAGGGGGGGGCAGGTGGAGCCTGAACGCCAGAGGCTCCTATGTCTCTGGCCACGCTTCCACGTTTTGTGCACATCTGAACTTTTCACACAGCTCGGGGCTGGTGGCAACGCCCATCACACGAAGGGGCCGGACAGTCTTTGGGTTCGAACTCGCTGGCCCTGCCACTGTCAGAAACAGCTTGCTGAAACCCAGAGAATTCCCCGAGCTGGTGAGCACCCTGCGGGAACCCTGCCATGTGCCATGAAGGTGTGTCTGCACCATGAACACAGGCCTGGGGGGCGGGGGGAGCGGGCTACAGTCAAGGTTGGTCCCCCAGAGAGCTGGCTGTGAAACTGGGACTGGCCCCAGATTCTTCCCACTGCAACCCAGAGTGAAGATAGACTCACAAAAGCCTTCGGGCACGCCTGAACAGGCCGTGACGAAATGGATAGTGCATCGAAGTGGGACACAGAGGACCCAAGTTCGAAACCCTAAGGTCGCTGGCTTGAGTGAGGGCTCACCAGCTTGAGCTCGGGGTCACTGGCTTGAGCAAGGGGTCACTGGCTCTGCTGTAGCCCCCCCACCCCCGTCAAGGCACGTATGAGAAAGCAATCAATGAACTAAGGAGCCCCAACAAAGAACTGATGCTTCTCATCTCTCTCCTTCTTGTCTGCTCTTACCTTTCCCTCTGTCTCTCTTGCTAAAAAAAAATTTATCAATAAAATAAGCCTTCAGGCCTGACCTGTGGTGGCGTAGTGGATAAAGCGTCAACCTGGGAACACTGAGGTCGCCAGTTCGAGACCCTGCACTGGTCTGGTCAAGGCACATATGGGAGTTGATGCTTCCAGCTCCTCCCCCTTTCTCTCTCTCTCTCTCTCTCTCTCTTTCTCTCTCTCATTCTGTGTCTCCTCTCTAAAATGGATAAAATAAAAAGAAATAATAAAAAAAAAAGAGTCTTAAAAAAAAAAAAGCCTTCAGGCACATCTCTCCCGCTGAGCACGTCTGCCTGCTCACGGACTCATTCGAGGAACTCCAGAATGCCTGCCCGGCACTCCGCCCACCATCCACCATGCCGGAGAGCCCAGCCCTCCTCCACACCCTCCTGACCTGAGCTGGCCCGGTCAGTCAGCACCGTGGTCGCGGCCCCAGGCAAGGGCCTCACCCAGGGCCTCAGCGGGGAGGTCAGCCATGACAGCTGGTGCTAACGGTGCTGAGGCTGCTTCTTCGCCCACCAGACAGAAAGCCGCTGAGCCTGGCACCCACCGCCAGCAGGTCCGCAAACCCAAACAAGCTCGGCTGGCCGCTTGCGTCTAAGCACCAGCGCCTCCTGCAGGGATCTCCGTGAAACGCCCTGGGGGTTGCCCGCCCCGCTCGTGACCCTCCAGTGGCTCCACTGCTGGGCACATGAACGCCATCCCCAGTCGGGCCTGCAGGGCCCAGCATGACCAGTGGCTCATTGCCCTGTCCCAGCTGCTGGCACCACCACGGCCTGTGCCCTCCTCACTCACACCCTCGCCTCCTGCAGGCCTTCCTGTGCCAACCCCAGCTCTGTCCCTCACCATGTGGGAGCCAGTCCTCCCCACAACCTTCCCTCGGGCTCTTTGAGACTGAAGGAGGTGGACACAGCTCTCAGGCCAGTGCTGACTGAGCTCCAAGTCCCGCACAGCCCTGGTCTGGCGGCCGCGGTGGCTACTGGGGCCCGGGAGCTCCAGCGGGGAAGGACAGGCCACATTCCCCCCAGCTCCCAGGGGTCAAGTGGGCAGGCAAGGGCCCAGTACCTAGAGCTGCTCCGTGGCCCAGAGAGCCAGGAAATAGGCAGGATGCAGCCAGGGACTGAAAAGGACCTACGGGGACAGGGGAACCACGGGAGGCCCCACGCTGCTGGCCCAGGGGGAGCCAGGCCTCTCCAAGCCCAAGGGGAGACATGGTTGGCCTGGCCCTCGGCCTGCCTCCCTTCTCCCTTGTCCCACCCCCGCTCCACACGTGCTCCAGCCACAACCGCAGAACACAGGTGTCCAGGAGCAGCAGCTCAGAGGCCTGGAAGCCCCACAGGCAATGTGAGCCTCAACCGGGCTGGCAGAGGGGCCTCCGGGGTCCTGTCCGGCACCAGACCAGCTCAAGAGTCCCCTCGGCATTGCCAAGGGGGAGCCAACGGCCGTACTCAGGGCTCTGAGCTTGCTGCCTGGTCCCAAACATGCTCGCTGTATGTCAGCGGTCACTACAGGCCACGGGGAGCCCTTCCACAGTAGCCAGGATGAAGCCCCTCTCCAGCTCTACTTTAAGGGGTCTGGGGCTCAGAGGGGTACAGGCAACAAGTGCCCACCTGGCACATCTCGCCAGTGGGCGCCCCTCCCCGGTCTGTGGGGACGGCACATACAATGAGGGCTCCCCTCTTCCGCAGAGATAAATGCCACTCCCCAACAACCCCGCTGACGCAGGCAGGGGCACCCCTCACCCTCAGGCCCCTGCAAACACATGTCCTCCGTCACCTTCCACAGTTTCCTCCCAGCTTGTCCTTTGTCCCGGGCACCGGCTCGGCAGGGAGAAAGGACAGCCAGAGCACAAGAGGCTGGGAGGGCTCCACACAAACCCCTTCCATCCCGGGTGCCAGGGGGAGGGAGACTGGCAAAGGCACAGCCCCGGAGCTCGGGCAGGACCGGCACCCAGTGAGAAAGCATCCTTGGTAAGCCACCCCAGCGAGGGAGAGAGACCAGGAGGCCACCCTGCCCTGTCCCCACTGAGACGGCAGACAGACCAAAGAGGTCACACTGGTCCTGCTGAAGTATACCCAGCGTCACTCCTTCAGACGGGGCCCAGACCCAAGATCCGGTCACCTCCAGTCATCTCTCCCGGAAGCCAAGGTGGACACAGTGAACGCCTGGCCTAAACGCTTCCCCAGACCAGACGGTGACGCTGCTGGGGCAGACAAGGGCAGAGGAAACCCGCAGGCCGACTGGGGAACCCCAGCAGTGGGCAGGGAGACAACGGGAACCTGGGTACGGCGCAGCCCCAGCCCCCAGTGCCCGCCGGCCCCCGGGGGCTGCCCTCGCTCTTTCTGCTTTGTTTCCGCACCGGTGGGTTCTTCTCCTTAGCACATGTCACCTTTGCAAACAGAAAAAAAGAGTAAAGGAATTCCTACTTTGACAAAACTCTCAGACACAAACCAACCACAGTTGGGCCTTCGGTCAGGGGCTCCCACACCAGCCCTGGGTCAACAGTCCAGCGTCTCAGAGCTCTGTCTCCTCCTCCCAGGTCTGGGGACGCTGTGGGGACAGGCCCCGCCACCCAGGGTAATACCTGAAAGGGAAATCGGAGGATGTGTTCCCTAAGAAGGAGCTCCTGGGTACCTGGGCTTCGGCAGGGCCGCCTGCCCCTGGGGTCCAGTGGCCACACCCACGCGACCCGGACAGATCCCAACACAACCCACTTGTCAGCGCAAAGCAAGAGCGTGCTGCCCCCACGCGGAGCGGCTGTCCCCTCCGCTGCCCGGGTCTGGGGAGGGGGAGCACATTCCAAAGCCCAAAGGCAAAGGCAGCTTCCAGAAAGAAATGAACACTTAGACTAGTTCCCACGGGGCTCAGCCCTGAACTGAAGGATAATCAGGCACAAACAGAGACAAAGGGACATGGCAGTCTAACCCACCCCCCCAGGTGATAAAAATTAGTTAACTCATTTTGAAAAGAAAAACCAGCACCAAGCGGAGGCCCTGGCCAGAGGGCTCGGTCAGTTAGAGCGTCGTCCCGACCCGCCACGGCTGTAGGTTCAATTCCCCGTCAGAGCACATACAGGGATCCACCCACGAGTGCAAGAACGGGCGAAACAACAAATCAACGTTTTCTCCCTCAAAACCATACATCAACAAATAAAACCACAACGGGGAGGCTGTGGAGTGGCCGCCGGTCAGGGTGGCCGTGGCCCCACCTTTCCTCCAGCATGCTCAGCAACCCTCCCTCTGGGACGCGGGGCTGCCACCGTCGGCTGGGTCTCACTTGCACGCCTTGCCCAGTGTGACTCCCGCACCACGGCTCCCCCCGCCCCCATCTGGCCCGGACCTCCCAGGCCACCATCCTGGGGGAGGCCAGGCAGGAGCAGACAGCGGAGAGAACGCCGAGAAATACATGGGCGGCCAGCACAGCCCAAAGTCTTCACCTCTGACGAGGGTGAGGCGCCCACGTGACCCCCTCAGGTCAGGGCCCAGTGCCTCCCTCGCCTGGCTCCCAGCACAAAAGGTGACCACAGGGTATGAGAACAGGCAGATAAAGGACAGGGTGGCCCTGCCGCCCCCAGCCCCCAGCCCCCAAGGACGCCAGGCAATGAATGCCCTGGAGCAGGTCTGGGTCAGCAGTTCGCCTTCCCAGAGCCCAGGTCAGAATCAAACAGCTGGCTGGAGAGAAGTGGGTCACAGAGAGGGACAGCGAGGAGCCACCCCCCAGGATCTGCCAAGCCAGGGCTCAGACCTGGCTCCCTCTCTGCTGACCACCCTGAGCCCATGTCTCAGCTGACAAATTCAGAGCGCCCAGCTTAGCTGTCACACATTAAGGGCTCCCAACCTGCCCGGGGACAGAGAGACATCGGTACGGTGGCCTCCAGACCCCAGAGCCTGTGCCCCGAGCGGGTTTGCTGGAATCACCTGCTGAACATGAGTGGAAGGACATGTCCTTCAACGCCGAGCACCTGAGAATCTCTGGAATAGGAAGATGGTGGTGGTGTGTTTTATTTTTGTTTATCTTACTTTTTTTTTTTTTTTTGTATTTTTCTGAAGTGAGAAGCAGAGAGACAGACTCCCGCATGCGCCCGACTGGGATCCACCCGGCATGCCCACCAGGGGGCGATGCTCTGCCCATCTGGGACGTTGCTCCATTGCAACCAGAGCCATTCTAGCGCCTGAGGCAGAGGCCATGGAGCCGTCCTCAGTGCCCGGGCCAACTCTGCTCCAGTGGAGCCTTGGCTGCGGGAAAGGAAGAGAGAGACAGAGAGAAAGGAGAGAGGGAAGGGTGCAGAAGCAGATGGGCACCTCTCCTGTGTGCCCTGGCCGGGAATCGAATCCAGGACTTCCACACACCGGGCTGATGCTCTACCACTGAGCCAACCAGCCAGAGCAGTAGTGCGGTGTTTTTATCTTTAAAAGCCCTTACCTAGCAGACACAGACACTATTTTATTTTTTAGGAGAGAGAGGCAGGAGAGAAAGAAAGACAGAAATATCGAGCTGTTCTTCATGTGCCTAGACCGGGGATTGAACCAGCTACCACTGAGTTTCAGGACCACACTCTAATCAACCGAGCTCTCTGGCCAGGGCAACCCTGAAAGTCTTATGAATGAGACATGTCTGAAGTTCGCTTCATGATGGGGGAGGGGAGTGAAAGGAAGTGGTGGTCTGGAGGAAACAGTGCAGGGAGGCTCGGTAACAACCCCCTCTACATCTCCATTTCAAAACTGCTACCTCACCAAAAGGAAGAGGGTGAGCCCCCATCTTCTTCAGGCGCTCTGGACCCTGAATCCCCCACTCCCACAAGAAACGCAAGATCTGGGGGACACACTCGCTCCTTGCCTGGCCGGGAAGAGGACCTTGTGGTGCGTGTATGGGGCGGACTCAGATGGCATAACCCGGGAAGCACAGGTCCAGAGAGCCCCGCCGAGACACCACACATAAAGCCCTTCAACTTCATGGTCTGTCTTTAACTCCCACCTGCCCCAGGCAGACGGCGGCATCTTCTGGGGGTCAACGCGCAGGCGTGCAGCAAGGGCACGGCGCTTAGCGCAAAGGCAGCTTCAGGATCTGAGCCCCTTGCGGCGTGGGGGACCACCACAGGCCCGCCAGAACCACCTCACCCCAGAAAGCTACTTACTGCACACACATCTCTCTGCCCCTTGTGCGGCCAACCCTCCTGGCCACGGTCTGGGCGGCGGCCCGGCCGCGCCACAGGGAAGAAGGGCTCCTTCGGGGACAGTCAAGTGCCCACAGCCGGGCAGGGATGGGGCGCAGCGTCCAAGAGGGAAACGACGGGGATCCCCCCAGGCCCCCACCAAGGACGGGAAGGCAGCCCGTGCAAAGCCGGGTGAAAGTCAGACAACCTGCCTTTGACACCAGAGGATCCGAAACTGCCCAGAGCGGAAACTGAGACAGACCACAAAGCCCTCAAACTTCAAGCCAAAAAAAAAAAAAAAAACACCAGACCTGGGCTTCCAGGAAGATCCTGGGGGGCCCAGAATGCCAAAGGGAGGCTTCCAAAGCGGGTGGCCAGCAGAGCAGCGCGCGCTGACCGGCCACCCTGCTCTCCATGCTGCACACTCTGCTTGCTACGAGAGGCCTCGGTGCTGGACTGCAGGGGTGGCCGTGGCCAGCCCACACGGAGGAGCCCCCGGGAGCCCCCGAGTCCTGCCCACCCCTTCCCAGGGAGTGGAACCCCGACTAACAGCACAGAAGTCCAGACCCTGCAGCCTCCCTCGGGCTAGAAGGAGGCATCCGTGTCCTAGACAAACGGGGCAGTGGGTGGGGACCTCTGACCAGCTGCCACTATAAAAACACCCAGAAAATTCGGCTGCAACCACACCTCCCGCCACGATGCCAAGCCTGGGCACCACCGCAGGCAGACCTGGGTCTTCTTAGACAGCTGACCCCAAGGGGCTGCAGGGGCTGCTGGCCTCCAGGCACTGGATCAAGGGGCTTCCAGGCACAGCGGGGGCTCGGGGTGGGGGAGTACGAGGCCTGGAAAGATGAACTCGGGCCTGGACCACGGGGCTGACCCAGCCCAGAGACGAGTCCTTATTTGGGCCCGGGGATTGCAGGAGGGTGGTGAAGGGGAAAGGCTGGCACAACTGAGCAGGGGTCAGAGGAGAATCCGGACAAAAGGGTCCTCGGGAGGCTCCTAGCTTGAGGACGTCTGAGGGTCTAGAACCTCCTCTCCAGCTGCGGATCCAGAGAGGAGAGGAGGTGCGGAGGACAGCAGACAGTGTCAAAAGGGGAGTGGGCAGGCGCAGGAACAAAGCCAGGGAGCAAGGACCCATCTAAGTAGGAGGGTCCGGTGGCCTGGACGGGGGGGGGGGCAGGGCCTGGCCTCCCCTCTTACCCTGCCCAGAGACAGAAACCCCACCAGCCGCGAGCTACCTTCAAACACGATTACAGGTTCCTGGGGGGCTCACTCTTTGCACCCCTGAAGAGGGGGGCTCCCTGCCAGGTCATTCTAGCCCTGTCTTCCTGTGCCCCGCCCCAGCCCACCATGGCGGGGGGGCGGGGGCCACATAAGCTGCACTGTCCAGGTGGAGGCTCAGAGGTGAAGGGACACAAGGTCACCCAGAGAGAAAGGGGCAGAGCCAGGCCTCAGACGAGGCCGTCCGCCCCACACCAGACCCCCACTGCCGCCACCACCCCTCCGAACCCTTGTCGACAGTTGTCCGGTTGAGACAAGGAGCTGAGGCCGCAGGGAGGGCCCGTGTGAGGCTGGCTGCCCGGGCTCCCAGACGCCAGGGGGCCCGGCCGGCTGGCCTCTGCAGGCACGTGGACCAGCAGCCCCACTGGAGCCTCAGGGCCTCGGGGAAACCGGAGCCGTCGGGGAGGGGCAGCTTTAGTGACAGACGGAGCCACCTGCCTCCTTCTGTGGGGCCAGGAGAGGGGCCCCAAGGGAGGGCAGCCAGGCAGGAGAGGGCCACCACCTCCCATGCCTGGAGCACAACCCGCCCAGGCGGGAAACCGGGCCACCGTGCTGTTGCCCCCCAAGCGGCCTCTGCCCACAGCAAGGCGCCCCGACCAAGACCCCAAGCTCACCTTGCTCTCCAACAGCCACAACCAGACAGACCCCAGCAAGCCCGATCCCATCATATGTTAAGAACCCCTACAAAAACACCCAGAGAATCTGGCAGCGGCCACACCCACGCCTCCAGCCACAACACGACCAGGGCTGGGTGTTCTCGGACAGCCGACCCCAAGGGGTGACACGGGATGCTGGCCTCCAGGCACTGGACGGAAGGGCTGCCAGCCCCGGGGAGAGGATGGACCTGGAAGGTGGGCACGGGCCAGATCAATGTGGCATTTCCTCCAGGTCTAGAGGACTGGCCTGAGGAACTGGGCCAGGCCTGCCACAGAGGGACCAGCAGCGTGGCCTCTCACCTCCACACCAACAGCACCCACGGGGCCCCAGGGATTCGTAACCCCACCCTGAAAGGCCTCCTTTCTCGCCAGAATGTCAACCTCACATGGACCCAAGACACCTGCCACAGTGGCCTTGCCAAGCAGGGCTCCCTGCTCACCCATGGGGGTCCAGGCCAGCCAACGCCTCACTCCTGCAACCTAGTGCCACTTTTCTGGGGAAGCCCGACCTGCCTCCCATGTACCTGTGCAGGGCACTTTCCTGAGGTCAGGACACCGAATGACCCTTCCACAGGCCTGGTAGGGGACAAGAGACCCACAGCTCGAAGGGGAATGTCTTCAGATGAGCGAGAAGGAGAGCATGACCAGCGCCCAAACTCTGTCTCTCTGTCCTGGAGAGGACAAGGAGGCCCGCCCCCCTGGCTCGGGCAGTCCCCCAGAGGGACCCAGACATCAGGCAGTACTGCTTACGGGGACCCGACCCTTGTGGGCACCAAGGCCCAGCACACCTGCGGCTCCACTGACCCCAGCACTTCCTAGAACAAAGCTGCGGCCAGGCAGGCCTGGTGCCAGGCGCTGCCACGGACATTGTCCAGTCCAGTCACAGGAAGGGAGCCGGGGGCACTCCAGGGCCCCCCTCCTCCTGGACGGCCTGCCCGGAAGCCAACCCACATCTTCAACAAACCACCAGCAGCCAGACCCGCATGCAGAGCCAGAGCCCGGGGAGCTCACTGCTGCGTGCGACAGGGCCCTACACCCCCCTAAACCCAACGCGCCCCTAAACCCATGCCAAGCCTGGACAGCCCCACACAGCCTGGCCTGCCTCTCTAAAACTGACCCCCGGACCACAGAGGAGGAGGGGCAGGAGTCTCCTGAGCATCCGGCCACCCCTCCTCATACTGAACAGGGGACCCGAGGCATCCAGCCACCCTCTGCCTGCTGGGGGGGAGGGGTGCAGACTCCCACCTAGGCACAGCCCTCCTCCTGTAACTGCATATCCAAACAGAACACCTTCCCATTCCCAGCCCAATGCAGGTGCCAGCAGGCAGCGCTGGGGAAGACAGCCACGCACGCCACCCCTGAAGACATGGCCGTCCCCACAGGTCTCTTGTCCTCTGTAAGGTGTCATCCTCAGACCCCTGGCAGTGCTCCCCCCCTCCAGAAAGGGGTCCCTTGTCCTGTCATCCCACGTAATCGATGAGGAACGAGGCCAAGAGAGCAGAGTCCCGGGGCTGGGAGGCCTCGAAGCTGAGATACCTGGGCAGTAGCAGAGCGAGCCAGGAAGCCAAGGGCCACCGCCCTGCCCACCCTTTACTCCAGCCACCTCTCGAGATCACCTGCATGATGAGCCCAGAGCAGGAACTGGGATGGCGCAGCCCTCAGTCAGTTGGGGTCTTTGGTCGGCTCTCATGCCCCAGGTGCACATGCCCTCCTGCCCGTAGGGAAGGCTGCCCAGACCCTGGAGCCCTGGAGAGGGAACAGCACAGCCCCAAGCACAGGGAGAGCCAGGTAGTCCCACCCCACGACCCTGCTCCCAATGGCAACGCCCATGCCCAGGCTCCCAGAGCCCAGGCACCTGCCTGCCCATCACTGAAGCAGTACCCACCAGGGCTGGGGTGCTCACAACAGCCCCCATACTTGTGTGATTACCAAGCAATCCCTGCGGGCTGCCCTCACTGTCACCCCTTCCTTCTGCCCCTCGGCTGGCCTGCATGGCGGGCTCCCGTCACCCCAGCCAACAGTGCCACAGTTAGCTGTGTCTCCCCACCCCAGACCTACCAATGGCCCGGCCAGCACATCCTGGGGGCCGCTAGGATGACAGAGCACAGAGCAGGCATGTGCCTTATCTGTAGTCCACAGCCAACAAGCCCCAGTCCATCACCCACGGCTCCCGGCACTGGGCTGGCACCAGGAGCGCCCACTCAGCGTTCTCAGGACGGACACTCCCCAGCCCCAGCACCTCACAACGGTTTAGCACCTGTGACACGGGGACCCCCACTCCGGCGCCACCCTCACCCCCTAAACATCACTTCTGGAAATGCTGTCACACTGGTCCCCAAACCCAGCTTCACAGCACATGCTAAAAAAAAACCTGACTCAGGGATGGAAAATTGTCACTGCACTCGGAGGACGATTCCCAAGGAGCTGGGAAAGGACTTTCCTGAACCCCTCACGGACTTCTGACAGCTGTCCCAGCACTGAAGGGGGCCTGTGGCTTGCCACAGGCTACCTCCAGAACTCCTTCCAGTGGACTCTAACTCAAGGTGAGAACGGTCTTAAAGAGGAAGTAGAAGCACCTCTTACAGGAGTTAAAACCTAGTGAGGATTAAACACTCGGCTCACTGGCCACGGAACTGTGGAGCCAAAGCCTGTTCCATCGTCCCTGCTCTAAACCAACCACCCACTGGTGAGGAATCCCAACAACGTGACTTGACCTGTAAGAGCCCCAAGCCCCTCTGATGGCAGGAGCACGCGTAGCCAGGACAAGGGTGCGGGCGACCAAGGGCCTCGTGAGCACAGGGATACTGAGAAGGTTCAAGGGGCCAGTCCCCAGCTGGGCGCCCGGACAGTGATCAGCACGCCAGACCCAAACACCTGCTGATCTCTTGAAATAAAGGGATGTATCTCCAGGAGGACACCAGAGCAGAGCTGAGTCTCCAGGTTCCCTGCCTCCCGCCAAGTTCCCAGCACACAGGGCAAGGACCAAACGCAAAGGTATCAGACTTTGACAGTTTCAGGCCTGGCGAGGAGACCCAGGTCACTCACCACCCATCCTACTGAGTCACCTAGAAATGTCCCCCAAACCAAGTCACCTGCAGAGAGGCCTCAGACAAGTTCCCAGTCACAGCTGTGGGTGGGGGAGTGGGCTTTGAGTCGCGGGGAGGGGGGTCCACTCATCACTCGACCAGGGCTCCCCACCGACCTTTGGGGTAACGCTGCTGTCCCAACAACAGGGCCCGCCAACAGTGGACAGAAAGCCAGCCAGACAGGCTGCTGGGCACCGAGGCAGAGTGCTGTTAGTCCACTCCTCGCTGGGGAGGTGGGGGGCCTCAGGCCAGTGTTCCCGAGGGAATGCTTTGCCACCAAGAACCAGGAAGTGGCCAGGGGCACCTCACCACTGCCAGCTGGCAACTCGCCAACCAGGAGGAAGAGGGCGCAGGAAGGAGGTGGTTGCTTCTTCACACAACACACACCCCTACTTTCACTTTCTGCCCACTGGGCTGCTGGGCACCCAGAGTCAAAGGCGGGAGCAGAATGTTTACAAACCCCTTTATGCAAAGCTCTCTTCCCAACCACGCCGCGGGAGCTGTTGTCGTAGAAAAGCAATTACCCTACTTCCCCCAAACAAAACAAACATCGCAACGCCCCTAGGAGCCTGTTCGACCCCTCCTCCCTGGGCCCCACCCCCACTGCCCGTGGCAGGCCCCGGGCTGCAGCGAAGCCACTGAGGAGTGGCTTGGTAACTGCTTTCCAGACGCCCAGGGCCCAGGTATGGGGGCCCCCAAGTTACCGGAAAGGTCAGCGAAACCAGCCACCAGCCACCCCCTAACCCCCCCGGCGTGGCCTCCCATCCAGTCACGCAGCAGTGACCAATCTTTCCAGATCTGGAACCACCAGCACACATCAAGGCCTCAAGACAGAAAAGAGAAAACACAGACCTTTATTTGCAAATGAAAGGCTCGCATTCAGGGCTGGGGGGCGGGGGGGTGGGGTGGGGTGGGGGGGTGGAGGAGGAGTCCCTAATTCCTGAGGGCTCATCCTTGCAGGGGGTTCCGACTTTTCCTTGATGCCCTATGAAAAGCCAAAATGTACTTACTCTCCCTCTGGAAGAATGCCACACCAAGGCAACCTGGCATGGGTTTCAGGCTTTCCTCAGGGCCGCTCCAGCGACCCCAGGAACAGACGCCCCATTTTAAAGGAAAGAGCAAGGGGGGACAGAACCTTTCTCCAGGTCCTCACTGGGGGGCGTGAGGGAGGTAGGACCTTAAGAGCGGGACACCACCCCCAGCCGGGTAATGAGCCCACTGATAGACACCCAACCCCACCACCGCCATGAACTCTGCAGTCAATAACCCAGTTAACACAGGGGACAGGGTGGGGGCACTGGTCATGAGCTTCTACACAGAAAACTATCGGCCAAAAAGAAGGGTTGCTGGACACTTAAAAGATTGGGCCCAAGGGAGAGAATTCACAAGATAAAACCAAGAGACCGTCCAGGTGCGTCTCGTAGCAGACCCTGCGCTCTACTTTATCTTTCCAAAACTACCGCGGACGCCGCGGGAAAGGAGGCCTTGCGCGGCCTCCACCCGGCCCTGCCCCCGTCTGAACAACCGGGGGAGAGAGGATCTGCCTCCCCCGATCCCAGCTTTTATTCACGGGGAGCCCACTAGATGGTGTGGACATTCGAGGTTTGGGGTGAACACTTCTCCCAGATGGGTTTGTGCCATGTTGTCACGCCGGTGCCCCCCTCCAACACACAAAAACACACACACACTGAGAAGGAAACAGAGGAAGCGCCCCGCTCCGCCCGCTCTCACTCGACCTCATCCAAATTAAGCGCTTTTCTGGCTGATTTCAAAATGGGAACTGCACCTCATCCTGGCCTGGCTACGCCAACCCTGTAGAGGGGTTCCAAGTCAGCGGCGGGCCCCTAACTCTGAAAGGGCGCTGCCCCCGAGCCACGCCGCCCGCTGCCGGGCAGCTGCCCGGGGCCGGACCTCGCCCCCCGCCCCGGCCGCGTCGATTGCCCCAGCGCGAACCTCGCGGCGGCGGCGGGGAGCCACGGCGGGCCGGGCGGGCGCAAGGAAAGTGGCGCCCGAGCGCACGGCGCGGCCCGGGACGCGCCGCGCACCTTCCCCGCCGCGTCCTCTCCGATTACCCCCTCCAAAAGATGGCGGGCAGAGGAAAGGGGGGAAAAATCCCTTCCGTGAGGCAGGGCGCGAGGGAGGCGGCAGGCGGGGGACGCGCGGGTCGTGCCAACTCCAGGCTGCGCGCCCCAAGCCCGGGCCGCAGACGGCGGGGAGGCAGCGGGCGGAGGGCGGAGGGGAGGGCGCCCGGGCCGCCGCGCTTTGTTGCATCGTGGCCGCGCACAAAGGCGGTGGCGGCGGCGGCGGCCCGGGTACCCGGCTCCCCGGACGCGCCGGCGGCCTGCGCGGGGGGCACGGGACCGCGCTGCCTGGCCCGCCCGGCCCGCCGCCGCCGCCCGCGCCGCCCGCCGCCCCGCGCGCGCAAGGAAGCAAGAGAAAGGCGTACTTGGCCTCGGCGGCTCCAGCGGCCGTCCCCTCCCGGGCCGCGCGGCCGGCTCCTCTTTGGCTCGCCGGCCCCGGCAGCATAATAGACGCGCCGAAGCCTAGCAGGGCTCATGCGCTGAGCCGCGGCGCCTGGCGGGAGTCGTAGTCCGCAGCCGGGACCGCGCCGAGGCTGCCCAGGGGAGGCCGCGGCGCGCGGACTACATGTCCCGGCCCCGCCGGCGCCGCGCCGCACCCCGCGCGCCCCCGCCCTCCACCCGCCCCGCGGACCCGGCCGCGAGCGAGCTCGGCCCGGGGGGCGCGCTGGGGCGGGGCGCCCGCCCAGCTGCACGACCCCGGCGGTGAGGCGGGGTCCCGAGCGGCCCTCCCTCCGGCGCTGGAGATGTGCGCCTTAGAAGAATTTCCTGGTGTCCCCGGGAGGCGTAGAAAAGGCGGGCGAGCAGCTATCGCCCGCCTACCCGCCTACTGACCGCCACCCGCACCCGGGTCTCTGAGCCCGGGGTAGGAGGCCGCCCTGAAAGTGGGCCGCGCACCTGCGGGGTGCCCTTGTTTGTAAACAAACCGCGATCCTAATTAGCCTGGCGGGGGCGCGCGCGGGAGGGCAGGGGCGGGGCGTCGGTGCGCGGGCAGGGCTGCCCGCCCCGGGAGGAGCTGCGTTCCGCTGTGCCCCCCTGTACCTACCTTCCCCTATCCACCCACCTTACCCGCCTTTCATACCCTCAGCATCTCAGGGCAGGGAAGCCTAAGTGACCGGACTGGCGAGGAGTAGGAGATGTTCCCTACTCTGCATAGAGACCTCGCTCCTGGTCTCAATTTCCCCATCTGCTCAGTGAGGGCAGGCATAAGATCAAAGGTCCCTATCCTGAGAGTCCAGCAGAGGGTCACAAAGGTAAAAACAAGGATCCTGGCCCTTTTCTGTAATTTGAAAGGCTCAATTCGTGGACACGCGTTTAGGATCTTGTTTCAGATGACAATTATTCGTCTGTATAAATAAGTACATTTTATCCAGCTATAAATTAAGGTAGCTGCACGTTGTGTATATTAGGCCCTCCCATAAAAAATAAAAAAAATAAAACGTCAGAAGCAACCAATTCTCCTCTGTGTTCACTGAACCTGTCAACTGCAAGGTGGAGTTTCCTGGGATCGGCTGAAACCATCCCAAGCCCGTGGGGTCCCTGGGTGTATCTGAGGTTGAGCAAGAGCTCCCCCACCCATAATGCACCCATCTTGATGATGAGTCCCAAAGAAGTGAATGCAAGCTCCAGTGAGCCAGGTTAAGTCCACACCCACCCAGGACAGGTGGTCTGCTCCAGGCTTACAGGTGAGGAAACTGCTACTCTGGGTCACAGAACCAATATGGAGAAGAGGAGACACCAAAGCCCTGAGTCCTGGGAAACGATTCGCAGGAGAAGCCCAAGCCTTCCCCGGCTTCCCACAGTCCCCTGGTGGGAGTCCAGGACATCTTAACAGCCCCTGCCAAGGTTTCAGGGCTGGCTGGGAAGACCTTTGCCTTTTTAGGTTACAAGACAAAACAGATGAGGGTCTGCAGACTGTCCTTAGAACCACTCACTGTCCTGGTTGCATCGCGCTCCAGACCCCGCTTGATACCCCCAATCACAGACTTGTTTCACCTCCAAGGCCTTGTCCCCATCCTGCCAGCTGGGTCTCATTCTCTTGGACACCCGGGCACTCGGGCCATCAGGCTGGTCCACCTCACTTCACCATGAGGCCAAAACAAAGAGCTTGTCCACCTGGTCTTCACTTTGCAGAAGCTGCCCCTGAACAGCCAGGCTGTCTGTTAAGGCTGCTGACTCAATGCCCAGGATGCTGATGACCCTGCTTGGGCCTCCCACTGACCCGAGGAAGGACCCAGGTCCTGCCCTCTCCCTTCCTGGCACCCACCGGTCCTGCTTGCTCACTCATGTGTAGCCCAGCTGGCTTAGCAGAATGATCTGTGCTTCGGGAGGGCCTGGGGACCAGAGTCTGCCTAGAGCACCGGGACAGACACTTGCATTTGGGCACGTCGGACTCTGGGCTCAGCACTCCTCATGCCCAGGGCAGGCGCCCCTCCCTGAGACCTTTTGGGAAGGAGGTTCTCCCTTAGGAAGGGACTCTGGTGACCCTGAGTATCCCCACCAGCCACCAGTCTCACCCTGCCCTACCCCTTACGTTGGGCCCCCAGCAGCTGCTGAGTGCCAGGAGTGGGACCACTTAATCTTCCCAACCCGGTTTCCTCATCTGTCAAGGGGGACAGAAATAGGACCTGACCCTGGGGCTGGGGGGAGGAAGGGAGCAGGTGGAAAATGTGGGGCTTGTGGTCTCCCTAGTGTCTCACTGCTCTGTCTCCGTCTCTTACTTACAGGACTGACCAGACTGGCTGGCTTCTCCCCTCCAGGGCGGCAGCTCCCTGCGGGCCAGGCTGTCTGTCCCCAGGGCTCACGACAGGTCTGGCACCTTATGGACACTCAAGAGATACGTGCTGTCTGACCGGTGGTGGCACAGCGGATAGAATGCTCACCGGAAACACCGAGGTCGAAACCCCCACAGTTGCCGTGTGAGCACGGGCTCGCGGCTTGAACATGGAGATCATCATCATCAACATGATCCCAAGGTTGCCTGCTTGAGCCCAACATCACTGGCGTGAGCAAGGGGTTGCTGGCTCAGCTTGAGCCCCACCCCCACCACACCCCCGCCCCCGCCGCCCTGCCATCAAGACACATCAGAGGTAGGCCTGACCTGTGGTGGCGCAGTGGATAAAGCATCGACCTGGGAACAGTGAGGTCGCCAGTTCAAAACCCTGCACTGGTCTGGTCAAGGCACATATGGGAGTTGATGCTTCCAGCTCCTCCCCCCTTTCTCTCTCTCTCTCTCTCTCTCTCTCATTCTGTGTCTCCTCTCTAAAAAAATGAATAAAATAAAAATAAAAAGAAATTTTAAAAAAAGACACATCAGAGGCAATCAATGAACAATTAAAGTGCAGCAACTACGAGTTAATGCTTCTCACTCTCTGTTCTCTTTCACTCTCTCTAAAAATCAAAACTTAAATTAAAAATAAAAAATATTTGCTGGATGAATACATCTTCTCTTCTGCATACCTGTCCCCACCCTCCAGCCTCCATCTGCAAACTCCAGTGCAGCCAGCCCGATCTCCAGCAGCTGAGTGAGGGAGCAGGCCTGCTCACCCCACAACGCCCCGCAAGACACCTCATCTCCACCGCCCTAAAGCTTGTGCTTGGCCTTAAACGCATGCGGGGGCCAAGACAGGCCCCTCCTCCTGGGGCCTCAGCTGCCTCCGCACCCTCATGTGGTGGTCTTCATCCGCCCGGGCCCCTGAAGGCACACAGCAGTTGGAGCAGTTCTGAAATCCTATTACAGGCTATATATCCCTCTCTAAAAAGTTGAGTTATTCTGAGTCCTTCCCCAGGAAACCAGTCAGCTCTCAGAACTTAAGGGAAAAAAAGGCCTGTGCCCACCAAGCCAGGATACTGACCACCGGCTGTGCACCAGGCACGTTGTCCAGAGCTTTATGTACTCCACTTCCAAACCATGTTATGACGTAGGAATGTTTTAGACCCCTCCTCTACCGACCACGAGGGAGGCGCAGGGAGGCTCCACTGCTGGACGAGCGTTTACGTTTTACCTGCAAACTACACTCCAGGAGCCTGCGCTTGACTAGGGAAGAGGGGTGCCTTTGAGGAAAGCCAACACGCAAGTCCAAGTTCACAAACTGGTTCTCTCAGAAAGGTGTGGGGCGCCCCAGGGAGCTGGATGGGACTGGGAAATACGCCTTCTCACTTCCCTGTGTTCCTGCCCCTCCCCCGCCGCCAACGTAGGTCATTTGCACAAAAAATGACAGTAAAGTCCTTAAAATCAGAGTGGAAAGGTCTTGGGCATGAACAGAAAGAGGGTGGGCTGTGCTGCATGAAGGGTGGCTGTGAAATAAGTAAATATATATATATGATGCCTGACCTGTGGTGGCGCGGTGGATAAAGCATCAACCTGGAAAAGCTGAGGTCGCTGGTTAGAAACCCTGGGCTTGCCTGGTCAAGGCACATATGGGAGTTGATGCTTCCTGCTCCTCCCCCCTTCTCTCTCTCTCTCTTTCTTCCTCTCTCTCTCTCTCTCTCCTTTCTAAAATGAATAAATAAAAAACACAGAGCTGACCAGGTGGTGGCGCAGTGGACAGAGCGTCGGACTGGGATGCGGAAGACCCAGGTTCGAGACCTCAAACTCGCCAGCTTGAGCGCGGGGACCATCTGGTTTGAGCAAAAGCTCACCAGCTTGGACCCAAGGTCGCTGGCTCCAGCAAGGGGTGGCTCGGTCTGCTGAAGGCCCACGGTCAAGGCTCATGTGAGAAAGCAATCAATGAACAACTACGGTGTCGCAACGGCAACGAAAAACTAATGATTGATGCTTCTCACCTCTCTCCGTTCCTGTCTGTCCCTATCTATCCCTCTCTCTGACTCTCTCTCTCCCTGTAAAAAAACAACAACAACAACAACAACAAAAAAAAAAAACCAGAGAAAAATATATAAATAAAAAGGGTGGCTGCGGAGGCCAGGAGATGGGGGGGTCCAACACCCGGGTCTCAGCCTACTCATCTGTAAAATGGGGACGATAAACACGTTCCTTGTAGGATTGTTGCAAGGACAAATGAGTTCTAACTGGTAAGACAGAGGGTACACACGTTCCTTCACTCTCTCCAGGGGTGTGGAGGGAGGGCGTGGCGCCTGGCATGCCTGCTTCCTGGCAGGGCAGATGCAACAGGGAGCCAGTGAGACAAGGCGCCAGCTGCCATGGGGCTGACTGACGTGCCGGGGACCCACAGACTGTTATAAATAAAACATGCAGCGTGCCTGACCGTGGTGCTCAGGGCTACGGAGAGAAGTCGAGCCAGGGAGAGAGCCAGGGAGCTGGGCTTGGTGGTAACAGCAGCTCAATCTAGGAGGAACGAGGTTGTAGGTGATTTCATTTATTTTTCTTCTTGATCATTTGTCATCGTCTTCCCCCCCACCGGGGGGGGGGACAAACAGGTTAATATTATGCAATGAAGCTGAGTGAAGAAAGGGCTGGCCTGGGAGGGGCTCCAGGCTGGCTCTCCTTGGGATCCCTGTGCAAGTTTTAGGTGCTCCTGGCATTCCTGGGGCTTGGATGGCTTCAAAGGTGATGGTGGCAGTCCTTCCAGGCTTTACAACCCCCAGGAAAGCTTTCTGTATAAATGGTCTGTGACAACTTGGCCCTGTGTCTGTCCCCTCCCCATAGTACATACGTCTCAGATGGAACCCCAAGACTATAAAATAACGTGTTTAAGATTATTGAAGACATAAAATAGTTACATTAAAAGACTAAAAAAATGGATTTAAAAAATACCCTAGCCTGGCCTGACCTGTGGTGGCGCAGTGGATAAAGTGTCGACCTGGGAACACTGGGGTCGCCAGTTCAAAACCCTGCACTGGTCTGGTCAAGGCACATATGGGAGTTGATACTTCCAGCTCCTCCTCTCTCTCACTCTGTGTCTCCTCTCTAAAATGAATAAAATAAAATAAAAATAAAAAAAATACCCTAGCCTGACCAGGCGGTGGAGCAGTGGATAGAGCGTCGGACTGGTACGCGGAAGACCCAGGTTCGAGACCCCGAGGTCTCCAGCTTGAGCGCGGGGCCCATCTGGCTTGAGCAAAAGCTCGCCAGCTTGGACCCAAGGTTGCTGGCTCCAGCAAGGGGTTGCTCAGTCTGCTGAAGGCCCGCGGTCAAGGCACATGTGAGAAAGCAATCAATGAACAACTAAGGTGTTGTAACACAATGAAAAACTAATGATTGATTCTTCTCACCTCTCTCCATTCCTGTCTGTCTATCTGTCTATCCCTCTCTCTGACTCTCTCTCTGTCCCTGTAAAAAAAAATACCCTAGAACTTCTGGAAATAGGCTGTGTAGGCTCATCTGGTTTGAACTTTGGCTCACCAGCCTGAGCCTAGGCTTACCAGCTTGAATGTGGTGTCACTGGCATGAGTGTGGGATCATAGACATGAATCCCTGGTCACTGGCTTGAACCTAAAGCTCGCTGACTTGAAGCCCAAGGTGCTGGCTTGAGCAAGGGTTCACTGGCTCAGCTGGAGCCCCTGGTCAAGGCACATATAAGACACATATGAGAAGCAATCAATGAAAAACTAAAGTGCGCAACTATGAGTTGATGCTTCTCATCTCTCTCCCTTCCTGTCTGACTGTCAGTCTCTTTCTGTCTCTGTCTCTCTCTCTCTCTCTAAAAAAAAAAACACCTCAGCCTGACCTGTAGGTCAGGGGTCGGGAACTTATGGCTCGCGAGCCAGATGTGGCTCTTTTGATGGCTACATCTGACTCACAGACAAATCTTTAATAAAAAAATAATGTTAAAAATATAAAACATTCTCGCCTGACCAGGAGGTGGCACAGTTGATAAAGCGTCGGACTAGGATGCAGAGGACCCAGGTTCAAGACCCCGAGGTTGCCAGCTTGAGTGCGGGCTCATCTGGTTTGAGCAAGGTTTAACCAGCTTGAGCCCAGGGTCATTGGCTCGAGCAAGGGGTCACTCTGTTTGCTGTAGCCCCCTGATCAAGGCACATATGAGAAATCAGTCAATGAACAGCTAAGGAGCTGCAACGAAGAATTGATGCTTCTCTCTCCCTTCCTGTCTGTCTCTGACTCTCTCTGTCTCTGCCACAAAAATAAATAAATTAATTAATTAAAAAAATATATATATATATAAAACATTCTCATGTATTACACTCCATTCATTTTCTACCGCTCATATTCATGGTTGCAGGAGGCTGCAGCTAATCACAGTTGTCCTCTGGGACAACACCAAATTTTTATTGGATAATGCATAACGTACATGGGTCGTTGTGAGGTCAGGAAGTAAACGTCCCTCCTTTTAATCAAGTAGGCAGCTAGCTAATTGCAGAAACCCTTTTGATGAAGAAGATGGCTAAAAGAAAAAAGGATGAGGAGTATTATACTTTTCAGCAGGAATGGACAGAGGAATTTGCCTTTGTGGAGAGAGCAGGTTCTGCAGTGTGTCTGATATGCAATGATAAAATTGCATCGATGAAACGGTCAAATATAAAGCAGCACTTTGATGCACACCATACTACATTTGCATCGAAATATCCAGCGGGGGACAGCAGGAAGAAAGCATGTCAAGAGCTACTGTGCAGAGTGCAAGCTAGTCAGCAGCAACTCCGTGTTTGGACCCAAAAGAGTGACTGGAATTCGGCTAGCTTTGCTGGTGCTTTAGCAATTGTGAGAAATGAAAAGCCATTCACAGATGGGGAGTATGCCAAAACATTCGTGCTTGATGTTGCCAATGAACTTTTTGACGACATTTCGGATAAAGACAAGATAATCAAACGAATAAAAGACATGCCTCTGTCGGCAAGAACTGTTCACGATCGTACCATCATGATGGCAAATCAAATTGAGGCGACACAAGTGAAGGACACAAATGCAGCACCATTCTTTTCTCTCGCTTTGGATGAGTCAACAGACGTAGCCATTTATCCCAGTTCAGCGTGATTGCAAGGTATGCTGTCGGTGACACACTGTGTGAGGAAAGTCTTGCTGCCTTGCCTATGAAAGAGACAAGAGAGGAGGATTTATTCCAGTCTTTCACTGAGTTTGCTAAAGAAAAATATCTACCAATGGATAAAGTTATTTCGGTGTGTACTGATGGTGCTCCGTGCATGGTGGGGATTCGTAGCGCTTCTTCATGAACATGAAAAGAGACCCATCCTAAGTTCTCACTGCATCCTACATCAGGAGGCGCTTTGTGCTCAGATGTGTGGCAAGCAGCTTGGTGAGGTGATGTCGCTGGTTATTTGGGTGGTCAACTTTATTGTTGCCCGAGCTTTAAATGATTGCCAGTTTAAAACACTGCTGGGTGAAGTTGGGAATAATTACCCTGGTCAGCTTCTGCACAGACAGCAATGTGCGTTGGTTGTCAAGAGGGAAGGTACTCTGACGTTTCGCGGCTTGTCTGAGCGAAATACGGACTTTTCTTGAAATGAAAAACGTCGAGCATCCTGAGTTAGCTAACACTGAGTGGCTCCTGAAGTTCTACTACCTCGTGGACATGACTGAACATCTGAACCAGCTCAATGCGAAAATGCAAGGCGTTGGAAATAGTCTTATCCCTTCAACAAGCAGTGTTTGCATTTGAAAACAAGCTGGAACTCTTCATCGCCGACACTGAAACAGGTCGTTTACTACACTTTGAAAAACTGGGAGAGTTTAAAGATGCATGCGCAGCAAGTGACCCTGCTCAACATCTTGATCTCCAGCAGCTAGCGGGCTTCACATCTAATCTCCTGCAGTCATTCAAGGTGCGCTTTGTAGAATTTCGTGAGCGCACTCGTCTTTTTAAGTTCATCACCCATCCACACTAGTGTGCAGTGGACAGCGCCGACCTGAGTTACATCCCCGGTGTCTCCGTCAGAGATTTTGAGCTACAGGCTGCTGATCTGAAGGCCTCAGACATGTGGGTGAATAAGTTCAAGTCACTGAATGAAGATTTGGAAAGACTTGCACGACAGCAAGCAGAGTTGGCGAGCAAACACAAGTGGGGAGAAATGAGAAACCTTCAACCCGCCAACCAGCTGACTGTCAAAACTTGGAACGCACTTCCTGTCACATACCACACACAGCAGCGTGTGAGTATTGCTGTACTGACAATGTTTGGCTCTACGTATGATGTGAGCAGTCTTTCTCACATCTAAAGAACGTTAAGACCAACCTATGATCCCGTTTAACGGATGGAATCTCAACGCCTGCGTGAAGCTTAACCTCACCACGTATCAACCAGACTACAAAGCCATCAGCAAAACCATGCAGCACCAGAAGTCGCATTAACGGTAAGAAGTACTTTATTCATCATTGGTTAACAACAGCATAACAATGTTATTAAAAAGAATTCAGAGACTTATTGTACTTTGAAAGTGTTGGTCTTCAATAAAATGCACACATTTACTTGTATTTAGTGTTAAACATATTGTATGGCTCTCACGGAATTACATTTTAAGACATTCTTTTTTTTAAATTTCTTTTTATTTTATTCATTTTAGAGAGGAGGCACAGAGTGAGAAAGAGAAGGAGAGAGAGAGAGAGAAAGGGGGGAGGAGCTGGAAGCATCAACTCCCATATGTGCCTTGACCAGACCAGTGCAGGGTTTCGAACTGGCGACCTCAGTGTTCCCAGGTTGACGCTTTATCCACCGCGCCACCACAGGTCAGGCCGGAATTACATTTTAAAATATGTGGCGTTCGCCTGACCTGTGGTGGCGCAGTGGATAAAGCGTCAACCTGGGAACGCTGAGGTTGACAGTTCAAAACCCTGCACTGGTCTGGTCAAGGCACATGTGGGAGTTGATGCTTCCAGCTCCTCCCCCCTTTCTCTCTTTCTCTCTCTCTCTCTCTCTCTCTCTCTCTCTCTCTCTCTCTCTCACTCTGTGTCTCCTCTCTAAAATTAAAAATTAAAAAAATATATATATATATGTGGCGTTCATGGCTCTCTCAGCCAGAAAGGTTCCCGACCCTGCTGTATTGGCACAGTGGATAGAGTGTCGACCTGGAAGGCTGAGGTCGCCAGTTTGAAACCCCGGGCTTGCCAGGTCAAGGCACATATGAGAAGCAACTAGTACAAGTTGATGCTTGCTGCTCCTCCCCACCCTCCCCTTTGTCTCTCTTTCTCTCCTCTGTCTATAAAGAATTAATAAAATCTTGAAAAATAAAATCAATAAGTAAAATATTTTTTAAAAATAAAAGAATAATTGAGATGCTAGTTGTAACCCCTAGTAAGGCAACCAATAAGAAAATTATGTATGTATAGAAAAAGAGGGGAAATGGTACCTAGCAAATCACTGGGGAACAATTTGTTTTTTTATTTTCTGTTGCATGAAGTTTTAGAACTGTTTCTATATATGTCTGCATCGCTGATTCCAAATCTGAAACCGTTTTTTAGTGCATGCTCTAGTTTTTATGCAACGTTAATTTCTTTTTGTTACAGTTAATGACATGCATTGGTTTTTTTTTTTATTCATTTTAGAGAGGAGACACAGTGAGAGAGAGAGAGAGAGAGAGAGAGAGAGAGAGAGAGAGAGAAAGGGGGGAGGAACTGGAAGCATCAACTCCCATATGTGCCTTGACCAGACCAGTGCAGGGTTTTGAACTGTCGTCCTCAGTGTTCCCAGGTCGACGCTTTATCCACTGCGCCACCACAGGTCAGGCGGCATGCATTGGTTTTTAAATTGGAGTTAAAGGGCAACGACTCTTGGATTGAACATAACTACAAGGCAATTAATGTTTTACAAACATTACTTTTACATAATTGTAGTTGTTTTTCAATGTAAAAAATTATTATCTGGTAAAAATACCCTTTTATTTTGTTTTAAGATTGAATCATGACTTCTTCGAGTAGGCGTAAATGTAAGAATAGTCCTGCCTGACCAGGCGGTGGCGCAGTGGATAGAGCGTCGGGCTGGAATACAGAAGACCCAGGTTCGAGACCCCGAGCTCACCAGCTTGAGCGAGGGCTCATCTGGCTTGAGCAAAAGGCTCGCCAGCTTGGACCCAAGGTCGCTGGCTCCAGCAAGGGGTTGCTCGGTCTGCTGAAGGCCCGCGGTCAAGGCACATGTGAGAAAGCAATCAATGAACAACTATGGTGTTACAACGACAATGAAAAACTAATGATTGATGCTTCTCACCTCTCTCCGTTCCTGTCTGTCTGTCCTTATCTATCCCTCTCTCTGACTCTCTTTCTGTCCCTGTAAAAAATAAATAAACAAAGCTTAAAAAAAAAAATAGTCCTGACACCTTCTGTTATATATGTGGCTGTTACACACTTCAACGTCAAAGGCACAATATTTCATCATTTGTGACACGTGCATATATTGCCTATTTTCAAGTTCCCTTTGGCGATCAAGACAAGAATTGGGCTCCTCATATTGTGTGTCAGAATTGTGAGGAAATGCTTCATGACCGGACAAAAGGAAAACGCAAAGGAATGCCTTTTGGTATTCCCATGATTTGGCGTGAACCTAAGGACCACAGCAGTGACTGTTATTTCTGTCTGATCCATACAAAGGGCATTGGCAAGAAAAAATGACCACATATCCTAATATTTCTTCAGCAATACGACCTATCCCACACTCTGAGACACTCCCGGTTCCAGTTTTCAATGGTTTTATTTCTTCTAAGGATGAAGAAAGTGAACATGGTGATCAAGTGTATTTTGATAAGATGCATGAGGAAGTGGTTGTAGAATCTCAAGGGTCTTCTTCTGATGCCAAGCAGTCATTAAACCCTCAGCAGTTAGGCCAACCCAAATTGAATGACTTACTAAGAGATTTGGGCCTATCAAAGAAAGCAGCTGAGTTATTAACCTCCAGGCTTCAAGAAAAGAATGGACTTCACAGGTCAGCTAAAGTATCTCATTTCAGGAAGCGTGAACAAATTTTTGTGGACTTTTTTTCCGAAGACAAACACTTTGTTTACTGTCATATCAGTAGTCTTCACAGCCAGGTAGGTGTTACCACTTACAGTCCAACAGAATGGCGGCTATTTCTTGACAGCTCTAAACAAAGTCTGAAATGTGTTCTCCTACACAACAGTAATGTTTATGCAGCAGTTCCAATTGGTTATTCAGCTCATCTGCGAGAAGATTATAATGACATAAAAATTGTCCTTGACTTACTGAAGTATGAGGAGCATAACTGGATCATTTGTGTGGATCTTAAAATGGTAAATTTCCTGCTAGGACAGCAGAGAGGTTTCATGAAGTATCCTTGCTTTCTGTGCTTGTGGGACAGCCAAGCTCGTAGAAACACTGGACACAGAAGGAGTGGCTGAAATGTGACGCTCTGGAAGTAGAGATGCAAAATATTGTGAATGAACCTGTAGTTCATTGAGACAGGATCATTTTTCCCCACTTCACATCAAACTTGGCTTAATGAAGCAGTTTGTTCAGGCTTTGAATAGAGAAAGTGAATGCTTTCAACATATTATTTCTGCTTTTCCTGCCTTGTCTTTTGAGAAGATAAAAGCAGGTGTATTCAATGGACCTCAAATTCAAACCCTCATATGTGACGAATAATTTGCCAGGAAGATGAATAAGGAGGAGAAAGCAGCATGGCAGTGTTTTGTGGCAGTTACAAAGAACTTCCTTGGCAACAAAAAAGCAGAAAACTATGAACTTCTGGTTCAAAGGATGTTGTTGGCTTTCTGCGACATTGGATGTAATATGAGCGTTAAGATTCACTTCCTGAACAGTCACCTTGATAAGTTTCCTGAAAATCTTGGGGCTGTTAGTGATGAGCAGGGAGAACGCTTTCATCAAGATCTGAAGACTATGGAAGAGCATTATCAGGGGTGATGGGAGAGAAACATGATGGCAGACTACTGCTGGAGCATCAAACGAGATTGTCCTCAACAAGTACACAAACGCAAGAGCTACAAACGCAAACTTTTGCCTGAATAGAATTTAAGTAAGTTTTGCACAAATTTTATGATTAAAATAAGTGTTTTAGTATGTTCTATTTCAAAATTATAGACAAATTCTGATGCAATCATATCTTTTAGTGTATTATTGTGTTTACTGCATTATATAAATTATTATATTTTCACAGAAATAATGCTCAAGAAGACATTCTACTTAATCATATTAAACTAAATGTTGAAAATTTTACAATAAGATGAAAACCTAAAATCTTGAATTTCAAACAAAAAACTGTAGCTTAAAGAGAAAAACTAATGTCAGATTTGAGACCAGCACACTCGAATTAAGTAAAAACAAGTGTTTTTGTGGATGCAACAAATATTTTGTTCCCCAACCGCCTGACCTGTGGTGGCGCAGTGGATAAAGCGTCGACCTGGGAACACTGAGGTCGCCAGTTCAAAACCCTGCACTGGTCTGGTCAAGGCACATATGGGAGTTGATGCTTCCAGCTCCTCCCCCCTTTCTCTCTCTCTCTCTCTCTCTCTCTCTCTCTCTCACTCTGTGTCTCCTGTCTAAAAAATGAATAAAATTTAAAAAAAAAAAGAGATTTTGTTCCCCAGTGATATCTACGTAATACAAAAGAAGACAGCAGTGGAAGAAGTGAAGTACAGAGCAAGGATAAGACTCCAGACCAGTTGGTGGCACAGGGGATAAGGCATCAGCCTGGGACATGGAGGACCCTGGTCCGAAACCCAGAGGTCACTGGCTTGAGCATGGGATCATAAAAATGACCCCATGGTCACTGATTTGAGCCCAAGATTTCTGGCTTGAGCCCAGAGGTCACTGGCTTGAGCATGGGATCATAGAAATGACCCCATGGTCACTGACTTGAGCCCAAGATCGCAGGCTTGAGCCCGAAGGTCACAGGCTTGAGCAAGGGGGTCACTGACTTGGCCGCAGCACTCCCTTCCGAGAAGGCACATTTGAGAACGCAATCAATGAACAATTAAAGTGCCACAACAAATAACTGATGTTTCTCATCTCTCTCCGTTCCTGCCTCTCTATCTC
Organism: Rhynchonycteris naso; assembly: GCA_037038555.1. Lineage (NCBI taxonomy): Eukaryota > Metazoa > Chordata > Mammalia > Chiroptera > Emballonuridae > Rhynchonycteris > Rhynchonycteris naso. The sequence goes on along the minus strand of CM072996.1, from coordinate 2,944,630 downwards.
TATCTGTTCCTCTCTGTCTCTTTTGTCAAAAAAAAACAAAGCACCTGACCTGTGGTGGCACAGCGGATAAAGCGTCGACCTGGGAACACTGAGGTCGCCAGTTCAAAACCCTGCACTGGTCTGGTCAAGGCACATATGGGAGTTGATGCTTCCAGCTCCTCCCCCCTTTCTCTCTCTCTCTCTCTCTCTCTCTCTCTCTCACTCTGTGTCTCCTCTCTAAAAGAAAAAAAAAAAAAACAACCAAAGCAACCTCTACCAGCTGATTCTTCTTGCTCCTCTCCTGCCCTTTCTTTCTCTCTCTCTCCTCCCTCTAAAATCAATAAACAAAATCAATAAACAAATAAAAGAGAAAGGATTAGACATACAAAACACGGATGGCAAAATCGTATCAGTAAGTGCTTCTGTATAACGATATTCAGTGTAAATGGGTTAAATGACCCAATAAAAGGCAGTGATCGATAGAATGCATAAGCGAACAAATATATAAAAATATGTCCCAACTACAGTATTTCCCCATGTATAAGATGCTCCCGTGTATAAGATGCACCTTAATTTGGGGGCCCGAAATTTGAAATAAAAAAGGTGTTACATAAAGTTATTGAACTCAAGTTTTATTCATTATAAAATTCGTACAACTCCTAGCCTGACCAGGCGGTGGCGCAGTGGGTAGAGCGTTGGACTGGGATTTGGAAGACCCAGGTTCGAGACCCCGAGCTTGCCAGCTTGAGCACAGGCCCATCTGGCTTGAGCAAAAACTCGCCAGCTTGGACCCAAGGTCGCTGGCTCCAGCAAGGGGTGGCTTGGTCTGCTGAAGGCCCGCGGTCAAGGCACATGTGAGAAAGCAATCAATGAACAACTAAGGTGTCACAACAGCAACGAAAAACTAATGATTGATGTTTCTCATCTCTCTCCGTTCCTGTCTGTCTATCCCTCTCTCTGACTCTCTCTCTGTCTGTCCCTGTTAAAAAAAAAAAAAAATTAATGTTTTAAAAAAAAGAATAGAAAGAGACATTTCATTTAGATAGTAACCAAAAGAGAGCTGGTGTGTCTATACTAGAATCAGACAAAAATAGATGTTAAGACAAAAAGTTGTTATTAAGTAACAAACACATTCTATCATGATAAAGGACACAATGAATCAAGAACATATGATGGTAATAAGCTCTGTCCGGATGGCTGGGTTGGTTAGAGCACTGTCCCAATAGGCAAAGTTTGCGTGACTCCAGGTGGGGGCACATACAGAACAGATCGATGTTTCTGTCTGTCTTTCCCTCTCTCTTCCTTCCTTTCTCTCTAAAATCAGTAATAAAAGAAAAAGCCTAACCAATGAGAAGCAACTACTATGAGTTTATGTTTCCTGCCCTTCCCCTCTTTATTTATGTATCTTTTCATGTTTACTTATTTATTGGTTTTAGTAAGAGAGGAAGGGAGAGAGAAAGAGAGAGAGGAACACTGATCTGTTCCTGCATGTGCTCTGACCGGGGATCAAACCTGCAACCTCTGTGCTTCAGTACGATGCACCAACCAAGTGAGCCATCCACTCAGGGCCCTCCCCTCCTTCTCTCTCCTCTCTCTAAAATCAAGAAATAAAAATCTTTTAGAAATTAATTAATTTAAAAAAATTTAAAAGACCATATAGCAATAAACGTGTACGCACCTAACAACAGAGTCCCAAATCTTAAAAAGTAGTACCTCATTTTCTTTCCTTTTTTTAAATTTCTTTTTATTTTATTCATTTTAGAGAGAAGACACAGAGTGAGAGAGAGAGAGAGAGAGAGAAAGGAGGGAGGAGCTGGAAGCATCAACTCCCATATGTGCCTTGACCAGACCAGTGCAGGGTTTTGAACTGGCGACCTCAGTGTTCCCAGGTTGACGCTTTATCCACTGTGCCACCACAGGCCAGGCACTCTTTCTTTTTTTTATTTTATGTCAGTGAGAGGAGGGGAGGCAGAGAGACAGACGCCTGGATGCACTCTGACTGGGATGCACCCAGCAAGCCCACTAGGGGGCGATGACATGCCCCTCCTGTTGCTCCATTGCTCAGCAACTGAGTCATTATTTTTAGTGCCTAAGGTGGAGGCCATCAGAGCTATCCTCAGTGTCCTAAGGCCAACTCGCATGAACCAATCCCGTGTGGCTGCAGCAGGGGAAGAGAGAGAGAGAGAGAGAGAGAGAGAGAGGAGAGGGGGAGAGATGGAGAAGTAGATGGTCACCTCTCCTGTGTGCCCTGACTGGGAATTGAACCTGGAACTTCCACACGCTGGGCTGAAGCTCTATTGCTGAGCAAACTGGTCAGGGCCGACACCTCACTTCAGTAACTAGGCAGAACACCAGCAAGGCCACAGATGACTCAAATAACACAATAAAGTAACTAGACACATATGGATCACTCTTTCCAACAGTAGAATGCACATTTTTCTCAGGGGCCCATGGGATATTCTCCATGATGCAAAACAAGTCCAAATAACTTTTATTTTTATTTATTTTTGTATTTTATTGAAGTGAGAAGCTGGGGGACCGGCCGGGGCGGGGGTGGAGGCAGACAGACTCCCGCATGTGCCCAACCGGGATTCACCCAGCATGCCCACCAGGGGGCCATGCTTTGCCCATCTGGGGTGTTGCTCTGTTGCAGCTGGAGCCATTCTAGCGCCTGAGGCGGAGGCCATGGAGCCATCCTCAGTGCCCGGGCCAACTTTGCTCCAATGGAGCCTTGGCTGTGGGAGGGGAAGAGAAAGATAGAGAGAAAAGAGAGAGGGAAGGGTGTAGAAGCAGATGGGCACTTCTCCTGTGTGCCCTGACCGGGAATTGAACCCAGGACTTCCACACGCCACGCCGACTCTCTACCACTGAGCCAACTGACCAGGTTCAGTCCAAATAACTTTTAAAAAACTAAAATCATTCAGAATATCTTCTTGGACCATAACAGAATGAAGTGAGACATCAATGACAGGAAGAAAATTTGAAAATTCACAAACGTGGAAGTCAGACAACATAGCTCTTAAACAAGCAATGGGTCAAAGAGAACGTCATAGGGAAACTGGAAAATACAGGACAGATAAAAAAAAAATCCAAACGTATCAAAAGTTATGGGGTGCAATGAAAGCAGTGCTCGGAGAGAAATTTGTAGCTGTGAATGACTATATTAAAAGAGAGGCAATATTTCAAATCAATAACCCAGGTCCTGGCCAGTTAGCTCAGTCGGTGAGAGCATCGTCCTGAAACACCAAGGTTGTGGGTTCAATCCCAGAGAGGGCACATACAGGAAGTGACAAATGAATGCACCCACAACTGAGTAGAACAGCAAATGAATGCTTCTCTCTCTCTCTCTCTCTCTCTCTCTCCCCTTCTCCCCCTTCCTTTCTCTCTCTAAAATCAATTTAAAAAATCAATAACCTACACTTCCACCTAAAGGAACTAGAAAAGGAATAACCTAAAACTCACAGCAGACAAAAGGAAGGAAATAGTAAAGATTAGAGTGGAGATAAAGTAAAATAAAATATAGAAAGACGCCTGACCTGTGGTGGCGCAGTGGATAAAGCGTCGACCTGGGAACACTGAGGTCGCCAGTTCAAAACCCTGCACTGGTCTGGTCAAGGCACATATGGGAGTTGATGCTTCCAGCTCCTCCCCCCTATCTCTCTTTCTCTCTCTCTCACTCTGTGTCTCCTCTCTAAAATGAATAAAATAAAAATAAAATAAATTAAATAAAATATATATAGAAAGACGATAGAGTGTTGACCAGGTGGTGGCGCAGTGGATAGAGCGTTGGACTAGGACGCAGAGGACCCAGGTTCAAAATCCCAAGGTCAGCCTGACCTGTGGTGGCGCAGTGGATAAAGCATCGACCTGGGAACACTGAGGTCGCCAGTTCAAAACCCTACACTGGTTCGGTCAAGGCACATATGGGAGTTGATGCTTCCAGCTCCTCCCCCCTTTCTCTCTCTCTCTCTCTCTCTCTCTCTCTCTCTCTCTCTCTCTCTCTCACTCTGTGTCTTCTCTCTAAAATGAATAAAATAAAAATTAAAAAAAAAAGAAATCCCAAGGTCACTGTCTTGAGCGTGGGCTCACCAGCTTGAGCTGGGGTTGTTGGCTTGAGCGTGGGATCATAGATGTGACCCCATGGTCGCTGGCTTGAGTAAGGAGTCAAGGCACATGTGAGAAAGCAATCAATGAACTACTTAGGTGCTGCAACAAATAATTGATGCTTCTCATCTCTCTCCCTTCTTGTCTGTCTGTCCCTATCTGTCCCTCTCTCTGACTCTCTCTGTCACAAAGAAAAGAAAAGGGAAAGAAAGACAATAAAATAAAATCTGCTCCACTAAAAGTTGTGGGGTTGTTTTGTTTGGGGGGGGGGGGGTAGTTAGAATCAACAAAACTGAGCCTTTAGCCTGACCAGGCGGTGGCGCAGTGGATAGAGCGTCGGACTGGGATGTGGAGGACCCAGGTTCGAGACCCTGAGGTCGCCAGCTTGAGCGTGGGCTCATCTGGCTTGAGCAAAAGCTCGCCAGCTTGGACCCAAGGTCGCTGGCTCCAGCAAGGGGTGGCTCGGTCTGCTGAAGGCCCGCGGTCAAGGCACATGTGAGAAAGCAATCAATGAACAACTACGGTGTCGCAACGGCAACGAAAAACTAATGATTGATGCTTCTCACCTCTCTCCGTTCCTGTCTGTCTGTCCCTATCTGTCCCTCCCTCTGACTCTCTCTCTGTCCCTGTTTAAGAAAAAAAAAAAAATCAAACAAACAAACAAAACTGAGCCTTTAGCTAGATTGAGGCAGAAGACAAGAGACTACTATCACCAGAATCAGGAATGATTGTGAGGTGTTTACTATTGACCTTAGGAGTGACAAGGGCTGTCGGACAGCCGTATGAGCGGCTGTAAGTCAACTCAACACATCCGATAACCCGGGCGACATTTAGGAAGTTCTTCTAGGAACGCACAGGCTACCAAATGGGAAGAAACACAAAACCCGAATGAACCTATAAGTGAAGACATGGTGGAATTAGTTCATCATCAAGAGAATCCCAGCCTGATCTGTGGTGGCGCAGTGGATAAAGCGTTGACCTGTAATGCTGAGGTTGCCGGTTCAAAACCCTGGGTTTTCCCGGTCAAGTCACATATGGGAGTTGAAGCTTCCTGCTCCTCCCCCCCCTCCTCTCTCTCTCTCTCTCCCCTTCTCCCCCTTCCTTTCTCTCTCTAAAATCAATTTAAAAAATCAATAACCTACACTTCCACCTAAAGGAACTAGAAAAGGAATAAACTAAAACTCACAGCAGACAAAAGGAAGGAAATAGTAAAGATTAGAGTGGAGATAAAGTAAAATAAAATATAGAAAGACGCCTGACCTGTGGTGGCGCAGTGGATAAAGCGTCGACCTGGGAACACTGAGGTCGCCAGTTCAAAACCCTGCACTGGTCTGGTCAAGGCACATATGGGAGTTGATGCTTCCAGCTCCTCCCCCCTATCTCTCTTTCTCTCTCTCTCACTCTGTGTCTCTCTCTCTCTCTCACTCTGTGTCTTCTCTCTAAAATGAATAAAATAAAAATTAAAAAAAAAAAAATCCCAAGGTCACTGTCTTGAGCGTGGGCTCACCAGCTTGAGCTGGGGTTGTTGGCTTGAGCGTGGGATCATAGATGTGACCCCATGGTCGCTGGCTTGAGTAAGGAGTCAAGGCACATGTGAGAAAGCAATCAATGAACTACTTAGGTGCTGCAACAAATAATTGATGCTTCTCATCTCTCTCCCTTCTTGTCTGTCTGTCCCTATCTGTCCCTCTCTCTGACTCTCTCTGTCACAAAGAAAAGAAAAGGGAAAGAAAGACAATAAAATAAAATCTGCTCCACTAAAAGTTGTGGGGTTGTTTTGTTTGGGGGGGGGGGGTTAGTTAGAATCAACAAAACTGAGCCTTTAGCCTGACCAGGCGGTGGCGCAGTGGATAGAGCGTCGGACTGGGATGTGGAGGACCCAGGTTCGAGACCCTGAGGTCGCCAGCTTGAGCGTGGGCTCATCTGGCTTGAGCAAAAGCTCGCCAGCTTGGACCCAAGGTCGCTGGCTCCAGCAAGGGGTGGCTCGGTCTGCTGAAGGCCCGCGGTCAAGGCACATGTGAGAAAGCAATCAATGAACAACTACGGTGTCGCAACGGCAACGAAAAACTAATGATTGATGCTTCTCACCTCTCTCCGTTCCTGTCTGTCTGTCCCTATCTGTCCCTCCCTCTGACTCTCTCTCTGTCCCTGTTTAAGAAAAAAAAAAAAATCAAACAAACAAACAAAACTGAGCCTTTAGCTAGATTGAGGCAGAAGACAAGAGACTACTATCACCAGAATCAGGAATGATTGTGAGGTGTTTACTATTGACCTTAGGAGTGACAAGGGCTGTCGGACAGCCATATGAGCGGCTGTAAGTCAACTCAACACATCCGATAACCCGGGCGACATTTAGGAAGTTCTTCTAGGAACGCACAGGCTACCAAATGGGAAGAAACACAAAACCCGAATGAACCTATAAGTGAAGACATGGTGGAATTAGTTCATCATCAAGAGAATCCCAGCCTGATCTGTGGTGGCGCAGTGGATAAAGCGTTGACCTGTAATGCTGAGGTTGCCGGTTCAAAACCCTGGGTTTTCCCGGTCAAGTCACATATGGGAGTTGAAGCTTCCTGCTCCTCCCCCCCCTCCTCTCTCTCTCTCTCTCCCCTTCTCCCCCTTCCTTTCTCTCTCTAAAATCAATTTAAAAAATCAATAACCTACACTTCCACCTAAAGGAACTAGAAAAGGAATAAACTAAAACTCACAGCAGACAAAAGGAAGGAAATAGTAAAGATTAGAGTGGAGATAAAGTAAAATAAAATATAGAAAGACGCCTGACCTGTGGTGGCGCAGTGGATAAAGCGTCGACCTGGGAACACTGAGGTCGCCAGTTCAAAACCCTGCACTGGTCTGGTCAAGGCACATATGGGAGTTGATGCTTCCAGCTCCTCCCCCCTATCTCTCTTTCTCTCTCTCTCACTCTGTGTCTCTCTCTCTCTCTCACTCTGTGTCTTCTCTCTAAAATGAATAAAATAAAAATTAAAAAAAAAAAAATCCCAAGGTCACTGTCTTGAGCGTGGGCTCACCAGCTTGAGCTGGGGTTGTTGGCTTGAGCGTGGGATCATAGATGTGACCCCATGGTCGCTGGCTTGAGTAAGGAGTCAAGGCACATGTGAGAAAGCAATCAATGAACTACTTAGGTGCTGCAACAAATAATTGATGCTTCTCATCTCTCTCCCTTCTTGTCTGTCTGTCCCTATCTGTCCCTCTCTCTGACTCTCTCTGTCACAAAGAAAAGAAAAGGGAAAGAAAGACAATAAAATAAAATCTGCTCCACTAAAAGTTGTGGGGTTGTTTTGTTTGGGGGGGGGGGTTAGTTAGAATCAACAAAACTGAGCCTTTAGCCTGACCAGGCGGTGGCGCAGTGGATAGAGCGTCGGACTGGGATGTGGAGGACCCAGGTTCGAGACCCTGAGGTCGCCAGCTTGAGCGTGGGCTCATCTGGCTTGAGCAAAAGCTCGCCAGCTTGGACCCAAGGTCGCTGGCTCCAGCAAGGGGTGGCTCGGTCTGCTGAAGGCCCGCGGTCAAGGCACATGTGAGAAAGCAATCAATGAACAACTACGGTGTCGCAACGGCAACGAAAAACTAATGATTGATGCTTCTCACCTCTCTCCGTTCCTGTCTGTCTGTCCCTATCTGTCCCTCCCTCTGACTCTCTCTCTGTCCCTGTTTAAGAAAAAAAAAAAAATCAAACAAACAAACAAAACTGAGCCTTTAGCTAGATTGAGGCAGAAGACAAGAGACTACTATCACCAGAATCAGGAATGATTGTGAGGTGTTTACTATTGACCTTAGGAGTGACAAGGGCTGTCGGACAGCCGTATGAGCGGCTGTAAGTCAACTCAACACATCCGATAACCCGGGCGACATTTAGGAAGTTCTTCTAGGAACGCACAGGCTACCAAATGGGAAGAAACACAAAACCCGAATGAACCTATAAGTGAAGACATGGTGGAATTAGTTCATCATCAAGAGAATCCCAGCCTGATCTGTGGTGGCGCAGTGGATAAAGCGTTGACCTGTAATGCTGAGGTTGCCGGTTCAAAACCCTGGGTTTTCCCGGTCAAGTCACATATGGGAGTTGAAGCTTCCTGCTCCTCCCCCCCCTCCTCTCTCTCTCTCTCTCCCCTTCTCCCCCTTCCTTTCTCTCTCTAAAATCAATTTAAAAAATCAATAACCTACACTTCCACCTAAAGGAACTAGAAAAGGAATAAACTAAAACTCACAGCAGACAAAAGGAAGGAAATAGTAAAGATTAGAGTGGAGATAAAGTAAAATAAAATATAGAAAGACGCCTGACCTGTGGTGGCGCAGTGGATAAAGCGTCGACCTGGGAACACTGAGGTCGCCAGTTCAAAACCCTGCACTGGTCTGGTCAAGGCACATATGGGAGTTGATGCTTCCAGCTCCTCCCCGATGCTTCCAGCTCCTCCCCCCTATCTCTCTTTCTCTCTCTCTCACTCTGTGTCTCTCTCTCTCTCTCACTCTGTGTCTTCTCTCTAAAATGAATAAAATAAAAATTAAAAAAAAAAAAATCCCAAGGTCACTGTCTTGAGCGTGGGCTCACCAGCTTGAGCTGGGGTTGTTGGCTTGAGCGTGGGATCATAGATGTGACCCCATGGTCGCTGGCTTGAGTAAGGAGTCAAGGCACATGTGAGAAAGCAATCAATGAACTACTTAGGTGCTGCAACAAATAATTGATGCTTCTCATCTCTCTCCCTTCTTGTCTGTCTGTCCCTATCTGTCCCTCTCTCTGACTCTCTCTGTCACAAAGAAAAGAAAAGGGAAAGAAAGACAATAAAATAAAATCTGCTCCACTAAAAGTTGTGGGGTTGTTTTGTTTGGGGGGGGGGGTTAGTTAGAATCAACAAAACTGAGCCTTTAGCCTGACCAGGCGGTGGCGCAGTGGATAGAGCGTCGGACTGGGATGTGGAGGACCCAGGTTCGAGACCCTGAGGTCGCCAGCTTGAGCGTGGGCTCATCTGGCTTGAGCAAAAGCTCGCCAGCTTGGACCCAAGGTCGCTGGCTCCAGCAAGGGGTGGCTCGGTCTGCTGAAGGCCCGCGGTCAAGGCACATGTGAGAAAGCAATCAATGAACAACTACGGTGTCGCAACGGCAACGAAAAACTAATGATTGATGCTTCTCACCTCTCTCCGTTCCTGTCTGTCTGTCCCTATCTGTCCCTCCCTCTGACTCTCTCTCTGTCCCTGTTTAAGAAAAAAAAAAAAATCAAACAAACAAACAAAACTGAGCCTTTAGCTAGATTGAGGCAGAAGACAAGAGACTACTATCACCAGAATCAGGAATGATTGTGAGGTGTTTACTATTGACCTTAGGAGTGACAAGGGCTGTCGGACAGCCGTATGAGCGGCTGTAAGTCAACTCAACACATCCGATAACCCGGGCGACATTTAGGAAGTTCTTCTAGGAACGCACAGGCTACCAAATGGGAAGAAACACAAAACCCGAATGAACCTATAAGTGAAGACATGGTGGAATTAGTTCATCATCAAGAGAATCCCAGCCTGATCTGTGGTGGCGCAGTGGATAAAGCGTTGACCTGTAATGCTGAGGTTGCCGGTTCAAAACCCTGGGTTTTCCCGGTCAAGTCACATATGGGAGTTGAAGCTTCCTGCTCCTCCCCCCCCTCCTCTCTCTCTCTCTCTCCCCTTCTCCCCCTTCCTTTCTCTCTCTAAAATCAATTTAAAAAATCAATAACCTACACTTCCACCTAAAGGAACTAGAAAAGGAATAAACTAAAACTCACAGCAGACAAAAGGAAGGAAATAGTAAAGATTAGAGTGGAGATAAAGTAAAATAAAATATAGAAAGACGCCTGACCTGTGGTGGCGCAGTGGATAAAGCGTCGACCTGGGAACACTGAGGTCGCCAGTTCAAAACCCTGCACTGGTCTGGTCAAGGCACATATGGGAGTTGATGCTTCCAGCTCCTCCCCCCTATCTCTCTTTCTCTCTCTCTCACTCTGTGTCTCTCTCTCTCTCTCACTCTGTGTCTTCTCTCTAAAATGAATAAAATAAAAATTAAAAAAAAAAAAATCCCAAGGTCACTGTCTTGAGCGTGGGCTCACCAGCTTGAGCTGGGGTTGTTGGCTTGAGCGTGGGATCATAGATGTGACCCCATGGTCGCTGGCTTGAGTAAGGAGTCAAGGCACATGTGAGAAAGCAATCAATGAACTACTTAGGTGCTGCAACAAATAATTGATGCTTCTCATCTCTCTCCCTTCTTGTCTGTCTGTCCCTATCTGTCCCTCTCTCTGACTCTCTCTGTCACAAAGAAAAGAAAAGGGAAAGAAAGACAATAAAATAAAATCTGCTCCACTAAAAGTTGTGGGGTTGTTTTGTTTGGGGGGGGGGGTTAGTTAGAATCAACAAAACTGAGCCTTTAGCCTGACCAGGCGGTGGCGCAGTGGATAGAGCGTCGGACTGGGATGTGGAGGACCCAGGTTCGAGACCCTGAGGTCGCCAGCTTGAGCGTGGGCTCATCTGGCTTGAGCAAAAGCTCGCCAGCTTGGACCCAAGGTCGCTGGCTCCAGCAAGGGGTGGCTCGGTCTGCTGAAGGCCCGCGGTCAAGGCACATGTGAGAAAGCAATCAATGAACAACTACGGTGTCGCAACGGCAACGAAAAACTAATGATTGATGCTTCTCACCTCTCTCCGTTCCTGTCTGTCTGTCCCTATCTGTCCCTCCCTCTGACTCTCTCTCTGTCCCTGTTTAAGAAAAAAAAAAAAATCAAACAAACAAACAAAACTGAGCCTTTAGCTAGATTGAGGCAGAAGACAAGAGACTACTATCACCAGAATCAGGAATGATTGTGAGGTGTTTACTATTGACCTTAGGAGTGACAAGGGCTGTCGGACAGCCATATGAGCGGCTGTAAGTCAACTCAACACATCCGATAACCCGGGCGACATTTAGGAAGTTCTTCTAGGAACGCACAGGCTACCAAATGGGAAGAAACACAAAACCCGAATGAACCTATAAGTGAAGACATGGTGGAATTAGTTCATCATCAAGAGAATCCCAGCCTGATCTGTGGTGGCGCAGTGGATAAAGCGTTGACCTGTAATGCTGAGGTTGCCGGTTCAAAACCCTGGGTTTTCCCGGTCAAGTCACATATGGGAGTTGAAGCTTCCTGCTCCTCCCCCCCCTCCTCTCTCTCTCTCTCTCCCCTTCTCCCCCTTCCTTTCTCTCTCTAAAATCAATTTAAAAAATCAATAACCTACACTTCCACCTAAAGGAACTAGAAAAGGAATAAACTAAAACTCACAGCAGACAAAAGGAAGGAAATAGTAAAGATTAGAGTGGAGATAAAGTAAAATAAAATATAGAAAGACGCCTGACCTGTGGTGGCGCAGTGGATAAAGCGTCGACCTGGGAACACTGAGGTCGCCAGTTCAAAACCCTGCACTGGTCTGGTCAAGGCACATATGGGAGTTGATGCTTCCAGCTCCTCCCCCCTATCTCTCTTTCTCTCTCTCTCACTCTGTGTCTCTCTCTCTCTCTCACTCTGTGTCTTCTCTCTAAAATGAATAAAATAAAAATTAAAAAAAAAAAAATCCCAAGGTCACTGTCTTGAGCGTGGGCTCACCAGCTTGAGCTGGGGTTGTTGGCTTGAGCGTGGGATCATAGATGTGACCCCATGGTCGCTGGCTTGAGTAAGGAGTCAAGGCACATGTGAGAAAGCAATCAATGAACTACTTAGGTGCTGCAACAAATAATTGATGCTTCTCATCTCTCTCCCTTCTTGTCTGTCTGTCCCTATCTGTCCCTCTCTCTGACTCTCTCTGTCACAAAGAAAAGAAAAGGGAAAGAAAGACAATAAAATAAAATCTGCTCCACTAAAAGTTGTGGGGTTGTTTTGTTTGGGGGGGGGGGTTAGTTAGAATCAACAAAACTGAGCCTTTAGCCTGACCAGGCGGTGGCGCAGTGGATAGAGCGTCGGACTGGGATGTGGAGGACCCAGGTTCGAGACCCTGAGGTCGCCAGCTTGAGCGTGGGCTCATCTGGCTTGAGCAAAAGCTCGCCAGCTTGGACCCAAGGTCGCTGGCTCCAGCAAGGGGTGGCTCGGTCTGCTGAAGGCCCGCGGTCAAGGCACATGTGAGAAAGCAATCAATGAACAACTACGGTGTCGCAACGGCAACGAAAAACTAATGATTGATGCTTCTCACCTCTCTCCGTTCCTGTCTGTCTGTCCCTATCTGTCCCTCCCTCTGACTCTCTCTCTGTCCCTGTTTAAGAAAAAAAAAAAAATCAAACAAACAAACAAAACTGAGCCTTTAGCTAGATTGAGGCAGAAGACAAGAGACTACTATCACCAGAATCAGGAATGATTGTGAGGTGTTTACTATTGACCTTAGGAGTGACAAGGGCTGTCGGACAGCCGTATGAGCGGCTGTAAGTCAACTCAACACATCCGATAACCCGGGCGACATTTAGGAAGTTCTTCTAGGAACGCACAGGCTACCAAATGGGAAGAAACACAAAACCCGAATGAACCTATAAGTGAAGACATGGTGGAATTAGTTCATCATCAAGAGAATCCCAGCCTGATCTGTGGTGGCGCAGTGGATAAAGCGTTGACCTGTAATGCTGAGGTTGCCGGTTCAAAACCCTGGGTTTTCCCGGTCAAGTCACATATGGGAGTTGAAGCTTCCTGCTCCTCCCCCCCCTCCTCTCTCTCTCTCTCTCCCCTTCTCCCCCTTCCTTTCTCTCTCTAAAATCAATTTAAAAAATCAATAACCTACACTTCCACCTAAAGGAACTAGAAAAGGAATAAACTAAAACTCACAGCAGACAAAAGGAAGGAAATAGTAAAGATTAGAGTGGAGATAAAGTAAAATAAAATATAGAAAGACGCCTGACCTGTGGTGGCGCAGTGGATAAAGCGTCGACCTGGGAACACTGAGGTCGCCAGTTCAAAACCCTGCACTGGTCTGGTCAAGGCACATATGGGAGTTGATGCTTCCAGCTCCTCCCCCCTATCTCTCTTTCTCTCTCTCTCACTCTGTGTCTCCTCTCTAAAATGAATAAAATAAAAATAAAATAAATTAAATAAAATATATATAGAAAGACGATAGAGTGTTGACCAGGTGGTGGCGCAGTGGATAGAGCGTTGGACTAGGACGCAGAGGACCCAGGTTCAAAATCCCAAGGTCAGCCTGACCTGTGGTGGCGCAGTGGATAAAGCATCGACCTGGGAACACTGAGGTCGCCAGTTCAAAACCCTACACTGGTTCGGTCAAGGCACATATGGGAGTTGATGCTTCCAGCTCCTCCCCCCTTTCTCTCTCTCTCTCTCTCTCTCTCTCTCACTCTGTGTCTTCTCTCTAAAATGAATAAAATAAAAATTAAAAAAAAAAAAAATCCCAAGGTCACTGTCTTGAGCGTGGGCTCACCAGCTTGAGCTGGGGTTGTTGGCTTGAGCGTGGGATCATAGATGTGACCCCATGGTCGCTGGCTTGAGTAAGGAGTCAAGGCACATGTGAGAAAGCAATCAATGAACTACTTAGGTGCTGCAACAAATAATTGATGCTTCTCATCTCTCTCCCTTCTTGTCTGTCTGTCCCTATCTGTCCCTCTCTCTGACTCTCTCTGTCACAAAGAAAAGAAAAGGGAAAGAAAGACAATAAAATAAAATCTGCTCCACTAAAAGTTGTGGGGTTGTTTTGTTTGGGGGGGGGGGTTAGTTAGAATCAACAAAACTGAGCCTTTAGCCTGACCAGGCGGTGGCGCAGTGGATAGAGCGTCGGACTGGGATGTGGAGGACCCAGGTTCGAGACCCTGAGGTCGCCAGCTTGAGCGTGGGCTCATCTGGCTTGAGCAAAAGCTCGCCAGCTTGGACCCAAGGTCGCTGGCTCCAGCAAGGGGTGGCTCGGTCTGCTGAAGGCCCGCGGTCAAGGCACATGTGAGAAAGCAATCAATGAACAACTACGGTGTCGCAACGGCAACGAAAAACTAATGATTGATGCTTCTCACCTCTCTCCGTTCCTGTCTGTCTGTCCCTATCTGTCCCTCCCTCTGACTCTCTCTCTGTCCCTGTTTAAGAAAAAAAAAAAAATCAAACAAACAAACAAAACTGAGCCTTTAGCTAGATTGAGGCAGAAGACAAGAGACTACTATCACCAGAATCAGGAATGATTGTGAGGTGTTTACTATTGACCTTAGGAGTGACAAGGGCTGTCGGACAGCCGTATGAGCGGCTGTAAGTCAACTCAACACATCCGATAACCCGGGCGACATTTAGGAAGTTCTTCTAGGAACGCACAGGCTACCAAATGGGAAGAAACACAAAACCCGAATGAACCTATAAGTGAAGACATGGTGGAATTAGTTCATCATCAAGAGAGTCCCAGCCTGATCTGTGGTGGCGCAGTGGATAAAGCGTTGACCTGTAATGCTGAGGTTGCCGGTTCAAAACCCTGGGTTTTCCCGGTCAAGTCACATATGGGAGTTGAAGCTTCCTGCTCCTCCCCCCCCCTTCTCTCTCTCTCTCTCTCCCTTTCCTCTAAAATGAATAAATAAATAAAAATAATTTAAAAAAAAACAAAAAAGAGAATCCTACAAAGTAAAGCCCAGGACCAAAGGATTTCATGGGCGAATTCCAACAGAATTCTTACAGAAAAGATGAATACTAATCCTTCTCAACCTTTCCCCAAAATGGAGGAGGTGGGAGAGCAGGTCCTTATCACTGACAAGGCCACTGTCACCCTCATCCCACAGCCAGACAAAGAGATCATGAGGAAGACGCCCCTGAGAGCCTTGCTGCTCTGCCCCGTCCCCTGGTGCCCAGGGGACAGGTCTGTTCCCTCCGGAGCCTTGGCCGCTGCAGAGTCTCACTTTGCAAAAGAGCATCGTTCTGTGCTCAGTCTCCACAGCTTGCTCCTTCAGTATGCCGTAAGTGACTGTAAAGCCAGGAGCCAGGGCCACCATCGCAGCCGCCTGACCCATGCAGGTTCGCATTAGATTCGGACAGTGGGCAATGAAACACGGGAGCCAAGAACTGGTGAGCCATCAGCTTTAATTCTAGCTTGCACCCGGCGGGCAAGTAAAAACACACACTGGACTCCAAAACCCACTCATTCAGTGCTCACAAAGCTACTGACTTATCCAAGTTTCCTAGCATCAAAGGTTTCTAGCTCACCAGACTTATTCACCTCTGTAAAGCCAGTAGCTGAGGTCAGGATCACAGCTGCCTGACCCACGCAGGTTCACATTAGATTCGAACAGTCGGTAACAAAACAACGGAGCTAAGAACTGGTGAGCTGTCAGCTTTAATTCCAGCTTGCACCCGGCGGGCAAGCAAAAACACACAGTGGGCTCCAAAACCCACACATTCAGTGCTCACAAAGCTACTGACTTATCCGAGTTTCCTAGAATCAAAGGTTTCTAGCTCACCAGACTTATTCACCTCTGTTTCCCATCTCCTCCTGCACAAACTCTTAACAAACTGGCTTCTTCCTCAGCACTCTGCCATCTTGGCTACTTCTCCTGGCCTCCATGTGGCCTTACTCTGCTCTCCTCTCTTCTACCTCCCTCAGGAACTCAGGAACCAAGAGAGAGAGATCAAGCTGCTGGTCCCTCCCACTTTATAGCATAGACTCCAAACCTTTAATCCAATTATACAAACAATGAAGTCTCTGATACAAAGCCACCCATATGAGGCATAATGGGATTCCTCCCTACATCACCACCCTACATCATCCAATCAGTCAAGGGTGTGGAGAAGAGCTTACTCTTAAAACCAAGCCTTAGGCCATAACAACCTGGCCTGCTTACATTACAGCCTTTTCCCCACACCCATCCCAAGCATAAGGGCAAATAATATCACCTGGGTGATGGGCTTCCATGTGGGCAGCGCCATCTTTAACAAAGTGAGCATACCATATTTTATCCGCCCAACAACCTCTGTTCCCCATCTCCTTCTCTCTGCATAAACTCTGCACAAACTGGCTTCTCCCTCAGCACTCTGCCATCTTGGCTGCTTCTCCTGGCCTCCATGTGGCCTTAATCTGCTCTCTATATTAACCTCAGGAACCAAGAGAGCAAGCTCCCGGCCTGCCCCACTTTATACTGTAGAAATCCAAACCCTTAATCTAATCTACAAACAAGAAAGTCTCTGGTACAAAGTCACCCATCTGAGGCATAATGGGATTCCTTAGGAGTGCACCACCCCACATCATCCAATCAGTCAAGGGTGTGGGGAAAAGCTTACTTTTAAACTAAGCCCTAGGCTATAATGACCCCGCCTGCCCACAGCCTGTTCCCCATTACACATTAATATCAACAAACTTCCATGTGGGCAGTGCCATCTTTAACAAAGTGAGCATAATATATTTTATCTGCCCAACAGTGACCCTCCACAGAGAGCACCATGGTCCCCAGCTGTCTCATCCATTCGGTAGCGGGCTGCAGAAGGAAGGTCCCAGCATACCCAACTGCCATGGCTGCTATTCATATCGACACCAGGGGTGGACAGGTAGGCTGCCTCCACTGATTTCCCTGAAACACCTGAGGCTTCTGGGAACTATCCCCGGGGGGGGGCCCTGGAGCCCTCTGCAGCTGTTTCTAGGAAAGGGACCCCCGGAGAGAGCTGCTGTGGGGTCTGCATGCCAAGGGGGCGCTGAGGTTGGTTCCTGACACCTTGAGCATGAGACTCTGAGATGGATGGAGAATCCATGTCTGGGGTAAGAACCATCCAGAACCACCCTGACCCTGGTAGCTCAGTTGGTTAGTAGCCTAGGTTGTGGGTTCAATCGCGAGGTCAGGGCACATGCAAGACAACCGAGGGTTATATAAATAAGTGGAACACAAACTGACGTCTGGGCCTGACCTGCGGGGGCGCAGTGGATAAAGCCTCGACCTGGAACGCTGAGGTGTCTCATTCAAGACCCTGGGCTTGTCTGGTCAAGGCACATATGGGAGTTGATGCTTCCAGCTCCTCCCCCCCCCCTCTCTCTCTCCTCTCTAAAATGAATAAATAAATAAAAACTTTAAAAAACTGATGTTTCTCTCTCTCTTTAAAACAGTGGTTCTTAACCTTTTTTGCGGTACTGAACTCACCAGTTACATATGCTCATTCACTGAACCCTTCTTTAGTGATAAATAAAATATGATTTTTTCCCCCAAATTCAAGACATAGGTATATGTTTTCTTACTGGTGCACAAAATGAGCCGTGCATGAACATCACCTTGCTCAAAGAACAAAACCAACCAAGGGCATGAACTCACAACAGATTACGGTATTACTTTATTCTGGCCTCCGCGGCAGAAGCTTCTCCGAACCCCTGAGACCGACTCATCGAACCCCTAGGGTTCGATAGAACCCAGGTTAAGAACCACTGCTCTAGCCTGACTAGGTGGTGGCGAGTGGATAGAGTGTCGGACTGGGATGCGGAAAACCCAGGTTCGAGACCCCAAGGTCACCAGCTTGAGCACGGGCCCATCTGGCTTGAGCAAAAGTTCGCCAGCTTGGACCCAAGGTCGCTGGCTCCAGCAAGGGGTGGCTCGGTCTACTGAAGGCCCGCGGTCAAGGCACATGTGAGAAAGCAATCAATGAACAACTAAGGTGTCGCACTGGCAATGAAAAACTGACGATTGATGCTTCTCACCTCTCTCCGTGTTCCTGTCTGTCTGTCCCTATCTATCCCTCTCTCTGACTCTCTCTCTGTCCCTGTAAAAATAAAAATAAAAACAAACAAACAAAAAAGAACCACTGCTCTAAAACAAACAAAGAAAGAAGTATTTAGAATAATCTGTACCCCACCCACCCCTCCTGTCCCAGACAGAAGCAAAGGGCCCCTCCACTTCCCAAGGCAGGCCCACAGTGGGCAGTGCCTGTGGCTGCCCCTCTGCCTGTGGGCTCCGGGTGGGGCAGCAGGCCGGGCATGGTGGGCCACAGCTCAGCCTCCAGCTCTGATCCCCAAGGTCCGGCTCCCACCGGAAGACAGCTGGGAGAGAGCACGCCCAGGCCTCCAACATCCTCCACCAGTTCCCTGAAGGCCTTGGGACCTTGGGAGGATGGATGGAGTGGGAGGCAGGCTGGGAGGCTGGCCGAGGGATAGCGGGGAGCTGGCTTGGAGCTGGCTGCCCCATGCCCGGGCACAGGCTTTGGACTTTGGCCTCTGGGTCCCTGTGTCAGCTGTTCTATTTCAGGCCCGCTGCTCCTCTGCTAGGGAATTCTCAGTGAGCCGTGGGAACCTAGAAAGGGGAAGGCTGGTGGGTGGGCCTTCCTCCAGTGCCAGGTGAGGGGTGCTCCCCAGGCAGACCCTCATGCTGACCTGCGTCCCCCTGGAGAACGTCCCCCACCTTCTGAGCCAGTCCTGGAGTTCCTGGATCTTATCCCACAGACACAATTCATGAAAAGCTGTGTAAGGGAAAGACAAGAACTAGGAAAAATTCCATATGACCTTTAGGGCTTGTGAGACAGAAACTAGATAAACTGCACCCTGCTGTAAACAGACAGGAACTAGATAAACTACATCCTGCTGTAAACAGATAAGGACATTGCTCAAACCCACCTTACGAGACACCGCTTGATCAAGGCAAATACCTAAATCCCCTGCCCCCCACCCTTCCCTAAAAAGTAAAGTATAAAAATGCTGAGAAAACGCTGTATGGCGCGCCTGGCAGCATACTTGCCTAGTGCCCGCTCGCGAGTGTACTAAACTCTTTTTCTTTTGTCTGTAATAAACTTTTCCTTCTACTTGTACTCCTGGTCTTAGAGTCTTAGTGGTGCGTCTTCGGTTAACATTTGGAGGTTCCACCAAGATTCAATCTCTCCTGGTAAGTGAAACTGGCGGTGGCTGTCAGGCAAGGACGTGAGTCCCTCCTGACTGCGACAGACAGACGTGTCAGGAGGTCGCAGGCCACAACTCCGGGGGACGCCTCGGAGTGTGCGGACGACCAAGGACGCTTGGAAGTCCATCTGCTGTCTCAGACAGAATCTGTAGTTTTGTAAGGACGCTTGGAAGTCCATCTGCTGTTTCAGACAGAATCTGTAATTTCGTTGCCAGTTTCTAACCGAGCTCATAGGTCCGGACCAATAGACTTATTTTTCTTTTTATTTTGCCGTTCGCGGCGCAGCCGGCTTTGTCTGTCTGTCTCTGTTACTGTGTCTTTGTTACTGTCTTCTTTGTTGCTTTCTTTTTGTCTCTCTATTTCTTTGAGACTAACATGGGACAAGGGTCATCGACCCCACTGTCCCTAACTTTGTCTCATTGGTCTGAGGTTAATGCCCGAGCCCATAACTTGTCTCTCCTAGTTAAGAAGCGCAAGTGGCAGACTTTCTGTACCTCCGAATGACCCACCCTCGGAGTAGGTTGGCCAACCACTGGAACTTTTCATAAGGACACCATACAGGCGGTCAAAACAATTGTCTTCAGTCCAGGACCTCATAGTCATCCGGATCAACAGCCTTATATTTGGGTTTGGGAAGACCTGGCGAACGACCCTCCTCCTTGGGTCCAACCTTTCCTTCCTCCCCCTACGCCCTCCCTTCCAATAACTCTCTCCACCACCCCGGGCCCCTCTAGACCTGCTCCAACTGATCTGAACAGCTGCTCTATGCTCCCACTCAAACCCCCAGTGCCAGCGGCGCCTGCTCCATCCCTATATCCCTCTCTCCCCTCCCCTGTTCTCCCTGAATCTCAAACTGACCTTATTCTTTTTGATTCAGAGTTCCCGCCTCCCTATCCTAGGGGTGCCCCCACGGGCGCTGCTGGTCCTCAGCCTGGGGCCTCACATCAGGGTGATCAGGGACCATCAGTAGGAGGTCTGGCCCAGGGCACCCGGAGCTGGAGAGCACAGATTCCAGATGACGTGGCCATCACCCTGCCCCTCCAGTCTTTCAGACCCCCTGTCCCTGATGGACAAGGGGGGAACATGCCGGCACTTCAGTATTGGCCCTTCTCTTCCTCAGACCTATACAACTGGAAAAACAATAATCCGCCTTTTTCAGAGGACCCTGTCAAACTTACTGACCTTCTCTAATCTCTTATGTTTTCCCATCAGCCCACTTGGGATGACTGCCAACAGCTTTTAGGTATCCTCTTCACCTCAGAAAAAAGGGACCGGATTCTCCTTGAGGCCCGAAAATTAGTTCCTGGACCTGATGGTCGCCCTACTCAACTCCCCAATCTTATAGATGAGGCTTTTCCCCTGAGGCGGCCTAACTGGGACCCTAATACGCCTGAAGGTAGGCAGCGACTCTTACTCTATCGCCAGACTCTGATGATGGGTCCCCGAGCGGCGGCGAGACGCCCCATTAATTTGGCTAAGGTAAGAGAAGTAACTCAAGGGCCAGAGGAATCCCCATCTAGATTCTTAGAGAGACTAATAGAAGCCTATAGGAGGTACACCCCTTTCGACCCTGAGTCTGAAGAACAGAAAGGGGCACTGGCTATGGCTTTTATAGGGCAGTCAGCTACTGACATTCGGAGGAAGCTCCAGAGAATGGATGGGTTACAGGATATGGCTCTGAGAGACTTAGTCAAAGAAGCTGACAAAGTTTATTACAAAAGGGAGACAGCAGAAGAGAAGGAACAAAGATTAGAGAAAGAGCATGAAGAATTAGAGAATAAGAGAGATAAATGAAGGAATAATGAGTTAACTAAAATTTTGGCTACCGTAGTTGGAAAACAGGACAGAGAAGGAAAGAATAGTACCTCGGGCCCGCGCCAAAGGCCAAAACTGGGGCCTAACCAATGTGCCTACTGTAAAGAAGAAGGGCACTGGGTAAAAGACTGCCCCAAGAAAAAGAAGAAAGTTGATGAAATTCTTGCCCTAGGCGATTAGGGGCGTCGGAGTTCAGACCCCCTCCCCGAACTCAGGGTAACATTCAACGTGGAGGGGACACCAATCGACTTTGAGGTAGATACAGGAGCAATTTACTCCGCCTTGCAGAGCCCGCTGGGACCCCTTTCAAATAAAAAATCCTTAGTCCAGGGGGCAAATGGATGCCAGCATAGGTCACGGACAACTAAAAGGACAATGGACGTGGGGAAAGGAAAAGTACAGCACTCCTTTCTGGTCATACCAGAATGCCCCGCCCCGCTGCTGGGGAGAGATCTGCTTACCAAGTTAGGGGCAAGTATTGACTTCAAACCTCAGGGGCCAGAAGTAAGATTCAGTAACCCTCTTGTCAGTCAGCCTGTTGTGACCATGCTGACCTTGTCTGCTGAAGATGAATATAAACTATATGAAGCCCCTACCCCCGGACCCCATTCAACAACAGACAGATGGCTCCAGAGCTTCCCAGAGGCCTGGGCAGAAACGGCAGGGCCAGGGTTAGCAGTACAAAGGCCTCCGGTAGTAATATATTTAAAGCCCTCCGCCACTCCCGTAAGGGTCAGACAATACTACATGAGTAAGGAGGCCCGGGAAGGCATCAGGCCTCATATCCAGAGGCTGCTAGGACAAGGGATCCTAAGGCATTGCCAATCAGAATGGAACACCCCCCTGCTGCCAGTGAAGAAACCAGGGACGGGATTATAGACCAGTCCAGGATTTAAGAGAGGTTAACAGTAGGGTGATAGACATACATCCAACGGTCCCAAATCCTTACAACCTCCTCAGTACCCTCAGTCCTGACAGGAAATGGTATACAGTGCTGGACCTGAAGGATGCCTTCTTCTGCTTGCGCCTGCATGAGGACAGCCAATCCCTGTTTGCTTTCGAATGGACTGACCCTGAGAATGGACTCAGTGGACAGCTAACATGGACACGGCTACCCCAGGGCTTCAAGAACTCTCCTACCATCTTTGACGAAGCGCTGCATCAGGACTTGAGTGCCTACCGGGCCTCCACCCCTGAGGTAACTCTGTTACAGTATGTTGATGATCTGTTACTTGCAGCCGCCACCATAGAGCAATGCAAACAGTGAACTGAGAAGCTGCTAGTTGAACTGGCCAAACTGGGATACCGAGCATCTGCCAAGAAGGCCCAGATCTGTCAACCCGAGGTCACCTTCCTGGGCTACTCTCTCCGAGACGGTAAGAGATGGCTAACTGAGGCCAGGAAAAAGACTGTTACTCAATCCCACCCCCAAAGAACCGGAAGGGCCTCAGGGAATTCTTGGGCACAACAGGTTTCTGCAGACTGTGGATACCCGGCTTTGCCGCACTAGCTGCCCCTCTGTACCCCCTGTTAAAGGATGGAACTGAGTATACATGGGGAAATGAACAGCAAAAGGCCTTTGACCAAATCAAAAGAGCGCTGTTATCAGCCCCGGCCTTGGCACTCCCCAACATAGAGAAACCATTCACTCTCTATGTAGATGAAAAAGAAGGGATAGCTAAAGGAGTACTGACTCAGTTTCTGGGACCCTGGAAGCGACCAGTAGCCTACCTCTCTAAAAGGTTAGACGCAGTCGCAAAAGGGTGGCCAGGGTGTCTACGGGTGATCGCCGCTGTAGCCCTACTGGTAAAAGATGCTGACAAACAGACTCTGGGCCAGAAATTGACTATTGTCGCCCCCCCATGCTCTGGAGAGCATAATCAGACAACCTCCGGACCACTGGCTAACTAATGCCCGCATCACTCATTACCAAAGCCTCCTGTTAGATAAAGACAGGATCACCTTCGGCTCTCCAACTGTTTTGAACCCAGCCACCCTGCTACCCAGGGAAGAGGGGGAAACTGTTCACCATCAGTGCAGGGATATCCTAGCCGAGGAGACTGGGATTCGAGAGGATTTATGGGACACACCATTGCCACAATCTGACTTAATTTGGTACACTGATGGGAGCAGTTTTCTGTGCGAAGGAGAACGCAGAGCTGGGGCTGCAGTAGTAGACAAGGAAAAAGTAATCTGGTCAGAGAGACTTGACCCAGGAACCTCAGCCCAAAAAGCAGAGCCAATAGCTCTAACAAAAGCCCTAGAACTGGCCAGTGGTAAACAGGCCACCATCTAC
Source organism: Rhynchonycteris naso (assembly GCA_037038555.1). Taxonomy (NCBI): domain Eukaryota; kingdom Metazoa; phylum Chordata; class Mammalia; order Chiroptera; family Emballonuridae; genus Rhynchonycteris; species Rhynchonycteris naso. The sequence goes on along the minus strand of CM072996.1, from coordinate 2,921,616 downwards.
ACGGACATCAGGTATGCGTTTGCTACTGCACATGCGCATGGGGCAATTTACAAAGAAAGGGGCCTGCTCACGTCAGCAGGTAAAGATATTAAACATAAACAAGAAATCCTAGCCCTCTTAGATGCTGTCATGCTCCCACGGGAGCTGGCCATTGTCCATTGCCCTGGGCACCAGAAAGGGCAGGACCCAGTAGCCAAAGGCAACAGGAGGGCGGATGAAGAGGCGGATGAAGGAGCGGTAGCCATGAGGACTGCCTCCAACATCCTCGCCATAGAAGCAGAGCCATCCTCCACCTCGACTCACCCAAAGGAACCTGAGGACATTCGGACGTTCCTCCAGATGGCCCACCGTCTCACCCACCTTGGGACTGAAAAACAACTGCTCCAGGATGATAAGACATTAACCTCCTCTGAAAAGAGGCTAATGGCAAAGGAAGTAATAGAAGCCTGCAAGGCCTGCCAGATAGTAAATGCCTACCCAGCCAATGGAACCAGTGGAACTCGTCTCCGAGGCACCAGACCGGGCCAATATTGGGAAGTAGACTTCACCGAGGTAAGACCTGCCAAGTATGGACTAAGGTATCTCTTAGTTTTTGTAGACACCTTTTCAGGATGGGTAGAAGCCTTCCCTACCAAACATGAGACGGCGGCGGTAGTAATTAAGAAGATCATGGAAGAAATCTTTCCCAGGTTTGGCCTTCCAAAGGTAATAGGGTCTGACAATGGACCGGCGTTTGTGGCCCAGGTAAGCCAGGGGGTAGCCAAAATATTGGGGATTAATTGGAAACTTCATTGTGCTTATAGACCCCAGAGTTCAGGACAGGTAGAGAGAATGAATAGGACGATTAAAGAGACCCTAACTAAATTAGTCATAGAGACTGGCCATAGAGATTGGGTAATGCTCCTACCATACACTCTTTTCCAGGCAAGGAATACCCCTTCTGCCAAAACTAACCTGACTCCCTTTGAAATACTCTTTGGAACCCCTCCGCCCATTCGGGATTTATCCCCCTCTGACATAAATATCCCGAATACACCCTTGTCTGTTAGGTTACAGGCCCTAGCCAAAGTGCAACATTGCCTGTGGAAGCAGTTATCTGACCTTTACCAGCCGGCAGGAGACGGAACCCCGCATCGTCACCAGGTTGGGGACTACGTCTACGTCCGGAGACACCAGCACCGTACACTCGAACCTCGCTGGAAGGGACCCTACCAGGTCCTCCTCATCACACCCACTGCTGTAAAGGTCGATGGCATCGCTGCTTGGATCCATGCTTCACATCTCAAGCCCGCTCCTGCTCCTGATGACCAATGGACAGTGGAGAAAACGGACAGCCCCCTCAAGCTGCGTGTTCGCCGCCGCAACAAATCCTCATCAGCCAACCCGGCAGACATGGCAAGTGATATCAGGGACTAGTGACATAGTATGGGAAATAACTTCTGATAATCATCCCCCTTGGACTTGGTGGCCATCCCTGCATCCAGACCTCTGTCAGTTAGCAGCAGGGTTAGAGACCTGGGACATCCCAACCACTTTCTTGCAAGGGCAGATAGGAGCAGTAAAATTAATGATAGTACGACAGCATTATGAAAGACTAGTAGAAAACACTAATCTCTAGGATTAGAGATATACAGAACAAGAGGGGGGAATGTAAGGGAAAGACAAGAACTAGGAAAAATTCCATATGACCTTTAGGGCTTGTGAGACAGAAACTAGATAAACTGCACCCTGCTGTAAACAGACAGGAACTAGATAAACTACATCCTGCTGTAAACAGATAAGGACATTGCTCAAACCCACCTTACGAGACACCGCTTGATCAAGGCAAATACCTAAATCCCCTGCCCCCCACCCTTCCCTAAAAAGTAAAGTATAAAAATGCTGAGAAAACGCTGTATGGCGCGCCTGGCAGCATACTTGCCTAGTGCCCGCTCGCGAGTGTACTAAACTCTTTTTCTTTTGTCTGTAATAAACTTTTCCTTCTACTTGTACTCCTGGTCTTAGAGTCTTAGTGGTGCGTCTTCGGTTAACAGCTGGAAAGAACCCAAAGGGGCAGCCATGGGAGCGGGTGGATGGAGCGGGCTGCGTGTGGGGGGGGGGGGACCCAGGGAACGCAGAAACCCCGGAGAAGCTGTGCGCGGAAGGCAGGCTTCGGGGGCTACTGGGAGCCCCGTGACCTTGTGTAGAAACGGTGTCTGCAAACCAACAAGGGCCAAGGGCGGCTCAGGGAGACGTCGGAGGCCCCCGGATCGGGGGTCGGGCCCTGGCCCCTTTGTTTCCTTGCTGTGTGGCCATGGCTAGTCACCGAGGCTCTCTGAGCCTCCATTTTCCTCATCTGTAAACATCAGAATATTTTACAGCCGAGTTCAGGATTCAGGGACACGGTGTTCCCAGTCCCACGGCGAGTGAAAGGCACACAGTAGACGCTCAGGAAGAGCAGCTGCCGGGGGGTTTTAATAGCAAGGACAAATGGAAATAGTTTGACGTGACAGGGGAACAGGTGGGACACTAGCAGCCAAATTTATATTCCTTAAAAATGACCCCGTGACCCGCTGCCACCCCACCCCACCCCCAAAAAAAGAAAAAAATCTAAAGGCTTTGAAAAAAAAAATCCCCTGGCTTTTCAGGCCTCTGATTTCCATCTGCCCGTCAGTCACAGGGGCTGTTTCTTCCTCACTGGTTGGGACCTTTCTCTAACCAGAGGGATTAAGCCCAGGCCGGGCTGCCGGCCAGGCAGGGAGGGGATTTGCAGACCGGAACAGGTGGGGTCTGGTTTGGGAGTGGGGAACCAGCCGCATTCCAGGGATTCCTGCTGGGAGAGCTGGGGGTGGGGGGACGCTGGCTTCAGTCCTGCCTGGAGCCTGGAACACCCCACGCTGCTTGGAGGGGGCCCTCCCTGAGACACGTCCCCTCCCTCCCAGGCCTAGAGTCTCGGCGAGGCTTGAGGTGGCAGACATTTAGTTGTGGGGACTTGGAAGCAAATCATGATGGGTTTACACCCTCCAGGACGTGAAAGCAGACATTCCTGGGTTCCTTCTCTGGGGAGGATGGGTCTTCTTTAAGCATCTATGGCCTGCCCCTCCCGGCAGGGCAGGGCAGGCGCTGTGGCCTGAGCTGGATGTTTCTGCTCCCATGAGCCCACAGTGGGGAGGGAGAGGTGGATGACAGAGGGCCAGGGTGCCAGCAGGAACAGGAAGGGACAGAGAAGCATGAGTCTGGGGACCTTGAAGAAGTGACAGTTCAGGTCTGGGGGGCTGAGGGCCATCTGGGAACAAGGCCTTTCCATTTTATTTTGTTGTTGTTGTTGTGTTTTTAAGATTTTATTTATTGATTTGAGAGAGAGAAGAGAAAGAAGGGTGGGAGGGGGGAGGAGCAGGAAGCATCAACTCGCAGTAGTTGCCTCTGGTATGTGCATGGACTGGGCAAGCCCCGGGTTTCGAACCGCAACCAAATAATTCCAGGTCGATGCTTTATCCACAGCGCCAGCCACCACAGGTCAGGCTAGACTGGAGGCTTTGAGTTTTAAAACAGGGTCAACTTAGAGAGGGTGGCCTCAGGAGGGGAGATGACGCAGGGACATGAGTCTGGGGAGGGGGCGGTGTCCCAGGGGTGAGAGGGAGAAGACAGAGAAGGGATGGGGCCATGGCGGAGGGGTACCCCCAGGGCCTAAAGGCTGCAGAAAGAGAGAATTCGGATTAGGAGAAACCCCACCGTCGGTGTCAAAAGCAGATGCTTCTTCCCGTGTCACCTGTTCTTTTCCTGCCTGGGACACGGAGGCCAGAGGAGGAGACAGTGAAGAATGGTGGCACAGTTGGGGCTCAAGATGGCTTTTCTGGATGCCAGGGTTGAGACTGGCCCCCTGAGTCAGGTCAGCTGAAGGCCCCCCAGTGGGACGCAGGGATGAAGGAAAAGAGAGCAGAACGCAAGGAGGGGACCTGGGGACACAAACCTCCCAACCCTGATGCCCTGTCACAGTCACCAGGGGAAAAGGAACGTGTAACACAGAACGCACTGACCTGGGCCAGCGGGAGCCTTGGGCTGTCTGGGTGAGGTCAGCAGCTCCCCGGGAAGGGTGGCCCAGCGGGGGTGGGCGGTTGAGTCTGGAAATCTGGTAAGCAGCTCCTGGAAGTCCTGGGTCCTGGCCGTCCCCCTGTGTCCCCAGTCTTCCAAGACCCTCCCTCATCAACTGGCGTTAGAATTCAAAACTGTGGGCTTGGCCATTAAAGGGCCAGTGCTCCCAACCTGGGACATCAGAGTTCTTGCCACATGGTCAGCTCCTCTGCCACCTCAGGGCAAGTCCTCTTGAGGTCAGCCGTCCACCGTCCCTGACGCAATATTTATCACGAAATATGTCTTCTCAAAAGCTTCAAGTCGTATAAGAAGAAGGTGATGTTCTTTTTTATTTATTATTATTTATTATTATTTTTTTTAAGTTTATTTATTTATTATTTTAATTAAAAAAATTTTTGTTTTTCTTTTACAGGGACAGAGAGAGAGTCAGAGAGAGGGATAGGTAGGGACAGACAGACAGGAACGGAGAGAGGTGAGAAGCATCAATCATCAGTTTTTTGTTGCAACACCTTAGTTGTTCATTGATTGCTTTCTCACATGTGCCTTGACCGCGGGCCTTCAGCAGACCGAGCAACCCCTTGCTGGAGCCAGCAACCTTGGGTCCAAGCTGGCGAGCTTTTGCTCAAGCCAGATGGGCCCGCGCTCAAGCTGGTGAGCTCGGGGTCTCGAACCTGGGTCTTCCGCATCCCAGTCCGATGCTCTATCCACTGCACCACCGCCTGGTCAGGCTTATTAATTTTTTTTAAGAGTGTGTGTGTGTGTGGGGGGGGTAGCCATGGATTTGTTGTTCTGCTTAGTCATGCACACTCATTGGTTGATTCTCGTATGTGCCCTGACCGGGGATCAAACCTGCAACCTTGGAATGTCAGGACGATGCTCTGACCAACTGATCTACCCAACCAGGGGAAGAAGGTGATGTTCTTATTATATGCTCTGCAGCCCTCCCTGGACTGCTCCTGTTGACGCATGTTGCTCTCTATGGAGACCCTCAGCAGCTGCTTTTCATTCATCATCCATCCATGCATCCATGCATCCATCCATGCATCCATGCATCCATCCATGCATCCATCCATCCATGCATCCATGCATCCACCCATCTGACAAGCATCACTGTATTGTGCAGCCTGCTGGTTAGGAGTGCAGGCTCTACCTCGAGCTGGTACTGACTTCCAAGGTTGTGCCCACTGCCTCTGAGTCCTTGGGCAGCTTCTTAACCTCTCTGAGCCTCCGTTTCATCCTTGAGAAAGAGAATAAAGGCGCCCACTTCACAGGCTTGTTGCGAAGGTACAAAGAGATAACTAACATGAAACAAAGTTACTGGGGAACTGAGCACACAGATGCTCCTCCCCCCACCCCCTTTCATCCCGTGGCACATGCCAAGAGTGCTTGCCTTCCACAGGGAGCCCAACCCAGCTCAGCCAGGAGGACAGGGAGCTCAACCCAGCTCAGCCAGGAGGACAAGGAGCCCAACCCAGCTCAGCCAGGAGACGGGCCGGGTCGAGCCAGGAGTTACAGGGAAGATGAGTGTTTCCACTAGCAGGAGACGGAGGTAGTAAAAATGTCACCAGGAAGACTCAGGGGGTGCCCTGGCCAGATTAGAGGTCAGAGCATCATCCCGCTGCAGAGAGGTTGCTGGTTCAATCCCTGGTCAGGGCACATACAGAAACTGATTGACAGAAACTGATTGATGCTTCTGTCTTGCTTTCTCTCTCTCAAATAATAATAATAATAAAAAAACTACAAAAACAAAACTCAGGGAAGAAAAGCCAAGAGAACCTTGACTAGGGTAGGAGAGGGGGCTCTTGAGGAGGGGAAGAGCCTGGGGAGGAACCTGGTTGAGTGGGGAGGGTACCCAGAGAGGATCGTATTGTCTGCTTGATTCGACAACCTTGAGAAATGTTTTCTTCATAAAAAATGCTCATGATCGAACCAGGTGGCGGTGGTGCAGTGGATAGAGCATTGGACTGTGTTAAGCCAGTAGTCGTGACCACTATCACAGCCGCCTGACCCATGCAGGTTCGCATTGGATTCGGACAGTCGGTAATGAAACATAGGAGCCAAAAACAGGTGAGCCATCAGCTTTAATTCTAGCTTGCACCCGGCGGGCAAGCAAAAACACACACTGGGCTCCAAAACCCACACATTCAGTGCTCACAAAGCCACTGACTTATCTGAGTTTCCGAGAATCAAAAGGTTTCTAGCTCACCAGACATATTCACCTCTGTTTCCCATCTCCTCCTGCACAAACTCTTAACAAACTGGCTTCTTCCTCAGCATTCTGCCATCTTGGCTGCTTCTCCTGGCCTCCATGTGGCCTCATCTGCTCTCCTCTCTAATACTAACCTCAGGAACTGAGGAACCGAGAGAGAGAGATCAAGCTACTGGTCTCTCCCACTTTCTACCATAGAATCAAAACCTTTAATCCAATTATACAAACAAGGAAGTCTGTATAATGGTATTCCTCAGGAGAGTGCACCACCCTACATCATCCAATCAGTCAAGGGTGTGGAGAAGAGCTTACTCTTAAAACAAAGCCTTAAGCTATAACGACCCGGCCTGCTTACATTACAACTTTTCCCCCACAGCCATCACAAGCATAAGGGCAAATAATATCACCTGGGTGACGGGCTTCCATGTGGGCAGCACCATCTTTAACAAAGTGAGCATATTATATTTTATCTGCCGAACAGACTGGGACGCAGAGGACCCAGGTTCAAAACCCCCGAGGCCACCAGCTTGAGCAGGGGCTCATCCAGCTTGAGAGCCGTGTAGGGCCAGGGGCCATCACCATTGTGGCCATGTAGGTTCTCATTGGATTCAGGCAGATGGTAAAGAAACAGTGGAACTAAACAATGGTGGGCCATTCCGTTTATTAAAGTCTCGCACCGGTGAAGGAGCAAACACACAGGGAAGACCGTTTCCCCTCATTCAGAGCTCCCAAAGCCCTGGCGCATTCTACAGTTCCACAGCCAGGAGAATCTTCTCCGTTTCCTCCTAGAATCAAAGGCCCCACCAGCCTCAGTATGGCTCCCAAAGCCCCTCACTCAGCTCCTCTGCAAAAACTTGCTTCTTCTTCAGCACTCTGCATTCTCTCTGCTTGCCTTGCAGAAAACCTACCTGGGCCCAGAAAGACCCCTCCTCCAGCAAACATTAGCAAAACAATGGCCCCTCCCAAGCAGGAATGCAATCTGCAATCAACTGCCCTGCTCTGAGGGCAAGCACACACAGGGCTGCCCAGCACCCTTTTTTAACAATAAAAGTGAGCACACTCAAAAAATACAAATTTTACAAACTCATTTGCCCAACACATGGGGTCGCTGGCTTGAGCGTGGAATCATAGACATGACCCCATGGTCATTGTCTTCAGCCCAAAGGTTGCTGGCCTGAAGCCCAAGGTCGCTGGCTTGAGCAAGGGGTCACTCGCTCTGCTGTAGCTGCCCCCCCCTCCACCCCCCCCCCCCCAGTCTAGGAACATATGAGAAAGCAATCAATGAACAACGAAGGTGCTCCAAGGAAGAACTGATGCTTCTCATCTGTAAGGCCAGTGGCCAAGGCCACCATCACAGCAGCCTGGCCCATTCAGGTTCGCATTAGATTCGTACAGTAGGTAATGAAACAACGGAGCCAAGAACTGGTGAACCATCAGCTTTAATTCTAGCTTGTACCCGGTGGGCAAGTAAAAACACACACTGGGCTCCAAAACCCACTTGTTGGGCAGATAAAATATAATATGCTCACTTTGTTAAAGATGGCGCTGCCCACATGGAAGCCCGTCACCCAGGTGATATTATTTGCCCTTATGCTTGGGATGGGTGTGGGGGAAAGGCTGTAATGTAAGCAGGTCAGGTCGTTATGGCCTAAGGCTTGGTTTTAAATGAATCTTTATTATTATTATTATTCATTTTTAGAGAGGAGACACAGAGTGAGAGAGAGAGAGAGAGAGAGAAAGGGGGGAGGAGCTGGAAGCATCAACTCCCATATGTGCCTTGACCAGACCAGTGCAGGGCTTTGAACTGGCAACCTCAGTGTTCCCAGGTCGGGGCTTTATCCACTGCGCCACCACAGGTCAGGCCTAAGGCTTGTTTTTTTTTTTTTTTTAATTTATTTTTTATTAACTTTAGTGGGGTGACACCAATAAATCAGGGTACATATGTACAATGAAAACATCTCCAGGTTATCTTATCATTCAATTGTGCTGCATACCCATTACCCAAAGTCAAATTGTCCTCTGTCACCTTCTATCTGGTTTTCCCTGTGCCCCTCCCCTTCTCCCTATCCCACCCTCCCCTACATCCCCCTATCCCGTAACCACCACATTCTTGTCCGTGTCTCATAGTCTCACTTTAATGTCCCACCTATGTATGAAATCATGCTGTTCTCAGTTTTTCTTTTTTTCTGATTTACTTATTTCACTCCGTATAATGTTATCAAGGTACATCCATTTTGTTGTAAATGATCCGATGTCATCGTTTCTTATGGCTGAATATTGTTCCATAGTATATATATACCAAAGCTTTTTAATCCACTCGTCTTCTGACGGACACTTGGGCTGTTTCCAGCTCTTCGCTATTGTGAACAATGCTGCCACGAACATGGGGGCGCATTTCTTCTTTTCGAACAGTGTTATGGTGTTCTTAGGGTATATTCCTAAAAGTGGGATAGCTGGGTCAAAAGGCAGTTCGACTTTTAATTTTTTGAGGAATCTCCAAACTGTTTTCCACAGTGGCTGCACCAGTCTGCATTCCCACCAGCAGTGCAGGAGGGTTCCCTTTTCTCCACATCCTCGCCAGCACTTATTCTGTGTTGTTTTGCTGATGAGCGCCATTCTGACTGGTGTGAGGTGATATCTCATTGTGGTTTTAATTTGCATTTCTCTAATAATTAGTGATGTTGAGCATTTTTTCATATGTCTTTTGGCCATCTGTATGTCTTCTTTGGTAAAATTTCTATTCATTTCTTTTGCCCATTTTTTGATTGGATTGTTTGTCTTCCTGGTGTTGAGTTTTATAAGTTCTTTATAAATTTTGGTTATTAACCCCTTATCAGACGTGCTGTCGAATATGTTCTCCCATTGTGTAGTTTGTCTTTTTATTCTGTTCTTATTGTCTTTAGCTGTGCAAAAGCTTTTTAGTTTGATGTAGTCCCATTTTATCTTGCCTTTTATTTCATTTGCCCGTGGAGATAAATCGGCAAATAAATAGCTGCTACAGATGTCGGAGAGCTTGCTGCCTATGTTTTCTTCTAAGATGCTTATAGCTTCACGGCTTATGTTTAAGTCCTTTATCCATTTTGAATTTGTTTTTGTGCATGGTGTAAGTTGATGGTCTAGTTTCATTTTTTTGCAGGTAGATGTCCAATTTTCCCAGCACCATTTGTTAAAGAGGCTGTCTTTACTCCATTGTATGTTCTTTCCTCCTTTGTCAAATATCAGTTGTCCATAAAGCTGTGGGTTTATTTCTGGGTTCTCTGTTCTGTTCCATTGATCACTGTGCCTGATAAGGCTTGGTTTTAAGAGTAAATTCTTCTCCACACCCTTGACTGATTGGATGATGTAGGGTGGTGCACTCTCCTGAGGAATTCCATTATACAGAGACTTCCTTGTTTGTATAATTGGATTAAAGGTTTTGATTCTATGGTAGAAAGTGGGAGAGACCAGTAGCTTGATCTCTCTCTTGGTTCCTGAGGTATTAGAGAGGAGAGCAGATTAAGGCCACGTGGAGGAGAGAAGCAGTCAAGATGGCAGAGTGCTGATGAAGAAGCTAGTTTGTGCAGAGTTTGTGCAGGAGGAGATGGGAAACAGAGGTGAATAAGTCTGGTGAGCTAAAAGCCTTTGATTCTAGGAAACTCAGATAAGTCAGTAGCTTGGTGAGCACTGAATGAGTGGGTTTTGGAGCCCAGTGTGTGTTTTTGCTTGCCCGCTGGGTGCAAGCTAGAATTAAGGCTGACAGCTCACCAGTTCTTGGCTCCGTTGTTCCATTACCGACTGTTCGAATCTAATGTGAACCTGCACTGGCAAGGCAACTACTGGCTTTACACCACTCATTCAGTGCTCACAAAGCTACTGACTTATCCGAGTTTCCTAGCATCAAAGGCTTCTAGCTCACCAGCCTTATTTGCCTCTGTTCCCCATCTCCTTCTCTCTGCACAAACTGGCTTCTCCCTCAGCACTCCGCCATCTTGGCTGCTTTTCCTCTCCTCCACGTGGCCTTAATCTGCTTTCCTCTCTAATGCTAACCTCAGGAACCGAGAGAGAGCAAGCCCCACTTTATAGTGTAGAAATACAAACCTTTAATCCAATCTGCAAACAAGGAAGTCTCTGATACAAAGTCACTTATCTGAGGGATAATGGGAGGATTCCTCATGAGAGGGTACCACCCCACATCATCCAATCAGTCAAGGGTGTGGGGAAAAGCTTACTCTTAAAACGTGCACGTGGGCAGCGCCATCTTTAACAAAGTGAGCATAATATATTTTATCTGCCCAACATCGGTCAAGGCACATACGACAAGTAATCAATGAGCAACTAAAGTGAAGCAGCTATGAGTGGATGCTTCTCATTCCCCCACTCATCTCTGTAAAATAAATAAATAAAATCTTAAAAAAGAAATAAAAATTTTTTTTTGTTAAATCTCTTTAACTGCTGTTGTTTGGGTTCAGTATTTTAGCTATGACTGTAGGGATGGGTTGCAAATACACTCAACAAAGTTAAAGGGTTTTCTCATTTTTCACTGGTGGTTCTGCTGGAGGAAGGAGGTGAGACTAATTCACCTGGGAACTTGGTTTGAGTTCTTTTTTTATTTTTATTTTTTGTATCTTTCAGAAGCTAAAAGCCAGGAGGTAGTCAGACTCCCGCATGCGCCTGACCAGGATACACCCAGCATGCCCACCAGGGGGCGATGCTCTGCCCATCTGTGGCGTTGCTCCATTGTAACCGGAGCCATTCCAGCACCTGAGGCAGAGACCAGGGAGCCATCCTCAGCGCCCGGGGCCAACTCTGCTCCAATGGAGCCTTGGCTGCAGGAGGGGAAGAGAGAGACAAAGGAGAGAGGGAAGGGTGGAGAACAGATGGGCACTTCTCCTGTGTGCCCTGGCTGGGAATTGAACCCGGGACTTCCACACGCCGGGCTGAAGCTCTACCACTGAGCCAACTGGCCAGGGCCTGGAAGTATGTACTTTTAACTTGGCACTGGGATCTGGGGTGCACAGGTGGGGGGTGACCCTAGACTAAAGGGGGAGGCAGGTCTGGTAGACTCCCTTGGCAGAGAGTTTGGATTTGGACTCAAGAGCATGAGAAGCCAGCTCCTATGTCTTAAACTAGGGTGTGACAGATTCGAGTTATGGTTTTAAAATATCTCACTGTGGCCCTGACCGGGTGGTTCAGTGGATAAAGCGCCGTCCCAGGGTGCCAAGGTAGTGGGTTTCATCCCTAATCAGAGCACTAGGGAGGAGCAATCAATGAATACCCCACTATAGTGGAACAACTACGTGGAGTAACAAATTGATGTTTCTCCCTCTCCCTCCCTCCATCCCTCCCTCCACCCTTCCTCTCTCTCTCAAATCAATAAATAAAATTAAAAAAAGAAATTCTGACTGTGCTTCAGGGAGTCTGAGAAAGGCCAGGTGGGAGGTCAAACCAGGGCAGGCAGGTGGACGGAGATGCCCTTCCTCCTCATCCGGAACTGGTCTGGTTACCTTCTTGAGTCACCGCCCTGCTGCTCCAGGTGAGGAGGTGAGTAGGCCTCCAGGGCACAGAGATCCATAGGGAGCCACGCTGGGGCCAGACCAGCGTGGGGGTAGGGGTTTGCTGCCCCTGCCTCCTCCTTAGGAAGGGTCTCCAGACCAGATGCCCGGCGGGTCTTCCCTGGTCTGTGTCTATGGCAACTACACAGCTCTCACTTCCCTGGGCCTTTCCGTTTCAAATGCTCTGTCCTTTTGTTCGCACAGCATCCCGGGTCATATCCGGTGTTCCCCGTTGTTTTCTCATCGGGAATAAATAAGAGACTGCTTGTTATTCTGTCCATGGGCCAGGGTTGGGGCACGGAGCTGGGAGACCATGACCACCACCACTTCCGAGACTCTGAGACCCACGTGGGTAGCAGAAGTGGCGCAGTTCGGGGGGAGCATGCACAGGACTTCGCGCCTGCAAGGCAGCCCCGGTTCTCCTTATGCCCCTGAACCCCCCTCTCTGGGCCTCCCCTTCCCCTGCGTAACTGACATCACCTGGCAGACAGCGTTGCAGCCTGCACGCTGTATTGTCTCTCCTTGTGTGCAGGGAGAAGCAGGTGCGCTCTGCGCGAGAGCTGCTGGGCGCAGAGCTGCATTCCGAACCTTTTGGAGCTTGGCATCTTTGCTTTGAGTGCGAAGGTAAGGGTCTCTGTCTACTGGAGGTGTCCCGAGCCTTGGAGACACTCTGCAGAGAGCATGGCCAGGGCCGGGCTCGATGCTCTGGAAGCGCGACCCAGGAGGTTCGTGAGCTCAGAAGAAACCTTAGGACTCCCCACCAGCCCTCGATTCCCGGAGGGGAGAACTTTGCTTCTCCCTGGGGGCGCCGCTGCAAGGCGAGCTCAGGGTGTGAGTATTCGAGGAGGAGGACACTAACCCTTTGAGGTAGTGCCTTTATATTTCAGTTTTTAGAAAGCGCAGGAGAAGAACGGCGTGCATCGGGCCACGTTTGGGGTTCAAGCTTTTTAAGTAGGAATCTCGAACGGTACACTGTCCCTTTAAGGCGTTGGGCCTGCCTGAGGCATTCTGCCCCTCGCCGCTGCCCGTAGCGCCTCTCCGAGAGGCCGGCTTTGTCCGCTCGCCCCGCCCCGACGCCGCTTCGGCCATTCCGCGCAAGCGCACCAGCCGGCTCCGCGCTGCCTCGTCGAGCTCGGCCCCGGCTCCCGCCCAGGCGGCGGCGGACGCGACCCCTGGCGCGCCTGCTCCCGCCCGCCGCGGCCCGGCAGGTAAGCGGATGCCTGGCCCGCGGACACGCGCGGGATGCTGACGCCGTTGCATTCCCTTAAACCGCTGCCGCACGTGTCCCGGCGGGGCCGGCCCGCTGGGGCCCCTCGGTGCAGACACCCCGCGCGCCCGCGCCGCCTCGCCTTCCGGGTACCCGGCCCGCACCCCGGCTCCGCACCGAGCACGCGGCCCCTCCCTCCCCGGAGCCCCGCCCGCGGAGGCCCCCCTCCCGCACGGGCCCCCAACCGGTTCCCTGGGACCCCCATCCTCACCCCGCGGCGCTGCCCCGTGCGCCTCGCTCCCCAACGGCCTGGTGACGCCCTCAGCCCGGGGACTGCGCCTTCCTTCTGCAGTCAGCCTGCATCATTTCCTCTCGTCTCCATGGCTCCAAAGAAAGACCCCAGACCGACCCGGCCCCCCCTGGGCCTGGCCGGGGCGCGCACGCCCCTGTCTGCCCGCGGCCGCGGGAGCGCACCCTCCAGCCCGACCGCTGCTGCTCACGCTCAGCGGGAGGGGCCCGGGCCCCGTCTCTCCCCGGACAGCCCCGGGTCCCAGGATGGGGGCTCGGGGCTGCGGGGCCGCTCCCGGGGAAGGACGGGCGACCTGGGACTGAGACCCAGAAGCCAGGTGTGGAGAGAGGGTTCCCCGTGGGGCTGGTCCCTTGGAGAGTCACCAGGTGATCTCCTGTCTCCCCAGCGCTATAGGCCCGGTGTCTGCGGTGGAACCCGGGAATCTGCATTTACAAGCAGACGGGAAGCACTCCCGAAGTCTTTATTTTGGGGGTGGGGGTCCGGGTAGCTTGGCCTTAGGCGGTGGGCGGGAAGCCTGTGGGCAGGTAGTGTGTGCTCCGGAGGCCAACTCCAAGTTGTCATCACTGTTCACCTTCTCAGACTTCCTTTCCAAGGAGCTCTAGTCCCTAAGCAGCTTTCCAGTTTCCTGGAAATAATCGCTCTACACCGAAGCACCTGAGTGTTTAGGAGAAATGCCAGGTTTCCCACCCCCTCTCTCCTTAGGTCGGAATTAGGGACATTGAGTCAAGAGACCCTATTCTTTTTTTTTTACAGGGACAGAGAGAGAATCAGAGAGAGGGATAGATACAGAGAGAGGGATAGATAGGGACAGACAGACAGGAACGGAGAGAGATAAGAAGCATCAATCATTATTAGTTTTTCATTGCCGTTGCAACACTAGAGTTCATTGATTGCTTTCTCACATGTGCCTTGACCGTGGGCCTTCAGCAGACCGAGCCACCCCTTGCTGGAGCCAGCGACCTTGGGTCCAAGCTGATGAGCTTTTGCTCAAGCCAGATGGGCCCACGCAAAAGCTGGCGACCCTGGGGTCTCGAACCTGGGTCTTTGGCATCCCAGTCCGACGCTCTATCCACTGCGCCACCCCTTGGTCAGGCGAAACCCTATTTTTTTATTTTTTTTCTTCTTTTCATTTTAGAGAGGAGACACAAAAAGAGAGAGAGAGAGAGAGGAAGGGGGGAGGTGCTGGAAGCATCAACTCCCATATGTGCCTTGACCAGACAAGTGCAGGGTTTTCAACTGGCGACCTCAGTGTTCCCAGGTCGACGCTTTATCCACTGCGCCACCACAGGTCAGGCTGAGACCCTATTCTTAATGAAAAAAAGTCCAGCTGATATTTTTTGCTAGCCCCAGGTATGGGTGGATCGGGCTGGAGCTCGGAGGGGTTGAGCAGTCAGTGTGCTATATGTGTGTGTGTGTATATATGTATATGTATGTATATATATGTATATATTCCCTTCTCTCCTGGTGGATCCCAATTTTTATGCTAAAATTAGCTGCCCTGGGCCCTGTGAAGTGTCCCTTTCTCCCTACAAGAGAAGCCTCTTGTTGAAGTCCCAAGTGGCTCTTGGTTTGGGCTCCCAGAGGCCATACTTGTCTCAGCCCTGTGTAGTCTGGCACCCTCTGGGGCTGCGTTTCCAGCTCCTCCCTCCTCCGGGCTCGAGGAGCCCCCCCATCCAACGGGAAGACAGCAAAAGATAATAATCACCGAGTAGCCTTTACTGAACGTCTGCCTTGTGCCAGCACCTAGCCCCCCACCCCCACCCCCGCAGCTGTACCTCACCTGTCTCTTCCCTCCCCTCCCCCACTCCAGTAATCGGGTTTGGGATCCGGCCTTGCTGCAGGGGCAGGTGAGGCAGGTGACCAGGCCGGGCTGCCCTGCCCGCCCCGCCCAGGGGCTCTGCACAGCTGTGTTTCCTTGTAATCCCTCTTCCTTCTTGGATGTAGGGTATTTTGAGACGTGGCCTTTTTGGATGGCTTCCATTTCACCGTGGTGTGACGGAGCTTGTACAGACTTTAGTTTTCAGCTACAAGCAAGGGTTTAAGCAGTGTGTGAACGTGCGGACGGTGGCTCCGGCTTCCCGGAGTTGGGGGGCCAGTGAGGTTTGCGAGAACATCTTTTGGTGGCTCCTCTCTGCGTGATGCTTTTCCCTGGTGTGCCTCTGGGAGGTGTATCCAGGGAATGGAACTCAGGGTACACAGCCTTTGAGTGGTTCCCATTGTCGGGGTGAAGCCTAACGGAGCTGTGGTCCTTCCCCTCCTGCAGGGTGGGCCTGGCCTCTTCCGGGCTCCCCCAAGCAGGGCTGGCTCTGGGCCGGCCTTCCCCGCTGTGGCTCCTCGCCTCTGGAGCTGCCCGCCTCCTGGAGGCAGCTTGTGTCTGCAGCCTGCACCTGGGGACAGCGAAGCTCTCGTGTTTTCAAACGTGGCTGTTGCACTGTGGTGTTGTCACTTGGGACACATTTGAGGATTTGGGTTGAGTTCCCAGAGTTGTAGGTCCCCAAGCTCAGTCATTTGGCTTGTTAGTTTTCTGACTAGAGAAGCCTTCAGTTTTGTTTTAACGTAGAAGGGCCGCTTGGAAGAAAACTGTTTTGTTTGCCTGGGGCTTGCTGCATTCCTGCAGACGCAGGGCTTACAGAATAGGAGGCACCCTGGAAGGTGGGGTCTCTGTAGTTACCCAGGGGCCTGCGCTGGGTGTCTTAGCATGGCAGCTGAAACACATTAGCAAGGCTCTGGGTTAATAGTTCCTCAGTTTGGAGCGGTGTCTGGCTCAGATACGTGGTCAAATGGTTTTTATCCCTTTTCCTGGAAGTTAATTTTTAAAATACAGTCTGCTTGTTGGCCTAGGTCCCCGACTGTAAGTTTCGATTAGCAGACAGCCCTTCCCACTCTGCGTCCTCTGTTTGGAGCTGTGAACCACTCCGCCTGGGTCCCCCTCCCCACCCGCTGGGCCTCAGAGCCATGGCAACGGAGGAGAAGAAGCCGGAGACGGAGGCTGCCAGAGCCCAGCCCACCCCTTCGTCGTCGGCCACGCAGAGCAAGGCGAGTCCCCGAGGGCTCCTGGGAAGCTGTGGGGGCAGTATCATTTCAAGCCCCTCGGTCTGTTCTCCCTCCTCAGTTAAATGTTGCCAGTTTTATTCACTGACTGTGTGGCTCTCCTGCCTTGTCTTCTGGGGGAAGGGGTTTAGCCACCACCTCGCTCCTTAGTCCTGATTATGAGACTCTAGGACCCAGACACATCTGTTAAGAACTGGCTCACAGGTCTGAGGCCCAGTGCTGACCTACACAGCAGGCAGCCTGCAAGGCCTTCAGGTCTGCTTGGGGCTGCTCAGCGCAGGGCAGGGCGCTGGCCTGGGGCTGGCCCATGGGGCCGCAGGGGTCTCCTGGGGCGGGGGTTAGGATGGCCATGTGAGACTTAGGCCGGGGCTGCAGGAGGAGGAAAGTCCAGGTTTATACTTGTCCATTTGGAAAGGTGATGTCCCGGTGGAGATGGGGAAGGCACAGGTAGGTCTGAGCTTGAGATGAAGGTTTGGGAATCAAATCCAGACTGGTAGGCCATTGAGTTGGATGGTGGTGGTTCCTTTTTCTGATGAGTACTGTCTTTTCAACAGCCTACACCTGTTAAACCAAACTATGCCCTAAAATTCACCCTAGCCGGCCACACGAAAGCTGTGTCCTCTGTGAAGTTCAGCCCCAATGGGGAATGGCTGGCAAGTTCGTGTAGGTATCAGTGGGACCTTGGCTGCTGGGAGAAACCTGGTGGGGCGTGGGGACTTGCTTTCTGACACACCCCTGGGTCGGTGCAGCATGGCTGTATCTGCTGGCTTCCTTGCTTAGCTATAAAGAAGTCACTCCCTGTTAAAATTGTGCCGGTTGCCGCTCTGCGCAGCCGGGTTGGGGGCTCCTTCGCACTGTTCCCAGGGAGCGCATGCGCGGAAGCCCAGAATTTGGACGTGGATTCACGGGGCAACCTTGGTTCCTTGTTTCTTCCAGCTGCCGATAAACTCATTAAAATTTGGGGGGCCTACGATGGGAAATTTGAGAAAACCATCTCCGGTCACAAGCTGGTAGGCATCGGCCCGCACACTGCTGCGAGCATGCGCGGGCCCCTCTCCCGGGCTGGTGGGGCCGAGACGTTGAGTTTCCCCCAAATTCTTTTTGGTAGTTATTTGCCTCTTTCTGTCTCCCCCTTCAAATACAAGCAAAAGTTTATCTAGAAAGTCACTGAGGTAGAAGAATGAGCCAGCTGGTCCGTGCGGGCTCAGGAAGCAAGTTACAGAGGCATGAGATGGGCTCTCGGAGCGTAGGGCAGCAGAGAGGGAGACAGACAGACAGAACACACGTTGCCTGGTATTTCAGCGAGCACTCAGACTTCCCGAGACGAATCTGTGCCCCACCGTGAGGCCTGGCAGAGCCGCAGAGTATGTGGTTTTCCTGGGGGCCCGCCTGGCATGCCTCCTGTGTGAGCCGTGCTGGCCTGGGCCGGGCATTTCCAGAGGGGCTGATGCCCTGTGCATCCTCAGTGGGATGTTGGGGATGTGACCTTTGCGGGCTAATTGTATTTTATCCCGTCAAGATGGCGACCCTTGGTGTTCTCTCCCCAGGGGATATCAGATGTGGCGTGGTCGTCGGATTCTAACCTCCTCGTTTCTGCCTCAGATGATAAAACCCTGAAGATATGGGATGTGAGCTCGGTAAGCCGCCTCCGGGTCCCCCTCCTAGAGGAGCGAGCGGAATGGAGGAAGGGCGTGTGCTGTTGCAGGTGTGGAGGGTCAGGCGTTGATGGGTCAGCCTGGCACCGCGCTTCCCGTCCCTGGGCGTAACAGTCTAACAATGCTCCGTTTTAGGGGAAGTGTCTGAAAACCCTGAAAGGACACAGTAATTACGTCTTTTGCTGTAACTTCAACCCGCAGTCCAACCTCATCGTCTCGGGCTCCGTGAGTGTGCGGGCTGTCTGAGGGCGGTGGGCAGGGCTGTGAGCGGCATTGCCGTGTGTGCAGTGGGTGAACTCGGAGTCCCTCCGTGCTGCTTGGGGGGTGGGGGGCAGTGGTGGAGGGTCTGCGCCTCTCCTCCCTGGGGCATGGCCCTAACCTCTCCTCTTGTCCTCAGTTTGACGAGAGCGTGAGGATATGGGACGTGAAGACAGGAAAGTGCCTCAAGACCCTGCCCGCCCACTCGGACCCGGTCTCTGCGGTGAGCCCCCCACTGAACGCCGTCCTGACCGTCGGCCCGCAGTGCGGTGTGGTGACCAGAGGTTGGGCCCTGGGGCTCTGGGTGAACTCACAGTCCTGTGGAAGGACGGGGTTGTAGTGCGGGGGGATGTGTCCTCAAACCAAGCCATGAGGACGGGATGGTCAGCCCTGGAAGAGGGGGCCGTGCGCTGGGAAGGGGGGCGGGGTAAAATGTGAGTTCAGAGAGGAGGGAGGTGGTGGCTTTGACTGGTGGTTGGTGGCTGGAGGTGGGCGGGGGCTGGCCCGAGGTGGGGAGAGCTCTGGGAAGAGGGGTCTGCAGGGGGTGGGGTGGGGGTGGGGAGCGCCAGCTGCGTGTGGTCCTGCGGCTGCGCAGGTGCCCGTGGTGTGCGCCGTGAGTGTACAAGAGGCATACTACACAGAGTCAGAGACTCCATTTAAAAATGGCCAAGGTCTCTTTCTGTAGCAGAGAGCCTGAGGTGCTTCTTAGGCCCCTTGGCCTTTGGAATGGAGCTGGAACGACTTAGCTTGCAGGTAGTCCTTCCCAGTCTCTGAGTCGTGGGGCGAGCGCTTTTAAGCACCATCGGCCGGGGTAGGCCGCTGGCCCGGCTGCCACCTCTGCCCTCCCATGTGGAGTGGCAGTCCGAGCAGAAAAGACTATCACGCAGGGACACGGTGACCTCGGGTGATACCGGCCAGGAAATGAAAGCATTCTGTCTGCGGTACAGAGGTCAGGGATGGCTGAGGAGTGGTTTTTTTTTTTTTTAAAGCCTTTGTTTCTTACAAAAGTAATGTGTGCTCCTAAAAAAAAGCAAGAAAAGGCAGTGCAGTGAGGGGAGGCCAGTGTCCTGCGCTCCGGCCTGCAGGGGACGCTGCCCTGCAGCTCTCCTCGCGGGCGGACAGCAGCTGTGCTGGCCGGTAGGGGGGCCCTGGTCCTGTCCCGGGCCTGCAGCCCAGACCTCTACATTGTTTCTGTATGACCTGCACTGTTTGAACAGCTTTGCCTGCGGGGGGACTGGAGAAATGAACACAGTGTCCCAGTCCCTGTGTTGCACTTTCTAACGGACACATTTTGGGGCTGGACTGTGCAGCAGGCTGCCTCCTGGTGTCAGCCCCCTGCGGTCCCCGCCCCCTGTCCCCCTCTTTAGTTCAGCCAGTCCTCTCCTGCTGGGACCCCTGCGTACCAGCCAGTTACGTTACATCAGTACTTTGTGTTAGTTTCGGGGGGCTGTCAGTGGTTAGACACTCATACTTTCCGGGGTTCCCCAGTAGTTCCAGTGCCCACCGACCCATACAGAGTTGTCACAGTAACGACTACGGCCCTGTGACGTATCTGCTTCAGTAAGGACAGCCCTCCCGACACCCCACGCCCCCTTGCTGCAGTGGGGGGGTCCTGTGGTTTTTTTCTCGTCACCAGTGTTTTCTGCCTCGGTGCTTTTGCACAAGCCCACTCCCGTCTCCGGGTGTCCCCTCCGTAGAGAGCTCTGAGGGACTGTCCACCTGCGTTGAGACATGTCCTCTGTCCTCCCTGCTGGGTCCCTCCTTGTTGCCTTCCTCTCTTCTCAGCGGCCAGACCACCTCTCTGACCCCCGAGCGTGGGTTGAGTTGTGGCACTCGGAGGTGGTTGGGAGCAAGCATGGCGCTGCAGGGTCGTTAAGGAAAGGGCTGAGGTGGTGCCCAGGCGGGGACCAGTGCCAGCGGTGCCACACTTCCCCCGTGCCCAGCTGCCTGTGGCCACCAAGCCCCCGAGTCCAGGTTGAGACGTGCTGTAAGAGGCGCTTTCAGGGCTGGAGGACTTGGAACAACGGGGAAGAGCGTGCAGTGTCTTGTAAACAGCTTCGTACTGAGGACACAGAAATAGTATTTCAGGCCTGACCTGTGGTGGCGCAGTGGATAGAGCGTCGACCTGGGAACACTGAGGTCGCCAGTTCAAAACCCTGCACTGGTCTGGTCAAGGCACATATGGGAGTTGATGCTTCCAGCCCCTCCCCCCTTTCTCTCTCTCTCTCTCTCTCTCTCTTTCTCTCTCTCTCTCACTCTGTGTCTCCTTTCTAAAAATGAATAAAATAAAAAGAAATTTAAAAAAATTAAAAAATAAAAAGAAATAGTATTTCAGGTCTAGCAGGTTAACTAAATCTGTCACCGAGAGGGGTGGGTGTCCGAGTGGTGTCCCCCGAGCAGAGCGGCAGCACCCCGGGCGAGGGGGCACCCGGTGGACGGGCTCCTGGCAGACGGGCACCCACGGGAGGAGGGTCGGTCAGGGAAGACGCAGTCTGTGTCGATGGCTGAGAACTGACCTTGTCTCCCACTCCTCACGCTCAGGTTCATTTTAATCGTGATGGGTCCCTGATCGTGTCCAGTAGCTACGACGGGCTCTGGTAAGTGCAGGGTTCTCTTTTAGTAGCAAGTGTCTGAATGGCCCCCTCCGGCCCTGGCTGGACCTCTGGGTGTGTGCCCCGCCTTGCTGGCGGGGGAGGAACTGTGCCCCCCTGCCTGGCCTCCCGCTTGAGGAAGGGTCCGCCCCCAGTGGGTGAATCCTGACAAGCCCCACCGCGGAGATGGTCGGCCAGCCGCTGGCCGAGGTGATGGCCCGAGTGGAACTTCTCGGTTACAAGGGAGGATGGCAGTGCAGCAGGGAACTTGTTCACATTTAGCAAAAATGTGATAAAATAACCACGTAAATGGCACATGTGAAAATATCAGAGGGGAAAGGAGGCCTCGCGTGCCGGGTGTTACAGCGGCCGCTGCACCGGCTGAAGGCCTTCATCGGAGGCTGCTGGGTTTGGGCTAGAAGCCCCCTGACCCCTTCGCTGTCAGTAAGCGCCTAATCAAAGTAGTGGTGACTGCGGGTTTGACGTAGAGGGGCGGGCGGGGTGTCGGGCAGGTGCAGCAAAGAACGACATCGGCCAGAGTGGATTTAGAGCTGGAGCTTTGAGCTGGGGGGAGAGAGACGTGACGAACCAGGCGGGCTGGGTGCGCCCAGTGGCGGCCCAAAGGTACCGAGTAAACACCCGAGGTACCAGGAGAGCTGAGGTGCAGCACGCTGCTTTTAGACCCGCAGAAGGGGACTTGGGCTGCACGCCTGGTGTGTTTGTGCGTGGAGACGTGCACGGAACAGGTTGAGCTGCTGGGGCCTCCCCGGGCCGAGGAGGGGGAAGGCCAGTCACTTCTGTGGTTTCCGCTGTTGTGGACGTGCCCCTTGTGGAAGGGGAGCTAAAGCGTAGGCGGGCTGTCTGCACGCCACGCCCACTCTGGCCCCCGGAGCGCGAGAATGGTCCAGTCCAGGGAAGGAGGGCAGCCGGGGCCGTGAGACCGCGAGGTGGGCGGGTGTGTGGGCTCGGAAGCTTGTGTTTGCCCGAGAGAGGGCTGGAGCGCAAGCCGCTTGTGGGACCTTGCTTTTCAAGTCTTTCGTTCTTGCTTCACAGTCGGATCTGGGATACGGCCTCAGGCCAGTGCCTGAAGACGCTGATCGGTGAGTGCCAGCGGCCTTTGGTTCTGGGTTGGTTTCCTCCAGGTGACCGTGCTGGGTCAGCTGCTTCTCTCCTGATGTCCCGTCCCCCTATGGCTCCTTCCTGACTAACTGCGGCTGGGGCCCCACAGTGTCCTCTAAAGGCCTCATGAGCCACTCGACTCTGCCTGCGACTGTCCGCCCCTCGGTGATCATCCTGGGCCCCATTTCTCGGCCCTGCTGCCCAGGGGGCAGGGGGCGAGTGGGGGGAGGCCCCGGAGCAGGGCGCGTGGTCACTGCAGATGGCACAGTGGTCCCTTAGGGTGAGGGTGTAATGACATGGGTGTCTGAACAGGGGAGTCACGGCCCCAGCAGGGCCAGCTGCAGTTCCTTGGGCCCGGGAAGGTGTTAACCAGGGATGTTGCTGTATGGAGGGCTGCTCACCTGTGTCAGCCTGGAAGGTGTTCAGTTTCGGGCAGGTGGTCACTGTGTGGAGGGGGCGGCCCAGCGGGGGCTGGCTGCCCCTACGCTATTCTGGCTATTCTGCTGGCTGTCTTGGAAGCGCAGGAGGCTGTGTGGTGGGGCAGAGACAGCACACGTGACCTCAGAGTTCAGGAGCGGAGTCCAAGGGCACGGTCTGCAGGGTGGGTTTCTCCTGGGCCTTCTCAATCGTCCTCACAGTTCTCTGTGCCCTGATGTCGGAGTCTCCTAGACACAGGTCAGACTGGGTCAGGGCTCACCAGACAGGCCTCACTTCACCTGAACTGCCCTTTGGAGGCTCTTTCTCCAGGTACAGCAATGGCTAAAAGTGCTGGGCTTGTGACGTGGGAGAGAGTTCGGGGAGAGACCCACTCGGCCCACAAAGTGACCTGCGTGGTTTTCTGGTTTTGTGGGATCGCCCTTCTCACAGTGATGTCCCACTCTGTCTGTCACAGTGTCTCTTTGGAGGCCTGGTGCAGCCACCTCTGTCTGGTGACACGCTCACTCTCTGTTAATGTTTGATCTCTTGGCTGCTGGTGGCCGGGCAGAAAACAGGCCCAGAGAGTTCACTTAACTCGCCCAAGGCCGGCAGCAAGCCAGAGCATCAGGAAGGCCGCGGTGGCGGGCAGCCCTTCCCTCCCGTTTCTCACTTCAGGTCTAGGAGCTAGCCCTCACTGAACTCAGCCGACAAGGCCCAGTGGTGCTTTGCCAAGGGGCTGGGTTGGAACTGGTGGCACCCGGCACGTTGCCCGAGGGCTCAGCCTGCCTTCCTGTGGTTCCTGGCCCGAGGGGGGCTGTGGCAGCCTCACACCTGTGCTCGTGCCTTTTTCAGAGTCTGGGACGAGTCAGCAGCGCCGGCCCCCAGTGCACGGGGACCAGGCTCAGGCCTTCCAAGGTGGTAACGCCATTACCTCAGGACATGGCCTCCTGCTCCCTCACCAGGGTGCACGCTCCCAGTCCTCACCCAACCAGGGAAACTGCTCCCGACGTGGGCATCACAGGACAGTCACCCTATGGGCGTCTCTGGGAGAGCCACCCTGTCTGCTGTGAGGGTGATAGCTGGGCCCGCGATGGCTGGGACCCGCATTCCAGGGGCCGCTGGCGGTCAGAGCAAGGGTGTGGCGTAATGTGGAGGCTGTTTCTAGAGGGACTTGCACATCTTTTGCTGTGACTGGATTAGGAAGACACCCAAGTCACTTGTAATCCTCATGGTCTCAGACTAGCCGGGCGTGTGCGGGTGTCTCCCATGGAGAGGTTCGTCCTGAGTCCTCCCTGCACCTGCGCTGGCAGCCTGCGTGTAGCCCTTGTGTCCCGGGGATCTTTGCACCCCATCAGGGCCCATGGGGGCTGAGAAGCATCAAGAACAGGCTCTCATGAGTGGCACAAGGGGTGGGTGAATGGAGGTGCAGCAGGCTCCTGGGACTCTGTCCAGGGTGGTGGTGTTGGCACAGGTGGCAGTGGCCTCACTCGGAGTGTCTGGAGCAGGGTGAGGGTGTTTCCTGCTGGGGGCTGAGGCTCCAGTGCCTGTCGTCAGCCCAACTGTCTCCATGTAGATGACGACAATCCCCCTGTGTCCTTTGTGAAGTTCTCTCCAAATGGCAAGTACATCCTGGCTGCGACCTTGGACAAGTAAGTGCTCCTTCCTCCCCCGCCTGCCCGGGCGCCGGTGCCCACCAGCCACCGGTTCCGGCTTTGGGAGCGGAGGTGCCATGTTGGTGGGCTCTCCCTGTGGGCTCTGTCTGAGGTGACTGCCCAGCGCAGCTTCCAGCCCTGCTGAAGTGGAGCACGGGCTCTCAGCTGCTTTCTGGCTCGGTGCAGAGCCCCTCTCTCCCCTGACATGAGTGGGCAGACCCCTGTCAGTCATCTAGTCAGCGGTCCCCACCGGCGGGTAGGGGGCGGGGCGGCTCGGCTCTGACTCTCCTGAACGCACAGTGGGGCCTTGCCTGAGCCCCAAGCTCGTTTTCTCCTTGGGACCTGTATTTAGGTGCCTTTCTGCCCAAAAGGAGGGGGGAGTATTACACTCCAGGGTGTTCTGACGTCCCTTTCTAGTGGGAATGAGATGTCCCCTTAGTGATTTAGGGAACACAGGTCATCTGTCTCTGAGCTATAAATATTTGGGGTTCCACACTGTGCTCCGGGAGGCCTCCAGTCCCTGGACTCGGCACCCTGCTGGGCTCCCGCTTTTGGGCCCGGTGAGGGGGTTCCACACCTGCTTTGCTCCAGACGTGCGCGCAGCAGAGGGGGGCTCGGTGACCGCAGACAGGCCTCCCGAGAGACCCCGGGAGTGTGTGTGTGTGTGTGACTCAGCCGCTCTGCCTTCCAGCACGCTGAAACTCTGGGACTACAGCAAAGGGAAGGTGAGCGTGGTGCACAGGCCGGGGTGGTGGGGTGGCCGAGGGCCTTCGGAGCCGCCGTCCTGGAGCTGGTTCCGTGCAGGTGTCTCCCACACGTGGGCTTGCGTTTGCTGGTGTGCGGGTCACAGCTGGGACCCAGGGGTGGGTGCTGCAGGCGTGGGCTAGCTCGACAGCTGGGTTAGAGACCTTAGAGCGCTTGGCGGGGGCGGGGCCGGGGCCGGGCCGGGCTGTGGGCGGGGCCGAGCCGGCTGTGGGCGGGGCCGAGCCGACTGCGCCCCGTCTGTCCCTCCAGTGCCTGAAGACGTACACGGGCCACAAGAACGAGAAGTACTGCATATTTGCGAATTTCTCAGTCACCGGCGGCAAGGTAGGTTTCCCAGCCTCCTTCCCAGCGTGCCCTCCCGAGAGCGACCCCGCCGCCGGCTGGTACACAGGAATGCTTTCTGTGACACAAAACAAGAGGAGCTTTCTTGTTTTGTTTTTTTTTAACCAAAATGAAGTCACACAACACAAACCGTTGGTGGTTGTCACTTGGTAGGGGATATCTTCACTCGTCCGCTTCAGGACCTGCCCCGTTCGTGGAGAACTCTCTGGCGAGGCTTATGATGACATCAGCGGCTTCTGTCCTTTTTTTATTAATTTTTCTTTTTTTATTGATTTTGAGAGAGCAGCATCATCAGCTCAGAGTTGCTTCGCTTTAGTTGTTCACTGGTTGCTTCTCGTACGTACCCTGATGACTGGGCACGCCCAGGGCTACGAGCCTCAGCGTTCCAGGTGGACGCCCTCTGCAGGTGCTGCCCTTGAAGTCTGGATGCGGCACAGCTGTCCAGGGGGCGGCTGGCTCATGGCTGTCCTGCTTGGCCCACTTCTCTGGTCTTGCCTGGAGCTTCTTGGTCACTTAGTCCAGGCAGAGAGGGACTGTGAGGAGAGGGTGACATTCAGCTGAGATGTAACCAATACGGAAACTTAGCAGCGATTTCAGAAAACATGTTACATGTCACACCCCACACATATGGCCCGGTCCCTCTGAGTGGTGACAGAGGGCGGCGCTGGCCTGGCTGGCGTGAGCCCGCTGGGAGGCTGGGTGTGAGTGTGGGATGTAAGTCATTTCCCCGCTCCCCCTGTGATTACCTAGTGGATCGTGTCTGGCTCAGAAGATAGCCTGGTGTACATCTGGAACCTGCAGACAAAGGAGATCGTGCAGAAGCTGCAGGGCCACACGGGTGAGCGAGCTGCTGGCGGGGCATGTGGCCCCTGCCGGAGGGCGGCTGGGGGGGTGGCCGGGGAGATGGTGTGTCAGTGTTGGCCACCCAGTCCTGCCTCTTCCTTTGGCCCTCGGGTGGTCTAGGATGCCTCCTGTCTGGGATCGGCTGGCCAGGGCCCGTCCCACCTTCAGCCTTTTCCTGTCCAGCTGCCCGGGTGGCCAGTAGCCCGGCTGCCCGGCAGTGAAGTCCAGCTCTGTGGCTTCTCTGTGCACATGGCTTGTGTGTTGGTGTTCCGTGTCCGGAACAGTACAGGGCGTGGGCATCTGCTGCCCATGCAGCGGTTCCGGCCCCTTCGGGCTGTGAGCGCCCATCTCCCTGGCAGCCCTCTCCTACCCCCTTAGCCGAGGGGTGCCCTCTGCCTCTGCTGCCCGCACCTCTTCTGTCCTGCACCTCATTCCTGTAGTTAGTAGAGGGCTTGTAAATCCTCTGTCCCGCCTTCCTGCCGACAGGGCCGCACTCTGGAGAGGAGGGCCTGCTCTCTGCACAGGCTGGGCGCTTCTCCCAGTGGCCAGGCGGGGGCTCAGTGCTTGTTCAGACATGCACTGAGCATGTCAGAGGAAGAGGTCAAGTTCAGGGGTTCAGCTTACGTAAAATCATAAACAGATTACGCTGGTCAACTCCAGGTGCCGTCTCATGAGGTGTGACGTACCGCTCTGGGGGGACTTGCCCCCTGGGCCAGAGCAGCTCTGGGCCCAGGTGAAGGGGCATGTTGTCCATGCAGTAAGACCGCCTGCAGCTGACCACTGGCGTGACCTCTTGTGTGCTGTGCTCTGCCACACCAGGCTCTTCCTGGGGCCTCCGCCGCCCGCTCCCTGTCCACTGGGCTCGGGGGTGTGTCACTGTTGGCAGCGCCCTGACGACTTGTTGCCCTGAAAGGCTGTGCGGGTCAGTGGTCAGTGCTGGGCGGGGCAGCTCGGCCCTGGGATTGTGGAGCGGGTCCCTGCGCCAAGGGGAGCCGTGTTGACAGTGTCTTGTTTCCAGACGTTGTGATCTCGACGGCATGCCACCCCACAGAGAACATCATCGCCTCGGCCGCCCTGGAGAATGACAAGACCATTAAGCTGTGGAAGAGCGACTGCTAGGCCCGGTGCTGCGGGCCGGCAGGAAGGTGACCCGGATTGGCAAGGAGCGAGTGTCTGGAGGGAGGGCTTCCCCTGCTCCCGGCCCAGCGTCTGGGAGGGGCCTGGACTTGAGCCGCCTCTGAGGATGACTTGGCCGAGCGGGGAGTGTTATCGACAGAAAGTTCTAGAAGGTGACATTTCTTGCCAATTCCTCTCACACTGTCTAGGGAAGCTTCTAGTCTGTATTGTGTTCAGTCAACACGAAGTTTAATTTTGTATCACAAAAGGGTGAGGTGAAGTTCAGTTTGTTGTGTTTTTTCCCAGTAAATGTTCTGTACTGTTCTTGATGTTTTATTACCCGGAGCAAGCCCTGTGACCAGTGGCCACCCGGCGTCCTCGGCCTGGCCTCTGCAGGGTCCCCTGGTCTGTCCCATAGATGCTGCCACACACGGTCCCCACTGCCACCCAGCCCTGCCTGTAGTAGTTCCCTTAGTGTTTTAGTCTGGGAAGCAGACCTGCAAGGCCGCGTCCATGTGAAAACCCCTTGTCCCTGTGTGATGGCATGGTGGTGTCCCCATCTGTGTCCCCGGTGTCCGCACGCGGCTGCAGTGCAGGCTGTGAGGAGAGGTCGCTGTGCAGGGCGTGGTGGCTGAGTTCTGTGGAGCTCGTCCTCACTGCTTTCGTGTGATAGTGTCACGGTTGGCAGGAGGTGCAAGGACTTGGTCAGGGACAGGTGTCCCCAGGGACGCATCCTTTTGTGCTGTCCTCCAGCCGCCGGGAGCCGCAGAGGACTGGCCTCCCCTCCCGTCGGGCAGGGCCGAGTTCCCCTGGCTGGTGGCCGCCCTCCATTGCTGGCCTGAGACCCTCCAGGCTTCTGGGCGTCCACAGCGGCGCGGGAGCTGGCTCCATGCGGCCTGTTAGGTGTCACTGATCTGCCCGGCCCTCCCCAGCCGGCAGGGCCTGTGTGGCACTGGGCGTGGGGCCAGCACTGCCATGCTGGCCATGGGCACCCCTGCGTGCGGCAGCGTCCCCCCTGGGCTTGGAGCCCGGTCTGCCAGCACCGCGACCTTTGGTGGAGATGGGGAAGGCGTGTGCCTGGGCTGGGCTGTGCAGACGGCCGACGTGACCGTCTGGGCCTCTGTCCCCTCCACCTTTCCAGAGGCCGGAGGCTGCAGCTGCTGGCGGTCAGAACGGCGCCACATGGGTGAAGTCTGCCGGGCCTTCACGGGGTGGGCTGCCGAGGAGGTGGGGGCCGCCCTGACGGGCTTCCTGGGGACCCGGTGGGGGCCACGTGCACAGGGTGACATGACAGTTGTAGAGGCACCTGGGAGCGAGCCTCCTCCCAGTCCCTGTCCTGCAGAAGTGGGCGGCCCGCGGTCGCAGAGCAAAGTGGGGGGCGCAGCTCAGGCTTTGTGGTCGAGAAGGCTGAGGTCCGAGTGTTGCCATCTCAGTGGCGGTTCTGTGGTGTTTCCCAGGCCCGATGAGGACCTTCCATGGTGTTGGTTCTGGTGTGAGTCTGCCCTTGGGAGGGGTGTGCAGAGCACCGGATCCTTGAACATAGTGTATTTTTTCTACGTTGGAATTCTTTGTTGTAGATTTATGTAAAAATACATTCTCTTTTTGGAAATAAAGATTTTCATGTCTTGTATTTTTGTCCCCTAAGGGTTTTTTACCTGAACACGTAGCTGTTACGTGGGGTGGACTGCTCCCTGCTGGGCGCCCTGGCAGGAGCTCCCGGTTTCTTGTTTCTGTTGTTTGTAACCTCTGTTACTATGATCATTGTGTATTTGTGCTGTCAACAGTATAAAGGCAAGAAATCACCCAGATTCCTGTGACCATTTGGGAAACATCTTCTGGTATATTCACTAAAATCAAAACATTTTATTAAAGAAAATTTACTTTTAAAAAGAATTACTGATTTTAGCCTGACCTGTGGTGGTGTCGCCGATTTGAGACCCTGGGCTTGCCCAGTCAAGGCACAAATGGGAGTGAGTAGATGCTTCCTGCTCCTCCTCCCTTCTCTCTCTCTCTCTCTCTCTCTCTCTCTCCCTCCCTCTCCCTCTCTCTCCACCCCTTCTCTAGAATGAATATATTAAAAAGTTAATGACTTTAGGGAGGGAGAGAAACATCTCAGTTTGTCATTCCACTTTGCTCATGGCAGTGTGTTCTTGTGTGGGCCCTGGCGGGGTGGAAGCTGCCAGCTGCAGCCTTCCTGCACTCACGGGACAGTGCTCCCACCAGCTGAGCCCCCGGGCCAGGGTGGAAGCTTCCTAGATCAATCAACGTGAAGATCCTCCTGCCCCAGTCGCCCTCCTTCAGAAACTTTTAGGACACTGGTTTATGTGCCCCTTCCCCAGTATTTAGTGTAAATCCCAGACGTTTTTGTATTTAAGCAAGGAATACACAGCATTTCTAGTATATGTGCTGCCGAAGCGAGCACGGAATACACAGCATTTCTAAAAGAAACTTCTTCAGAAACATGACTGCAGTACCAAAGCCACACGAAATATTCTTTCATCAAAAATATTCAATATCTAGCCTGACCTGTGGTGGCGCAGCGGATAAAGCGTCGACCTGGGAACACTGAGGTCGCCAGTTCAAATCCCTGCACTGGTCTGGTCAAGGCACATATGGGAGTTGATGCTTCCAGCTCCTCCCCCCTTTCCCTCCTTCTCTCTGTTTCTCTCTCCTCTCTAAAATGAATAAATAAAAAAAAGAGGACTGGAAGAAACTGAACCCTGCATGGAGCAAGGGGGCAGCTTACCTTCTAAAAAAAAAAAATTCAATATCTGGATTTCCCCCGTTGTCAGTATCTTTAAGAACTTGTGTACACACGAGCGTGTTCACGTGGACGTACACAAACATGGCTTGAACAGGTCTCGGGAGACCCCACCTGCGTGGGATGGTCGATCTCCCAGCGCCTCTGGAGACCAAGCGTCGCCCCTGTAGGCCCAGGCCTGCGCCTGGACCCCCTACTCCTGCTTTGCCCAGAAGCCTGGTGGGTGGTGTGCGCAGCGTTTCTTAGTGGAGACGGCCATCAGGTTGGTTTTACTTAACAGCTTCCTAAGTCCTTAAGTAAGAGCTGCCTCAGTGGTTTGTGCTCTGGACTTATCCGGGTGGGGTGGGGTGGGGGACGCCTTCTTAACCCTGAGGTTGCCTTTCTGGGGAGTTTGGTGGGGTGGGGGACGCCTTCTTAACCCTGAGGTTGCCTTTCTGGGGAAGTTTTGTGTGTAGGAATGTAAGGGCCGGAAGCATGTTGGCCTTAGGGCTGTGAGGCACTCACCTCCCTTGTGCAAGGCTGTCCCTCTGCCGCCTTGGAAGCAGGAAGGGACAGTGGATGCTGAAGGCCCAACAGTGACGCTTGCCCCTGTGCCAGGGCCAGGGGCCCCTCGGGTTAGACGCTGGGCCCACACCCAGGGGCCTGGGGAGAAGCACGAATGGAGGGAGGGAGGGAGGCAGGAACAGTGTGAAGGGGAGATGCTTGCCCAAGCTCTCCCTGCACTCCGCAGCGAGGACGCCTGGAATTGTCCCCAGCAATTCACAGAATTCAAACTCCACCCGACGTAGTACACAGCCGTGCGGACGCGAGCTTGCGAATGGACGCGCAGGCATGGTGAACACCCACCCACAGGGCAGCAGTCATTCTCGGGGGCACAGTGTTGGTATCTCTGTGGATGCCAGTCGTGCCGCCGGCTTTCTGCGGTGTCGGATGCACAATGGCCGAGACCAGGGGTGGGGTAAGGTGGGTGTGTGTGTGTGTGGGGGGGCGGCTGCACCGAGGACACCAGGTAACCGGCCGTCTTATATTTTGGCCTATTTCCGAGGTCGCACTTTTCCTGACATCAGAAGGCTGGTGTGCAGAGAGGAGGGGGTTCCAGATAAGGCCTCTGGGGGAGGAAACAGCTGGAACACGCGGAGCTCGGGAGGAGGGGGACACCTGAGCCAGGTGCGCTGGTGCAATCCCGGAGAGCGCAGATCAAGCCCACGAACAACACGTCAGGTGGCTCAGAGGAAGGAGCCACACACGTGTGCGCACGTCTCACGCAGAGGCTTAGCGCTCACGCGTGTAGCGCACCCGCTAATCACCCAGTCCACTCCATTAAGTCAGCGTGGGGTGTAAAGAGAAGGGAGGATCCCCCCGCAAAAAAACAGGAAAACAAAAAACAGTGGTTAGATGCCACGAAGTAGGTGGCAATGCCTTAACCGTATGCGTGTTGTTAGGCCCGAGGGCCTCTTCCATCCTTGTCAAGGGGAGTGCTAACCTTCTCTCCTTTCATACAACACGGCTGGAGTGTCGCTCGTTCGTTATTTAAAGGCCCAATCTTGCATCCTTTTTTGCTTACGGTGATCCCGGGTGTGTGCGTCTTGGACACAATAAAGGTCATGTATTTTACTAGGGTCCCTCCATCCACCATTATCCACACCAACTCGTTTGTATTATTGATTTCAGTGTCTGGGAGAAACCTGTATTTTCTGTACTCTAATATATTCATAAATTCAGCCAATCAGAGGCTGACCGAAGCACCCGGAAGTCCTCAGCGTCCTCCCTTCCTCCCCTCCAATCTAGATTCTCCCGGAAACAAAACAGCCCCAATGCCTCGCGGACGGTCGGGAAACAGGCTCGGCACTTCCTACGGAAATGGAAGCGGTTTGCAGCGAATCAGACGACGAGGAAGGGAGATCGGCTCCACGGACTTCCGGACGCGGCCCTGCGCTTGGAACTGTGGGTGCCGGGGAGGCGGGGGCACTGGGGAGCGTGGGCCGTCGCTCCGCACGTGCACCGCGCCCGCCCCCTGTCGGCTGCTGCGCATGCCCGCTGCCG
Organism: Rhynchonycteris naso; assembly: GCA_037038555.1. Taxonomy (NCBI): domain Eukaryota; kingdom Metazoa; phylum Chordata; class Mammalia; order Chiroptera; family Emballonuridae; genus Rhynchonycteris; species Rhynchonycteris naso. The sequence goes on along the minus strand of CM072996.1, from coordinate 2,889,675 downwards.
ACCTAGGATCGCAGGTTCGATTCCCGGCGCGGGCCGGGTGTGCGCGGAAGCGGCCGCCGCTTCTCCCACCCGCCTTTTCCGCGTGGTTTTAAGATTTAAATTACGGTGCCTCGGGTGCTGGGCGCCCCGCAGAGTAGACGCTAGGTCGCTGCGGTTCCCTCCCGTCTTTTTCGCTTGCGCAGCGACCCCTCCCCAGGCGGGGACCGGAGGCCTCCGGACGTCCGCGGCCGCGTGTACCCTGGCGGACCTGCGTGGGCTGCTGGAGTCTTGCGTGTCCGCGCGCGCCGGGCTGCATGCGTGCGTGCGTGCACGTGCGTGCGTGTCCATGAGCGCGAGCCCGGGTGTGCATGCACGCCCGCGTGTGCAGAGTGCACGGCGGCCATGCACGCCCGCGTGTCCGCACACGCGCGTGCACGGACGACAGCACGTTGGGGCCGGGGATGGGCGGGCTGGGGGCGGCGCCGCCTGCGCCTGGTCCTCTGGTGCCAAGTGTCCGGTAAGCGCAGGAGTTACAGGCAGAGAGCCACCCGGTGTGCGGGGGAACTGCGCTCCCGGGTGCGGACAGGGGCGCGCGGCGTGGGTGCCCAGCGGGCGGGCAGGCATCCTGGGAGCTTCGGGCTGGGGTTAGGCAGCCGGGAGTGGGTGCACCGTGCAGCCCGGGCTCGTCCCTTTCCTGCCCTGCACACGCACTCCCCACGGACAGCAGGAGGCCCCGGGTGGGCCCCCGAGGAAAGGTGTGGGGCCCGAGTGAGGCTGTGACGCGGATCCCAGCGCGGTGCTGCACACAGGAGGGGGTCCTTACTGAGCACCGACGGTGTGCCAAGGCCTGGGTAGCTCTGCACAAGTGTCCCTCGTTTCACTCCCCACGTCCCACGAGGAGGGTGCCGTTAGCACCCCTCTTTTATAGTCTAAGACACAGAGTGGCCAGGGCGCTTGCTTAACTTGCGAAACTGCACCTCCGATGGGGCGACAGATGGGTGTGGACCAGGCTGTGGGCCGAGGCCAGGGGAGTCTGCGCTTTCATGGCCACTCGTGCCGGACTCTGTGATGCACCACCGTGGGGTCCCTGACCCCGTGAGCTCCGTACCTCCGGCCCACTCGGCCCTTCGGGTTTGGTCACACAGGGGCTCTGTGTAAGGTGGCCAGGTCCCAGGGACGTGTTCTGCCCTTCGCCATGCCACGGGGGGGCGGGGGGGGGTGCTCCCGCTTCCCTTGGGCCTGCAACTCTCGATCCCCCCTCCTTTTTTCCTGCGCTTGGTAAGGGCAGCTGTTTCCTCTGCCCCCAACTCCCAGATGGAGGAAATGGGGGGGCGGTCAGCACTGGAGCAGCCTCAGACCTCTTCCCCTGGAGTGCCGTGGTCGAGTTGCTCAATAAAACACAGGACACCCCATTAAACTGAAACCTCAGATTTACAACAAATACGGTTATGTCCCCAATATTTTATGGGACATACTTCCACAGAAACTCAAATTTAACCGACCGTCTTGGCTTTTTATTAGCTAAATCTGGCAACCTTGGTAAGGGGAGGGACAGCTTGTCAACCCTCCCCCCCACTTCAAGGCAGCGTTTCCCAAAGCCTACTCCTCGTGAGTACGACATGGTCTTGTGTTAAATAGATTTGCAGGCTCCTCCCCCAGCGATGCCCGTGAGGATGAGGCCTGGGGGTGGGCGTGGGGGCAAGTGGCATTTGGTCCTCTGTCTTTGTTGAGGAGGCTGGTGGGATGGAGGTCCGCGTTCTCAAAAGTTAAATAGTGCGGGAGGGAAAAAAAAGAGGGTCCATGGAAGGGAAGTAAATAGAGGAAGAAGAAGAGGAAGGCCAAAAATTTAAAGGAGGGAGGGAAGGCAGAATGGCGGGGTCCTGGCTGTCGCCGGGCACCCCCTGGCTGCAGCCTCTGGATTTGCAGGCACAGAGCTTGGAGCGCCTGGCTCTGCAACCCCCTCCCGTTTCCAGTCCTCATGCCAGCATGCGACCAGCGAGTGTTGAACGGTGACTCCATGCTGTGCTCCAGGCCATTCAGAGCAGAAAGCCTGTGTCATCCTGGTCACAGTCTCATCTCCAGACACAGGTGGCTTTGGAGGGCTTTCCAGCCCCCCCAGCCCCCCAGTGAAGTCTGCGCTGGATCCTGAGAAATGTCGAGGGGGGTGGGTAGGTCTCAGGCAGCTGCAGAGAAGCCTGAGGCCAGCTGGGACCCCATACGTGTGGGTGTCCCCCTGCCCCAGGCACGTGGATGGCCCAGGTGTGCCTTTTCTCCGCAATTCAGGAGGGAGGGCCTGCCGGCCAGCCAGTGCGTGGGAGCAGCTCAGTCCGGCGTTAGGGGATTAGAGCTAACCCTTGGTTGGGGGGAGTTTCCCTTGGAGATAGGCTTGCTGGCGGCGCCCCTGGCTGCATGGGGTGAGGTGGGGTGCGGCTGCAGGCACGGGGCCTGCCCGCCCCCCGCCCTGCTCAGCCAGCCAGCCCCCCTCCTTTACAGTTCACAGACCTGCCTGCTGGCCAGCCAGCCCCAAGGGCCTTTCCAGGTTCCTGGGAGGGGGAGAGAAATGACATTCTCAGGAACAGCAACAGGCCCTGAGGACTCATTGTCTTTTGGAACGGAAAGCCTCACTGACCCAGGACCCTCCTGGGGCTGTCACAGCCTTTCAGAGTGACTTCTGGGACCCAGAGGGTCAGCCCCAAGGTCACTGCTAAAGGCCACCACGCAGATCAGGGTCCTTTGGAATCAGGCAGCCCTGACCTGTGGATGCCCTGTCCGCCAGCGCCTGTCATTCTGGCCTTGGGAGTGGTCAGGGGTGTTCCTGCCGTTCACCGGGTTTGGTTCTCTGTGGGAAGGGGTGCCCTAAGGCTTGGGCATGCACCTCAGCCAGTGCTCCTGTAGGGGTGCAATGCTGGTTGGGTAAGTTGAGTTACACAGGCCCTCTGCAGGGTGGGGTAGGGGTGAGTGGGGTGTCACGCTGGGCAATTCTTGAGGCGTCCACCAGGGGGCAGGGTTGCACCTCTCAGGATCCCTGCCCTGCCCGTCCTGACCCTGGAGGAACCAGCCCCGGTGCCAGGCTCATGTCCCATTTTCCAGATGGAGAAACTGAGGCTCAAGACATTGACAAGACTCCTGAAGGTGACACCGCAGGTGCGGCATGCAGTGAGGTCTCTTGGGTCCTCAGATGCTCCTGGAGACGTTGAGGGGTAGGGGAGAGGCCCCACTATAACACACAGAATCTCCAGGTGCGGGCGGATACTTCTGGCCTTTGTTCTTTCAAAAGTCAAGTGTTTTTCTCTGTTACACGTGGAAAACTTGGTCATTGCGTGCACCTTTAAAACCAGGCAGGAGCTAAACAGCCCTCCCCTTAGCAAGCACCCATTTGGGTGGGCACAGGTCCTTCCGTTTCTGCGAGCAGGAATCACACTGTTAATTAGTTCCCTCTTTCCTGGGACTTAGAGTCCTAGCGTGGCTCTGCTAAGACCCCGATGCTCAGGGTGCCTGGGGCAGGACCCCCCAGGAGTCCTGGTTGCCTGTTTCAGGGTCTCTCCCTGTCAGGAGCTTTGCTGTACAGGGCATGAAGGGAGGTCCAATTAAGACCTTTTTGGTGAATAATGTTCCAGGTTCGTTCTTCCCCTTATTCATGGGCACAGATGGTCTAAAATAGGACATTCCTGGCCCTGGCCGGTTGGCTCCGCAGTAGAGTGTTGGCCAGGTGTGTGGGTGTCCCGGGTCCGATTCCTGGTCAGGGCACACAGGAGAAGTGCCCATCTGTTTCTCCATCCTTCCCCCTCTCCTTTCTCTCTCTCTCTCTCTTCCCCTCCCGCAGCCAAGGCTCCATTGGAGCAGAGTTGGACCGGGCACTGACGACGGCTCCATGGCCTCCGCCTCAGGCGCTAGAATGGCTCCAGTTGCAATGGAGCAACGTCCCAGATGGGCAGAGCATTACTCCCTGCTGGGCATGCCGGGTGGATCCCGGTCGGGCGCATGCGGGAGTCTCTCTCTCTGCCTCCCCGCTTCAGAAAAATACAAAAAATAAAAATAAATAAAATAGGACATTCCCTGTGACGATGCCGCCCTCTTCTCTCGTTCTGTTTCTGAGGATAAGACCTAACTCTAGGTACAAAGTGTGATTTCTTTCTGCCCCGAGAGCTGTTATGAAGTGGAGGCTGGGTCATGGGGGGCTGGGGGAGAGAAGTCAGTGCTTGACGCCCGTGTTTTCCTTCTCTCCACCTCCTACGGGCTGGGTGTGTGATGTCCCCAGACATCCCTCCCAGGGGTCCTTCCGAGGGACATCCCCAGGTCGCTTGGCCAAGCCTGAAGGGAGGGGGATGACCACCCAGGGGGAGAGGCCTCTCATCAGTGGCCGCTATTAATAAAGTGACCGCTGACCCTTGGACGTGCGGAAGGAGGAAGAGGACGGAGCGTTCCCAGGGTTGGTGTTTGGCTGGAGGCCTCTCTTGCGTGACCGGGCAGCCTCCAGAGCTCTGGTTCTGCCCTGGCCTCGTGGCCCTGTGTCCTCATGGCCCCAGTGTGCCGGAAGCTCTGGTGGACCAGCGCGGGGCTGCCCTTCCTTCAGGATATAAATATCCCTGCCCAGCTCCCTAGAGGCACCCTGAGGGCCTGTGGTGGTGAGGAGGGGCTTGGACAGGTCACAGGTCCTTCAGGAGCCGGCTCACTGGCGCTCCAGAACTTTCTCAAGCTGCCTGTTGCTTTTAGGCCCCAGAGACTGGCAAAGAGGGTCCGGTTTTATTCTCTACCCATCCAGTTTGTGGCTGTGGGCTGGGACAGAGGAGGAGTGGTGTCTGTCCATCTTCCTTCCAGGAGGCCTGGCTGCTGCTCCAGAGACAGGCAGGACATGACACGGGCGACAAGTAGCCGGCGTCTGGTGTTTGCTACCTCCGCGGCCCGACCTCTCGGCCTCGGCTTCGCAGTTCCAGGAGGGGGAGACAAATGATTAAACAAGCCACTACAGGGACACGCTGGCCAGCAAGAGGACACCGGGCACCCTCGCACTTGGTCCTGGCCCAGCGCTGTGCTGTGTGTGTCCCTTCCGAAAGCAGCCTGTGGCCCATGTCCCATAAGAGACACTGAGGCCCAGATGGTACCCCTGTGGGCCACACCATCAGCAAGGAGTCGTGTGGGTCCCCAGGCTGGGCTTGTGGGTTGTCCCCACCAGGCTGCGGGGAGGTGATGCAGGGGTGGGGGCTCTGCCCCCTCCCCCCAGTTGGAGACCTCCTGCTGGAGGGAGGCCCAGAGTTCCCAGCCCAGTAAGAGAACCGAGATTATTTGTGGTGAATAGTCATCGTCCCAATAATGGTGCTCTTTGTCCCTGTCTGTGTCCCCCAGAGGTGGGCCCTGGGAGGGAACCCAGCCCATACACCCCCTTCCCCTGGCCGTTCTGGCCCTGGGGTGGCGGGGATGGCGGGGGACTCAGAATGCAGAAGCACTTAGTATCCGTGCGGTGTGAGGCACCCAGACTTACCCTTCACAATGAGACTGGGAGGAATTTAGCTTAAAAAATGCTGCCAGACAAACAGGGCTGACCCCGGAGCAAAGAGGGAGGTGCCAGCCCTCTGCCCCTCCCAGTCAGGCCAGTCACAGCCACCCCACCCGCGGGAGGGCCTGCGATGCACAGGCTGGGATGTGGAGTTCACACTTGGTATTTCTTTTTCTTTTTTCTTTTTAGGGACAGATAGGGACAGACAGGAAGGGAGAGAAATGAGAAGCATCAGTTCTTTGTTGCAGCACCTTAGTTGTTCATTGACTGCTTTCTCACATGTGCCCTGACGGGGGTGGGGTGGGGTGGGCTACAGCAGACCGAGTGACCCCTTGCTCAAGCCAGCGACCGTGGGCTCAAGCTGGTGAGCTTTTGCTCAAACCAGATGAGCCCACACTCAAGCCTGCGACCTTGATGTTTCGCACCTGGGTCCTTCGCGTCCCAGTCTGAAGCGCTGTCCACTGCGCCGCCGCCTGGTCAGGCCACACCTGGTATTTTTGCTCGTGGGACCCAGGCCTTGCTTTCTCCACAGGACAGAGGAGAAAGCCGAGGTTCAGAAAGGTCCCCCAGCTGGCAGGGCACAGAGAGGGATTTGAAAGCAGGCCCAGGTCACTGCAAACAAAGCCCAGGGTAGCCCCTGCTTCTGTCCAGAGCGCCTCTCCCGCCTGTGGGCTCTGGTGCCACGTGTGGCCAAATGCTTTGGGGAACCCACTCAAAGCCCCTCTAGATGAGCACTCGGGTGCTAGAGGCTCCGAGGCGCCCCATCTGGGAGACTATCCCCTTTGCTCATCCAGGGTGCTCCAAACTTCATGACCTTGGAGTGGCGCCAGGGACACCCTGTGGAGCGAGGGCTCCGTGGACAGGAGAGGCCCCAAGGAGGACATGGTAGGATGTGGTAGGACATGAGCCCCAGAAGGGAGAGTGGGTCCCTCGCTTCTGCCTGAGTGGTCTGTCCTGAGCAGGGCTGGGACAGTCCCCGTGAGGGTAGGTGTTGTGCCAGGACAGCCTGGACCACCAGACCCCACTTGGGGAGCCTCGGGGCCCTGTCCCTGTCCCCACCCCTCAGCCGTGAAGTGGCTTGTGCACAGCGCCCGCCTTGCAGGGCTGTTTGGGGGACACACAGGAAGACCCCGCTAAGCGGTCGTTGTAAACATCACCCAGGGACCTGGGTGTGTGGAAGACCTACTGTGTGCTTTGCTCTGCACCAGCTCCCTGGCAAGAAGACCCCCCATGAGAGAGGCATGGCCTCCCCTCCTGGAGCTCCAGGCTGGGGGAGCTGGCAGAGAGCACATGATTCCTGGATTAGGTTTGTGACAGTCCCTTGGCCTTGAATGGGTTGCTGCAGGGTCTCCTTTGAGCAGACAGGCCAGTGGCCCCCACAGCCAGCACCCTCATAGGCCAGCACCCCCACCGGCCGCAGCCCACCAGCCAGCTGCCAGCCCCATGGTGCTGCCCGGGCTCCCTGCAGGGACCACGCATGTGCTGGCTAAGGGACATGCGGCCTTTCCTCTCTTCCCATTCAATCCTCTTATTTATATATCTGTCCTGGAGTAACCCCTCCTGTAGCCTCCGCTCCCTCGGGAGCTAGTGGCCTCCACACTTGGCCTCTAACCTTAGGGCTCTGGTCCCTGAGCTCCTCTTCCCTTCCAGGCTGGTGTCCAGGGTGGGCCCGAGGGACCTGTCTACCCAGCTCTGCGGTCACTGCACCCGGCCGCAGGCCTGGACTGAGCGTGCTGGGCACTGCGGACCCCACCCCGTCCCTGTTCACACAGGGACGCCTCCACGTGAGCTCTGCGGCCCCTCCTCCAGACGGCCCCTGGGACCTCTGCGTGGTGGCAGCCGGGTTGCAGGGGGCAGCTCCCCTCTGACTGGAGCGCGGGGTTGCCCTGCTTCTCACCCTTCCTTCCTCCGTGGGGTCTCCGGGGTCCCTCAGTCGCTGGGACTGCCATCCTTCCCCTGGTGTCTGAGTGCTGGCACACCCCACACCGCTCTCTCCAGCACCTGACCTGCACCCGCGGGCAGCTCAGCTCGGCGTGTCCAACACTGAAATCTTGGCTGTCCCCCAGCCCGCTGCCCCTAGTGAGAAGGCGGTCACCCGGCGGTTCCCAAGGCCACAGCCCGTAACTGAGCAGGGGACAGCCGTGGCACTGGCCCCTGGAGGGCCAGGCCGCAGCTAGGCTCCAATTTCACCCTCGAGCCCACAGGGGTGGGGGTGAGTCAGGTGTCACCAGCCCCTTCACAGGTATGACGTGCTCCCAGGTGAGAGGCCCGGGGCGGGGTGACCCACTGGAGGTCATGCAACTGGTCGCGGACATGGCCAGTTCCTTTCCGTGGCCCCTTTCTGGGCTCCCTGCGCAGCTTTGGGAAAGCTCGGAGTTGGTGCTTTGTTTTTCACGAAAAAAGAGAATCAAAACATTCGTTCTACGATAACAACCGCAGAAAAGTGGAAAAAGAAAATCAATTGTACCTTCCAGAGGCCACCCCGTGTCCACGTTTCCAGGTCTCTCCCGGGGCCGTTTCCCTGCGGGTGTATTTCTGTCACCACGGTCATACCTAACTCCTGTCCCCTCCTGCGTGGACTTAACCGCGTCACCGGGAAGGCCCACGTGTGGCTTTCTGTGCGTGACAGACACACGCTTCCTTCCGGGACGAGGGACGGGGAAAACCTGAATGCCCTCCCCTCCACCTGGTCCCTTTCTGGTTTGAACTAGAAAAATCAGTGCCTCGTTCTGCAGGAGGGTGAGAGCTGCCTTTGTTCTCCTGACGGTTAAGTTGGAGATAAAAGTGTGAGCGGGTCCCCCCTAAGGTGATGGCCGTGTTTGTGTGGGGGTCCATTTGTTGGCCTCCCCGAAACAGCAATAACAGAACATCGTTTTCAGCTGTTACTGTGTAGCAGACATTCTTCCCGGTTTGTCTTCTCTGCCTTTGCTTTGGCTGCAACGTGTTCTTTGCGTTTGAACGTGAACTTTTTCCTCTCCGCCCGGTCAGTTGCTGTTCCCTCAGTGGTGGTCTCAGCGTGGGTTGGGGGAGGGGGCCTGCCCTTGGCCGGGTGAAAGACTTGGGGGGGGCTCCTGGTGGCTTTCGGGCGGGGGTTTCCTCCTCCGTGCCATTGAACTCTTCCTGGAAAGGCACTTTGTGGTGGGACGGTCCAGGGTCATGCCTTTGGTGCTGCTGGTCAACCTAAACAGGACGTTCCGGGCAGTAGCAGAGATTGCGCTTTGTTTGCCGAAGAGTCCGAGTCATATGCGTGAGAGCCGGTGGGGGGGCAGGGGGGGCCATAGGGAGACGGGGTCACGCTGACCAGGGAGCCGTTTTCACGAAGCCCTTTGAGGCTCCGGCCGCAATGGCAACGCGGGCAAGTGGGTTGGTGCTTGAATCCTCCCACGGCCTCGTCCGAGCTACAACTCCACTACTGAGCAGCCATCGTTCAGAACCACCTAGCACCCCGCTGGACACAAGTCCCGCACGAAGGAGAAGGAGCCGCAGCGGGACGGGTGAGGAAGCCCCCCCAGGCTGGCGAGCGACCGTGTGGCGCTTCCAGTCCAAACCCAGAGCAGTGGTGAAACTGCAGGAGCAGCACCATGTCCGACATCGGGACCAGAGGGGTACTGGCCACTCCCCGCCCAGTGCCCACCAGCTCGAAGGAACCACGACCCTAACTCCCTCAGTCACCGTGATTAGTGACGGTCCCCCTATATAACCAGCCCATCCCCCAAAAGCCACTGGGGAGCTGGGACTCTCTGAGCACCAGCTCACCTGGGTCTCCGGGTGTGGGCCGCTCCTGAAAAATAAACCCTTGCTTACTTTGCTGGAAAAAGAAGCCCTTTCACTTAAAATTCCACTTTGTTTTCTGTCCAGGGCCGCAGTAGGGCCTGGCCTTGGCCCCAGCGCTCAGCTCTCCAGTGTCTGGGAGAGTCCTCGGCTCACGGGTGTCCATGGCGGACAGGACCCTGGGCCTGGGCGTCCCCCACCTGGCCTGGGGGCTTCCCAAAGGCAGGCAAGGGGGGGGTTCTTGAGCCGTTTCCTGTACGTTCTGTCCAGTCGGGTAGCGGTCACATTCGCTCCCGACAAGGCCTGCTTGGCCACTTGGGTGCAGGCCACGGCTGATGTCTTTTTTTCAGACCCACTTTACAAACGGGGAAACTGAGGCCCAGCGATGGGACCAGGGTGCCCAAAGTCACAGTGTGAGGGAGAGGCCCTGCTCCTGCCTGGGGTGGTCTTCGCCCGGCGTCGCCGGACTGTGGGGAAGACACACTGCCCTGCTCAGGTGTGGTCACTCTCCTGCCTCCAGCTCCTGCGTCCTGAGTGGGGTAAGGTGCCTCAGGTCCTGGTCGCCAGGGTCCACACTGGCGTGCGGTCGGTGCTCAGCTGATGATGAGAATAGAATAGAAAAGAGCTAAATTTGGATCATGTTTGTTTTCTTTTCCTTTTTTTTTTAAAAAAAATTAATTAATTGATTTTAATTAATTGTGTTGACATAGATTTCTAGGGTCACCCCAAATGCATCCCCCCACCCCCATATTCCCCTCCTCATCTCCCTCGCCCCCTCCCTACAGCACCCTCCCCCCTTCCCTTCAGGTTTGCCCCATCCTACCCTCCCCTTTCCCTCTGTCCTCTTTCCCTCTGGTCCCTTGGATCCCTCCTCTGTCTCTATTCCGTTCCTCAGTTCACATTGTTCCTTGGATTCCTCAAATGAGTGAGGTCATATGATATTTTTCTTTCTCTGCCTGGCTTATTTCACTCAACATAACAGTTTCCAGGTCCCTCCATGTTGTCGTGAAAGGTAAGATTTCCTTCCTTTTCATGGCCCCGTAGTATTCCATTGTGTGTATGTACCACTGCTTCTTACCGTGTTTGGTTTTCTTATGTTAGTGGTTCCCAGAGACTCATGGTCTGGGGACGAAGTGAAAATTTAATGGCTTTGGTGATGGGCTTAGTTGGGACAAGTACCCCCGCTCTCCCAGAGGGTATAAAACTTCAGCCATCCAGGAGGTGGTCAGAGAGCCAACGCCCCAGGGATGCCCCAGAATGGGCCCACATCGCAGGTCCCCACTGCCCCCTGGGGGGAAGGGATGGCGTCCAGGTCGAAGGTCCGTGGACTCCTGGGAACCAGCCGCCTTGGAACGGCGCGGCCCCGGGTGCTACAGCCTGCTTTCAATTCCCTGCTCTGTCTTTCTCCAGCCGGAGCCTCAGTGTTCCGTCTGTGGAATGGGTCTGCCCGTCCCCCCACCCCCAACCCCATTGGTGAGAGCCACGGGCAGGTGGTCCACCTCTAAGCATTCTGAGAACAGTGAGTATTTTGACACTGAGCACCTTTTCTGTCCTTTTCACCGGCCGCTCTTGGTGTTCTCCTAGCCCAGGGAAGGGGTCAGCTGATGCTCCGAATACCATCTGCAGACTTTGGGCCTTGGATTATCTAACCAAGGAAGCGTGCCATCCAGACCCACCGCCAGCCGGCCTTGGCTAATGCAGGCTGGTCCCAGCGCCGTGTGCCAGCCTCATGTCCACCGGCCCAGCCAGCAGACGGCCGCTCCGGTCCAGTGCCCAGAGACTTTCTACCAGTGGGGCCCCGGGTGGAGGCCAGAGGAAGCCCAGTCCCCGCCAGCATCAGCCACAGGGCCCTATAAGGTCTTCTCGGGAGGCATTGAACCCACCAAGTGGGCTGTGGGAAGGTGGTAGCACAAGGCCGGGGGTCCCTGGTCCAGCCTTCTCAGACAGAAGAATGGCGACCCCAAAGTCCTAAGGGAGTCAGATGGAACTGGCCCTGGAGTCAGGCTTCCTGAACCCCAAGCAGAGCTGGACACTTGGGCAAAGAGGGAATTTGGGGGAACCGATCCCAGGGTCCCCCCCTCCCTGTTAGCACTCAGGCTGGGCAGGGTCGGGGACGGAACCCCAGGAACCCAGGACCCATTCCCGAAGCTTTCAGGCACTTAGAGTATTTGATTTTTCTCTCCGTCCCTCCGGCTTGAAGCCGGTTAATCAATAGAAGAAATCTCTCCTGTCAGGACTCTCCGAGCCCTACGGGCTCCTGCAAGATTGATTAACACAAACATCAATTTCTCGAGCTGCGGCGCCTTCGAAAAACACAGAGCTTTTTCAGATTGAATTGGTACCGTGCGCCCGGCGTAAATAAGGGCCTGGGAATAATGTGGGAGATTTGTTCCTGTGAACAGCGCTGTGGTGGCGGGTGGGGTCTGGCTTCCCTCCCCACTGTGAGACTGGGGGAGGCAGGAGAGGGGATGGGGGGGAAGGGAGGGAGAAGGGGAAGCAGGCAGAGAAGGAGGGAGGGAAGGACAGACAGGCCAACCGGCTGAAGGAGAAGAGGAAGCCAGAGCCGGAGGTGGGTGACAAGTCACAGAATCATGGGGAAGGGACTACTAACTGGTTATTGTCTGGCAGCCAGGGGAAGGTGCTGCTGGCCTTGCAGCCACAGGTGTGGTGGCCTGGACCCTGGGGCCAGGTTCCCTCCTTCTGTCCAGTGCAGAGAGACCTGAGCAGCCTGCACTGGTGGGCACAGGAACCAAAGGTCTTGCCAGGTTGGCTGGGTAATTAGAGGCCAAGGAGGGCCAGAGCCCAAAGCAGGGAGCCTGGAAGCCGGTGTCCAGGCACAGGGACCCTGGAAGCCGGTGTCCAGGCACAGGGACCCTGGAAGCCGGTGTCCAGGCACAGGGACCCTGGAAGCCGGTGTCCAGGCACAGGGACCCTGGAAGCCGGTGTCCAGGCACAGGGACCCTGGAAGCTGGTGTCCAGGCACAGGGACCATGGTCCATCTGAGCAGGGGGTTCAGGCCCCAGAGCCCGGGCAGCTACACTGCACACGTTAGTGCCTCCTATGTTGTGACCATCCCCACATGCCCATCCCCTCCCTGGCCAGCCTGGGTCCCTTGCCCGGCACGGACACACTCCGCTCCCCAGGCTGCCTTCGAGCCTCTGCGCACCTTGGTCCCCCACAGCCAGAGGTGTCACGAGACCCAGAACATGTGTGTGAACCACAGGTCATTTTAAATTTGCTCGAAGCTGCATTAAAAAGAAAAAAAAAAAGTAACAAGAAACCAGTGAAATTAGTTTCAATATTAAATTTTATGTAACCTAACGCACTACGTATATATATATATATATATATACGATCGCCTAACAGGCAAGGAATAGAAAACCATGATTTATACATTTATTTATCATTTCCCTGCGAAGTCTTTGTGATGAGGAATGTGTCTTACACTCACAGGGTCTCCGTTTGGGCGGCCACATGGCAGGTGCCCCCTGGTTGGGTGTCTCAGCCAGTGCCCGTGTCACAGATGGCCGCTGGGTAAGGCTGCTTGTTCAGGACTTGCCACCGTTTGTCCTCAAAACACACCCATGTCCTTGGTTCAGAAACACCAACACATCCCAGGTTCTAGAGGGCGAGGAGAGAGCGAGGGGCCGGCGGCAGGGTGGCCTGAGCTTCCCGGGAGCTGGACGCCTCGGCTCGGACACTGGCTCTCTGCGCTATTCCTTCCCTGAACTCAACCACACGGGCCAGACCCCTGCCCCGCAGCGTCGGTCCTGACACAGGACCCTGCTGGCTGGCTGGCTGGCTGACCACGGGGAGTATGGAAAAGCAGTCGTCACACTCTCTAGTTTGGCAGAAATGTTGTGGACTCGGGCATTGTATTGATCGGGGCATGTTGGTCCCTGGTCCCCGATGTATGTACAGTGAAGGCCTCCTGACGGCTATCATCGTACTTGCTCGGGACACAGAGGCGCAGAGGGAAGAATTCCTTCATCCTGGAGCATGGGTTCAGGGGCTCTTGGGTGCCAGCTGCTGCCCCAGTGCTGCATGAGGGGGAATGGCCCGAGAAGGACTGACCTGGATGGAACATCTGGGATGGCCTGATAAATCCTCATACGTTTTCTCTCTCTCTCTCTTTGTGTTTTTCTGAAGTGAGAAGCAGGGAGGGAGACAGATAGATTCCCACATGCACCCGACCACGATCCACCCAGCATGCCCACCAGGGGGCGATGCTCTGCCCATCTGGGGTGTTGCTCCATTGCAACCGGAGCCATTCTAGCACCTGAGGCAGAGGACATGGAGCCGTCCTCAGCATCCGGGCCAACTTTGCTCCAGTGGAGCCTTGGCTGCAGGAGGGAAAGAGAGAGACAGAGAGAAAGGAGAGGGGGAAGGCTGGAGAAGCAGATGGGTGCTTCTCCTGTGTGCCCTGGCTGGGAATCGAACCCGGGACTTCCACACACCGTGTCAACACTCTTCCACTGAGCCAGCCGGCCAGGGTCTCTCTTTTTCTTTTTCTTTTTGAGAGGAGGAGAGATAGTGAGACATACTCCTGCATGCACCCCGACTGGGATCCACCAGGCAACTCCCTGTCTTGGGCCAATGCTTGAACCAACTGAGCTATTCTCAGCACCTGAGGCCAACGCTCAGACCACTTGAGCTGCTGGCTCTGGGAGAGGACGAGGAAGAGAATGGGGAAGGATGGTGAGAAGCAGATGGTCGCTTCTCTTGTGTGCCCTGACCAGGAACCAAACCTAGGATGTGCATACTCCAGGCCAACGCTCTACCCACTGAGCCTTCAATCACTTTCTCAACTCTGACCGGCGTTTATGGGATTGGCCTGGGGCATGTGGTATCTCTGCCAGGATTCTGGATGTGGGCTCCCAGAGTCCCAGACAATGCTTCCCGATCCCTGACATCCTGTTCGTGTGGTGCAGCTAAAACCATGTGTAGGGGAAAATTTATAGCTTAAATTGATTTAAGGAAAATTTAGAGTTAAATGCTTCTATTAAAAAAATAAAAAGACAGTGATCTAAGTTTCTACCTTGAGAAACTAGAAAAAGAAGCAAATTAAATTCAAGGCAAACAGAAGGAAGCAAACAGTAACCAGCGGAAATCAATGACACGGAACACAGAAAGGCATTAGGAGAAAATAACGAAACCAAACTTTTCTCTATAAAGGTCGTATGTCATTGACAAATCTCTAACAGAACTAAATAAGAAAAAAAAAGACAGGAGACACAGACTGTCCAACGTTAGGAATGAAAAAAAGGGACATGACTACAGATCCTATAGCTAGGATAATAAATGATATTACAAACAATTTATACCCATAAATTCTATGATGTAGGTTAAACAGACAATTCTCTAAAAGACATAAGCTACCAAAACTCACTAACAGTCCCATAGATAGTAAAGTCTGATATACATTCAAGAGTGGGTTGTTTAAAGTCTTTCAACAACAGAAGTCTAGATAGACCAAGAAGAGTTTCCTGGCAAATTTCCCAAACATTTAAAAAAGAAAGAAAGAATACCAATTACACACAATCCTTTCCAGGAAACAGGAGGGGGGAACAACTTCCAACTCTCTTTATGAGGACCAGAGTTAACCTGATACGACCTTGACCAAGACAGGACAGGTAAAAGAACTAATGAGAATTTTAGACACAAAAATTCTCAATAGAATATTAGCAGATCAGACCCAACCCTATCCAAACAGGATAACACATCACGGGCAATGGGATTTATCTGGCGAATGCAAATCTGGTTCAACGTTCAGAAATCAATCAATATGAGCCACCGTATCAACAGATTAAAGAGGAAAAAACTTACGATCATTTAAATAGATGTAAAAAGGCGTTTGATAAAATTCAACATCTATTTATGAGAAGAAATATCTTTTAAAAAAATGTATTGATTTCAGAGAGAGAAGAAGGGAGAGAGAGAGAGAGAGAGAGAGGGAGAGAGAGAGAGAGGAATATTGAGCTGTTCCCCTGTGTCGCCTTGTTTGGGGATCGAACCGACAACCTCTGGGATGATGCTCTAACCAACCGAGCTATCCAGCCAGGGCAAACACAACAACAACAAAAACCACTTTTAACAAACTAGAAAGGGGACGGACCTTCCTCAGTCTTACAAAGGGGGTCTGCAAAAGCCCCTACCGTTAACATCACCACCGATGATGAAGAATGGCTGTCTCGGTAAGTCAGCAAACCACCGTGTTGGCGAGGATGTGGAGAAAAGGGAACCCTCATGCCCTGTCGTTGGGAAGGCAGGATGGAGTTACCTCAAAGAATAAAAAGCGGAACGGCCTTACGACCCAGTGACTCCCCTTCCGGGAATCCATCCAAAGAAAACTGACACACTCATGTGAAAGAACGGGGGGCATCCCTGTGTTCACCGCAGCGTTGTTTACAAGAGGCAAGCGCTGGAAGCCGCCCAAGCGTCCATCTGTACGTAGATGAGAGGGTAAGAAAGCAAGAGGTACGTTCGCTCGTTTGCACAGTGGAATACTCCTCGGATGTAAAACACAGAAGAGAAAAAAGAAAGACATCGCACCTTTTGCAACAGCGTGGATGGAGCCGGAGAGCATCACGCTGAGTGAAATAAGCCAGTCAGAGAGACCCAGGTTCCTAGGATTTCACTCATGTGCGGAATGCAATGAACAAGATTAAACCAACGAACAAAACATAGAGGACTCACAGACAGGGAGAACAGACGGACAGCTGACAGAGGGGCGGAGGCTTGCAGGGGCTGCGTGAAAAAGGGGATGGGATTAAGCAAAAACAACCCATAAACAAATGACTCACAGACACAGACCAGAGGGGAAAGGAGGGGTGGGGGAGGTGGGAGAGGCCATGGGGGTGACGAATGTTGATGGAAGGAGGCCTGGCTTGGGGCAGTGAACACACGAGAGGATATACAGGTGATGTGACATAGAATTGTACACCCGAAACTTAGATAATTTTGTTAACCGGTATCACCCCAACACATTCAATAAAAAAGATAAAAGATATCCTTTGGGAAGCAGGTGATTCCAGCCTTGAAGGGGTTCAAGACTTCCGAGGAGGACGTTACCCCGAAGGCAGTAGCAATAGCGAGAGAACCAGAATGAGAGAGGTGGAGCCTAAAGACGGGACTGAAATGCAGCCAATCTCACGATAGAACTTTCGCAGGTGAGGGCGCGCCTTCTTATGAGTGAGCCAAGGAAGGGGTTTCTAGGGATGGGGTCTACTCCTGATCAAGATTTCCTTCCTTCCTCCCTTCCTTCCTTCCTTCCTTCCTCCCTCCCTCCCTCCCTTCCTTTCTCTCTCTCTCTCTCTTTTCTTTTCTTTCCTTCCTTCCCTCCCTCCCTCCCTCCCTCCCTCCCTCCCTCCCTCCCTCCCTCCTTCCCTCCCTCCCTCCCTCCCTCCCTCCCTCCCTTCCTTCCTTCCTTCCTTCCTTTCCTTTCCTTTCCTTCCTTCCTTTCCTTTTCTTCCTTCTTTTCCTTTCCTTTCCTTTCCCTTTCCTTCCTTCCTTCCTTCCTTCCTTCCTACCTTCCTTCCTTCTTTTCTTTCTCTTTCCCTCCTTACCTCCCTCCCTCCCTTCTTCCTTCCTTCCTCTTTCTTTCTTTCTCTCTCCCTTTCTTTTTAAGATTTTATTTATTGACATTTTTTGAGAGAGGTTAGAGAGAGAGAGAAAGGGGAGGTGGAGGAGCAGGAAGCATCAACTCATAGTAGTTGCTTCTCCTCTGCGCCTTGACCAAGCAAGCCCAGGGTTTCGAACCGGTGACCTCAGCAGTCCAGGTTGGTGCTCTATTCACCGCACCAGCAGAGGTCAGGCAGTGCTGTGGTTTTCACCTCTTCATCCCTGAGGCCAGCGAAAACAGGAAACCGAGTCTTATGACCATCGCATCCTTGAAAAGCGGTGAGAGAGTCCTCACCAACCTCTGTAGCCGCCTTTCTAGCCCCCTTTCTCCCATCCTGGATGCTCTGTGTTTGTTTCCTGGAAGAGGTCCTGAGAGATGCCGGTGAGGAGAATCACACAGGCGTTCACAGGCATGGTCAGCCCTACAGCTGCGTTTCCTTGGACCCTTAGGTCGGGTGGGACCTGACACCTCACCCTCCGAGGGCCCAGATGCGTCCGTAACGTGCACGTGAAGGTCTGAACAAATAAACGTCTCATGACCTGGTTGACTTACCAAGTCCTCGAAGAAATTTTTTGAAGTCTTTGAACTCAAAGACTTATTCTAAAGTGACAATAATCAAGACAGTGAGATGGAATATGGACCCGGGAATAGACCCAATGCACATGTTTCATTGATTTTCACCAAAGCGTGTACAATAATTCAATGTTAGAAGGGATAGTCTTTTAATTTTTTTTAAATTTCTTTTTATTTATTTATTTTAGAGAGGAGACACAGAGTGAGAGAGAGAGAGAGAGAGAGAGAGAGAGAGAGAGAAAGGGGGGAGGAGCTGGAAGCATCAACTCCCGTATGTGCCTTGACCAGACCAGTGCAGGGTTTTGAACTGGCGACCTCTGTGTTCCCAGGTCGACGCTTTATCCACTGCGCCACCACAGGTCAGGCTAGAAGGGATAGTCTTTTAAACAAATAATTCGGGAACAGCTGGACAGTCCCATGCAAAAAAAGAAGCAAACTTGACCCCCTACCTTAGACCCCATACAAACATGAACTCAAAACAAAACATAAAACTACAAACTCTCTAGAACTGTAAAATCTGAAAATATAAAACTCCTAGAAGAAAACCTAGAGGAAAAAAAAAAATCTTTGTGACCTTGGTTTTGGCAAAGATTTCTTACCTCTGACCACAAACGCACCATCCTTTTAATATTTGATAAATGCGACTTGACTGCATAAAAAAACAATTAAATGGAAAGACAGTCCACAGATTTGGAAAGGATAATTTCAGAAACACAAAAGCTGACCAAGAGTTTGTATCCAGAATGCAGAGAACACTGCCCAAGCTCAGTAATAAGTAAAAAATTAAAAATGAACAAAAGAATGTATGTGGGTATCAAATAAGCACATACAAAGATGCTCAGTGTAATTAGTCATTAGGTCAATGCTGAATGAGATACCACCATGACCAGTGACAATGGCCTGTTTTCCTTTTTTCTTGCTGCAAAAAGCTTTACTGGCCTGACCTGTGGTGGCGCAGTGGATAAAGCATCGACCTGGAAAGCTGAGGTCGCCGGTTCGAAACCCTGGGCTTGCCTAGTCAAGGCAGATATGGGAGTTGATGCTCCCTGCTCCTCCCACCTTGTCTCTCTCTCTCTCTCCTTCCTCTCTCTCAAATGAATAAATAAAATCTTTAAAATAAATAAATAAATAAATAAATAAAGAAAAAAAAAAGCTTTACTGTTTGCATTTGGCGCAATGCATGGGAGAGGGCCCCAGGGCGGTCACAAGGACGCCTGCTGGTTTCAGGGAGAGGCTCAGGCAGAAGCCGGACACCAGGGGGTGCAGAGGGGCCCCTCAGAGGCCTTGGGGCTCCACAGGCTCCCGGTCAGGCTTGAGGGTGAGCCTTCCGAAGAGCCCCTCGTCCAGCCCAGCCTGGGGTCGGTACCCCATGGAGGTTGGTCAGGTGGTCGGCCATCCTCTTGATGAGTTTCACCTGCTCACCCAGGCAGCGGGCCTCCAGGAAGTCACAGGGCTGAGGGTCCGTGCGGGCAGAACCCAGGGCACGCAGGTCCCAAAGGGCCCAGTCCAGGTTCTGCCCCGCGGCCTTGGCGGCCTCCGTGGTGTCCAGAGCTCTACCCCACTCGTCCTGGGGAGGCTGCAGCATGTCCTGGAAGGGAACACAGCCACCGCGCTGGTTCCACGTCTTCAGGAGCCGCTCGGTGCCCTGGCGCTGCCTCTGGGCCAGCTGGCGAAGGGTGGCTCGCGCCCTCCAGGGACATGTCGTTGTGGCCGGAGCAGGAGCCTGGAGACAGGTAGGTGCAGGAGGCCCGCGGGTGCAGGCTGGCCAGGCGGTTGACGGCAGCCGTGAACTGATTCTGACGAATTTGGGAGCTCGTGGTTGCTCGGCAATGAGGAGTTAAGCTCAAAAAATCGGTGCAGGCGGGTCCCGGAAGCCAAGGACGGCTGAGGTGGTCCCGAAGGGGGCGACTGGAGAAGAGGTAGGAGGGTGGCCGGAGGCTGGGAGAAGGGGCGTCCCTGGTCTGTTCTGTCCAAACACTGTTGCAGCAAGAGGCAGATCTGGGGAACCGTTTGGCCGTTATCTTATAAAGTCAAACCTACACTTACCATTTGCCCCAGCCATTCCCTTCCTAGGTGTTTACCCAAGAAAACCACACAAAAATCGGTGCATGAATGTGTATAGCGGCTCAGTTTATAATTGTCCCAAACTGGAAGCAACTCAAATATTCTTCAAACCAGGAAGTACTTTTCAGAAAAAAAAAAAAAAAGGAACACGGGTGGATTTCAAACGAAGAATGCTAAGGAAAAGAAGTCAGACTCCAAAGGCTGCAAACCGTATAGTTTCATTTAAATTACATCTAGAAAAGGCTAAACCGCCTGACCAGGCGGTGGCGCAGTGGATAGAGCGTGGGACTGGGATGCGGAAGACCCAGGTTCGAGACCCCGAGCTCGCCAGCTTGAGCACGGGCCCCTCTGGCTTGAGCAAAAGCTCACCAGCTTGGACCCAAGGTCGCTGGCTCCAGCAAGGGGTTGCTCAGTCTGCTGAAGGCCCGCGGTCAAGGCACAGGTGAGAAAGCAATCAATGAACAACTAAGGTGTCGCAAGGGCAACGAGAAACTAATGATTGATGCTTCTCACCTCTCTCCGTTCCTGTCTGTCTGTCCCTATCTATCCCTCTCTCTGACTCTCTCTCTGTCCTTGGGAAAAAAAAAAAAGAAAGAAAAGGCTAAACTATGGGGGGGGGACACAACAGTCACTGGGGGGACTTGGGTGGGGTGGGGGAGCTTCTCTGTGTCTTGATCACGGGGGCAGTTACACAGTTTCCGATTTGTCTGAGCTTACAGAACTGGACGCTAACACAGGATAGATTTTACCATAGGTAATTACACTTCAATGAACCTGACCTTAAAACCATCCACGGGGATGGGGTGGGGTGGGGTGGGGTGGGATGGGGTGGGGTGGGGTGGGGTGGGGTGGGGTGGGGGAGAATTCACATCATGTTGAATGTTTTAAACCACAAACGTAGTATACACGTCCACCATGTATTTACGTCCTCACCAATGTCTATTGATAAAGTTACATGATTTTCATTTTCCCCAAGAGGTTTTGTGCATATTCTTATTGACTTATTTATTATGTTTATTTATTTATATATTTAGGAAATACTGATTTTCTAAGTTTTCCCACTGATTTGAGCAAGAGGGAGAGGAGAGAGAGAGAGCGAGAGGGAGGGCACGTATGAGAAGCAACCATGAGCACACAACTAAATGGAACTAAGTAGAACAATGAGTTGATGCTTCTCTCTCTCTCTCACACACACATGAATGAAAACATTTTTTAAAAATATGGAAATGAAAAATTTAAATACTAAAGATATTTATTGCTAAAAAAAAATTTTGGCAGAACTTTACTGGTTTGGTCATCTAGACCTGATGTTACCTACTTAGAAAGTTTTTATTTTTTAATTTTTATTTTTTTTAATGATTAAACCTATGTACTGGTTATATAGGTTTCTATTTCTTTAAGTTTTCTATTTCTTCTTGTTTTCTTTCTTTTTTTACAGGGACAGAGAGAGTCAGAGAGAGGGATAGACAGGGACAGACAAAGAGGAGCGGAGAGAGGTGAGAAGCATCAATCATCAGTTTTTCGTTGCGACACCATAGTTGTTCATTGCTTTCTCACATGTGCCTTGACCACGGGCCTTCAGCTGACCGAGCTACCCCTTGCTGGAGCCAGCGACCTTGGGTCCAAGCTGGCGAGCTTTTGCTCAAGCCAGAGGGGCCCACGCTCAAGCTGGCGACCTAAGGGTCTCGAACCGGGGTCTTCCGCATCCCAGTCCGACGCTCTATCCACTGCACCACTGCCTGGTCAGGCGGTACCTTGTTCATTTTTAATGGATGTTACGCTTTTTGTTTGTATCTTCATGGAACCTAAACAGAGTTATTTTAGAGTCTTTGTCAGACCGCTATGCAAACTTAATTTCTTCTTTCTACCGTTTCTCCTTGCTTTTAAAATACTAGTCTGGCCTGACCTGTGGTGGCGCAGTGGATAAAGCGTCGACCTGGGAACACTGAGGTCGCCAGTTCAAAACCCTGCACTGGTCTGGTCAAGGCACATAGGGGAGTTGATGCTTCCAGCTCCTCCTCCCTTTCTCTCTTTCTCTCTTTCTCACTCTGTGTCTCCTCTCTAAAATGAATAATAATAAAAAAAAAGTTTAAAATACTGGTCTGCAGGCTCATCGCGAGTGGGAGGATTGGAGTTTGGCTTCCTCTGGTATCACATGCCTCTTACGCTTCTCCGTCTCTCTGACTGGCCCTGAGTGGTTTCGAGTTTGTCTACTTGGCCCCTGGGCCCTTAGTCCAGAATCAGGCTGTGAGGTGCTGTCTCTGCAGGGTTGTGACACTGGGGACAGAGCAGATCCAGTTCTGGAGGCAGAAGACATCTTGACTGGGCTGCTCCCTTGGAGCGGTGGAATCACCCTTCCTCTGCCACCTTTTCCCTCTCACCCCGACCCCCACAGACCTCTGACCTCCCCAGACCACAGCGCCTCCAATCCACAACCTTGGTGCTTGGGCCACCCTACCCTTCTCTTGTCTCCTTTAACAGGTGTGCGTCCTGGTCCCACTAGCGCTCGGATCCCCAGTTCCCATAGGGAGCGCCCGAGTCCCTCTCTTCCACTGCTCCCCAACCTGGGCCACTGTGCCTTCCACCCCCACCCTCTGCCTTCTGTTTGTTGTCCCTGGAGATGTTTAGTGCGTCTTTAGCCCAGCCATATACTTAGGGCCACCCCCACCCCCACAGGCTGTATTTAAGGCTGCCTTGTACTGGACAGTGGGGTGTGAGAAAGTGTGTGCCCACAAGCTATTTTGTCCAGAACTTCCCTTTGCCCGTCTTGGCCTCTCCAATCCAGAGTAGATCTGGTGGCCTCACCCTGGAGTCCAACGCCAGTGAGAATGTTTTCTGGAAAACAGAGTCACTGCCTGACTGGACGGTGGCACAGTGGATAGAGCGTCGGACTGGGACGCGGAGGACCCAGGTTCGAGACCCCGAGGTCACCAGCTTGAGCGTGGGCTCATCTGGCCTGAGCAAAAGCTCGCCAGCTTGGACCCAAGGTCGCTGGCTCCAGCAAGGGGTTGCTCGGTCTGCTGAAGGCCCGCGGTCAAGGCACATGTGAGAAAGCAATCCATGAACAACTAGGGTGTCACAACAAAGAATTGGTGCTTCTCATCTCTCTCCCTTCCTGTCTGTCCCTCTCTCTGTCACAAAATAAATAAATAAAATTAAAATGCTTTTAAAAAAAAAAAAGGAAAAACAGAGTCACTTTGCCGACACATATCTGCCCCACCGCGGCGGTGTGAGCACAGGGCGGTGGATTTCTAAGCCAGGCTTCGGACCCCTCTGCGTGTATATAGCATCCGCTAGTCTAGGGCATGTTCCTACGTGTGTGCCAGGTCGAGTCAGCGGTGAGATCAGACCTCGGTCCTTCACTCTTTCTCTGACTCAGAACCTTCTTGCTGACGCTTCCGGCCCCCTCCAGGGTCAGCTTCAACAGAATTCCCTGAGCCGGGCCAGCCCCCAGCGAGGCTCCCCTGACACCTGTCCTCTGCCTTTGTGGCTGTGGTGCTCTTGCGGGCTTCATGTAAGCCCTGGATGGTCAGCTCCAAGACCAGCGGCCGTCGTCCTAAAGGCCGCTGGCTTCTGGTGCCAGGCCTGCCCGCGGAGAGCCACTCTGGATCCACCGTAAGGACCGGGTGTTTCGTGCCCAAACTCCCCAGAATAAGACCGATTTTGTTCCCTTTTGTCCACTGCGGGGCCTCTGGTGGCAACACACTAGCCTCCCCCACCACCACCACCCCGCCACCCCGCCTGGCCGTCCCTCGGCTTCTCTCCGAAGGGGGAGCGGAGGAATGTGCCTCTCCAGAGGTCCCTTTGCGAGGTCCAGTGTGACTTCCTGTTTGAAAGGCCTCTGAGTTTATGGAATTTGAGAAACGCTCTGTGCATGAAGGCAGGGGTCACCTTTGACCTCCCCTTCCCCCTTACATCCTGTCAAAGGAAGTCAGCCTTTCTGCCCCACCTACCAGAGGGGGACAAGACAACATCCCTGGGAGGAAGTGCCGTGGCCTGGTCACCCCATCCTCTGTCTGGAAAGTTCTGTGCCCTCTTCCCTGGGGGGCCATGAGGAAGGCAATGTGTAAGTCAGCTGTGTGAGGCCTCGGGTATTTAATCAGGGCCAGAGCTCTGCAGAGGCACCGGGACAGGGTCGGGAGGCCAGAGGCGCCCCCCAAGAAGAGATAGCTGTGGGCAGGAGCCCAGTTCTTCAGCCGGGGTGGGTGGGCGTCGGCGAGGTCCTCCCTAGGCAGAGTTTTATGTTCCTTGCACGGGCTCCTCCGAGCAGACGCATTATTTAGGGGGCTGGAATAAAAAGCCATTCACTTTAGCTCAGTAGACTATTTAGTTCAATTTGTGTGTGGCTGCAGGTAATTACTCCGGTGTAATAAGGGGCGGCAACCCGCGCTGACGTGGGATGAAGGGGGAGCCCACCTGGCTCCCGTGAATATTGCGCTGTGCGCGCGGGGCTAGCTACACTAATTACCCGTGTGTTGCCATGGTGATCTGCGCGGACGCCGTGTAAACGACACCCTGGAAACAGAAAGCCGCGGCGGGCTGTGAATCGAGCCATTGTGTGTGCGTGCCCCTCTCCTGGAGCGAAAAAAAAAGCGCGTTTCACATAAAATAATCATGAATAAAATGAGATCATCCTGGCCGTTGTTGCCAGGAAGCTGATGAACTGGACTGCAGAAATGTGACTTTACCCTCTACTCGGAATCGCAGCCTCCCCCCACCCCTACCACCACCACTACCACCACCACCAAAAAAACCCAACAACCCACAAACCTCGTTGTGGGGTTGCTAGGCAACCCCCCAGGATGACATCACTCACACAGCCCGGCTGCCTGCGATGTCACCGCTACATATTTATAGCGTGCCCATGGAGAGGGTGTGCTCGTAGCAACGGCGTTATTTTTCTCCTGGATGACAGGTCTGAATGGCAGCCGGCCTGCGAAGACTGGGGGAGAGAGAGAATTGGGGGACACCTGTGTGTGTGCCCCCTTCCCCGGGGGCTGGGGGGGGGGAGCGTGATGGATGTTGTATTCCTATCGGGTTACGCTGATGGGTCCAAGGGAAAAAGGTACGTGTCCCAGCGCCCGTCTGGGAGCTCGGTCAGTGGAGGTGGCCTCCTTCTGCCTACGAACAGGAGGCGGCGTGTGTGTGCCTGGCCTCAGGGAGGTGATAACGTGACAAAGTCCCAGGGGGTGATGACAGGTCCCCAGCTTCCAGCTCCAGCATGGAACCCACACCAGGAAGGAACAAGTCAAGCAGGGATGTGGCTGGCTGGCATGATGCTGAGTGCCCCATCATAGGAGACATTCAAGGGGAAGCGGAACTTAGAGCAGAGCGGGAGGAAGAGGTGGGAGGATGGGGGGGGGTGCGTGCCATCGGCCTGGCTGACCAATGCCATCTCCAAGCTGTGACATTCTCTGGGTTTGGGGTCGTCTTATTGCCCACTGTGAGGCAGGCTGGCCACATGCCCATCAAGGCCTCCTGGGGAGCAGAGATGAGCGGACCCCAGTAAGCACGGAGGAGGCTTACCCGAGTGCAGGGGACTGAAGGAGGGCTTCTTGGAGGGGGCTCACGAGGATGTCTGGCCTTCACCCTGAGGTCCGTCCTGAAAACCGGGCCCACCTAGCGGCGAAAGGAAGAGTGACCGGGTTCAGGGATAGGAATCACAAGACACCTGGTCTCTAGATTCGGGTCCAGGATGAGTCTGTGGTCTCTTTTCCGGCCCTCCTACCTCTTGGCCATCTGGAGCGCCAGGGCTTAGCCCCCTAGCAGTGCCCCCCGCCCGTGACCTCCCCAGACCCAGCCCTTTAAATGTCCTACGCATATTCCTCCAGCGACACCCTCTGCCCTGAGGTCTGGGCCTTGTAGGTTCAACCACCCACTCGACACTCAACCTGCCAACCTCTTACAGCCTCATCGTGGGATTGCCCAACAGCTAGCTCAGAAGGGGCATGTCCAAACCTGAGACCTGCTCTTCCCTGTTTTTTTCCCATCCCTGAAATGACACCCTCATACTCCATCTGGCCTGGCTGGCCCTGCGACTCCCTTTCTAGACACCCTGGGACACTGTCCTCTGTGTTTCCTCCCTCCAGCCACGCTGATCGTTCCTGCTTTAGGGTCCCCCACCAGCTGTCCCCCCCACCTGGAACACCTCCCCCAAGGTTCTCAGGGGTCCCTCCCTCACGTCATTGGCTCTCGGCTTGTGGGCTCCAATGCTGGAGGCTTGCCCTGAGCCCCGCTCCCCTCTGTCCCTGTCCCTGACGATGCAATGTGTCACACCCTCCACGCTCACTGCCGAAACCTGTCTTCTTTCCTTCGTGATGAGCCACGTCTCTCCCTCCCTAGCGTGGAAATTCCATGAAACCCGTGGGTTTTCTGCCTTGGTCACATACATCTAGGTCCCGCGTGGAGTTGTGGGGTTAATAACAAGCTAACATAGGAGCTGGTGTCGTGGTGACAGGGGTGACAGGTGAGACACCGGGATGGCTTCCGGCAGACTGTCACAGGTCCTAGTGCTTCTCATCCAGTCAGGCAGCCCAAGGGTCTTTGTCCAGTCCCGCCTGGGAAGGTGATCTGAGTTCTTGAGTGACAGTGACTCACCTGGTCAGCGGCTCTTCACCTGGTGGGCTTTCTCTCATTAGCACAACCACGACCTCCTGGCACAGAAGGATCCACAGCGCCGGGAGCCAGGAGCCAGGGGCCAGGGGTGCCTCTGCTCCTGCTCAGTCTGGACAGATGCGATGCGGGGGGCGTTGGTTGGGAAGGCACATAGCAGGGGTTGTTGCTACTTTGGGGGCGCACTTTCTGAGCCGGGGTGTGAAGGATAGCACCATGGAAGGGGCTGAAGGTGGGTGCTCAGGCTGGGAGACATCCTCCAGAAGCATCTTTGTCTTCCTCCTTGAGGCTGAGAGGCTGGCTAGTGGTCACAGAGCTTGAGGTGACCAAGGGGACAGGGCCACATTCACCCTGCAGGAGGAGCGGCTGGGGCTGGCCGATGAGGTCGCGGCTTGGTCCAGGGGACGGCAGAGAACACGCACACGTTGAGGATGACAGAGGGGACAACTAGAGGTGACAGGTCAATGTGTGCTGTTCGTGAGGAGCACAGTGTGTGTGTGTGTGTGTGTGTGTGTGTGTGTCACGCTGACCCACTGTGAGCCCCCCTTCACTGAGCTCTGGACAGGGGGCAGGGACTCAGAGTCCCAGCGTTCTCATCGGTGGAGCAGAGATCATAAAACGGACCTCGTAGGGCCCTCCTTCAGATGGGCCAAGAGCCTGCTGAGACCAAGTTCCTAGTGACGGGAGGTGGGGAGTGGAACAAGGGGGTGGGGAAGCCCCCAGGCCTGCAGGGATGCAGGAGAGCCGAGGGCACAGTGGTGGCTGCC
This sequence comes from Rhynchonycteris naso, assembly GCA_037038555.1. Classification (NCBI taxonomy): domain Eukaryota; kingdom Metazoa; phylum Chordata; class Mammalia; order Chiroptera; family Emballonuridae; genus Rhynchonycteris; species Rhynchonycteris naso. The sequence goes on along the minus strand of CM072996.1, from coordinate 2,862,794 downwards.
TTCTGGGCACCCGTCTGTCCGCTGTCCGCAGTGGGGAAAGCCCCACCACATTATAACTTTTTCCTTGAGATATTTTCCAGCTCTATTCTTTCCTTAAGCAAGTTCAAGTTCAAGTTTACGTATGAGCTGTTCCTCTCCCTCCCTCCCTCCCTCCCTAGAATGGAAATTCCATTTAACCAGAGGATTTTCCTGCCTTGTTCACATCTACGTCCCACACGGGGATGTTGAGTTATTAACAAACAGAGGAGCTGGTTGTCGTGGCAACAGGTGAGACACCAGGATGGACTGCCCAGAAAGTCTTGCTGGCTGGGGCTTGACTCCTGCCCCCCCACCCCACCCCCAGACCAGACAAAAATCTAGAGAGCCATGATGTGGGGTCTGGGACAGAATGGGCTAACTTCTTACTGAGCAAAGACACGCAGACAGACAAAAACCAAAATGCAACTACCACACGCTATGGCTGTGACTTCATGAGACCGAGGGCATCCAGGCACCCAGAGCGGAGGCAGCTCTGAGAGTGGCGAGCTGTCTGCCCATCACACTTCCTGCTCTTGTTTGTCACCGATGGCAGGAGTCACTGTCACCACCCGCGTTCAGTATGGGAACCAGGGCTTTTGAGGCCCTTGGTCCTAACCCGGCCTCTGCAAGGTCCCAGGAGGTGGGGCTGGCAGCGGGGGTCCCTGGCTGTCATGGCAGGGGGCCGTGACAGTGGCTCTGTTACTGTGCGTGCCCACGGTCCTCTGTCCCTACACCCGTGTGCCACACTGACGGGCCTTTTGCAGCTAGAATGTGCCTCCTGGCGGATGTGGAAACCGAGCTCCAGTGCCCTCCCTGGTGTCGTCACGACGCCCACGAGCACGCTTGCGGTTGACATTCACGGGCCCCAAGGCTCCCCCAGGGGTGACAGCGAGCAGGGCCAGCGTGCTGACTCTCCACTTCCCTGTCTCCTTTAGACGCAACTCGGACTCTTTGCCAGCTCTGCCCTTAGAGCCCATTTGGGTAATGGTTTAGCAAGGACAGGCTTGGCACCCGCCAGTCCATAAGCGGGACAAAGGTCTTCAGAGCCCTGCTCTATGCTCTGCAGGACTGGGTGTTCCTCGGGCCCTGGCCCTCTGACTTACACAGTGTGGCCTCTGGCGTGTCAGGGCCCCGTCCTCGGGGACCTCCGCGGGCTCTGTCTCTTCCACGTCTGAGCCAAGTTGTCCCGCTCACGGGAGACGCCCGGCCCCTCCCTGGCTCTGGCCCGTCGTCCTCTCCACCACAAAGCAACCCAGCCACGTGGGTGAACGCAGGGCCAACTAGGCTGCAGCTCCATGGTGGCCTCCCTCTCTGGGACCTGCTGGGCTGGACAGGGCAAGGTACACGGACAGGGTCCCTATGGACCGGCAGCGGCCAGCGGAAACCGGTTCTCAGTGGGCCTCGAGGGCTGGGGGAGGAGAGCCCAGCGTGGTACACACGGGGTCTCGGCAGTTTTGGAGCGGAGGAGCGAGAGAGCGCTGGGCTGCTTCCGGAAGGGAGCTCACGTGGCTTGTCCGGGAGCGTGGGGGCCGGGGGCCGGGGGTGCAAGACGAGAGGCCCCAGCAATGACGTATGTGACCACAGCTCCTCGTCGTGTGGCGTTTCCAGAGCCAGGCTCTGTAGCTACCTACTGTCCTAGCCCCTTTGTTTTGTTTTGTATTTTTCCAAAGTGAGAAGAAGCTGGGAGGCAGACAGACAGACTCCCACATGTGCCCGACTGGGATCCACCCGGCATGCCCACCAGGGGCGATGCTCTGCCCATCTGGGCCCTTGCTCCATTGCAACCGGAGCCATTCTAGCACCTGAGGCAGAGGCCATGGAGCCGTCCTCAGTGCCCGGGCCAACTTTGCTCCAATGGAGCCTTGGCTGCGGGAGGGGAAGAGAGAGACAGAGAGGAAGGAGAGAGGGAAGGGGTGGAGAAGCAGATGGGTGCTTCTCCTGTGTGCCCCGGGTGGGAATCGAACCCGGGACTTCCACACGCCGAGCTGACGCTCTACTACTGACCCAACCGGCCAGGGCCTGTTCTAGTCCTTTTGTCTCACAGAAACACACACTATGACCAGTGACAGATGAGACTGAGGCTCAGAGAGGTGACCCTACTTAGGAGTTGGCCGTTAGCCAGGCTCTGGGGTCTGACGCAGGAGGTGGATTGGGGCAGAGAAGCCCCAGAGAGAGAGAGGGCATCAGAGGTCGACGGTGGAGCTGTCCAGGGGCGTGAGGAGGGCCTCGAAGGGGTCCCTGTGACTCTGGGCTGGCAGGTGGACCACCATTCGCCGTGCCCTGGAGGGGGAAGGCAGCTCTGGTGAGAGCTCCCCTCCACCACCGGGGGCTCACTCCTTCCTGTCCTTCGAGAGGCTCAGGCCTGGCCCTCCTGCCTTCACCAGCTCCAACCCCTGGTCCCCCTGGCCAGCTGGTGGAGGACGGCAAGCCGGCTGGTGCCAAGAAGAATCAATGTCACAATGTCACTGCCACACTAAAGCAGCAGCAGCATTCTTACCAGCTGCCCCTGCCTTCCCAATCCTGAGATGGCCAAGTTGGCCAGGTGACAGCGTGTCCCCTGGCAAAGGGACAACACAACTCCATTACTTACTGCTGGCACGCAGCAGGTGTCCCCAAGGGCGACGCGGCCTGGACCAAACATAGAGCCAGTGTTAATCTGATGAGTGGAGGTGGCAGTGCTCAGACCCACTTTATACATCACGTCCGTGCCCCGTGTGGGGGGTGACTGAGAACTCCACGGGGCTTCAAGCTGCCACGCATGGGACCAGCGTGACCGGTGCCCTAGCAGGCGGCTGGCCTTGGACTTGCCCTCTGGGGCAGGGGCGGGCTGCAGCGGGGGCGGGGGTGGGGGTGTCATTCTGTCCTCTGATGGGGATGATACCTCGCCCCGTGGCAGGAATCACAGAGCTGGAGCACGGGGTGTCGGGAGCGGGTTCCGGCTGCTGCAGCCCTGTCTCTTGCGGGCTGCCGACCTTGCCCTGTGATTTCACCTGTTAGGGCCTCCTTTTTCTAATTCATAAGTGGGGAGACCATCTGCTCACAGGTGCCACGAGGCTCTTTCAGGATGTGTGAGGATATGAGGGGGGAGTCATGGGAGCACTTAGTGGATGGAGTCTGCCGCCCCTCCCACATCTGTCCTTCCTTTTTCTCTCCTTTCCTCCCTTCCTTTACCTTCCTTCCTTCCTTCCTTCCTTCCTTCCTTCCTTCCTTCCTTCCCTCCTTCCTTCCTTTCCTCCCTCCCTCCCTCCCTCCCTCCTTCCTTCCTTCCTTCTTTCCTTCCTTCCTTCCTCCTTTCCTCCCTCCCTCCCTCCCTCCCTCCCTCCTCCCTCCCTCCTTTCTTCCCTCCTTCCTTCCTTCCTTCCTCCCTTCCTTTACCTTCCTTCCCTCCTTCCTTCCTTCCTTCTTTCCTTCCTTCCTTCCTCCTTTCCTCCCTCCCTCCCTCCCTCCCTCCTCCCTCCCTCCTTCCTTCCTTCCTTCCTTCCTTCCTTCCTTCCTTCCTTCCTTTCTTCCTTCCTTCCTTCCTTCTTTCCCTCCTTCCTTCCTTTCCTCCCTCCCTCCCTCCTTCCCTCCTTCCCTCCTCCTTTCCTCCTTTCCTCCCTCCCTCCTCCCTCCCTCCCTCCTTCCTTCCTTCCTTCCTTCCTTCCCTCCTTCCTTCTTTCCCTCCTTCCTTCCTTTTCTCCCTCCCTCCCTCCCTCCCTTCTCCCTCCCTCCTTCCCTCCTTCCTTCTTTCCCTCCTTCCTTCCTTCCCCCCCTCCCTCCCTCCCTCCCTCTTTCTCTCCTTCCTTCCTTCCTTCCCTCCCTCCCTCCTTCCCTCCTTCCTTCCTTCTTTCCCTCCCTCCCTCCCATGGGTCCTGCAATTGTGTGCACACCTGGGCTCCAGCTCCACGGCGGGGCACAGTGTCCCTGTGACTTCAGATGTTATCTGTAGGTCAGCATGTGTGAATGCCCACTGCATGCCGTTTGCTGTGCAGTGTGCTGGGGCAGGGAAGGCGAGACCACGGCAGTGGTCCCAGGCGCTCCGTCTGCGGGGTGGGGTTGACCCATCCAAGCCTTCTTGTAGAAGCGACAGCATGAGCCGAGCTGGGTGAGGGGCCCTGAAGGGGAAGGAGGGAGGCGAGTGCCAACTGAATCCTTCCTGCCTCAGTAGTCCCATCAGGAAAATGGGACTAGCATTCCATGACTTTCTAAGAAAGAGTGTGAAGTGATTAAAAAAAAAACCAAAAAATAAAACAAAGCCAAGAAAGTTGAAGGTGGGAAGAGTGAGTGGAACCTCAGGTCAGCGTGGAGATTGAGGGGTGGATTCGGGAAATCTCTATCTGGGTCTGTCTGCATCCTACCCTCCCTCACCAACTTGGGAGCTGTGTGACGTCCGGGAGCTCACTTGATCTCTCTGTGCGTCTGTGCTCTGGTTTGAAGAATGGGGCTGAAGATAGCCCTGCCTCCCGGGGTGGCCGTGAGGACTGGAGTGTGAACAGACATGTGGCCCTTTGCTGGCCCCTGGAGGGGGGGGGGCGCCTGTTGGCCGTTACCACTGGGTGTTCTGTTTCTCTCTCTGTCTGCCCTCGGAGTGCTCAGGTGTTGCCCCGCTCAGAGTGGGGCTTACTAGGGAGTCGTGAGCCCCAGGAGAGGCCCCCCACCCCGAGCTGTGCTTGGAGCAGGTGACGCAGATACGAGTCCCAGGGGAGGCCGAGGAGGGCAGAGGGGGTAAAGGTCAGGGTTCCCAGGAACTTTCCTGCGGTAGCTGATCAGGCTCCCTGTGTTGGCGCTGGGCTGCGGTGCTGGGGTGGGGGGAGCCCCAGCTCGGGGCAGCCAGGATCCTGGGTCTGGGCAGGGCATCCAGGCTAAGCACACATCCCGCACCTTCCCACCCCCTCCCCTGACTGGAATCCAGGGCCTCTTCTCCCAGCTCTCTGAATCTCTGGGGAGGGGTGGGGACGTGCAGGAAGGTCCCCCACCCCGGGCCCAACAGGCCCACTTATAGCTGACCCTCACCCAGCGCCCACTTCTTCAGCTCCCCGGGGGAGAGCCAGCTGATGGTGGTGGTGGCCGGGGAGGGGGGGCCCTGCCCAGTTCAAAGTTGGGATAAGATCCCCTACCCAGCCACACCAGGGTCTTCGTGTGTGTCTGTGAGGGGGTGGCCACCGGGGAGGCCTTTCATGGGGCAGACCCCAGCCTCAGGCCACCAGCAGGGGAAGAAGGGCTGGGAGCCTCCCCGGCAGAGATGCGGTGACCCCGCCCTTGATTTTGGCATTTGAATTCTACGGGAGCCCAGGGTAGCTGCAAATAGCCCAGAAGATGGAGGGGCTCTGCAGGACTAGGTGCCCACCTGCCGAGGGACAGTGAGTGGCAGCTCAGAGGAGCAGCAAGTTTGGAGGGCGGGGCGGCGAGGGGGCAGGACCTGGTCTCGGATGGGTGAGTCCCCGCATCCAGTGCCTTTGCATCCAGAGAAATGGCCCAGCGTGCGACCGGCCTGCTGCCTCCATCCGCCCCCAGTGACCTGTCCTCCTTCTCTGTGTGACACCGGGCGGTCACTTCAGCTTCTGCATCTGAAAGTGGGGTGAGTGACAGGCCAGGGTCTTGGAGTGCTGTGGGGACCGTGGGGGACACACCGTAGGTGCTCCATCGAAGCCACGGGTTCTTGCGCGGAAGCCGGAGGAGGGCGGAGCTATTCGAGTTGGGGAAACGGAGGCTGGTGAGTGAGTGGTGGAGCAGGAAGGTCTGTCCAGCCTGGACGAGTGAGTGTCCCTTTGTCCTGGTGTGGTGATGGCAAGCCCGTGGGACTTTGTCATGGTTTCTCCTGCCTGCTCCCCTTAGCTAGCCCCTTATCACCGGTGGGACCCAAGGTCCCCTGCAGGTGAGGACCTCTCTGCCTCTTCAGGGGTGCTTAGGCTCTACCACGAGGTGGCTGGCGTGGGCGTGGCCAGTGGTGGGGGGCAGGGTGGCCTGCAGCCAGGGTGGACAGATGGACACAGGTCAGTGCACAGAGCCCAGCCCTCCTCTTCGTGCCCTGCCCCCTCCACGCCAGCCACAGCCACCCCCTCATTCCTGGGTTTTTCATTAAAACAGCAGCGGGCTCCCAGCCGCCCAAGGTCACGGTGGGGCTGCGAGGGGAGCTGAATGTGAGCCATTACGCTGGCCTCTAATGTCCCTGCGACCGTGGCTTGGTGCCGGCACAATCAAGCACCGGGGACACTCCAATTTCCGCCTGTCCCGCGGCGATCGTATTAGGGCCTGAGTGATCTCCTCCGGGGGGCTGCAGAGAGGCGAGGGGGCAGCCAGCCCCGCCGCCCAGCAGCCCCGAGCCCCTCCGTGTCTCTCCCCCAGGAACAAAGGGACGCACGACGGACGTGGCTGAGAAACGGCTACACATGGGCCATCGCCCACGTCCCCCCCCCCCCTCGGGGTTCGAGCTCAGTTCACGGCTGTGGGAAGCACACTCCCTCTTCCAGATGCAAGAGCGAGGCGGGGTGGGCAGGCGCAGCCTGTGTGGCCCCCCGTCCACGTGGATGGAGGCTGTTGGGGGGTGTAAGGAGGCGCCAGAGGGGTTCCCAGTCCACCCGCAGGCGCCCTCTGGACCCCAGGCCCTGTCACCCTGTTCGTGAAAGGCCCGTGACCCCAGGCCCATAGCAACCCTGACCTGTCAGGTTACATGGGGGTCGTGAGTGAGGGGGTGTCAGGGGAGCTGTGTGTAGGGACCCGTGTCCTCCCAGCCACTCTCACGAATGCACAGATGTCCGCTCACAGCGGCCTGTGTGGATGGGTCCCTGTTCTGGAGCTGAAGTCTGTGATACTATTTTTTTAGAACTTGGCTAAGCTGGGAACAGCTGGGCAGCCCGAGGCCTGCGCCATACGGAATACTACTCAACGTTAGAAAGTCCCGGAGCCCTGGGGGAGTCTCGGTGCGGTGCTGGCTTCCCCAAGGGAGCCGGTGTCTGGTCCTGCTTACGTGACAGGACCCCAGGCACAGAAAAGGCCGCTGCCTAGGGGGCGCAGCTGGCCCTGAGGGGCCCTGCCATGATTTGGGGGCGGAGATACAATGTTGCTATCTGTTGATCATGACTCCCAGAAGGGTACAAGGAAAATGGTGAATTTTACTGAATGTAAGTTACACCACAATAAAAAAAAAAACAAAAAACCCCACAAAAACACAGAGAGGATTCTTTTCCCTGGCACCCAGATCCAGGGAGCAGTCTGCGATGGGTCTGGGCTGGTCACCCTGCCCGGGACAACCAGAAAAGGACTTCATGCGGCCTCTGCCTTTGTGCCTCTCCTTAGGAAGCTGGGAAGGGCTCTTGGGATGGGGTGGGGGTCAGGAATGGGGCCCTCAGGGACCCCACCCCTGGCTTAGCTTCTGGGAGAGGGCCCCCTGGAGCACAGAAGGCAGGCTCAGCTGGGGACATGCCTTCCTCCTGAGCAGACAGCAACCGGGGAGGTTCACAAACACACCAACCCCTAAAAGATTGCACGCGGGGAATTGGGACAGCACCGAGCTGGAATCTCAGAGCGCCTCAGTGCCTTGTCTGTCTTTCCTGTTGCTCTGGATGGCCGGGAGGATGAGTGCTGGGTGGGGAGTGCTCTTCCAAGGCGGGGTCCCATTCTCCCCTCCTCAGTGGTGACTGAGGTGATGAGCTCTGTCCCTTATTTCTACAGGCTCACTGCCTTCTCCCCCCCCCCTCAGCTCTCTGCCTCCTGCAGGACCCGGGAAGCCCCTTCACCTCTCCCCCTCCCCCTGACAGCCCCCCCTGAGAATTCCATGCTGGTGGGGACAGCTCCCGGGAGTGCCCCCCACCCCGCTCTCTCTCCCATGGAATCCTAACCCTCACAACACACAGCTATTGACACCGGTGGGGGGGGGGTCCCACATCGTCAATATTTATTATCCTACTGGCCACGTTAGACCGGCCACCTGTGACTATGTTACCCCCACCTCGGAAGGAATGGGGAGCCCCCCTCCTGAGGAACAGGGGTCTCACCGCCTTCGGGCCCCCGAGACGACACATTTTGTGGTAAACCCACTTGAGGAGCCCCTGCTGTGTACGGGCCCCGTGGGGCGGGCCCAGGCCGTGTAGACAGGGAGGCCGATAGCCAGGTCCGCTCCGGGGCTGCCAGGGGAGCGGGAGACAAAGTGAAACCAGCCACGTGTCCGTGTGCCCGAACGTGGGTGCGTCTGGAGTATTCTCGTTTCACAGATGGGAAAACTGAGGCCCAGACTGGGGCTGGAACACTGGTCTGTGCAACCCACGGGCTCCTCACTGTGGCCACACAGGAGACTCTCCCCTCTGCCCCTGCCAGGGCCTCTCCCCAGACCAGGTGTGCCAGCGTTTCTGGGCAGGGCCTTGGGCACCTGCATTCTGTAATGTTCCCGGTAGTTTAGGGGGGGAGATGAATTGCAAGTCATAGGGGATATAACTCATCTCACATATAATTTAAAAAGAAAAATGTAGGCCCTGGCTGGCTGGCTCAGTGGTAGAGTGTCGGCCTGGTGTGTGGAAGTCCTGGGTTTGATTCCTGGTCAGGGCACACAGGAGAAGCGCCCATCTGCTTCTCCACCCTTCCCCCTCTCCTTTCTCTCTGTCTCTCTCTTCCCCTCCTGCAGCCAAGGCTCCATTGGAGCAAAGTTGACCCAGGGCACTGAGGACGGCTCCATGGCCTCCACCTCAGGCGCTAGAATGGCTCCAGCTGCAACGGAGCAACACCCCAGATGGGCAGAGCATCGCCCCCTGGTGGGCATGCCGGGTGGATCCCGGTCGGGCACATGTGGGAGTCTGTCTGTCTGCCTCCCCACTTCACACTTCAGAAAAATACAAAAAACCCACAAAAACCCTATATGATGTCCTGACTATAATACTAAGGAGGAATTAAAGGGAGATCATTGATAACAAATAACTTGGTTTTAGTACGGAGATGCCGGGCCCATACCCAGGAGAAGCCGCAGGAAGTCTTGTCCCAGTTTATGGATTTCCCGTGCCGGCCACAGCGGGGACGCAGACAGCTCAGCGAGGTATGGGCCCCCAGCACCTGCAAGGTGTGTCTGTGACGTGACTTTCCCAGATGGCCAACTTCCAAACAGAGCAAGGCATAGAGGCTTCAAATTATAGGTGGACCCTGTCCTGGAAAATCCAGTGATAGTTAAACATGCACAGAAAACTCCTGGGTCTGGAAGCCTCTCGCTCAGTCACGTGAGTAGTCTCCATCCACCGGAACGCCTGGGGTAAGACTCAGGCACTGTCACAGCACAATGGATGGCCCTTGCTTACTGTTTGTCAAGGGTGCCACCCCTGCCCTGGTCACTGGGACAACCCCAAATAAGCCCATCCTGAATTTCCAAAATGCTCCTTTGGAGGTGAAGCTATTACCTAGCGTTAACCATCATGATGTCAACCCCAGTGACAGTAAATGCTCTGGGGGACGTAAGGAGCACCAGAGTGACCAGCAGAGCGTCCAGAGTCCCAGAGACTAGGCAAGGTGGCACCAGTATGACCAGAGAGGCCAGGGCAGGGACCGAGGGGGAAGAGAGACTGAGGCACTGGTCGTAGGGCCCTGGAAGCTCTGTCCTCGAGAGAAATAATGCTTCCGTGCAATATTCTTACAGATCAAAGTTAACACAAAAAGTCTACAATTCCAAAAGACCCAATTCGTCAATACAGAGGGCCTGCGTCCCTGACTTCTCCTGTGGTCTCAGGCTCTGCTAGGGCTGAGCAGGTGGCTGCCGGGGTCCTCGGCTTTTAGGGGCTCTGTCCTCGGCACAGGGATGCTCTGGCCCTGTGGGGCATCCCAGTCCCTTCGTGGCCATGCTGCCCGGTACCTACTGTCCACAGCAGGGCCTCACCGTGCTGTACTGTTAGGTCCAAGTCTGGCAGACCAGAAGGAAGGTGAGAGACCCAGGGTGAGGGCCTGTTGGGTTCCATGATCTACTGAGACATGCTGGAACATGTTGGATCAAGCCCCTTTGAGATCGGTCTGGGGGGGCTTGGTGACCTCACCCACAAGCCGTGTGGCTCTGATGGTGTTACAGAACTGGGCTGTGCTGGCCCGTTCACGGGGCTTCAGCCTCCTGGCCTCTCCAGAGGGCACTGATGGGTGCCCTGTGAGTCAGAGGTGTCAGGTGGTCTGGGCCGCCCGCTGGCCACACCAAGCCAGTAAAATCTAAGTCTCTTGGGGGTGGGCCTGGGCATGAATGTTTAAAAATCTCCCCAGGTGATGCCAGCACTCAGCCAGGACTAAGAACCCACTAGGACGCGAATGCTCTCGGAGTCCTCTCACCTTGTGCCCAGACTTCCCAGGTGTGTGTTCTCAGAGTGTCTGTTGTCCCAGAGTGTCCCCGGGGGCGTTGCACCTTAGTGACCCGGAAGCTGAGGGGCAGAGGAGCCAAGCCACCCTCCTGGGGGCCCTCAGGCTGGCCTGGACGACGAGGGAGGGGTCAGAGCTGGGTCCCGGGTTCCCCTACAGCTCCAGACCCGCCCCCTCCTGGCTGCAGACAGTCTTCTCCATCCTTCCTGGGGTGAGACCTCACAGTGCCCTCTCGATGTCACCCAGAGCCACAGCGAGGGCAGCGTGCCGGCTTTAATCTGCCTGGTGGACCGGCCGTCCCCCGTCCCCGGGTCCTCGCCAGGGTGACGGCAGCTCACGCTGAGCTAGCTGCGCCATTTGCTGGGGGCGGCGGCGGCTCATTTTTCATTTCGCATCTGTAGCAACCAGGCTGGAAGATGAAACGTAGCCTGGCGCCTCGCCGTGACGGAGGAGGGGCTGAGCGAGCACGGACAGACAGACGCACAGACGCCTGGAAACCCGAGAAGGGCTTTTTTCACGGGCAAGGGAGAGGCGGCGGGGAGGGCGGCGAGGACCGGACCGGACCGGACCGGGTGGAGGCGCAGCGTGGCCCCGTGGCGGTGGGGGGCGGCGTGGCCTCCAGCCCGTGGCTGCAAAGTGGGAGCGCAGGAGCGTTAGGCCCGCCTCGCGCGTGTCCCAGCGGCACGGTGACGGTGATGGCTGTCGTGGGTGGTGACAGCAGCGTGGGCGTTATGGGGTCATAACACGGGGAGGGCTGTGTGATGTCGGGGATCTCTCAGAAAACATCGATACTGACGGAACGGTGGAACGACCCGCTGGAGAAGAGCTTCTCCTCCGATATTCAATTATCCTTCCCTTCCCCCCTCCCCGCTCCCTTCCTCCTCCTTCCTCACCCCCACCCCCTGCCATCTGCAATTGGATTATTTCAGGCCCACAATGCACTTGTGTTAACACGTAAGAGCCTCTCCTGGGGAACCCAATAAGTGGCGATCGATCGATCGCGATGGCTTCTCTCTTTGTGGGTGGGGTGGTGTCGATGGGGGGAGGGGGGAGAGCCCTGTCATCTGGGGATCCCGGTGTCATTTCCTCCATTTTAATGGACCAGAAAGACCAAGTGACTGGCTTCAGGTCACAGCACAGTCCAGGGGCCGGGGTTGGCCTAGGGTTCTAGCTCAGGCCGGGGTGTCTTCCATTTCAATATCCGGTCATCATTCTTCCACGTCCCTCCCTTGGGGCTCTGTGCTGGGGGGACCCATGGGGATGGGAACATGTCAGGCCCCGTATAAAGGCTGAGGCAGGGAGCAAACACGGGTCAGTCCACAGAGCGGAGGGGCTTCAATACCTCGGAGGGCTTTGAGAAATGGCTGCCTTGGCCGGGGCAGGGGCCTCTGTAGGTGGGTGATCAGGCCGGTGTCTCCTGGAGGAGGTGACCCAGAAGATGGCACAGTGGTGGGAGGAGCCGGCTCTGGACGGTGGCATTGGACGACTGGTCGGTGTGGGGTGGGGAAAGCAGAGCCCTCTGGTGGGTCACCCCCAGGCCTGTGAGGTGGGTCTCACCCTCTGCTCAGACAGAAACTGGGTGCTGGGCCCAGTGTGTGGGCCCCGTGGCAGGCCCCGGGCCCGGTTCCCATCAGGGGCGTGGCATCAGAGCCAGGGGAACAGCTCCTTGGAGAAGACACCACCCACCCAGGTACCCTGCCAGCGGGAAGGGTTCACATGCATTTTTCTTTTCTTTCTGTTTTTTTTTTTTTATCATTCTTTCTTTTTCAAAAAATTTTATTTATTTATTTTTTTTTTTGGAGAGAAAGGAAGGGAGAAAGAGAAAGAGAGAGAGAAACATCAGTTTGTTGTTCCACTTATTCATGCCGTCATTGGTTGATTCTTGTATGTGCCCTGACTGGGGATCAAACCCGCAACCTTGCCATGTCAGGATGACGCTCTAACCAGCTGTGCTACCCGGCCAGGGCCTCACACGCACTTTTCTGTGACACCTGCCTGCATTCACGGGGTCCCAGTTACCAGTAGAGCACTTACGAGTGGGAAGACTTGCAGATTTCTTGACACACAAGCTACTTCCCAGTCAAATGAGGTTGCAAATACCGGGTGGCTCCCCACCGCCCCGGGCTGGTCTGAGGTCGACCTTGAGCCCCCAAGGCGGTGCACTCTCCTGAGCCTGGGAACCCCGCCGGGCACGGGGCGTCCATCCTGTGGAGTCTAGCCGCTGAGAGTCTACTTGGTTCGCTAGCCCTGAGGCCTGTTGCCTCATCTGTCTTGGTGCTTCCATGTGGAGGAGACAGCGGTCCCATGGCCTCCTGTACCTTATTCTGCTCCCTGGTGGACGAGAGCCCAGGAGGCCGGCCAGGAAGAGGCGGGTCAGTGGGAGAGGCTGGGGGTCTCCTGTGTGGCTGCCACATGGACCAGGCCTCCTCTCTGGGCAGGTAGCCTTACCCTGTGAGCCTGGCTGCCCTGAGGAAGCGCACAGTGCAGAGAACCACCGCCTGGGCTCCCTCCTCCCGGGGGTGACTAAGAATGGGACACATGGGAAAAAGCCGGCCAGGTCAGGCCAGGCCAGGCCAGGGGAGGGGCTCGGGGAAGTGGAGGCTCTGCCCTAAGCCCTGCCGGTTTCCCAACTCGACCCTCCTGGGGCACCAACTCTGGGGCAGCGAGCCTGTGAGCTTGTCCTTCTCTCTGACTTAACTTAGCCTTTCAGTAGCCAGCCTGGGCCCCCTCTCTCCTGTCGGCCACATCCCGGCTCTGCTGGGCACTGACCGACCGGCTGTCTGGGCTCCAAGCTTCTGGGGTCAGATAGGGGATAGATACCCAGCCACTCACTGTCCATGGGCTGGAGGAATAAAGGAGGCACAGCGTCTGGGGTCTGGCCCTCGTGCGTGTGTCCTGTACATAAAGTTTATCCGTATCAATTTCCTTCTCTTAAAAAAAAAAAAGTTTTTTTAATGGAGGTGAACTTCACATACCACAGATCTACCCCCTCCTCGGAGCGAACAGTTCAGCACGCTAAGCGCATTCAGTCTTGTGCAACCAGCAAGCACCTCGGTCTGGTTCCAGAAGCATTTCATCACCCCGAAGGAAACCCTCTTCCCCCTTCCCCCTACCCCCCACCCCACCCCGGCAACCACCCAGCTACGTCCTGTCTCTAAGGACTGACTTCTGCTCAGTGTGCAGAAATGGGATCGGACAGGACGTGACCGTTCACGTCTGTCTGGCTTCTCCCACGCCCCACGATGTGCGTGGAGGCCCCTCCGGATGGCAGCGTGGGGGTTGGTGCTCCCGTCCTTCCCGGGGCTGCAGGATGCTCCACCGTGTGCGTGGACCACACTCTGTTCGTCCACTGTCGGTGGACGGGCCCGCACCGGGGCTGTCTCGACCGCGTGGCCGAGGGGAAGGGTGCCGCGGTGCACGTGGAAGGAACGCCAGTGCTTGCTGGTGCCCCGTCTGCATCTCTTTTGAGCACAAGCAGAGGAGCAGGGTTGCTGGGTCTTGGGGACGATTCTGCATTTACCTGTATTTGAGAAACTCCCCTCCCCTCCCCAGTTTTCCTGAATGTCCTTCTTCTGGATGGCGTGGCTGCTGGCCAGCATTCCACAGGCTTTGTGTCCCCTTATCCCTCACTGAGGCGGAGGCACTGAGGTGACTCCCACTTGAAGGACGAGGAAACGTGGGGTTCCTGGAGGTCAGGTGACACGTTACCTGCGCAGCCAGGACCCAGCCCCGGCGTCCGCTCCTCCCCAGCCGATCTCTGCCTCCCCCAGGAAGCCCTCGGAGGGGCTTCCCCCCTTTCCCCACCTGACCCATCTGCCTGGGCACGGAGCCCAGTGACAGCTTTGCTTCCGAGGACAAGCTCCTCGCTGATGGTGACCTCGTGTCCTCGTTCTCTCTCTCCGAGGCCGCCGCCGCCAGAGGGGCTTTGGCACCTGCTGGGCGCGTGGCACAGGCTGGCATCAGCCGGCTTATGCAAACTCCTTCTGACTTAAAGGAAACCCTGTGCGTTTGGAGGACAGGATCATGCCAGGAGAGCCCACCTCTCTCGCCTCTCTCCTGGAAAAATAGATCATTCTTTTCTCCTCTCCCCTTTAACAGAGCAGATGTTAACTTTCCAATAAACGGAGGGCGGAGGGGAGTAGACGAGAGACATTTAGCAAAGTATCACTGAGCGGGCCAGACTCACCACTCTGATTTCAACGGGGACTATAAAATTTTATGAGCTATTAAATTGTCCTGAAGCTCCTTGAGCTCACCAACTCGAGAGTCTGCGATTACCCATTAAGAGAAAAGTGGGTTACATCAGGAGAACTTTTACTACTGACGCTCGAGTGTGTTCCATCAATAAAACTTTTAACCAGCCGGCTGTGTGGCGTTGGGCGGACTCCACGGGTCCCACTGTGGACTGGCCGGTCGGCGGTCCTGGACACGTCCATGAGCATGGTCGTCACTGGACGGCAGGGCTCTCAGCCAGGACGGGTTGCCTCTCTGAGCCTTCCAGAAGGTTCTGCGTCCTGCCTGGCGGTTCCATGATTATGAGCTGGGATGGAGGGGGGGTGCTCAGAGATCGGCACATCACAGGGGTGCCCACCAAGGACTCGGAAGGGAGCCCCATGGCAATAGCTTGGCCTGAAACCCCCTGAGAGGGGTGTGGGCTGCAGACCAGTCAGCCCTGCAGGGGTGAGTATGGCAAAGGCAGGGCTGGTGGTCCCAGGAGGCAGGGACAAGGGCACCCCTTGATAAAGCTTCCCACTTTATAGACAAGAACTGAGGCTCCGACAGGGTGTCCAGGGCACTGTGCAACTGACCGCTGGACGCCAGGCCCGTGTCTCCGTGCCACTGGTTGTGGGTGGGACGCTGCAGCCCTGGATGGTAGGCATCTCACCAGGGGAGTGAATGTGAAACTGTGGGACCCTCGGGAGGGGAGGTGCCCTCCTCAGGAGTCTGCCTGCAGCCTGAGGACTGTGGAGGAGGACCCATTAATGCAGAGGTGGCTTCCGGAACCCTCGCAGGACTGTGACTTCTCGCTGATCCACGGTCTGCTTTGGGGGCGGCCTGCCGTGTCCTGGTCTGCTGCCCTGGGCGTGAGGTCCAAGGCTAGAGGTGTGCCATCCTGCTGGGCAGAGGGGAGGTGGTCGTGGGGATGCTTGGACTTGAAGAGGATGAATACCCAAAGGAAGAGGACTCGGAGCCTTCTTCATCTCCTCGGGCCTCCGTGTTCTCACCTGCAGGATGGGGTGATCGCATCTGCTTTGTGGTGCGGTCCAGGGAATGAGATGGACCTCACACCCACCTGGCATGTTGAAGGGCTCAGTACACGGTGGCTTGGCTGGACAAAAGCATACCTGGGTTTGTAGAAAAACAGGAGAGGCTTGGTAATAACAGCGACGGGGACAGAGTCAGCTTTGCCTTTATCCCCGGGGCTGAGACTAGGACGGCTGGTCGATGGTGGACTGACAGCCGGTTACCTGGGTGTGACAGGGAGGGGAGGCCAGCCTGCCCAGGGTGGACCAGGAGCGTGGCCTTCGGGAATTCCGCTGAGCTCAGGGGACTTCCAGGGGCTGCAGCTGCAGTTGTTGGAGCAGGTTTAAGGGTCATCTTGTGAGATTGCCTGTCTATTCCCTCAGGGCTGGGGGGATGTAAAAGGGTGGGGACGCCTGACCAGGCGGTGGCACAGTGGATAAAGCATCGGACTGGGACATGGAGGACCTAGGTTCAAAACCCCGAGGTTGCCGGCTTAAGCACGGGATCATAGACATGACCCCAAGGTCGCTGGCTTGAGCCCAAAGGTCGCTGGCTTGAGCAAGGGGTCACTGGCTCGGCTGTAGCCCCTAACCCCTGGTCAAGGCACATATGAGAAAGCAATCAATGAACAACTAAGGAGCCGCAACGAAGAATCGATGCTTCTCATCTCTCTCCCTTCCTGTCTGCCTGTCCCTATTTGTCCCTCTCTCTGTCTGTTAATAAATAAATAAAATAAAAATAAAATAAAAAGGCGAGGAGCCTCTCCCTGGGGCCCACGGGCTGTCAGAGGTGCTGCCTGGCCCTTGGTCTTCCCTGTGTCCCAGGAGCAAGCCGGTGACACGCCAGGGATGTCCTGGGACGAGAACGGTGCCTTCACCACAGCGACAACTGAGGTCCTGTTCCTGCCCCTTCTTTCCTGTCCACGGGGGATGGGGCGTGGGGGCCCAGGCACCACCCTGACTGGCAGCCACTATTCTCAAACCTTAGGCGTTCACGAGGCTGTGAGGCCCAGCCCCCTGGCAGCCGTCAGGAGGGCTGGCGCCCGAGGCTAAAGCCCTTGCATCAGACCCGTTAAGCAATTCCTGCGGGCCGTGCGCGGCTGGGAGCTCGGTTTTCCCTTCCAGCGTCTGGATTACCACAGACGGGCTTCCTATCACTGTTTATGTGGCCGGTGCTCGTCTCCAGGGCCTCTGGAGCCTGCGTCTGTCTCCAGCTGGGATCCCTGCGATGCCCAGGCTCCAAGGGTCCGCCCAGGCCTGCAGCCCCCGCCGCGGTGGTGCCGGGCGAGCTGGAGACGCCCCGGGTCAGAGGTTTCCTGGGGCGGCCCAGGCAGAAGGGCCTGCTGCCGATGGGGTTTCGAGGGCGGCGTCAGCATGGAGAACCAGGCAGGAAAGCCCGGCCTGCTGTGAGGGAGTGTGCTCGCCAGACCCCAATTAGCCTGTTATTTGGAGGTCCGTGGCCTTCCTGCCTGCCTGGTGATAGCCTCTCCCCACTAGACCCCTCCCGTGGGACCCATCACTGATTCCTGGAGTCCCACGACCTGGAATGCTTCAGAGGTCAGAGGGCGCACTCAGCTTCCCTCTCTCAGCCGGGTCTGGAAAAAGAGGGGTCTCTGGCCTGAGATTGTGACCCGGCCTTGCTGCCAGTGCGCCGCAGGGCTGGCTGGGGGGTCAAGTCGCATCCTGCTGCGGGTCCCGAGAAGGAGGGGAGCAGGGGAGTCTTTGGGGTCTCCCAGCCAGTTAGGTGGCGGGTTCCACCCTGCAATCTGTGTCCTTTGTTCTGCAACTCCATGCCTTTGGCTCAGCAGGGACTTCAAGGGACGCCGTGTCAACAGGGATGTATTTCATCCCTCTCAGCAGGGAGAGTTTGCCCGGCAACCCACTTCTCAGCCATTTCCACCCTAGTATGAATCAGCTCTTCCGACCAGCCTGCATGCAGAGTGGGGAGAGGAAGGGACTGGGCTCCTTCCCTGTATGCTTAGTGACTGACTCAGCCATGGAGCCTTTGTGAGCAGGAGCTGACCCTGGGTTCGAGGCCCTGGCCCTCTGTGGACTATGTGACCTTGGGCACGTTAGGTGACCTCTGGCTGTGGGCATGGGGCCAGCTCCAGGGGGACAGGGAAGTAGAGCAGGGCACACAGGGAGTCCCCCTCCCCATCCACACCCTGTGGTTTCCAGGGCAGGGACAGGAGGTGCTGTGTGGACACTGGCGCTCAGGGACGGGAGGCCCAGCCGGGGCCCCAGGAGGGAGTCCCAGTCTGTGGGAAGAATGCGGCAGGACCCAGAGTTCGGTCCCCTGTGAGGCTGTCTTGGTGGCATGACCATGTCACCCCTCCTCCCCGTCTGCCTTACCCCTTCGCTGCCTGGCTGGGTCCATATCCGGTGCCTCTGTCACTCTCCTGGGGACGGAGGGCAGGCAGGCGTGACAGACGTCCCTAGGCCAGGACCACCCTGAGGGCCTCCCTGTGCTCCCATGAGTGGGGAGGGGGCGTGAGGACCTGGGGGCAGGCCAGGGCGTGTTATCCACCCGCCTCCATGCCATGTGCCGCCCTCTGCTTTTCTGGGCGGGGCGGCTGGCACAGAGACCGCGGTGGCTCCGCTTGTCCCTGGGCATTTCAGAAAGCGGATTCATTTGGCCTGTGGTGTCTGAGTGGTTTTGGCTCACAGGTAACTCGAGGCTCAGCCCCACTGGGGAGCCCCCCTCGCCAGCTGTGGGGCGCCCGAGGGGCGGAAGGCCTGGCAGCCCTGGAATTGGCTGCCGACTGCTGCCCCCTCACATCTCCCACTCCCCCCACACGGCTTCTCCCGCCCCTCCATGTCCCAAATGGGCCTCCTGGCCAAGATGCATCCTGCTGCAGCCAGGCGCTGGGGGGACAGGGGACGCTCCTCTGCCTCCCGCGAGTCTGGGCAGGAATTCAGGGACTCAGCCCATCCCAGGCTGCCCAACTCTGCAACAGCACCGAGGATAAAGTGGGCTCTGGTGACAAGCCCTGGGCCTCAAGTGGTGCTTGTGACAGCGGGAGTGGAGCAGCCTGTGGGGGACACCAGCCCAACCCCTTGGGCCAGCCAGGAGAGGCGCAGCTGAGGGGCTGGGTAAACAGGAGACATCCCGGGACCCAGAGGGACATCCCTTTTCTGGGTTTCAGTTTTCTCCTCCTCACTGGTTCACTCGTTCCCTCCACAGGTATCGAATGAGCACCTACTATGTGCCCAGTGCTGTTGTATCTAGCTCTCCTGATCTGCCACCACTATGCTGGCTCCTCCTCCAGGAAGTCCTCCTTGCCCTCCTCACTCCCCAGGCCAGGCCCAGTACCCCGTTTTGTTCCCAAGGGTTCCCGTGTGTCCCCTGCAGCTGGGTACCGCCCAGCTGCCCAGGCCCTGGCTTGGGCCTGTCCCAGGGCGCACTCACTGGCCTGAGCGGTGTCCCTCCCGCGTCCACTCCTGAATTGGACAGATTGAGTGTTGGAGGCTGGTGGGGATGAGTGGTGGGGGAGAGATTCCAGGAGGAGGTGACACTCTCTGACGGCCCTGCTGCAGTCAGAGGACAGGGCCCAGACCCAGCCACGTTCCTGTGGACAATGTGGAGGTGCTGTTGGGGGACATGCTTCTCTGTGGCAGGCACCTTGCCCAGAGCATGGGCTCCGTTCTAACCTCCATTGCTGGCCTGAGAGGGAGAAGGCATCCGCCCATTTCACAGATGAGAAACTGAGCCTTGGAGGCTCTCACCACGGGTACCAGGGTGACAGAGTGGTGAGTGACCGGGCTGGCCATGGAACCCGGTCTCATCACAAAGGCCTGCACCATGCCGAGAGCACAGCCCCCCCACCAGTGCCTGGGGGGTCCCGTAGAAGCTCCCGTGTCCTCAGCTCCACAGGCCTCCTCGCTTGGGTTACCCCAGCTCCTGTGCACACCTTGCCTTCAGGGACCACGTCTCTAGGTCCCACCTCCCCCACTGAGCTCTCCGGGGCGTGGTACGGGCTCCTGCTCCCTCCCACGGTGGTGGTGGCGCTACCCAGGGGTGTGTACGTGCAGACGGACCCAGCCACACACACACACACACACACACACACCACACAGAAACACCCTCGGGTGTTCACATACTCCGTGCTCACAGCAGAGGCGTGTGTATACATGTACCCTGGCGGCTCCAATGCGCACACACGTGGAGCCCGCATCTGTGCACGCCAGCCGCGGCCTGGAGCACAGGCACTTGCACGGAGACCCACCGCCACGCGGAACCCCCCACCCTTTCGCCCAGAAACGTGGGTGTTGAGGGGGGAGGCGGTCTGCCGCCCCTGCCGCCCCTGCGGCCCCCACGCCCCCAGCCCCGCTCCGGCAGCTGGGCCCTCTTTTGCAATTCTTGCATTTATTTCTCAGTCTTCTCCGGCTCAGGCTTTCAAAACACTCTGGGCTTGTTTACTGAGCTGCGCAAGAACATTTGTCTCCTCTCCAACTCAGCCTTCCAGAAGGATCAGGAACGTGCCGGCTCCATGCCGTGCCAGTAGGGCCCGGCTCTCTTAAAGGGCCAGCCGGGCTTGCCCAAGAGCAGGACGGCGCGCGGGCTTGGACAGAGGCCCTCTGGGCAGCTTCCTCACCCCACCCCGCCCCGCCCCCATGGCTGCTGGCCCCAACCATGGACGTCCCTGGTGACACGGACACTGGGAACCAGCACAGGGGTGACTGGGGGGAGCTCCCTGTGTCTCCGCAGACCACCGGGCATACTGCTGCTCGTAGGACGGGTCCCCCCTCCCATGTATTAGGATCCCCTTATAACCAAATGAGGGAAGAGACCTCGCCGCTGCCCAGGCAGAGTGGGGAGAGACCCTGCTGTCCAGGCACTGCCCACTCAGCTGCTCCCCGAAACAGGGGCGGGGTGATAAGGACAGTGAGCCATTCTTTTCTGTTCATGTCTTTCTAAAGCCCCGTTACATGGGCCCCACCGTCCCCAGGGGCCGCACAGGGCCCGCTCTGCGGAGGGCGGCAGAGAAGGTGCCGTACCCCAAAGGGAACAGCTACCTACACCTGGGTGCCAGGGGTCCAGAGCTGAGAGAAAGACTGAGTCATTCTGTGGAGAGAGGGCCCCCCCCCACCCTCCTGGCTGTTGGTCATTGAGGGGAATGACCTTTGCTGTTACTCTCAAGCGGCTCCTCCTGGAGCCTCTTCCCGGGCCCAGCGCACACTCCGGTCCCTCGCTCCGGCTTCCGGCCTTGACAATGACCACCCCTCGACAGCCAGCAAGCCCTAGCGTGGCCCACCGCAGACCTGTCCCCTTCACCCCTCCTTCTCTCTCGGATCTGCCCCCCAGGCCCTGCTGCCTCTTCAGCACGAGGCCCATCGGGGTGTCAGCCTCCATGGCGTGAGACTTGAAGCAAATGAGGGTTGAGACCACCCCGCTCCTCTGAGGCCTGGGGAGTTTTGCCGGGGACACATGTATCCAAGGAAGGCAGTGGGCAGGAGATGCAAAAGGAAGCCCAGCCCTGGACGGCAGGGTCGGGTGGGGAAAGCAAACAGAGTAGCTGTGTGGTTGGTCTTAAGTGTAGCGCTGAGCTTCCTGGCAGCCAGGGCAAAAGGGAAACTGACCAAAGAGAGGCTCTTCCTTTTCAGCAGAGACCCCTGTATCACATTATTTATTGGAAGACCCTTAAATCCAGGCCTGGCGGGGGCAGGTGGTCTGAGGAAGACTGTTGCCTACATCCTTCCTGGAGCTCTTGCTTAGAACAGCTGTGAGAGGTGCCTGCTGAGGGTTCAAGTTGTGGGTGTTTGCATTTCAGCTGGGGAAGGGGGCTGGGGGTAGCTTTAGCCCAGGGAGTGGTGAAGATGATGATGATGATGATGAGATGGAACTCCAGGCCAGTGGAGGACTGGGGATGATGGAACACAGGTGTGAGGCACATGGTACTTGGGACCCCTGAATCATCAGAGCCTGGTGGTCCTAGGCCCAGCATGGGGCAGGGAGCCCTGGATGTGTGTGCAGTTCCTAGCTGTCACTGTGGGTCTGGCCCAGCAGTGGCTATGGCAGGGTTGGCTACAGGATGTCAGCTCTCTGAGACGCAGGGACACAGGAATGCTGGTTCACCACAAGACCTCAGGCAGACTCCCACCCACGCTAGGCTCCTGGGTCTCTTCCCATGGGCCTGATGCCCCACCAAAGGCTGGAGAAAACCTGACTCCTGCCTGACCTGTGGTGGCGCAGTGGATAAAGCGTCGACCTGGGAATACTGAGGTCGCCAGTTCAAAACCCTGCACTGGTCTGATCAAGGCACATATGGGAGTTGATGCTTCCAGCTCCTCCCCCCCTTTCTCTCTTTCTCTCTCTCTCTCACTCTGTGTCTCCTCTCTAAAATGAATAAATAAATAAATAAAGAAAGAAAGAAAGAAAGAAAGAAAACCTGACTCCTGCACAGCCCAAGCCGGGCCTGGCATGACCTACCCTTAGCCTCCATCAGCCCACACGGTGACACCGGGCATTGAGGCCCAGATACCTAGAAGCCGAGAGGGCTCAACCCCGCACTGTCCTCACCCTACAGGATGCCACCAGGAGGCCCCCACTGGCCGCTGGTAAGTGACTCTGCCCATGCTCCCTTCCCTCCCAAGTGTCCACCCTCGTGGGAACCCCCGGTACGATGGGCTCACAGACGCTGTCCTCGCTGGGACTTTGGTCTCTTTGGAGGTAGCTGTCTCAGCCTCCAGGCACTTCTGCCTTCCTCTTCCGGACCTCCCCAACCCCCACCTTCCAGCTTAATGGTTCAGAGTATCCCGTGTTTGATCACCTGTCTCCCCCGTGATGGTGCCTGTCCCCTCCCCACCTCTAGCAGGTGTTCTCTTAAGAATCAGCCTGTGGCTTCACTTTTTGTTGTTGTTTTTTTTTTTTTTTACAGGGACAGAGAGAGAGTCAGAGAGAGGGATAGATAGAGACAGACAGACAGGAATGGAGAGAGGTGAGAAGCACCAATCATTAGCTTCTCGTTGCCATTGCGACACCATAGTTGTTCATTGATTGCTTTCTCACATGTGCCTTGACCGTGGGCCTTCAGCAGACCGAGCAACCCCTTGCTGGAGCCAGCGACCTTGGGTCCAAGCTGGCGAGCTTTTGCTCAAGCCAGATGGGCCCGCGCTCAAGCTGGCGACCTCGGGGTCTCGAACCTGGGTCTTCCGCTTCCCGGTCCGACGCTCTATCCACTGTGCCACCGCCTGGTCAGGCCTGTGGCTTTACTTTTAAGGAGGGAACGGTCACGACGTGTGCCAGGCTGGGGTGGGGTGGGGTGATCCCAGGAAGCTCCCTGCTGCCGGATCTGGGGCAGGGCCGAGCTCCCCAGGGCTGAGGCTGACCTGCGGGCATGGACGACCCCAGGACAGAGGCAAGGGTCTACTCGTTCCTCTGAGCTAGCCCACGTCTGGGACATGGCGCGGAGGCAGCCTCGCCAGGGCTGGTGCCCCCTTCCTGAGTGCCTGTCTTAGGGGGCAGGGGCCTGCTCAGCTCCAGAAACCCTGGTCACGTGGACATTATGCCGAGGGGCTGAGGGAGCCAACATGGTCTAAGTCTGTTGGTAACTGGGACCCGAGCCCTCTGGTGGCTCTGCGGGGCTGATCCCTGGACAGGGAGAGACGGCCATTGGAGACAGCGCAGGGCCGACCCGACGACGCCCACAGGCCTGAGTCAGAAGGGCCTGTGCAGGCCCGGGCAAGTGCCCGCCTCCCTGGCCCTCAGGGGAGGCAGTTTCCTCACTGGGAGAGGGAATGGTGGCATCCAATGCTTACAGTAGGAGACAGCTGGTGACCGTCACTGGTGTTCTTGTCGGTGAGGCCAGGGCCATGGGGAAGATGGGGAAGCAAAGCCACTCCTGCAGGGCAACCTCCCCACACACTCGACCCCCAGGTGCTGCGTTCTGGGCTCCCAGGACCGGCCTGGGAGGAGCAGGCTGTGTCCCTGACCCCAAGGCAGGCCCTGCATAGGGCAGCGCTGTGCCTGGTCCAGGTCACCCCTTGCATGCAGGGCTCCCTCCTGGTGCTTCTTCGTGTCCCCTTCTCACAGCTGGGCATTGTCCCCTGAGCCTTCTGCACACATCAGCTCCCGGGGGTTACTCACCACTGGCCACCCCCGCTCCAGCCCTGCCCCGCATGGCAGCCCGAGGGATTTTCTAGAACGTGGGTCTGACCACGTCACTTGGGACCTGCCCACACCTCTGCACTTCGGTGTGAGCCCCCACCCACCCCCACCACACGCCGCGTTGGCTGGTGGCCTCCTTCTGTCTGGCACACAGCACATTGTCGTCCATGTCCAGCTCAGATGGCACCTCCCCAGGACTCCCTCTCGTCCCTGACAGAGGGGCCTGGCCACCCCCACCCCCAGGCCCTTGCCAGTGGCTACTACTTGTGGATGCCATGGGTTCATGCTTTCATCCATCTCTCCTCACTTCACCCGCTTTCTGTGGGCGCCCAGAGAGTCTAGACCTTTGCACCCGGGTGCCAGGTGGGGCCGTCTCCGTCTGGCAGGACACGTGCGTGCCAGCATTTCCTAGTCCCCACGGCTGCCTCTCTGCAGCCTCCTCATTCCAGGTGGGGCCGGAGCCGAGGGCAGGGGCAGCGACTAGGGGGCCTCAGACTGGAAGTCAGAGGGGACTCTGGGCTGGACAGCCCCCAGGAGGCCTGCGATGTGGACACATCCTTCCCTCTCCGGGCCTCAGTTTCCTGGGCCATGTAACAGAGCACGGAGCTTGGAGTTAAATGGGCCAAGGCCATGAAGCGCTTAGTGAACTACGTGTTGGTGGTGACCACACATGTGAATGAGCGTGTTCAACGCCACCCGGATCCCGTCTGGACCTCAGAAAGGCCTTTGGGGCCTCCCCAGTGGCTGCGGTGGGAACATTCCAGGGTCGGTCCCGTGCACAGCCCCCTAAGGCCTCTTCCTTCTCCCCCCTGCTCTGGGAGGCGGGGCTGCTGACCCCCTGCCACGCAGCCGAGGTCCCATGTGACCACGTGTGCCTCTAGGTGGGTGTCCCAGGCCCCTGAGGTCTTCGGACCCTGTGACAACCACACCCGTGCCAGAGTGCGCGCCCCTCTCCCCAGCACCTGGGAATTACTCATGGCTCATGTCAATGGCCTTTTCTCACACGCACGGGCATGCACACACACACACGCATGCACACACATGCACACACACGCACACACACATGCACACACGCGTGCACATGCACACACTCGCGCGCGTGCACACGCACGCACGCGCGCACACACACGCACACACGCATGCACACACGCACACGCATGCACACGCACACAGGCACATACACACGCGTGCGCACACACACATATACACACGCACACAGGCACACACACACACATGCACACACACACACGTACACACACACACGTGCGCGCATGCACCCGTGAATGTCTGTTTATCCCGTTCCCATGGCAGTGTCCCGGCTGGGCGTTCCGGAGAGCCCGGTGCCCGCTCCAGGGCTGTAATTTTCCTCTTGGAGGCCTCTCCTCCCCACACTCCCCCTCTCCGCAACCCTCACTGGGAACTAGGGAGCCTGGGGCCAGGGCAGGGGTGTGCCCAGAGCCCGGATGGGTGGGGTGGGTGGTGGACGCTGGGTCTGACCAGCCCTGCTCGGGCTTCCCTGACTCCATTCTGGGTGGCACCATCCTGGACCCGCCACTCGGTTCTCTCCCCGATTCCCCGGCACCTCTGGCCTCGTTCACTCCTCCCTCCCTGCCTCCCCGCCCCTGCTCCTGCTCACTCCCCTGACGTTCTGGGCATCGCCCGCCCTCATGCAGTCCTTGCGTAGCTGCTGGTCCAGTGACCCCAGCCTGAAACGGGGTGGCCCACCTTGTCCAGGCCTGGGAGACAATGTGTTTCCCAGCTGACCCCTAGCTCCCCTGCCCTGGCTGGTGTGGGCTGAGGGCGGACGTGCAAGGGTGGGGCACCCAGAAGGTCTGAGGGTGCCCACAGAGGCGACAGCCGTCGGCTTGGTTTCCATGTCGCTGAGTCGCTGTGAAGGAGGGAAAATGGGCTTGTGGCGAGCTGAGAAATATGGGAGACTGTTAGTAACCAACCTGCTGGGGAGGACCGGCCGCCCTGTCCTTCCTCCCAGGGCATGCATGCCCACGCCTCTGAGGCTGGCCTCCTGTGTGGCCACCGGGACTGTTCAAACAAGTGTGGTGGCCCCCGTTGGATGGGTAGGTTAACTGAGGCCCAGGCAGACTCACGGGACCTCGCTCGGGGCTGCGGGCGCCTAGGGTTGCCTCCAAGGATGATTTATCCAAGGGTGCCATGGGCCAATCTGGCTGCCCACCACCCCCTTACCCTGGGGCCGGTGGGGTCCCTGGGAGTCCTGGAGTGTTTTGTCCCCTGAGTTTTCTTGCCTGCTGTCAAGACTACGGGGTGTTTCTGATTTATCCATACAACGCACATCAGAGGATTCGGCCCCAAATCCGATGGGCTCTCCCTAAGCCTTTTTATCTGAGAAACAGGAAGCGGTGACTTTTGCCAAAAGGAAACTGAGGGACCAGGCTTGGGGCCGTCTCCCTTGACGCCGACCTCTGGGTTCAAACGGCCTCAAATGACATTCAGGGCCTTTCCCACCCACCAAGCCCAGAGTGGGAAGGGGGCCAGGGCAGGGGGAATGTCGGAGCCTGGTTCAGCAGCGGCTGGGGCTTCCATGCAGCCCGCCGGCCACTCTTAGCCGGGTGTCCTTTCTGGGCTTGCGTGCCCGGCCTTGGCTTCCTCATTGTGTGGGGGGTGGTTGTGGGGTATTTTCACATCTAGGTTTTGTGAGAAGCCGGCAAGCTGTGCAGTGTGAGGGGGTGCACCGTGCTGCGTGGTCAGTGGTGGCTAGAGTTCACCAGTGAGTGGTCAGTGATCTGGGCGCATTGTTCTCTCCATCGTCGCCTGGCCCTCTCAGGCCCCTAGGTCACCCCCCCCATCTGTAATATGCCCCCTCTTTCTCGTTCACGCAGCTGGGATCAGGCCAGTCTGGTGGGCTTAAATGCATGTGCTCTGGCCGCTGGCCACTGGACGCTGGCTGCTGACTCTCTGCTCAGCCCCTCCCTGAGCCACGGGGTTCCCTGTGGTCCAGTGGGTCGGTGGCAACCACAGCACCTTCTGCGGACAGCACTGAGCACGGGGGTCACTCAGGGAGGGCAGCGGGCTGTGTCCACCTGGATGGCTCTGCATTGTGGGCCCTAGACCCAGACCCTCTCTGGAGGCTAGATAGGACCGGCCCCCGGATCTGGGAGGTCATCCCCGTATCACCAGGTCCATCCAGGCTATTAGCAGCATTCACACCGGGTGCGGTAAGGGCGGCCGTGGAGTTCGACCCTTTGGGGGACAGGGCCACAGTTGACCCAAGGAAAGCGTCGAGGCGCAGGGCAGCCTGCTCCTGCCTCTCTCTTTCTTGAAAGAGGGTTATTTACTTTTTAATTACGCTGAGCTGTCCAGGCAAGGCGGGCGGAAAAAGGAGGGTTGCTCTCTCTCCATCCTGGCAGGAAGCTGAAACTCTGGCTCAGGGGTACCACCGGCAGGCTCCCCCAGTTGGGGTGGGGGGCTGCCTGCCCTAGGGGGAGGACTCCCACTGGTCCCTCGCTGGTGCCGGGGCCCACCAGGGCTTCCCATCTCTCCTGCTCCCAAACCCTCAGCTGGTCCTGACCTTGACCCCTGGCCCTGGGGCCCGTGCCGCTAGCTTAGCATGCTTCTCCACCTGCAGGACACTGGTCAGGCTCTGGGCTTTAGGTCTAAGGACCGCAGACCGCGGGGCACGAGTGACAGGCCGCACCACCACGTTCCGGATCTCGCCGCGTCCGTGCGCCCCCTCGGATCAGACGCGGCCACGGCCCTGCTCTCTCTGCCCAGCAGCAAATACATAAATTGATTAGCGTCTCGGCTGGCTCTCGGGGGAGGTTGACGCCGATTATGTTTGCACACGGGGGTGGAAGAGATGGCTCTAAATTTAATTATAATTTCAGTGTAAAATATGTCCCCTCGCGCCTCCTGCGTAATCCCTCCGCCGCTCTCTCCCAGTCACCCCCGGTGCGCGCCTCTGTGCGCTGTGAGCGGTTAATTTCTAGGCACCGCTAATAGGCAAACACAACATTTAAAGTCATTTTGCCCCACGTTGCTTTTGAGGAGGGGTGGAGACCAGTATTTAAAGACCCGTTTTGTCACTTTGGAGCATTACCCGGGGCTCCCTCCGGCCCCCTGAGCTGGTGGCCCCCGCCCTTCACGCCCTGGGGCCCCTTTATTCATTACCGGACGTGCTGGCTCGGAGCGGCCCCAATTTGGCAGCGATGACACTAGATAACGGCGTGGGTCCCCAGGGCGGCCGCGGAAGATGGAAACCCGCCCCCCGGCCAGGGGGGGCCCACATGAACTAAGTCAGGGCGGGATTTATCGGTCCCCTGAGGAGGTGCGGATTTTGAGTCAGGGCTGCAGGAGGCATCCATCTCTCTGGCCAGCCTCGCCCTACGTCTGGGGGTTGGGGGTTGGGGAAGGGATGTGATTCCTGGAATACAGAGGAGTGGCACTGACGGGCGTGGGGGTGGTTTGGGGGGGCACTGCCCCGGCAGGTGACGATGTGCTGTTTTCATGGCTCCGCTGTGGCGGGAAGAGAGCCGCTCTCGTCATGGCAGGAAAGCCACGCACAATCCCATGGAGCAGTCCCTGCCGCAGGAGTGCTGCCACCGGCTGCCAGGCTCCTTTGTGTCCCTGGGGTACCGTGCTGACGCAGAACCGGCTCAGGGATGGGCTCAGAAACCAGGGCAAAGGGCGCGGGTGGAGACAGTGGCACAGGGACACGGCCCAGGGTGAAGGGATCCGTTGGCTCAGGGTCGTCAGCGTGGGTACCCCGAGGAGCCCCGACACGTGCAGGCGCTCAGGTTCAGGGGCGCCATCAGCCTCTCTCCCCCCGAGGGAAGGACCCGGGCTTTGGGATGCAGCAGGGGCCAGATTCCCTCTTTGCAGCTCACCATGGGGGTGACTTTGGGGACCTCAGGAAACGCCTGTGTGCCATGCCTGGAGTGGTGTAAGGGGGGCTCTGAGCTGCTGCCCAGGAACCGTGGAGGGCAGCTTGGTGGGCAGCAGGACCGGCCGCCCTGACACCGCTCATCCTGCTGAGGGGCATTCAGGTGCATCCCACAATGAAGGAGACGAGGGTGTCCCCAGGGAGCAGGGCTTGGTTGGGGTGGCTGAGAACCCGCCGTCCCCAGGGAGTTAAGTGAGGACGCTTGGTCCCTCGAGCAGCTCCTGGGATCTTCCTGGTCAGGTCCGGTGGACGTGCGCACAGTGGGGCGGCCAGCACCCACCCTGGGATTTGTGTGTACCCCCGTGAGCTGTGGTTTCTGTGCCGTCAGCGTCACTATGAAGCGCTCGAGGTTGTCACATTTCATGTCCTGGCTCTTGTTTGCTGTTCCTGGTGCCGCTGCCCCCCAACCCCCGCCCCGAGTTCTTCAGTGAGGATGATGAATGGATCTGGAGTCACATCATTTGCAAGAAACGACCCTTTGGGACCACCAAAAATCTGAGTTCCTGGCTTTCCTTGAATCCGAAGCAGCGGATGCTGGAGAGAGAGAGAGAGAGAAGGAGAGAGGAGGAGGAGAGGGAGACGGCTCCCCTCCCCTGGGGAGGGGACCAGCCTGGTGTGTGACACAGTGGCTGGGTACAGCGCTTTAGCTGGCAGAGGGGCCAATCCCCCGTGAAGACTTAAGACATTGCTCTTTCTGCTACGGCTCAGCCCTTGGCAGAACAGTGGGGTCTCCCAGGGAGCACCACAGGGGGTCCGTGACCTCAGGAAGGTCACTTAATGTTTCTTGCCTGGGCCTCAGTTTCCCCATCTGTACGAGGAGGTGGGCGAGAGCATCACTGACCCGTCTCGAAATGGTCAGGTTGTCCTGATTGTGACACTCTAGGATCCTGTGACCGGGCATGTGGCAGGAGGCTCAAACACTCTCGTAGTCGTTCACGTATCCTGAGTGTGAGGTTCAGAGCACGTCTCTCCAGGTGCTGCGGAGCGAGGCCAGGCTCCCGGCACGCGCTGTCAGTGGGCCCAAGGCACGGCCGTGGTGGGTGGGGGCCCAGAGCAGGGCCCCTCGTCTGGCCCTGGTCATTCAGGAGAGACAGGGATGGCGGGCGAAGGGGTGGGGGTGGGCAGGGGGACGTAGGAAAGAGCTCAGCGGAGGACCCAGGGGGCGAGCCTCTTCCTGCAGGGCCTGGCAGTCCAGACTGTCCTCAGGTGGTGGAGGGGGATGGCGTGGTGAGGGCCGGAGAGGGGTCACAGAGAAAGAACAGGCCAGTGACCTGGATGTTTAGGGTCTTCATCCTCTCTGGATGAAGGAGGCTCCAGCCACTCAGCCCCTGATGTTAGCTTCTCGTGGAGGACGGAGCAGGGTAAGCGGTTCTTTCCCAGGGTCCAGCCTGAGCCATTATCACCCCCACGCCCATGTCCTCTTGGGGTGACTCTGCAGCCCGGCCTGCTAAGGGGCCAGAGACCATGGCAGCGGAGGGCCGGGCCCATGCGTCTCCGGCAAAGAGCCTCATAAAGGGGGGCCCCCGACTGGAAATCAATTCTTTAAAGCTGAAATCAATAACAATAACTAATATTAATACTGATTATCTTTTCTTTACTGCACTTTGCAGCTAGGATGAATTGTTTTTAAGGATTAGCAGAGACTTCCGCAATGCGGTAGGGGGTGCGGCGGGAGGCAGTGGTGGGGGGCTTCCCTGGGATCAAGGGGCCCCAAGCAGCCCCTGGATCATCAATGAGCCCCATAGGACCGGGCTCATCAACTGGGCAAGAGAGCTGGTGACCTTGGCAGCTTAGGATGGGTGTTGCGGAGGGGAGTCTGGCTAGAGCGTAACCATGGCCTTGAGTGTTCCGGGTGCTGGGGTCCCCTCTCGGGGGAAGGGCAGGCCCCAGGGAGAGGGTCACATGGGGAATACTCAGCACACAAATGGGGTGGCCCCGGCTCAGGCCTGCTCCTCGTGGGGCTCTCTCCAGCGGGTGGAGGGGGGACAGCCCATGAGTGGGAGCCCAGAATCTGGAAGATGATTCCACCGGCCACAGGAGCTAGCCAGGCTGTCCGATGCAGCCCTCGGGGGGGGGGGGCTCAGCATGGGCCACCGCGGTGAGTCCTCCCGCCCTCTAAGAGGAACAGGCGGCTAACGCCTATTTTCTGGCTTCATGGGAACCCCTAAGGGTACGTGTTCACAGAGCAAAGCAGGATCCAGGACTGGGGGCCCCCTGGGGGGTGCCATATGCCTAGAGCAAGTGGCAGTCCTCATGGGAGATGAGCAGGCATGCAGGAAGGGCACCATCTTCTAGAGGGGAGGGGCGGGGATGGGGGCACCTCCTGTCTGTGGGGGGGTCCCTGCCTCTTGTACAACCCACCAGTCCATTATTATCAGGGTCACTGGGCCTGTTTCTTTTTCTGTTATTGGAGTGGTGACAGCGTCCACATTGCAGGGTGACTGTGAGGGTCCCCTGTGCTAACCCCAGAGGCAGATTAAAGTGGGTTGAGGCCCCGGGCACAGAAGAAAATATTGGGCCCCTTAAAAGAGAAAGAGAAACAGAGAGACAAGAAAAATAAAAATACATCTGAACCACATTTTAAAATAAATAAAAAATATTATGTACTATTAATGTTAAAATTGCACCTATGAAACCAAACTTGGTGTCATTAGAAAATAGTGTAAAGTGGGGGTTCTGCGGGGCCCTTCAGAGGTCGGGGCCCAGGGGCACATGTCCGATGCCCCCGCCCTTAAATCCGCCTCTGGCTAAACCCACTGTGCTCAGGCTGCTGTCGGGGCGGCGGCTGCTGCTGCTGCGGTTGCTGTTAGAGAACAGAGGGCTGTGGGGCCTCTCTGTCCCTCTTTTTGATCCGGAAGAGGATTTGAGGACACCCCCTGATCTTTCTGCACCCTGCGACCTTCTACTTTTCCCCGAAGCCTCGTCCAAGCGCCGGAGGAGCCACTGACAGGGGCCTTTTGTGCAAGATCAGCCTTTGCCCTTCCCTCCCCTTCTGCGTGTGAGACCGTGCTTTGGTTGGTCACTGGGCACAAGCACACCTGCGACTGTTTATACACACGCACACACATGCGTGTAGACATCGGCGCACACTTGAGCTCGGGAAGTACAATATATCCCGTAAAGAGGGCTGCGGGAGGGAAGGGGTGTGTGTGTGTGTGTGTGTGTGTGTGTGTGTGCGTGCGCACAGATGTTTTGAGGACACAGTGGAAATTATTCGTTGTACAGTGTTAGGTGGCTGGGTATTTGCACAACTAAACATTTTCTGTGTCTTAAGTTGGCAATCATCTGGGAAAAATTTTCTTACCGAAAACATAGAAATCGCACGTGGAAATCTGAGGGAGAGCTCAGTGATGATCCGGATGGAAGGAGAGAGAAAACCTCTCCAGGAGACAAGAGGGAGCTTCCCAGCGGCCGAGGCAAGAAGGCCAGCGTGACGGGGCTGTTCGCCCTGACCGGTGGGAGGAAGCTTGCCCCCGGAGGACCGGAGTTCAAGTTCAGCTCTGGTTTCTCAGGTGTTCCTCGTGCCGGAGGATGAGGGTGGTCCACGCCTCTGAGGGGCCTTCCTTGGATGGGCACACGCTGAGGCACTTCTGGGAGGTACAGGGTCAGTTGAGCAGACGACTTTCTGGCTGTGAAATCCCATGTAGACAGAGGCCGGAGAGTAGCCCCCGGGGGACAGGAGCCAAGCCCGCCTGGTCACGGCTACATTCTGGGGCTGAGCTGAGGGACCACGCCTCTTGGGTGCAGGGTTAACAGCCCAGCCCGTGGGCTGAAGGAGTGAGTGTGCCCTCAAGTCCCTCGATGGGAGGAGGAGGGGTCACGGTGGCTTGGGGGCTGCGCGTAACCCTAGAGCTGGGCTGGGGGTCTCCAGGCAGGCCTGTGACGGGCTAGGCTGGCCAGGGCGGAAAGATGGGGCTCCTGTGGGTCTGTGACCCTGAGCGGCTTGGGCCAGACCTCAGTCTGGGGTGGGCATACTTAGTAGCCGTGTCCACCTTGACTGACACGTGGCTGCGGATGGCAGGCTATCGGCCCAGGCAGGGGGACAGACGTGGGTCATCTTGTGGGCCAGGTCTTTGCCTCCCCTGGCACCCTGACATGGTGGCTCATGCTGGCTTGAATTCTGTGGCCATCTCGGGTGAGCGGGACAACAGGGTGGGGTGGGCCAGCCTCTCCCGGCTTGCTCTTACCCTATGGGACATGGGTTTGTCCCTCTGACACAAACTGCATTGTTTTCTCTTGAATGAGGGCCATTTGTAAGCCCATGTGCCCGCACCCCTAGCCCCATGGTGGCCCGAGGGACTGGCCGGGGTTTCGGTTCCCTTGGAAGTCTCTGGAAGGTCTAGCACCGTGCCCTGCAGAGAGGAAGTCACAGCTAAAACCCTGCTGCGTTGAACAAGTCTCCTCCAGAGTTGTTTG
Organism: Rhynchonycteris naso; assembly: GCA_037038555.1. Classification (NCBI taxonomy): domain Eukaryota; kingdom Metazoa; phylum Chordata; class Mammalia; order Chiroptera; family Emballonuridae; genus Rhynchonycteris; species Rhynchonycteris naso. Next base: position 2,829,805 of record CM072996.1, on the reverse strand, counting down.
GATGAAAGCCCAGGCCCTGAGCTGTGGGTGAGGTGGGGCCAGGTCAGGGTGTAGGGACAGCAGGCACCCTGCTGCCCCGGCCTCAGGGTTCACTGTCCACCACGTGGACAGGCAGCCTGGGTTCCGACTGTGGGGATGAGGCACTAGTCCCCCTGTCCAGGCCCCCCTGTTCCCATCGGTGAGGTGGGGGCTGGGGGCACAGTCTGCAGGGGGGTGTGGGGACAGCCCCGGGAGGTCCTCAAGTGTGGGGCTCTTTCTGGCCCCCCCACCTGGGCCCTGGCTGCAGCCGGCTCCGGCTCCCCAAAGGCCCGGACTCCCTGCCCAGCCCCCACTGCCTCTCGGAGCCGCCCTGCTGGGGCTGTTTACCCGTTGTCCCTCTGCCGGACGTGTACAAACAAAACAGGACAAACTGGAGGGAGAGGAGATAAGACTCGGGGGATGGACCAAAGGTGAGGATGCTCACCTCCTCTCTGTCTGCTTCCTGTCCCTGCAACCTGTCTGCCTTCCCAGGGGGACGGGAGCTTCATACCACGAGGAGTTCCACGAGGCCCGAGCTCAGCTCCGGGAATCTCGTGGGCTCAGCCGGGCCCCTGGATGGAAACACACAATAAAATATAAGAATAAAATGGCATGACCAGCCTGACCAGGAGCTGGTGCAGTGGATAGAGCGTCAGACCGGGACGCGGAGGACCCTGGTTCGAATCCCCGAGGCTGCTGGCTTGAGTGCGGGGCTCATCCGGCTTGAGCGTGGGGTCACTGGCTTGAGCGTGGGATCATAGACATGACCCCTATGGTCGCTGGCTTGAGCCCAAAGGGCGCTGACTTGAAGCCTAAGGTCGCTGGCTTGAGCAAGGGGTCACTCGCTCTGCTGTAGCCCTGGAGTCAAGGCACATACGGGAAAGCAATCAATGAACAACTAAGGCGCCTCAACGAAGAACTGATGCTTCTCATCTCTCTCCCTTCCTGTCTGTCTGTCTCTCTCTCTCCCTCTCTCTGTCTCTGTCCTTGTCTCTCCCTATCTCTGTCTCTGTCCCTCTCTCTCCCTATCTCTCTCTCTGTCCCCGTCTCTCTCACTTAAAAAAACAAAAGAAAACAAACAATAGCACGACCAGCGCCACTCACTGTGCCGAGACCGTGCCCACCTTTCCTCACGTGGTCTCACTGTGGACTGAACGCTACTGTGTCCGTTTGACTTCACCCAGGCTCAGAGCGCGGGGCGCTGTTAGGAGACTTGGGCTAAGGGTTTATTCATGTCGTTCCAGGACCCACGGGCCTGAGCCCAGACCTGGTGGGGAGGTCCTGGGGGCGGAGAGGCGAGGTCAGAGCCCGCTGCAGGCAGGTCCTGGGCTCACCGTTCCGCTGTCGACGATTCAGGAGGGTGTCTAGTGCCCAGTGGAGTTTTCCATGAGGAAGAAGACGGAGCGTTCCGTCTTGGGAACCCGGTCTGCCTGGCCGTCCTCGGGAATGTCCTCAGACTTTCCACGTGGGCCTGTGAGGACGTGCGTCAGGCTCCAGGCCTCTCCCTCCGTCCACGGGTGAGAAGAGGGAGGGATCCATGCTGGCTGAGGTCCCACAGCCACAGGAGTGGAGCTGGCCACCCAGGCCTATGGGTCCCGCGGCCTGTGCTCCTGCCTCTGCCCTCGGACACAGCGCACGAGAAGGCGGTCTCCTCGGGATGCTTCCCGTGGAGCTCTGAGGCCTGCGCACCCCTGGGCTCGGGTGGCTGGAGACTCAGGGAGTGTGGGCCACAGGTCCGGAGCACATTGTGTGGCCGGAGGTAAGAGCAAACCCAGCTTCCGCAGCAGCGAGCAAGGCCACGTGACCTGTCCGAGCCTCAGTCTCCTGATCTTTAAAAATGGGTGTGGCTGCCTTTTTCCGGTCGACCTATTCAGGGTTAGCAGGGCTGACTCGGGAGCCAAAGGGTGGGAGGGCTCCCCTGCATGGCTCCCAACCTGCTGGGGGCCCAGGGTGGTTGAGGGCTGTCCCGTGTCCCTTACTGACCAACACTCTGCATTTCATTGGTTGCAGGTGAGGCCCACTGGTGATACAGGGCTGTTCACACCCTACGAACAAGCCTCAGTCAGGGTGTTGCTGTGCAGGTGCCCTCCGCTGGTCGGTTGGGTGACAGTTCTGGGGTGTGCTCTGCAGTCATGTAGAGGTCCCCCGAGGACTGAGCCCTCAGTGCCAGCAGCAGACACCCCCTTAGGAAGGCACTGCCCTGCCTCCTGCCTCTCCCTGCTCCCTCCTGTGCTGCCAAGAGCAGCTGCAGCCGTCTGCATTGTTGTCTCCAGGTCCGCTCTAAGGGGGGCCCTGGCTGAGAAAGAGGGTTGCTGCTGGTTCATCACCCAGACCCACAGGAGCGCGGAGGGAACACAGACCAACTTAGTAAGTGTGACTCAGGCAGGGTCCGGGAGACTGGAGGGGACGCCCTTTGAGCAGAGTCTAGAAACAACAGAGGTGGGGAAGGCAGAATGTGGGGGTTCCATGCTCTGAGGTTCCCCCACCGCAGACGTCCCCCCTCCCCCCCGAGAGCTAGCAAATCAGAACGGCCCTTTGTCCTCAGCCCCTGGACTGCCAAGCTGAGGCCTCCGTGGCCAGAGGGGCGGTGGCGGCTTGACGGATACCTGATGGGTTCCAGGCCCGCTATTCGGAACTTCCCTTGTGCAAAATTCACGTCCTGTTGTTAGCGGCTGGAAAGCCCTTGGGAAGTTAACCATTAAGCGATGTGTACTGGACAACGTGGTCTCTCGCGCCCAAGGGCTGACGGTCAAGGCCATGGCCTTTGGTCTTGGCGTTAGAGGTCTCTGACAGACAAACTTTCTAAGTGACCATCACTGATTGGGGAAAGCCAGAGCCCCATCTCCCAGGGTCTCTCGTGGGCCCCAGAAATGGGCCATTCCCTCGAAGAAACTTTCAAATGTCCCCAGTGGGCTGGGAACCTCTTAGGAGGTGGATGGGCGGGAGGTAAGGTAGATGGACAGACGGATGGACAGACGGATGGATGAATGGACGGACAGATGGATGGATGGACGGACAGATGGATGGATGGATGGTGGCCAGTAGGGTGGATAGATGGATGATTGAGAGGTTGGGTGGATGGATGTATCTTTTTTTTTTTTTAAACCTTTTTTAAAATTTATTTTATTTATTCATTTTAGAGAGGAGACAGAGAGAGAGAGAGAGAGAGAGAGAGAGAGAGAGAGAGAGAGAAAAGGGGGAGGAGCTGGAAGCATCAACTCCCATATGTGCCTTGACCAGACCAGTGCAGGGTTTTGAACTGGCGACCTCAGTGTTCCCAGGTCGACGCTTTATCCACTGCGCCACCACAGGTCAGGCGGATGTATCTTTTTGATCAACCATTTCAGTTCATATCAGATTGCAGACTTTGAGCCCTGGCTGGGTACCTCAGTTTGTTAGAGTGTCGTCCTGATACGCCACAGTGCGGGTTCGAGCCCCGGTTGGGGCTCATACAAGACTCAACCTATTTATGAATGCATAAATAAGTGGAACAGCAAATGGATGTTTCTCTTAATCTCTCTCTCTCTCTCTAATCAATTAAAAGAAAATAATTATTTATTTATTGTGACAGAGAGAGACAGAGAGAGGGACAGACAGACAGGAAGGGAGAGAGACGGGAAACATCAATTCTTCGTTATGGCACCTTAGTTGTTCATTGACTGATTTCTCATATGTGCCTTGACTGCGGGGCTACAGCAGACCAAGTGACCCCTTGTTCAAGCCAGCGACCTTTGGGCTCAAGCCAGCAACCTGGGGTCATGTCTATGATTCCACGCTCAAGCTGGCGACCTCGGGGTTTCGAACCTGGGTCCTCAGCATCCCAGTTCGACGTTCTATCCACTGAGCCACAGTCTTGTCAGGCTATCTTATTAAAAAGACAAAGAAATTAAAGAAATGGCAGACTTTGAGAACCCTTCATGGGGTGGACGAATACCCTCTTGTCTTAACTGAAGCTCCCGGGGGTGGAATCTCCAGCTCCTGTGGAGGGTGATGCTTGCTGGACCACAGGGTCCTCCCCCTCCTCCTCCCTGCTGCGAAAGGGGGAGCCCGCTCCCCGCCCGGGTGAGATCAGGTGAAGGGGGGGTAGGTAGCTGGGGCTGGAGATTCTCCTTCCCTGTGGGGTTCAGAGGAGGGAGAACTCCCCTGCTTCCTGAGTCCGACCTGAAACTTGGAGAAGCACTGTGTAGCCCCTCAGGCTGCCGGCCCTGGAGACTGGGGCTCCTGCGGAAGCCAGCAGGTGTGTGGTTCAGCCTGGAGCGGCTCTTTCCCTGGCAGGCGGGGGCTTGGTGCCCGTTTTCAGGTTATGAACCGTCACGGTCCATCCTCACAGGAGAAGACCTTCTGGCCCTCCCCGGCCCTGGTCATCTCGTGGAGCCGGGCTGGCCATCTTCCAGGCTCCTCCGGCCCCATGCTCTCACACACGCACATGTCACGGCCACTGGACCAACGCTGGACGATGTCCATATCAGTTGGGCCGACCTGGATCTGACAGACGAGGCCGGGGGTCACTGAAAGGACTGCGGAGTGGACGGGAAGGGTGAGACTTTGTATCTTTTTGGAAGGACAGGACAGCTGTCCCCGAGGAGGTGACCGTGGCCCCCAATGGGAGCAGTTCCTGCAACCTGTGAGGACGGGGCTCCGAACAGGGTTGAGAGCAAAGGCCTTGGCATCCAGCAGGGTCTCGATCCTGGCTGCCGCTGACCGGCAGCGTGACTGCGAGCTGCTCTCGGCCTCCCCAGCGGGGTGGGGTACGTGGGGCCTGACGTGGAACTCACTGAGACGGCAGCGCACGGGTTGTGCCCAATCAGCATGTCAGGTGGTTTTTCTCCTTTCAATGATCTTCCCATCACAGTGGTCATACACGGTCCCCTTAGTTTCAGGTGTGCAACACAGCGATCAGACACGTCTATCTGCCTTAAGAAGTGGTGTCACCCCGGTAAGTCCACTGTAACCACGGGTCTCTGGAATGCCAGCCCACTGGCAGTCCGAGGTCAGCCGGCTGTCCTGACCTTAGCCACTGGGGCTCCTCCTACGTGTCTGAGGCAAGGATGGATCCCCTCCCTCCGCCTGGCACTGAAGTCACCGAGGAGGTGGTATGCCTTTGCAGAGAGCAGCATCCGGTGGCCTCCCCGTCCCCACCGTGGCACAGCGGGAGGACTTGGGTCACGGCGGAATCACCTGGCCTCCCTCTGCCTCCCGCCCAGATGCTGGGGTCGGGCTGTCTCCTTGAGCAGGCGGTGGGTGGGTGGGTGGGTGGGGTGACAGAGTTTGACAAGAGGAAAAGGCTACTGGGACCTCACCTGGCCTTTTCCTGGCCTCTCCACTCACTGGGCAGCCGCAGGATAATGCTGCTGCTCCTGTCCAGAGATGGCTTTTTGGGCCAGGCTGAGGTGGGGCAGGGACGCTGAGGTGGGGCCCCGCTACGCTGCAGACGGAAGGGTCAGCTCAGCAATGCACCTGGGCATGGTGGTTCCTTTGGGTTTTGGAGTGCTGGGTCTCCCCAGTTTTCCCCTCCAGAGCCAAGGGCTCAGGGGCCCCTGGGACAGTTAGGCCCCACGGTGACCCCAGTCAGCTTGGTTCGCACTGTCTGGGACCTGGGGGGGGGGACAGAAAGCTCAGAGGACCCCTCCTCTGAATATGTCTTAGCTTAGTTCCAGGACAGATTTACAATTCAATTGAGAAACGGAATAAAAATGAGACACTCCCCTCTCTTTGGGCATTTCAGCTTGCTCCCTTCCCTTCTCCTTCCTTCCTTCCTTCCTTCCTTCCTTCCTTCCTTCCTTCCTTCCTTCCTTCCTCCCTCCCTCCCTCCCTCCCTCCCTCCCTCCCTCCCTCCCTCCCTCCCTCCTTCCTTCCTTTCTTTCTTTCTTTCTTTCTTTCTTTCTTTCTTTCTTTCTTTCTTTCTTTCTTTCTTTCTTAGGGTTCTGTTCCTGTTAATAAATGTATTGACTTCTTGCTTCCCTTTGATGTTGTGCTGACAGGACCTGAGGACAGGCAGGTACTAGTCAGCCAAGTGTTTCCCCCTCTTCCTCCTGGAGAAGCCCTGGTGAGGACCCGTGACCACGGAGCCACGGAGCCACGAAGCCCTGTCACCTGCCCGGAGACAAGGGCTACAGGCCGCACGGTCAGGACGCAGTGCTGGTCAGAGTCCCAGTGTTGCCATTTATGGGCTTTGTGGCCCTAGGCGGGTTACCAATACCGCTGGACCTGTGTCCTTCTAAATGAAGTGGGAATTCATAATGCAGGTGCCAGGCCCTGGGAGGGACAGGGCCCAGAACCTTCCCCAGCACCAGGCTTCGAGGGCATGTGCATGTGTGTGTGTGTGCATGTGTGTGTGTGTGTGCATGTGTGTGTGTGTGAGAGAGCATGTGTGTTTCTAGGGGGACCCCGGACACACGGCTGGTGGTGGTGGGGTATGGAAGTGGGACGAGGAGGAGAAGGAAGCAGGTAGAGATCTGCTCAAGTGGGCGTCCGTGCCGTCGGAGAACCGGCTAGAGAATGAGGTGGGTGAGGGTTGTAGGGGAGAGGAGGGCAGCCTGGCAGCAGAGTCCCCCCTGAACCAAGGCCGGAGGCCTAAGCAGGCTGATGGCTGTGTTGAGGGACGATGGGGGCTCTGACTGCAGACGCTGAATGTGATTGGGGGGAAAAGATGGCCGAAGTGACCAGAGCGGAGGCCACAGGGTCAGGTGGGAGCAGCTGCCCCCACACCACTCAGCGGGATGGCTCCCATGAGCCGGGTGTCCCAGATGAGCCTAAGAAAATTTCTAGGAGGAGGTTCTGGCTTGGTCAGCAAATGATCTTTTTTTTTTTTTTTTTTTTACAGGGACAGAGAGAGAGACAGAGAGAGGGATAGATAGGGACAGACAGACAGGAATGGAGAGAGGTGAGAAGCATCCATCATTAGTTTTTCGTTGCCATTGCGACACCATAGTTGTTCATTGATTGCTTTCTCACATGTGCCTTGACCGCGTGCCTTCAGCAGACCGAGCAACTCCTTGCTGGAGCCAGCGACCTTGGGTCCAAGCTGGCGAGCTTTTGCTCAAGCCAGATGAGCCCGTGCTCAAGCTGGCGAGCTCGGGGTCTCGAACCTGGGTCTTCCGCATCCCAGTCCCACGCTCTATCCACTGCGCCACCGCCTGGTCAGGTCAGCAAATGATCTTCATGCACCTCATTGGTCACTGCAGACGCCACAGGACAAACGCAGGGGGCGGGGGGACATCCTAGGAGGCTGCTCTGGAAGGGGCCCCTCTCATGGGACCGGAGGAGCACCCCACCCCTAGAATGGCCACGCCCGATCCTGGCTCCCCCGGGCTCCGGCTGGCTTTGGGCCCCCGGGCAGCCTTGCATTTGCCCCACGCACCCCAATTTCCTTCCAACACATTTCCACCAGGCGGATGTTCTGGGAGCCTCACCCTGCCTCCGCGGCCATCCCTCTTCCTGGCAAGAGTTTTCCAGTGTTGGTTTTGAGTCAGGTGGGGGTGGAGGCGGTGGGCACGGCGGGGGAGGCAGCCCTTGGCACTGGTGTCCTGCCTCGGGCTGCCGGCCCCAGGAAGCCTCCCCTGTGCTGTGGCCCAGCCTGGTCTTTCGCCAGCCAGGAGCATCCCTGCCCCGACCCACCGGGAATCGCCGCGGTCCCGCTGCCTGTGCCTGACGGGGCCTGAGAGTCTCAGCACCCACGGCTGCAGACAGGTCGTCACAGTCTCCAGACGCCTGGCCTCGCTGCCAGCGCTCGCCGGCGCCCTGCTCTCCCGGGGGTCTGGAGAGAGTCCCGCCCTGGCGCTGGCTCTCATTCCGCTCATTTGCTCCCCCCCACCCCCCCACTACTTCAGTCATTTGTTCCTTCCCTCTCTTTGGCCCATGCAGCAATAGACTCAAACCCTGGCTCAGAGTGGCCACTGGGGGAGCAGCATGACCCCTGTGGCATGTGGACCCCGGGGACCCCGGCCCAGCTGGAAGGACCCCCTTCCGAGCCCAACCTCTTTGCCCCGCACGCTCCTTGACCACTCTATGCTCCGGCCGCTCTGGCTGCCATCAGCCACGAGGATGGGGTCTGTTCTCTGCCCGTGTCTCCTCATCCTTCCTATCTGGACAGCTCCTCCCATCCCTGACTTTGCTGCCTCGACCTGGATATGACTTCTTCCAGGCAGTCCTCCCTGACTGAGCTGCCTAGCCTGAATCGGGCCCCCCGACATGTGTGCTTTGAGCTTGGCCTGGCTCAGACCCTGCCACACGTCAAACCTACCTGTTGAGGACCGGGGAGTCCTAGGGGACCAGGAAGGACCCCATCACACACGCCTCAACCTCACTGAGTCCGGCACACATGTGTCAAATACTCGAGGAATAAATGAAAGGGGGGGATGAACCCCCCCACCCCCCCGTGCTCATCACGGAGGCTTCGGGCTGTCCAGGAGTTGAATTTTCATGGCTGACTGGGAGGGCCCACCGGCAGCCACATGTCTTCCTTTAGGGTGCTACTAATGTTCCCGGATGGAGGGGCTGCCCTGTGTGCTGGGGTTCACCTCCAGACTCTGCCCTTGCTGGGAGCCCCCAGAGTTTCAGTGCCCTTCAGGTGCTGTGTGTGTGTGGGGGGGCCATGGGAAGGAGATCTACAGAAGAACTGGCCCTGTTCTTATCAGTTTGGTGGTCCCCACAGGCACAGGATTGAGAGAGGATGGAGGGTCGCCAGCTAAAGAGTTCACCCCACCTGGAATGAATGAGCCGGGCAGACCGGGCGGGGCCGTCCTGCCTTCCCGGCTCCCAGCTCACCCCACAGTGGGGCTTCCCGGCTCCCAGCTCACCCCACAGTGGGGCTTCCCGGCTCCTCTACGCCTTTCCTCACACCCTCTCCCCGTCTGAGCGTAAGGCCACATCAGCACAATGGAAGTATGTCCGCTTTCTCACTCCCCCCCCCCCCTTACCACATCTCTAATTGGGTCGTAGCGTCCAGGGGTCACAGCGCAGGCTCCCGGTCTCCCCGGGACAATCAGGAGCCTACGGCCGGCCGTGTGCGTCTCCAGACAGCGTCAGGACCCCGGGGTGCCTACCACAGAAGGCAGAGCTGAGGCAGCGTCTGAAACATGTCCTTCAGTGAAGCCATCGCAACACGGACCAGCTGGTGTGGCTAGGTGGTGAGCACCTTGCCCTGCACGGTAACCAAGCAGAGAGCGGGGGAAGGGTGGACATCTCTCAGAGGGGTTGCGTTTGATTCAGGGAGGCTGCAGAATGATCTCTGAGCCCACCACCTTGCCATTGACCTCTTGGCCTGAACACCCCCCTGCCCGGTGTCCTGGCCTGGGCAGGTCCACCCTGGCCAAGCCAGCTGCCTCTCCCCCGCCTACCTCCTGGCCTCCAGCCTCTGTCCCCTCGAGGGAAATCTGACCCTTCGGTTGCTTGAAAGATGAGAGGAACTTGGGTTTGATGTTTTGAAGAAGTGGCTTTTTATCAGAGAGCCCTCTGGGAGCCCGGGCTGCCACCGGTGAAATTATGTCTGTTGTTTCAAGGAGGAGAGAAAACTTGGGCCGATGGTTATTGAGATTTATGGCTTCCCCTGAGCCTAATTGCCTTGGAATCTTTTTAACAGTTGGGCTAAGTGGTGCTGAGATGGACAACAGGGGCGGAGGTGAGGCTCTCCCTCTCCCTCCCTCCCCCTTTCCCCCCCTCCCTCCTCCCTCTTCTTCTCAGCTCTGCCCCTCCTGCCCAGGCTCTGGGAGCATCCTGGATACACCCGCAGGCAGGTGATGGGGCTCCCTGCTCTGTCTCAGGCAGGGAGGAGAGGAGGTGTGAACAGCACTCAGAATCTGGGCTTCTGGATGATTTTCACTCGGTTGCTGTTGGCGACAAGACCCAGATAGGCAGGGGGCAGGGGGCAGGGGGCGGTGGCAGTCCCCATAGGCAGGGCAGGGCTCGGACTTCCCTGGCAGGTGTGTCTGCAGCACCTGAGCAACGCTGTCTGCACTGCGGGGTGGGCAGCCCGGCCCTGCCCTGCCTTCAGCGGGGTGCTCAGCACGCACATGTGGATGGCCTGCCCTTTGGAGGCAGGAGTGGGAGGACCCCGGTGCCATGGCTCGGTTCCAATCACGAAGAGTTCTCTAGCCAGCGGCCTCAGCGGGAGCGAGGTGCCCGTCTCTGGAGGCATGTAAGGGAAGCTGCATGACTTCTGGCAAGGAGGCAGGAGGGGTGGTCCTCTGTGTCAATGGGGGCCCATCCAGAGCCTCCCACAGGGCCCTCCTCCCTGTTCTGGGCTGACAGGTTGAGGGGTCCACCCAGCATTTGCACACTTCTCTGTCCATGGTGGTTCCTGGACTGTGGGGGCCCCAGGCCCCCGGGCGGGCTAGGCCTCAGGGCAAGTCTAGAGCACCGGAGGTAGGGCTGGTGACTGAGGGGACTGGGCAGCCCCCAGGGGTGCTGAGGGAGGTGCACCCTCCTCTCTGAGTCTGCCTTGTGTTCAAGGTCACATCCCTGGAAGTGAGGGTGGGTGGGGCAAGGTGGGATAAGGGGGGGCCTGTCACCATGGTGCCAGGTCCTGCTGGGCTGCTGGTGGGTACAGAGGTGCTCCGGGCACTCCTGCCAGGGATGGTAGAGTCTCAGAGGTCCCCTGCACAAGGGGCTGGGGTGAGGGAGGGTCCTCGGAGGGCATGAGACTCGCCTCTTAGTCTCCACAGTCACTTAGAAGAGCTTGCCAAGTCCTTGGGGGTGGGGTGGGCAGGGTCTGCTTCCCTGCCAAGCAGCAGAGCTCATGCATCCGGAACAGAGCACTGGCCATGGCACATCCAAATGCCCTGTGATGAGGGTGGGGCCCTGGATGGGGTTCCCAGTTTCTCATGCCCCTAACATAGTTAGAGCCCCTCCCAGCCTCTCCTTGGGGTGGAGGAGGCACTCTACCTGTCCCGTTGGGCTGTGTCATGACCGGCTGGGGCTGGGCTGCTGGAGGTGAGTGCGTGCTCTCGAGGCCTCTGGCTCTCCCGCTTGGGTGACCTGCCCCGGAGCCACTGTACGGAGCATGAGGACATGTGGGAGCAGCTGGGCCACTCCAGCCGAGCCCAGCCCAATAGAACCATGCCCACCCTCAGACCTACGGGCAAGAAAACCACAGCTGGGTATTTTAATCGGGTTTTGGGGTGGTTTGTTACCCAGCACAAACTGACTAATACACGTCAGTATTATTATACTGTGTGTCATTCAATGCTACCATTGAAGAAGCTGAGCCTCCGAAAGGCCAGGTCACACCCCTGAGATCAGTGGCAGCCTGAGAGTCAAGCCCAGCAGTCTGTCCTCAAAGCCTAGACTCTCAGCTCCAGTGCCCGGTGGCACCCTGCCTTGTCCAGCTCCTGGGGCCTTGGGTAACCATGGGTAGGCCTGCGGGCGAACAGCCCAGGACAAGCGAGGGAGCTTGGCAGCTCCCAGGGCCCGGGCTCAGGCCCTGGGTCTGCAGGCACTTGGGCAGCAGCCACTGTCATCTCCACATTCTACCCCTGGTCTTGTAGGCCTTGTAGGCCTTGTGGCCAGACAACAGACCCAGCACACGTATCTGCCGGACACCTCTCAGGTCAGCCCAGGGGCCCTCAGCCCTGTCCGGGACCCCTCCATCCTTGTCCTGCAGCACTGAGGCGGCCTCCAGTTGGTACCTCGGCCACTTCCTGCCTTCACCAGGACGTCTCCAGCAGCCTGGACCCCACCCGTGTCTGCAGAGAGCTGCCTTAGTCGTCAGTGTGCCCCTGACACAGTCTGTGGCTCCCGGGGACTCTCAGAAAAGGGCCCTGACTTCTTATTACCTTGTGGTGGTCCACAAGGCCCTGCTGACCTGACCCACCCCCTCTTTCTCACACACACACACTCACATGCACTCACATATTCACACACACATTCTCTCTCACACACTCATATTTACACCCTCAAATCTATGCACTCAAACATACACTAGCTCTACATTCCTGGCCTTGCAGCTCCTCTTCCCCTGAAGAAATGCACCCCCCAGCCCCCCAACCACGGCCACCTCCTGCACCTCAGTGTGGTTACATCACCTCCTCCAGGAAGCCTTTCCTTTATGGCTTGCCCAGCCCTGTGTGCTTCCCCGTCTCAGCAGATGGCCCCGCATTTCTGTCATTGGCGACAGGTCCCATGCACGCTACATATAACAGGTGCTCATTTGATGTCAAGCAGATCGCTGTTCACCGTGGAAGGTTGCTAGGGGGTGTGGTGGGGGCTCCTGGAAGGGGTCACCCCAGGTCCAACCTCCCCAGGGTATGGGCTGCAGCCCGGACCAGGCTCTGTGACCTTGTGGCGATAGTCCTCTGAGACTCTGGTCTCCGTCAGCTCCCTGTGGTCTCACCACTGCAATGTACCCACCACCCCTCTCCCGAGGAATGGATATCGTCTAAACCAGTGGTTCTTAACCTGGGTTCTATCGAACCCTAGGGGTTCGATGAGTCGGTCTCAGGGGTTCGGAGAAGCCTCTGCCGCGGAGGCCAGAATAAAGGAATACCGTCATTTGTTGTGAGTTCATGTACTTTGTTGGTTTTGTTCTTTGAGCAAGGTGATGTTCACGCACGGCTCATTTTGTGCACCAGTAAAAAAACACATACCTATGTCTTGAATTTGGAAAACAAAATCATATTTTATTTATCACTAAAGAAGGGTTCGGTGAATGCGCATATGAAACTGGTGGGTTCGGTACCTCAAAAAAGGTTAAGAGCCACTGGTGTAAAAAATTCCTTTTCCCCAAGATTTAGACACCAGTGACTGGATGGAATGGGAGACCCGAGACCTGCTGCATGGGTGCCGGGTATTAGCCCAATAACCTGGGGTGTCAGGTGACTGCTGAGGCCCTAGGGTCCTACTGTGGGCTGTGGGGGACGGCAGCCGTCCCGGATTGAGGTCCCAGGAACATGAGATGATGAATTAGAAGCATGGCCCTTCCCAGGGGTAGTTTCACCATCTGGAGCCTTGGGGCCACCCCAATGGCCTCTCAGAGGGGTGGAGGTACATGGATCTGACCGCCTCTCTGCAGGGACAGGGTCTAGGCCTGTCCCTGCCCGCACCGAGGGCTCCAGTGAGGGAGGGGTGAGATCTCTCTGAGGCAGCAGTCCGCAGGGCCCGCCCCCTCCCCATGGAGATGGAGAATGGTCCTTGTGCCCCAGCCCACCACCCATGTCAAGGCGCCATGGCCCTTGGAGCGAGGCTGGCAGGCCAAGCACCCGTCTTCTGGAAGGAGCTCTCGGGAGGGGCCGGGAGAGCCCGAGGGATGGGAGGCCTGCGTTTCCTCGAAGCCTGAGTCACCAGTCTCGGAATCTTGGCCTGACCTCGGTCTCGAGGGTCATGGCTCCTGGTTGGGGGCCTTCACCTTTCCAGGACTGGGAAATGGTCTTGGTGTGAGGACTCTGGCCGGAGGGGCGGTGGACTGACTCTGGACCGGGCAGTGGCCAGGCCTCCGTCCCAGGAAGCCGAGCCCTCTGGGGACTCGGGGACAGCACAGGTTGTACAGGTAGGTCCCTGCCACTTCAAGCCTTCCCCAAATGCTCGCTGAGCAAGACTTTGCCCCCTACTCCCACCCCTCAGCTCCAGAGTTCACGGTCTGGTGGGACCCAGCGGACATGGTGGTGTCCTGAACGTGGACATATGTTCTCTGAGGCACTGGGGGGCCGTGGCCTCACCATGAGCCCTAGCCCTGAGGAAGGTATGGCTCCCAGGCTCGAGAGGGTGTCAGGGCAGGGTGACGAGTCCAAGCCGCAGGCCAGGGCAGAGGCCAGCTCCTTCAGATGCACAGACCGCCCCAGCAGGCTTAGCGGGCTGGGCTTTGCCAGAAGCATGTTTCAGGGGTGCTGGGACTGCCGCTCCGTGCCAGGTGTCTACCAGGCACCTACCGCATGCCCAGCCTTGCACGGGGCACAGGAGAGATGGGTGGACAGGCGGCGAGAGAGGGCCTGGTCCAGGGACAGGGACAGCTCTCGTGCAGAACTATTGTCACCGTGAACACGGGCCGGGAGGGGCAGACTGTCGGGGGGTGGGGGGGGGGAGAGGGACAGGAATTGAGGGGCGGGGCCGAAGGGTGTGCCTTTCCCTAGGGGAGGAGGTGTGGAGCAAAGGCCACGTTGGAGGTGTCTACCCATGGTAGCTGTGGGGCTCACGTACCCAGTGACCCAGCAATTCTACTTCTGACACGTCCTGACCGAGATGGGTACCCCGGACATCAGCAGGGCCCTGGGGAGGAAGGTGTCACTGTAGCCTGGTGGTGGCGGTCCCCAGCTAGAAAGGACCCAGGTGTCCTTGTGCAATGTCACCAAGAGATAAGTGTGGGCTCAGGTGCGGAGGAGACGAGGGCAGGGAGGGGACGATGCCCTGTGCGGGAGCGGCCAGCCAGGAATGGCAGGGTGACACCTCGTAAGGGTTACTGCTCAGCCTCCCCGTGGACCCCTCCCTGCCCTACACGGGTGCCGGGCAGCGGCGGCCGAGCAGGACATTCCAAGGTCATCTGTGCCCCAGTCATGGTGGCCAGCACCAGGAGAAAGGAACACCCGGGCAGCAGCCCCAGCAGCGGGCACGTGGGTGCATCCGTGTGCGGTTTGCACAATGGCCACAACTGCCTCTAAAGGAACGGGCACGTTCTTTAGATGGGGGGCCTGGGGGGGGGACACACGTCTTTGCATTTCAATTGGCTGTCCCAACAATGTTGGTTTAATTAGTGTGTTTTGAAGGGGAAATGAGGGAAAATTATATAACTCATCGGAGATAAATGGTTGTACGTGCTCAGCTCTTCTCGCCGGTTCCGGCGTGGCGGGGGGGGGGGGGTGGTGGTGGGAGGGGGGCGTCCCCAGTTCCAGCAAAGCCTGAGATGTCCAGGCAGGAGGAGCGGGGAAGAGTCCACAGGCCCCACGGTCAGGTGAGTGGGGGGCATGCCCTTCCTGGGTGCTGGGCACAGGGACACACATGGCAGGGAGCAAGCCAAGGGTCCTTCTTCTCGTGGACTCTATAACCCAGGAGCTGTGGCCCGCCGCAGTGTGGTTCCGTAAAGGGCCAGGGTCCACTGGAGACCTGAGTTTGAGTCCTGGCTCCACCTCTGCTCTCTGCCAGTGCCAGCCCAGACCCAGCTTTTCCTGACTGTAAAATTTGTTAAAAAATAATAATAATAAAAAAGGTGAGAGGGATGATGCTTGTGAACCCAATTAAACGATGATCAAGAAAGGGCTTTCTGAAGGTGTCAGGTCCTGGAGGGACGTAGCTGTGATACACCTTACAAGGTCCTGGCAGCTCTCTGTCCCACACGAGGGCCGAGTCTTGGTCAAGTTCCTCCCCAAGTGTAAACACCCTCTCACTTCCTTCCAGCGCCCGGGGTCCCTGGCGCGGGGGGCATGAGCCTGGTGCTGTATGTGATCCCAACCCAGCGCCTCCTGATTGCTCAAGGCTGTGCCACACCACGCAGGGGCTGGCTCCCTGCAGCCCCCACGCCCCGCCCGAGACCCCTGCTCCCGGGCATAGCATATTCCTGAGCGAGAGAGCAAGGGACTGATGCCTGGGTAGCAAACGGCACCACTCCCTGTCCCGGCCTGCAGGGCAGCAGCCACGTCCCTGTGCTGGGCCTCCTTCCCACCCACGGGCTCCCGGGTCTCCCCACGGCAGCATGCCCCTCCCCCAGGGGGCTTAAGACCGGAGCTGGGGAGGGTAAGGAATCTTTGGTTCCTCCCCTCCTGCCCGCCTGCCTCCTCAGCTTCTGGGGCACCAGCCTGCAGAAGTGGGCCAGAGGTCTGCAGGCCGCTGTTGCCCAACGTGCTCCGGAGATCAGCTGGTGTTGAAGGGGGCCGCTGGGGGTGGGGCAGTGCAAGGCCCCGGTTTGGTTTCTAGACCAGTGAGCTAGGCGCTTTCCTCAGGAGGGTGCCAGCCGGGCACTGTGCATTTACAGGGCCCACAAGGAGCCCCCTCGCTATCTGCCGACAACCTCACTGTCCCAGCCGCCAGGCCAGGGCCAGGCCCCATCCAGAGCCGACACTACACCCCTGGGCGGTGAGGCCGGTGGAGGGGCCGGCTTGCTCAGGCCCCCCTGGTCGTGACAGACTGGCTTCAGTCCCCCCTGTGACTCAAAGCCCCTTCCCTGCTCTGAGGGGTGCTTCCTGCAGAGATGGGAGCCCTGGTGCTAGAGAGACCCCAAACCCCTGTTTCCCACATGGCTCCCTCTGCCTGCACCCCTGGGCACCCGCCCCCAGGCTTGGGCAGCTGTGATGCCGTGGTCAGCATGGCCCCTGCCTGGTCTTGCCCCACTCCCTGCCTCCACTGGCTCTGCCCGGTGCCGTGTGCCCACAGGGTCTGCGCAGCTGCCTTCCCCGCCCCCATCGTCGGGCACCTGGGAGGGCCCAGCTCGGCGGCGCTGTCTGAATGGCATTGCTATAACCATCTTGGCACAAACTGCTGCTTTCCCGGCTGCTCACGTTGTTTCCCTCTCTCGGGGTTTGGCGCCTTTCCCGACACGTCTCCTATGCACCGGGACCTGGCGGGACGCCTCCGGGCGGAGCTGGCCGCTGCCCAGGCCACCGCGTCGCAGCCTCTTGCTGTCGATGAGCCTTGCCCGGGGAGCGACGGGCTTCCACCTTCCGTCCAGGCTCCGCTCCGTCCTGTGCCCACGACCCCAGGGAGGCGAGGACCAGCGTCATCATTTCATAGACGCTGAAACGGAGGCTGGGAGGCTCAGCCACCACAGAGGCAGGGGTGGCGGGGCGTGGGAGCTGAATTTGACCTGGGCCTGTTGGGCTGGAGACCAGTGCACTTGTGACCAAGACCCCATCCTCGGGACCCCTGCCGCACATCCATGGTGTCCTGTGTCATCCCCCAGTGCCCACTCACGTTCCCTTGTTTCCCTGTCCTAGAAGGCGTGTCTGCACCTTCCTGTTCCTGCCTGCTCTTCTGTCCCCCAGGCAGGGCCTCCCCCAGCCCCATCTCGCCAGCGCCTCATGGGGCCCACGGGACCTTGCAGAGCCCCGCCGACCCCGACTGGGTCATCTCGGGCGTCTCTCCGGCTCCCGGGTGGTTTGCGGGGACAGGGACTGGACTCCCTGCTGTGGGTGCACCATCGGAGAACACGTCTGGGAGGCCACAGCT
Organism: Rhynchonycteris naso; assembly: GCA_037038555.1. Classification (NCBI taxonomy): domain Eukaryota; kingdom Metazoa; phylum Chordata; class Mammalia; order Chiroptera; family Emballonuridae; genus Rhynchonycteris; species Rhynchonycteris naso. The sequence continues at coordinate 2,812,705 of CM072996.1, read as the reverse complement.
CTCCCTCCTCCAGCGCCTTGCCCCATGGGGCTCGGCGAGAACTAGATGGACAGGTGGACAGAAGGGTGGGTGGACAGATAGACAGATGGCCGGGGGACATGCCGTGGGACGTGTCAGGGAAGCCTTGGAAAGAATGCCCTACATGGGAGACGTGTGAGGCAGTGTCCAGTGGGAGAGGACAGCCCACCTCCATTCCACACCCTGGCCGAGCATCAGCCCTGGGAAGGGGTCGCAACCCCTGGAGGACGTGGCAGACCCCAGCTGCTCTTCTGCACCCGTGGCTGATGTGACTAACTGACCAGGACTCCCGTGTGGCCCAGACCGGCTCTTGCTGCTGGCCCCCGAGGACAGGCTGGCCATCCCAGCGGTAGGCTATTGAAAACGCAGTCACTGACACCCACCCGAATTTGCCATCCTTGCCAGCCTGTGGGTACCACTGAGCACCTGCCGTGGGCAGCTTAGATTCCTTCTCTGCTGCTCCCTCCACACTCACAGGATGCTCATAGCTGGGGTACCCGGGAGCTTGGTGTTTCACCGGAGGCTCCAGGGGGCCATGTGGAGGCCCAGATCCATGCTGGGCGCAGTGGCTCAGTCATGGCCCCCAGGCACCAGGCAGGCATCTCAAACCCATGGGGCCTCGGCCATCTCAGGTTCTGGCTTCCCTTCTCCACCGGCGTCTGCCAGTCGGTGGGGTACCTGGGAATCTGGATTCTCACAAGGGCTCTGGGAGCCAGTCCGTGTGAGGCTGGCTATGCGCTGCTTCCCCAGGGTACAGCTCTTCCCTAAAAGTAGGTCCGGGCTGCTGGAGGGTCCCTGGACCCCTCCCTCCTGTGATGGGATGACCACACTATAATAGTCACAGCTGTAAGGTCCTACCTCCCTCGAGCCACCACCCCGCCGTGTTTCTTGAGGTGTGTCCTGGGGAGGAAGTGTCACGTGTTGGTGACTCCCTTTGTGTGGTCGCAGTGCTGTTTGCTCAGGGGGGCCTGGCTGGTCCTTGCCTATCCCTTTGGGGTGAGCCCTCTCTCCTGCTGCCCTGCCCAGCTCCTGTTCTACCCGGCCACGCGACAATCCCCTCTTGGGCTCGGCCGTGTCCCTGCGTCCTTGGTCACCAGGCCTCATCATCCCCACTTGGACCCAGCATTTGTCACCTGTCCCCAAATAGCTCTGTCATCCAAGGACCTGCTTGGGGCATGGCCAGGGCCCCAAAAGACTCGTCGCTGTGTCTTCCTGTGACCACGGTTCACCGAGGTCTTGGCACCCGCTTGGGTCTAGACCCTGGCTCTGTCCCGTGGAGCTGTGTGAGTTTGGGCAGTGAGTCAACCTGTCTGGGCCTTGTTGCCTTTTCCTGAGGAACGCACAGTCATTCACCTGCCTCTGGGGTGTTGGCAGAACCACACAGGAGGGACGGAAGCTCGAGGTGCAGAGCAGGCCCTGTGTGGCAATTGTCTGCCCCGAGATGTGGGGCCGGCGCCTTCCTCGGAGCGTGGGTTTGAGCGGTAACGAGGCGTGAGTGCGGTGCTGGGCCCTGCCCCTGGCACGGCCACGTTGCTGCTATTTATTCCTGGGGCATCTTCCCGACATCCCTGCTCTTCAGGCAGGAGGACAGCAGTCAGCAAGCCCTGGGGCCAGGATGCAGACCTGCCCACAGACACTCTCTGTGCTCCCAGCCGCTGCCCCGGCCACCTCCCAGGCTGGGCCCACCCACCTGCCCCAGCAGCTTCCCGACACCGCCTTGGCCTTGGCCTGCCAGGCTCCTGGGCCACCCACAGCCTGCGCTTCCCCCTGAAAGTCAACAGACCCGTTTTAGCAAACGTGGAAGCCGCAGAAAGGCAGAAAGGTGTAAACAGAGTGCCGGAGGCCCCCCCATCCCTGCCTCCAGGAGTCTGCCAGTCCGGATTGCTCCTTTCTAGCTTGTCTTCCACTCACGGTCGCCCTCCGTGAAGGTCCCGAGTCCCTTCCCCTGCGTCCCTGCAGCCCCACACCAGACACCAGGCCCAGGACCCCTTTCTCCTCACGACCACCTGCCATCCGGGTCCAATTAGGCTGCTTATCTCTCATTTGGGGAGATGGAGGTGACAGGGGGCATGCTGGCCCAGGGGTGCACCGGGTGGCCCCCAAGCGTGAACCTGGGTCCCAGACAGCCTCTCGGCCACAACGGGACCCAGCAGATGTGTGTAAACAGTGCGGATGTACAAACAGGACAGTGAGGGAGATACCACATCTTCCTAGAGGCTCACAGGCCGGGCCGGGCCGGGGCTGCGGCTGGGGGAGCAAGAGGTGGGGTGTCTCAGAGTCAGTGGCATGGGGACCCCAGGGCCCTTAAAGCTCTGTGTGGCCTGTGCCTAGGGGGCTACGGCCGGAGGCAAGGTGGGCTGTCTCCCGTCTGTCCCTGGGTTTTCTCCCAGCTCACAGGCTGGGCCGAAGGCAGCAGCCTGGCTCCCGGAAGTGCCCACATAGATCACCCCAGGACCCCAGCCCAGCGGGCTCTGCCTGGTCCCCACTGTCCCTGTGCGCCCTCTGCCCCCCTCCTACTCCCCTGGACCCTACTTTTCAGCTGCGGCCGCTGGCCCTCGGATGGGGCTGTCTCCAGGTGGACATTCCTTAGAAAAACGACTTCATTATCACCTTTGGCAGCTTGGAGTTGGTGGAGGGAGGGAGGTGTGTGGCCATAGAGGGGGCAGGCGGGATGGACACCAGCTCCCATTGCTCTCCCAGCAGCTGGGCCCCGGGGTGGCAGGACGGCCTGGAGTCCAGGCACATAGGGACACCCACTCGGGCAGGCCTGACGAAGACAGATCTGTGGGCCCAGGGGCTGGAGGAGAATATTACATTTTGAAAACAAATCACTCTGCTGATTGGAACTTAATTACGTCTCTTTTATCTTGGTGACAAGTCAGGCACCTGGGCTTAGGGCTGGCTGAGGGGCCTGAGCCCCAGGGGATTAATGAAGCCAAGCCCTCCCCTGGCCCCTCAGCCCCCCCCCCCCCCCGCCCCAGAGAAAGCCGCGGCCATCCCTCCCCCTCTGTGGGGCGGGAGGAGACAAAGGGGTTTCCTGCTGAAGAACTGGAGTCACCAGGGTCTTGGTACAGCAGGTGGGCTGGGCAGGGCCGGGTGGCCAGGGGGTCTGCCCAGTCCTGTCCAAACAAACCCAGGAGGACAATCTGGCCTGGACAGACTCTAGACTCCAGGGCAGAGGGGCTGTGCTGGAGCCTGACCCCTGAAGTGAGCAGCCCAGTCCCTGTCACCTCTGGGTCACCACTGACGGGGGCGCATCCCTACGTACCAGGGCACATAGGCAGCCTCTGGCGTTGGCCTTTGGGCAGAGACGGACTCAGATGGTTTCTCGGCACCCGGGGATGGGGCAGGACAGGACAGGACAGCAGGGCCCAGGCGGCCGGACCTCCCGGGGGCAGGGCCGACAACAGGTAAGACCCTGTGCAAGAGCAAAACCCTGCCAATAATCAAGCTTTGAGGGCAACGCATTGTCCCATGGATTTTTCTGGAATGGCTTTGACTGAGAAATGTTGGTGCAGGAACCAACGAAACCCAATATTCTGGAGTTCCTGGTGCAGCTGGGGCTGTTTTCCCAGCCCAGGGTGAGTGAGTTCAGATCCTGGACCCGGGAGCGTGTCCCACGGGGACTGTGGCCGTGGCCTGGTCTGGGTCCTCAGGGAGCGGCAGGTCCCTCGGCAAGTCCTTGGGCTTTTCTGGGTCTCAGCCTCCTCCCCTGGAGATGGGGCGAGGACCGGGAGCCCCCACAAGGCTGGCACGCAGCTACAGTGGACGTCAGGGAGTGTTCGAGTGTTCAGTTACGTGACGAGCGTGTGGCCCTCTCACACGGGCCTCCAGCGGACCTCACGAGGGTCCCATGATTGGCTCCACCGTACAAACGTGGAGACTGAGGAGCAGAGAGGTGACATCACCGACGTCTCACCACACAGCTGCTAAGTGTCCGAGGCAGGGTCTGAGCCAGGGGTCTGCTCGCGAGGGGTCTGGCTAAGGCTGATGCTGTTAGTCTAGTTTCTGTCTTTCACATTGACGACAGTTCATTCACTGGACAATAAGCATTCTCTGTGCCTGGCACCTATTTGGATTGGAGAATATGGCTCCCACACCAGGCCCAGGGCGTGGACTGGGGGGGTTCCCCCATGACTCAGGCCCTGGGGGCTCTCCTGACTCTCTCTGCCCTCCCCACTACTTGGGGTAGGGCTGTTCTGGGGGCCCCATGAGAGAAGCTGGGTCTGGCAGTGCTGCCTCGCGTTCTGGGCTGGAGGCCCCAAGGCTGCCCCGTCCCCTCCTCCACCTCCCAGCCCCCCACAATGACCTCTGGGATGGACGTCCCCCACGCCCTCACCCGGAGGCTGCCGAGGGGGGCCGTACGCATGTGCCTGCTGATGGAAGTGCCAGGGCGACCCCGGCAGAATGAACGCTGTTTCATAGACTGGCTGATGGCCGCTGAGTCATCACACAGGGCGATCCATCAGCTGGGGGCCGCTGATGGCAGACGCTGAGAACGATGTCATTGCTTTGGGGACTGGGAGGGGGTGGGCCGGGCCTCCGTCTTCCACCCAGTTCCCGGCAGGGCTTGGATGTCGCTGTGTGGAGGAGGAGGGGGGTGGGGTGGGTATGGGACTGTGCTCCCTTGTGAGTGTGCATGGGGTACATGTGTGAGACGGCAGGCGTGTGTGTGTGTGTGTGTGTGTGTGTGCACAGGCTATATGCTCAGGCCTGTGGGTTCGTGCGTGCTTGTGCACCCTGTGTGTCTGTACAGCACAACTTTGCAGCCAACCTCCGTGTGTGTGTGTGTGTGTGTGTGTGTGTGCCTTCCTCTGTGAGGTGGAGGATTTGCACGTGAGCCGCAGACTCGAGGGGCTTTGAGGAAACCCCTACCCCCAACCCCGAGCTGGACAGGCGTCACCAGATCTGTCATTCTCCGCCAGCCAGGTCCGAGCGTCAGCACTCGCTGCTGAAGATGGTGAGGGGGGCAGAGCTGACGTGGCGTGCTGGCTGCGGGGGTGACCGGGGAGCCCGTCTTCCTGGCATGGAGCCCGCGTCATCGCTCACGTGTGTTCAGAGCCGTGTGTTCGTCAGGGCTCTGCAGAGCAGCGGGACGTGCGTGCCTTTGTGTGTGTGTGAGCGCGTGCAAGAGAGATGAGGAACCAGCCCACCACGTTCCGGAGGCTCAGAAGTCCCACGGGGCTCCGCGTGCATCTAGGGACCTGCGTGGCCCACGGTGTCAACCCCACGGTGCGGGTCTGAAACCTCAGACCCAGGGGCAGGGGCTGCACGTCCCCCTTGGAGGGTCAGAGGACACTGCCGCCCCAGCTTCCGCTCTCAGGCGGGGCTCCCCTCCGGGCCCCCGTGACCTGGGCTACTACCTGCCTGCCCCTTCACACACTCAGGCCAAAGAAAACTTTCGGGACTGGCGGTGGGCTGCAGCCGGCATCCTCACTGGGACCCTCTGGCTGCCTGCGGCCCCATGGGACCACAGTTTCTCCAGCTGAAGGGCAGGGGGTGGGGGGTCGGGCCACCTCTCCCCAATAGTAACCGTGCTGAATGCAGGGCTACGAGGTGAGTCCGGAGGGGGGGTGGACCAGTGAAGGCTGACCCCTCCCCACCCCCCCACCTCCCAGAGGCAGCAAGGGGACAGGAGTTCACCCAACATGTCGCGCTTGTGACTGAACTCGGGGCAACCTCTGGAACCCTAGCCCTGGCTGGAAACGGAGCTTCCGGAGGGTTCTCTGGGGATAGAGTTCACAGATACCTGATCCCAAGAGGTGGAGGCAGACGCCCCTGGGTGGAGGCCTGGCTTTTGTCCCTCACAGGGTTGCTGTCCCCTGGAGGGGGGCCGTGCCCGTGTCGGGAGCCTCAGCGTACCGTGCTGGTGATTTAGGCTGTGGGTGTGAGTCTTGCTCAGCCGCTCAGTGGATGGAGCCAACAAAGTGGGCTTCCCCGCTGGACCGGTGGGCAGGCAGGGCTTGCCCTCAGCTGTTGGAATCCAGGTGCTCCTCTTCCTGCCTCTCCCGGCTTCTGCCTGGGCCGGGCCGGGCCGGGCAGGCGACCTTGCATCACTTGGCTCACAGCGACGGCTCCTGCGTGCCATTCCCCGGCGTGTCTGTTGGTCTGTCTTCACTGGCCGACCTCCTAAGGACACTGGTCATATTGGATGGGAGCTCACCTTCCCTAATTACTTCTGCAGTGACCCCCCCTCTCTCCCTCATCCAGCCATGGTCTCAGTTCCCAGGGGTTAGGCCTTCTACCTATCTTTCCAGGGAGAGATAGAATTCAACCCCCTAGGAAGCGATTTCAAGGGTCAAAGCGATCGAGTTCATGAAAAGCCAAGCCCCCACCTGGCTCACCGTCTGCGGCCGCCAAGGGGTTGGAGTGGAAAACCATGGGGTTGGGCTTCTCCGCAAGTCCTGTGGTGGAAGGGCCGTCCGGCCCTGTGGGTATGGGGGTGGGCAGGAGGGGAGCATCAGCGCCCAGGTGGTTTTGCCTCTTTATGCAGCCCCGGGATGAGGCCTGGGATGCCCACCTGGTCCCCATGCCCCCGGCAGCTACCCAGGGTCCCATCTCAGCGCCAGGACCCGCCTGCAGGGGGCTGTCACCCAAGGGCTCGTCAGGGCCCCCAGCAGGAGTGGGAACCAGCTTTGGGGGGCAGGAAAGTCCCCAAAGTGACATCTCTGCAGGACCAGCAGGCTGGCTCTGCCTGGCTCTGCGGGGCCCGCGGCCGTGGGCAGCTGCGTGGAGGGCGTGCCCGCCTGCGGAGGAGGGGCCCGGCCGAGACAGATGCGGTGAGGGGCGCGTCCCCTCGTCCCCTGGTCCCCTCGGTGTCTCTTCCCACAGAGTCTCCCCACTGAGCCGGGCCTTCCCCAGCCCGGAGAACAAAGCCCAGACCTCCTTTATCTTTCCCTGCGCGAGGTCCTGGAGGGAGGCACACAAAGGCCTGATGCGGCATCATTTTTCTCGCCCCCTCACCCTCTGGCCCACCCTTTTCTTCCCTTTATAATGTATTTTAATAGGGTCAGAGCAAGATGGATGGCCCCAGACACTGGGAGAGGGCCAGCACTCGGCCTCCCGCCCAGCCGGGGCCGGGGGCCGTGCCTAGAGCCAGGACTGAGGAGGGGGCTGCCCGGAGGAGGAGGCGTCACACCCGAGGCCAGAGGCTGTGTGCCGCTTCCTGCCTGGCTGCCCCCTCTGCTCCACCTCCTGGGGTTTCTCCTGGGGGGGCCTCTCTGTGGCTGGGCTCCCAGACTCCACCCTAGTTCTAGACTGTTCACTCCCTGCTCCCAGCAAAGAGGCCCTGGGCCCAGCCCCCTGGTAAAGGGGCAGAGGGGACCCCCAACCCAGCTCCCACCTGGCTGGAAGGACAGGAATACCCCAATGAGCCTTGCGCTCCACCTGCTCTCCGGTCATGTATTCAGGCAGTAGCTGAGACACCCCCGCCTTCCCCTGGTCGGCCTGGCTCAGCAGCTCTCTACGCAGAAGCCACCGGTCTCCTATTGCCCGTCTTCCCCAGCGGGGTCTCATTGACTTCTCCAACAGCCCCCGGATGTGGGTGTCCTCACCCTATTTTACAGCTGAGGAGTCGGGGCGCAGCGGTCTGGGTTCAGTGGCCTGGAGTAGCTTGTCCCAGCAAGGGGTCCTTCCTGACCCCACCCCCCACGGAGGGACTGAGGATCGGGGGGCCACCGAGGCCCCCTTACCCCTTCCAGCGTCAGGGACATGGCGCGTGGAACTGGGGGCTCAGGTCTCCTGGCCAGCCCCGCCTTCGCTCAGGCACAGAAAGTGCTTTCAAAGATCCAAGGGACCCAGTCTCCCTCCCGGGGCCAATTCCCAAATGAAAACTAACGTGTGTGGTGTTGTGGAGGGACTGACGTTTCCCTTAATGAGGGGAGGGTATTGCCCTTCAGCGGCTCCGCCTGGCTTCTCCTTCCCGGGGCGCGGGGGGCGGCTCCAGGCACAGCCGCAAATAAAGACCGAAGCAGCCCAGTGTCCATTCACAGGTGGACGGGTCGCCCCCTGTGGCAGCTCGGCACGCCGGAATAGTACGCGGCCGTGAGAAGGAACAGAGGGTCCCGACGCACGCGATGAGGTGGTTGGACTCCAGAAGCATCTTGCCAGGTGGAAGAAGCCAGACACAGAGGCCACAGGTGACACGATTCCGCTGCTGTCCACTGTCCAGAACAGGCAAATGGCGTGGAATCGGGAAGCAGACTAGCGGCTGCCAGGAGCAGGCGCGGGGGGCGGGGCTGGGCGGGGCGGGGCATTGGAAGCCAGTGCCAAGCGCTCCAGGTTTCTTTCTGGCGTGATGAAAAGTATTATGGGATTAGATGGAGGGGATGCTGTCACCCCTCTGTGAATATACCATATATATATATATATATATACTGGACTGCGTGCACTTCAAAATGGTGAATTTTACGGTTCGTGACTTCTATCTCGATTTTTTAAAATTAAAACCAAATAAATAAATAAAGCCACACAGGGGAGCCCTGGTCGGCCTGGGGCCACCCTGACCTGGTCGGTCGGCCTGGGGTCACCCTGCCTAACCCAATAAGCAGAGCAGGTCCTGCTCCGGTGCTTTGGAATTGGGGTGCAGGTGCCGCCCTGGCTTAGCACCTGGGAGGAAGATGGGGAGTCCGGGTTGGGACGGGAGCTGTCAGTGGTGACCTCAGCATCCCAGAGGGTCAGGGCTGGAACAGCCCTTCTGTGCCCACTTCATCTTACAGAGGGGGAGACCGAGGCTCAGAGAGGGACAAGGACTCTCTTCCCAAAGATGGTGGCAACGGGGCGCTCCTGGTGACCCGGAATTTGGACCACCCACCGTGATTTCACAGTGCTCCTTAGGTTTTCTCCGAGGGCTGCTTCGGCTCCCTGCTGCTACGTAGGAAATCCTCTGACACGTAACAGCTTAAAACATCCGTAATCATTACGATCCCACGGTTTCTGTGGGTCTGTGATTTGGCGGGAGCTTCGCCGGGCAGGTCTGGCTCGGAAGAGGCTGCAGCAGAGAATGCTCGCTGGGCCATGACGCGCTTCGAAGGGGCTCACGCGTATCTCCCGGCAAGCTGGTCCCGGCAAGCTGGTGCCGGCAGCTGGGGAGGGTGCGGGTGTTGGGTGGGGGAGGTCCCAGCGCCTCCCCACGTGGACGCCTCTCCCTGCGCGAACGTGGGGGGAGCTCTCCCTCGGCAACATCACCTGTCCGGTCAGATGTCAGATGCGGTCAGACATCTTCTCATAGAGGCTGTCCCCGCAAGGGGAAGCCGGACTCCGGCCAAGGAAGGGCCATCACCTCGCAGGGTCCCCAATCCTCCGAGCTGTGTGGGCATCCGGCCCGGGAAACAGGTGACAGGGACACTGGCGGGGATGCAGGTCCCCAGGAAATGAGGTCTGACCGAGTGCCTACACCCACGGAAGAAAAATAAATAAGAGAGGAATGACAGGTTCCCAAGAGCGAAAGGAAGGACAAGCAAAGGCTGGCCGAAGAGTCTTGAGGCTCGGGCAGGTAAGGAAGGCCCTGGGAGCGTGGTCGTGAGGGTCACAACACGGGATGTCAACAGAAAGGTTTTTTGAGGGACATAGCGTGGTGGGCGGGGCCAATGAAGACGTGCAGACGGATAGGGCAATGTCCTGGACGCGCAGGACGCCTGAGCGACATGTCCCTCCCCTGCAGGCCCTGGCCCTGATTTTGTACCCGCGATTTTTGGATTGGTTTTTTATAAAGAGGCTTGCGAGCCTGACCTGTGGTGGCGCAGTGGATAGAGCGTTGACCTGGGAACACTGAGGTCGCCAGTTCAAAACCCTGCACTGGTCTGGTCAAGGCACATATGGGAGTTGATGCTTCCAGCTTCTCCCCCCTTTCTCTCTTTCTCTTTCTCTCTCTCTCACTCTCTCTCTCTCTCATTCTGTCTCCTCTCTAAAATGAATAAATAAAAAAATTTTAAAGAGGCCTGCGAATTGTGGGTGCTTCCTTCCTGCCTCCCAAACCCTGGTGACGTGCACGAGTCCGTCTCTGCACCCCGGGAGAAGATTCCTGGCATGGGGTGTGGAGAGGAGGGCCCCCGGCATGGCCACTCAGGTCCATGGTGCCCTTCCCTGGAGCAGAACCTCAGGGAGCCTGGTCCACTAGGGCCTATTCCTTGACTTCACTCGCCACCTCTCCCTCTCGTGGCTCTGGGCCTTCATTCAGCTGAAAACGGAAAACGCACTTCCTCGGAGACTTACGCTTGCGTCCCTCTCTTGGAAGGTCCCCCCTGAGTCCCCTGGGTGGATGAACCCCCAGGCCCTGAGCCCCCAGCCACCACTGTCACTCCCCAGCCCAGTGCAATGGTCACCATCTATCACTGTAATTACCAAGCCGGAAAGCCCCTGGGTAGGGCCAATGAGTGTCTGGTCTGGTCACTACTGCGTCCCCAGCGCCGGCCACAGTGCCTGCCACACAGTAGATGTTCAACAACTTTTTTTTTTTTCCCTAAACACCAGAGTGAAGAGATGAATACAATCAGACCCTGGCCGATCCTCGTGGCCCAGACAGGTCCCTCGTGACGGTCCCTGAAGCCCGTGGCAGACCCGAACAGGCGGCGGGCCTCTCCGCTAGGGGAGCCAGGTGCCCAATCCTCCATGCCCTGGTCTGCGTGCTCCAGGGCGCTCTGGGGAGACCACACCCTTGCTCTGAGTCCCTTCCCATTCACAGAGGAGTCCTCGCTCTGCTTTCCCAGCGAGCAGCCCTCTCATTTGGAGATGTCCCATTAGAGCTCAATTCAGAGGCTCTGGGGCCGGCCCCGAGCCTGGCAGAAGGCGAGGTCTGTTGGCGCCAGTCTGTCCCATGCTGTGCCTGGCACCTGGCCTCTGAGATCGTGTGCCCCCTGTCACAGCCTAGCCCCGTGGTCGGACAGACCCTGCTGTTTTACTTTTTTTTTTTTTATTTTGTTTTATTTTATTCATTTTAGAGAGGAGACACAGAGTGAGAGAGAGAGAGAGACAGAGACAGAGACAGAGAGATAGAGAGAGAGAGAGAGAGAAAGAGAGAAAGGGAGGAGGAGCTGGAAGCATCAACTCCCATATGTGCCTTGACCAGACCAATGCAGGGTTTTGAACTGGCGACCTCAGTGTTCCCAGGTCAACGCTTTATCCACTTTACTTCTGATTTGCCATTGTCGATACTCCCCTGTGAAAAAGGTGAAAATACGTTTTTCTCCTGCCGATGTTTTTCCTTTTCATTTAGCAAGCATTGATTTTTTCCCCCCATCCTGCCGACGGACGAGGAATGGAATCACACAGGTCTCTTTGGGGTGATTTAGTTGTCAGGGCCGGAGGCAGAGGGCAGATGCAGGCTTCTCCTGTCACCTCATCCACGGGTCGCTTCGTGACCTCGGAGAGTCACTTAGTTTTTCTCCTCTGCCATGTTCCTCCCCCCACACTAGAAAAGAAGATCCCGAGGCCCCTGGCCTGGGAGAGCAGCAGGCTCTGTTCAGCGGCCGGAGTAGGTTCAGAGGAAGGCTTCTGTAAAAAGCCAAGTTCAGCCTGACCTGTGGTGGCGCAGTGTATAAAGCGTCGACCTGGGAACACTGAGGTCGCCAGTTCAAAACCCTGCACTGGTCCGGTCAAGGCTCATATGGGAGTTGATGCTTCTAGCTCCTCCCCCCTTTCTTTCTTTCTCTCTCTCTCTCTCTTTCACTCTGCGTCTCCTCTCTAAAAAAAATGAATAAAATAAAAATAAAAAAAAATAAAAAAACAAAGCCAAGTTCAAGGTTGTGTCAACACCAAACATGAAGTGGCAATTATCCAATTAACCTGATCAGTGTAGACAGAACCCCCAACATCTGCCCTGCATACCCCCTTCTGCTGGTTTCTGGAGCTCAGGCAGCTGTGGCCAAACAGAGAATGTTGGGAACAAGAGACTGGGCCTCCTGACTGTCCCTCTCTGTGCCCCAACCTCCCTGACTCTAGCTTGGGGACGAGAGAGCTTCTCTCACAGGCTGTGGTGAGGATTCGTGGGCTGGCCCCCGGAAGAGCTCTGGGAAGACCAGAGATGTAGGCTTCTAAAGGGAGGGCGTGGGGGGAGGGTGTGGAATAGACAGTTTTGCACTCAGGGCAGATGCTTCTAGCGGGGTCACTGTGAGCAAGGTGCTCTATGTCTCAGCTTCTGCACCTGGTCCACAGGCATTCGAGTAGCCTTGGCCGGAGAGAGGCACAGCACAAGACAGTGATGGTGATGGTGATGATGGTGATGGTGATGATAGTGATGATAGTGATGGTGGTGATGGTGATGGGGATTATGATGATGGTGATGGTGGTAATGATGGTGATGATGGTGGTGATGATGATGGTGATGATGATAGTGATGTTGATGGTGGTGATGGTAGTGCTGTTGATGATGGTGGTGATGGCGATGATGATGATGGTGATGATGATGGTGGTGATGATAGTGATATTGATGGTGGTGATGGTAGTGCTGTTGATGATGGTGGTGATGGCGATGATGATGATGTTGATGATGGAGATGATGATAGGGATGGTGATGGCAATGATGGTGATGATGATGATGATGATGAAGGTGATGATGTTGATGCTGGTGGTGATGTTGATGGTGATGATGATGGTCGTGATGGTGATGTTGATGTTGAGGATGATGGTGGTGATGATGGTGATGATGGTGGGGATGATGGTCGTGATGGTGATGATGATCATGATGGTGACAATGAAGGTAAAGAAGATGATGATGTTGATGGAAGTGGTCAAACACCTTTCTCATGGGTTCACTGTACAGCTCTTGGCCAATGAGCCTTCCTAAGTGACAGCTCCCCCACTGAGAGATGGAGTCTAGTTCTTCCCTCCTTAAACCCAGGCTGCCTCTACAGTTTGCTTCCCCAGTAAAACATAGTGAAAATGATGCCACGTGACTTCCAAGCCTAGGTCAGATGGAGCCTTGCAGTTCCCCCAAAACCCCAGACCTCTTAAGATATCCTGGGAGCCCTGAGCCATGACACAAGGTACCTCACTACCCTTATGCTGGAGAACACATGTGTGGACATGTCCTAGCTGAGCCAAGCCTTCCAGTCATGCTGCGCTGGAGCCAAGAGTGAGAGCAAAGCCATCTTAGACTCTCCAGACCGGCCTGGCCGCCCCCTGCATACCAACTACCATGGAGCCAGCTAAAGCCACATGGAACAGAAGGAGTTGCCTGCTGGGAGCCCTGATGGGATTGCTGACCACACAGTTATGACACAATAAAATGGCTGCTGTGAGCGAGCAAACATGTGGGCAGTATGTAACGCAACATTGGGCCAACTGGAACAATGGGTCTTGATGTTTCTGGTTCCCAGCCACGTCCTGTATGACATGTATCTACAGGTGGCTGCTTGGGTTGCATCACAGACATACTTCCCCACCCCCCCATGCCTGGGCCTTGCCCTTCCCCTGCTATGGGGTCCACTTGAGACCAAGAGCAGTCCAGTGCCCCGCCTCCTTAGCATGGGGAAAAGCGGGTGTGTTTTGAAGCTGGTGCTCATAGAGCTGCAAGAAGTCACAGAAGGTAGCTGAATAGGAGCGTGGGAAGAGCCCAGCACAGTGTGAGCCAAGGGCTATCCTGGCTGCTGCTGGGCACCACCAGCAGCTCCAAGCCTGTCCACTCAAGAGCAGGGTAGCCCTGGAGGACAAGCTATTCTGGAGGATGGCCCCTAGGCAGCCCCCAGTGGCCCCCATGCTGACCACAACCTGGCACTTTCTCCTGCCAGGTCCTGCTAATGGGGGGATCCCTGGGGTCTTGGCTTAGTGCCTGAGGGAATTATTAGGGCAGTAGGAAGCAAGGAGGGGGCAGGGGATGAGCATGGGCAGTCTGCCTGCTCCTCCCTGTGCCCAATCTGGAGGGGTGGGGTGCACATGCCCCCAGCACAGACCAGGGCCAGCTCCATGCTTGTAGAGCCCACACCATGCTTTTCCATCCATTTCACGGATGAGAATTTGGGGCCTCCAAGTTTTAGGGACTGGACCAGAGTCACCATGCTGGGGCTGGAATGTGAAGCCAGGTCTGCCTGACCCTCAACCCTGGGTCCTCTGCCCCTACATGGGGTCACTCTATAAGAATGAGAGTCTACACTTGAAGGATTAAGGGGTCTCTTTCTGAATCTTTTTTCCTCCTCGGAGGCCCCCCAGTTTGTGGCCACAGCAGGGAGCCTACCTCACTTATCTTTAAATGAGCTTCTCGTGGAATCCCGGCCCCTTTCGGGGACACTTGTCTCCCTGTCCTGGGTGAAGTTCAAAGTCTTCTCGACAAGTCAAGCAACACAAGCAACCCATGTTTTATGTGGAGGGCTTAGAAAGAAAATGCAGGCAAATGCTAGATGGCATGGGTGTGGGGAGCAGAAGAGCCCCGTGAAACCCACACAGCCTGCCATTTGGAAGCTGGGTGGGGGCATCTCTTTACAATCTGCAGAAGCCCTGGTGTCCTGGGTGGACTGGGCACGGGCTTGATGACCATCTGTGAGATCGGCTGGAGGCTGATGCGGACATGGTGCTGGGTCCTGTTTCTGCCGGAAGCTGGTCCTGGGCTGGGGCTGAACCCTCCGCCCTCTGCTCTGGGTGAGGGGCAACTCCACTGGGCCAGACCCCAGCACAGATGCCAGGTCAGCCAGTGGAGTGGGCTCTGACAGGTGGGTGCACTGCTTATGGGAGAAAAGCCATGCCTTCCTCAGCCACATGGACAACTTGGGGCCTCTCTGGCTGCTTTCTTTTCCCCACAGTCAAGTGTTACTTATTGTTTTGATTTTAGAGAGGCAAAAAAAGGAAGGGTGGCTGGAAAAGAGAGAGAGAGAGAGAGAGAGAGAAGCATTCATTATTGTTCCACTTAGTCGTGCACTCATTGGCTACTTTCCATATGTGCCCTGACCAGGGATCAAACCTGCAACCTTAGTGTTTTGGGACAACACTCTAACCGATTGAGCTAAGTGGCCAGGGCTCAAGTATTATTTTTTGCAAAACAAAACTTACTGAGTATTTGGTCTGCGTGTCCACTGTGGTGCTAATTGTTACCACCCTGGGAGGGCCAGGTTGCTGTGACGACTGCCCACTTTCCAGATGAGGAAACTGAGGCTTGAAGAAGTAAGTCGTTTCAGAACACACAGCCAGAAAGCGGTGGAGACAGACAGAGCCTGGGCCTGCCAGGCCCCACGGGCCCAGCCACCGTCCCCTCCCTCCAGCCTGCTCTGGAGTGGCCTGGGGGACGCGCCCTTTGGGTCGGTAGTGGCGAAGGCCTTGCAGGTGCTCCCCTGGGCCAGGGGAGGCCAGCCATCCCCCTTGGGAGATACTCAGCGTGTCCATTAGAGGGTCCACTGCAATGAGACACGAGGCTCAGGTAGAGTCAGCGTCCTTCAGGGGCATGGCTGGTCCTAGGTGTCATTCACCTACTATGTGCTGGACGCTCTATGTGTGGTGTCTCTGACCTTTGCTTAGTGGGGGGGGGGGAGAATAAGAGTCAGGGTGGCCAAGGTGCTCACCTGGGCCCCACAGACACGTGAACGGGCAGAGCGGGGATCCCACCTCGGGCGCTGAGAAGGTCCAGCTCTCTCTGCGCCCCCAGCCCCTTGAACCCCCAGCACTGGGACAGGGGGCCGCCTGCTGCCGAGCGAGCTGGCCAGCTGTCCAGGCGCCTTAGCCTGCTGATGCCCGTCAGGGGCCTGACCTCAGGCTCAGCTCCGAACTGGACTGTGAAGTGCCAGGGTGAGGCGGGTGGTCAGGCTGGCGGTCTGCGCGGAGGGAGGAGCGGGGACACTAATTCCTCTTCAGATGCGGAAGGGGGTGATGGCGGGGTGACAGCACTCTCTGTGGAGCGGTGGCCCAATGAAGGTAGCTCCTGTGCTCTGGGAGGGCAGGTGCTGGACGGATCCCCTGCCGCTCGCCGGACTTGGAGTCCCGGGGAGGGCCGTGGCGGCTCTTGGAAGCTGTGGAGGGTTGGAAGGCCTGGGAGACCTTGCCAATGGGGTAGCCCAGGGGGTCCTGGCAGGGTTGAGTACCTCTGGGGAATTTAGGGGGAGTTGGGGGTATCCTGACTCTTGCCAGGGACAGCTTTGCTCACGAGTCCTTGGAGAGTGATGTGGGCAGGGTGAAGTCACAGGCTCTCTCCTTGGGCACAAGGCTCAGCTCTGAGCTGACCCGGGGTGGCGCTGGGGGTGGGTGCACAACGGTGCCCTGCCACCTCCTGCCCTCATCAGGTGGGACCAGGTTCGCCCTCTCGGACCGGGTGTCCAGGCCGTGTCCCAGCAGAGCTCCTGTGTAAAGTGAGTCACCTGGAGTCTCGACGTGTGTTGCCGCCTGCAGAGTGGAGACGGTGATGGAGTTCATCTCTGTGTGACATGAAAGCATCTGGGCGGGGTAGGGGGGGGCGCCCAGGGAACAGCGGCGCCCTGGCTTACTCTCCCCTGATGTCCAGCCCCTCTGGGCTCAGCCCTCCTGGGGCTCCTTCCCCCCTTTCAGCAGCCCCTGAGCTGGGTGATCAAGGTCCTTCCAAACCGGGGCCACGGCAGCCCTCAGGGGCAGAACCCTTGTTGCCCAGGGAACATCCCGAGAAGCCGGGAGCCCCGCTTTCCTAAGGCTGCCCCCGACCCTGACCACCAAGCTCCAGGCTGGCCTCTACACTTTGACCCTTCACACGCCCTGCCTGACTTGGTCCCACCTCCTGGGTCCCTTTGGAGCACTGTGCCCTTGGAGTCCCTTCTGGGGGGGGGGGGTGTCCCTGTTCCCTTGTCTCCTTTCTTCTCTGGGTTCCTGCGTCCCGTCCCACCTCTGCTCTGTGAATGTCGGGTCTATCTTGGTGGCCACAGGCAGGCCCGGCCGGGGTGGGGGGACCAGGCCCACAGGACATGCATCATCCTAGTATGTCACCTGGAGAGGAGGGAGGCGACTGTGCAGATTCCCCGTGCGGCCTCTACCCCGCCACCCTGCGCTGCAGGCCCACAGGAGGCGCTGCTGAGGGCGGGGTCTTTGCCAGGCGGTTGGGCGCTGGGGTCCAGGGCACCACCCTGCACTGACAGCCTCTCGGATGAGCTCGGCGACCTACCGAGCGCGCGAGCGCGGCGCTGGCAGCCGGCCGCGGAGAACAAAAGCCAAGCGGCGTCCGCGCCAGCCTTTAGAACCACTGAAACGAGCTCCCTTGTCGTGCCGCGGTCCAAATATTTTGGCCATTTAGAAGCAACCTTCTGTGCTTGTGAAATTAAGTGTACTATTAATCTCACTTGGCCCCGTGACAGGGTGGGCAGATCAGATAAATATCCCGGCTGCAGCGGATCGAGGGAGGGTGCGCACAGGCTTATCAGTACGCGGTAGACCCGGACCCGGACCCGGGGTGTGTTTCCTCGGGACACTGATGGAGCGGGACCCGCTCAGAGGAGGAGGGGGGGGCAAGGGCAAGGGGGCTGGGAGCCCCCCCACGATGAGCACGGTGAGGGGAACCAGGGGGTGTTGCTTGGAGAGGAGAAATCTCCAGAGGCAGGGTCACTGGTTTCCAGGGTCCAAGGGGCTGTTGTATGGGGGACGTGAGGGTGGGGCCGGGGGTGGGGGCTTCTGAGATGGGGAGACAGACAGACGGAGCTGGGGTTGGCGGCTGGCACCAGGAGTCGGGTTTCAGATGCATTTCAGACAGGCCTTTGTTAGCCTTCCTTTTTTTAATTTTTTATTTTTCCTTTTTTCTGATTATAAAAATAATAAAAGGCTCATTATGAGAAAATGACCAAGAAGGGTGTAGAATGCTGCCTGGCTTTACCACCAGAACTCACCACTCTGAGCAGATGGGGGGGGGGTTCTCTCCCAGTTTCCGCGTCTGCATTTATAATTAGAATCCCTCTGTATATAATTTTAAACAGCCTCCCCACCCCCTTCACTTGCCAGAGGATTATTTTTAGCGCGCGCACGGGTTTTAACAGAGACTGATCATTCAGCGTTCAGCGGCCGGCCTGTCGTCAAAGGTCATTGAGGCTGTTCCCACCCTTCCAGCCGTCGGCTGGGCCTCATCGAAGTCCTCAGTCACTGAGTCTTTCTCTGAGTTGTTTCCTTGGAACCAGGGCCCTTGCTGGACAAGGAGATTCTGGCTCAGGTTCGGCCCTGGTTCTTGCTCTGCCCAGGTATGGCAGGGCTGCTGCTGGCCAGGGCATCCCCAGGAGAGAGTTCCGGATCACACACCCGTCGGGGGTGGACAGCTTATTTCACAGTGCAGAAGTTGAGGTCGGAGAGAGGACAGGCCTGCCCCATAGCCAACCAACCATCTGATGGGCCGAACGGACAGGGGCACCCACCCCCCTGAGCCTGAACCCCAGGAAGCAGCATCGCCAGGCTATTAGGGTGACAGTGTTCTCATCGGATACTGTCTCTCTGAACAGAGAATGAGAGGACCAGTGGCCGAGTGGGCGCGTACTGGGTGTTCTGGGGCCAGCCTGGCTCCCCAGCTCCTCGGGACGGCCTGATCACGGCGTGGAGCGTTTTGTGTGGGGACAGTGGGTCCTTCCTCTCTGCCCAGTGTTGATTGGGTGCTCAGTAGCAAGGCGAGAGCTCACCTCTCTGCTGGTGTCCCCGCGGCCACCCCGTGACAACAGGAACCGGTGTGCTCCCTGGTCAGCTCTGAGGGGCACTGAGGGTCTGTGGGGAGGCGCTTCTGTCTTCCTGAGCGTAGTGCTTCTTAAGACCTGAGACCCGGGGGCTGCACCAGCTGAACTCAGCTCGTGGGGAGGAACCCTATACGCCCTCCCCCAGATCCCAAGGCCCGACCCACCTCCCCATTTCCGTATCCATGGGTCGATCCTGCTATAAATGAACCTGTTCCCATCAAGAGGCCGCGGTGCCCTGGGAAGTCGGGGAACAGCACATAAACCCCAGGGCAATCAGGAAATCTGTGCCTTGTATGGCTTCAACCGGGCAATGTGAGGGGGCCTCACCTTTCACAAAACTGCTGGGGTCTCAGCGGGAGACTTCGGTGGGTAACAGGCCCGAGGTGTGCTCTGAGCAAAGGCTCCCCTGTCAGGGGTGAGACGCCTGCTAACTGTAGTGCTCAGGGCAGGCATGGGCAGACCGCTGGGTGGACACTGTCTCACTGGATGTCCCCTTGAGCCTGACAGGGTCAGCTCTGTCACTTCTCCCCTTCCCCAGCTGCACGGGGGTGGGGGAGGGGGGTACCAACGCTGGAGCTCCCCCTGGCAGAGAAGGGACTCGGTCAGGACAGGAAGATCTGACCCCTCAGAGCCCAGGACCCCTGCTTCCACCTCCTGGCCTGGACTAACCTGGAAGACATTGAGGAACAAACTCACTTTTTTTTTCAATAATTAGGTATCTCCCGACAGCCAGCCGCGCTTCCAACAGCAGCCACGCTGAAGAGAGTGAAGACAGACACTCCCGCGGGGGCATGGGTGCGGCCCTGTCACGGCTCAGGTGACTTAGGAGGGAGGCTCACTGCCTTCCCTGAACAGGCACCGTCTCCAGGTGGTTCTGAAGCCCCAGGCTTCACTGCCCAGGGAGGGGACGTGAGCCTGGTGCCTGGGGTCCCTCCTGACTCAGTGTCCGTGACTCTGGTCCGGCCAGCCCCTCAGAGGTTGGGGGAGTGGGATGGCTCCAGAGGCTCCCCAGGGGGCCTCGGCCAGGGCGCGGCCCCTCCCAGGGCTTACACCTGCCTTTCGGCACCTCTACTTCCAGGGCTGAAGGCTCACTGTACTGGTAGGTCTGCATTTGAGGAAAAGGTCTGTTGCTTGGTGCACGTGAAGCCTCCTGGTCCCGGGTAGCTAGCTAGCTGTCCAGGCCGTGGGTGGGACCCATGACCTCCTGGGTCTCCATTCCCTCCCCTTCCAGGATGGGGAGTCTGTCCCTCACATCCTGGGGAAGAGGCCAGGGCAGAGGGTCCAGGTGAGGGCAGCACGCCCACAACGTGGGTGCCCCCGCAAGGCTGTGGGGGGCTCTGCAGGTGGGGCGGAGGTTCTCTGCTGCCTGAGGGATGTTGCCATGCCAACATCAGGAGCCCCAGTTGTTGATGGAGATACCTGGGTGGGGGGAGGCCCCCTCTTCATGACCAGCATAGCTACAAAGCAGGAGGGTGGCGAGGTTCCCCGGGAGGAATGGGGTCTCCTCAATAGGGGCTTAGGAAACACATGCGATGTCTCCTTTGGCTCATCAGTGAGGCTCCGGCCTGGTGCTCACCTTTCCTGTCTGTCAGTCCTGCCTGTGAGGGTAACTTCCCCCCCCCCCTGCAGCGGAGGGGCACTGGGCCATAGGCAGGCAGGGCCCCCTCCTGGGTGACCTCGTTTCCAGGGCAGCCCCTCCTCTCCAGGCAGCGCCTCAGCTCTGAAGCTGTCCTTTGGGACCCTCGTAAATGGGGGAAACAAAGGCCAATTGTCACCCTGCACAGTAATTCATCAGCCTGAGGGAGGTGGGGCTTCCCTGGAAGGAGCTCTGGGGCGGGACCCAGGTGGGGGAGGTGGGGTGATAGTGGAAGGAGGTGAGCCTGCCTCCCCCCCACCCCCCCACCATGAGACATTTTCTCAGGGCAAGACTCCGAGCCCTTCCCAAAGCAAACACCCTGAAAGGCTTCCTCACGGGTCAATGCTGCAGACTTTCAGGGGTCTTCTACCTCCAGGGCTGAAGGCTCACTGTACTGGTAGATAAACTGAGGCCTGGGAGGAGAAGGATGTTATTCTGAGTATAGAAGAACTGAGAGGTCACCGGGGACCCTGGGCGTCCTTTTCAGGTGGCAGGAGCCAAGCCCTTGAACACAGGATCTCCCCTCGCGCCCTCCCTCCTGGCGTGGACATTGCATGAAGTGTCCGGTGGTCCCTGGACTCCGGAGGCGCTCAGGGGAATATCAGACAAACGGATAGGCCACATGGAAGGACAGAGGGTGCCGGGGGCACAGAGAAGCCCCAGCCAGGCCTGGGGTTGCAGTGGGGCCTACGACGTGGAGGAGCCGAGGGTGGACGGTGGCCCGGAACGGCAGTCCCCGTGCTGGCATGGGAGGGAGGGGGCTCACAGGAAGGGCTGGGTGTAGATAAGAGGCAGATAGCTCAGGGGTGGGAGGAACAGCGGACCCGGCGGGTTTTTTTTTTTTTTTTTATGAGTTCAGACTTTTATCCCAAGGGAGATGGGGAACACGAAAGGGTTTTTAAGCTGTGAGTGACCGGAGTGGACAGGCGGGGTAGTGGGCCGTGGGTTCTGCTCTATGCTGGGCTGAAGAAGACGAGAGACAGGCCAATGGCTGGTCAGAGGTCGCCATCCAGAGAGGGTGGCACCTGTGCCTTCTGGGGCCTTCTCCACAGGGATGCCAGCTTCGTGCCAGACCAGGCCCTCCGTGGTACTCGAGGGCTGCGGGATGGCACGGTCTGGGTGGTCTGTGCCCCACTGGCTGGCTGTCTGTGGGTGGCAAAAGCCGCAGTTTTAAGTACCGCTTCTTAGGATGCAAGTACCCAGGAGCACTGGGCGATACTTCTCGGCTCCTGTTCCCTCTCTCCAGGGCAACGGCCCCTCTTTATGGCCGCCATCAATAACTGCTGCGTCCCTGTGGCCGCGGCGGCCACATATATAATATTTAAACCACGTTGGTGGGCGACAGAGGCGTACAGATATTTTTAATCCCAACAGGCTATTACGGTTCATAGCGTGTCTGTCAAATAAATATTACGAATCATTTCTCGTTATCTTTATGGGGGCAAGTGACGCCGTCGTCAGCGAGACGGGGCACAGCAGCCGCCCTGCGTAGTTACCTCCTCTTATGTATATGGAGGGCCGTAGAGGGAGATTCATGGGGGGCTGTCGACGCTAAGGGCCCCCGAGAAAACACATCCTTCTCTTGCTACGGTGGAGAGGAGCTGGCCGGGGACTGGCACCCCAACGCTGGCCCGGAGTGGTGTCGGTCTCGGCTGAGCCTTCTCCTCAGGTCCCGCGATGATGCGTTAATTAACATCGGTTTCCGCGCCGTGTGACACGTTCTTCCCTCGTGCCAAAGAGACCCCCCACAATTGGCTGGCTCTTTTCACCCCTCTCATAGAAGAAGAGACCGAGGTTCAGAGAGGGCCATGTGAGAGTTGGTGGCTGAGCCAGGCTGTGACATATCCTTCCTGATACCCGGCGTTTGCCAAGTCTGCTGTCTGGGCCCTTCTCTCTGGACTCTGGTCTTACCTGGCACCTCCTGCCACCCCCCCGAGAAGCAGGGAGGTGTAGCAGTTCACTGAAGGTGGGTGTCCACAGCCTGTGGTTGTCCCGAGGTTTCTCTAGAGGGTTGGACCATTAACCTCCACTCTGGTGACCAGGTACTGGGGCCGTGGCCTGCCCGGGAGCCAGGCACTGCTCTCCTGAAGGCTCCATCTGTGAAATGGGAGACAGGAGTCTGCAAGGCAGAGGTGGTGTCTGAGGAGACGGTGTCTGGCAGTGTGCGGTAGACCTGGCACCAAGAGGCCCCTAGAGAACACCGGGCCCTCCTCTCCTGACTCAGATCTCTGTGGACCATACCGGTACTCGCCAGCATCCTTGCCCTCCCCCTAGGCCTCTGGGACACTTCCCTGGTGGCCTTAGGGTTGGGTGGGTGCATCTCTTTGGAGACCTCTGGAGGGCCCCTCTTGTTTGGAACTGCTCTGACGTCCTGGGCTTCCCCACAAACCAGCCTTCTCCCGGTAGGCCTGGTCACCTGCACTGGTCTGCCCAAGTGGCCTTCCAGCTCTCTGGAGTTCAGGAGCCAGGCTCCCAGCTCATGACAGGGCTAAGCTGCCGGCCTCCGGTCACCCAAGGCACGGGGTCCTTGACCTTCCCCTCTCCCCCTCTCCTCGCCTGCCCTCACCCACCCTCCAGTCCTTTTTCTTTCTCTCCACGAAGCAGAGACTGCTGGAAGCCAGCGGGGACCAGCACCTATCCCCTGGACTTCTGGAGAGTCAGGGTATGTCTTGAGTTGCTCTACCTGGCTTTGCCATGTGATCCTGGGCGAGTGTTTGCCTCTCTGGGCTTCATTCATCCCAGCTTAAGTCATCTGTCACCACAGGCAGAAAGTGTCACCCCCAAGGAGCCACAGAGGTGGTGAGAAAGGGCCCTTCGGGGGTAGGGTGCTTGGGGATAGAGACAGACCCCCTGCCCAAGAGGACAGACTAAAGCCACTGCCATGTCCGTTGGGGACAAGGGCCTCAAACCTCTGTGAGGTCCCCGCAGGCCACCAGCTGAGATCACACGGATCCTCGTTTGGGGGACGGAACCAGCAGCAGAGGAGGGGCCCCTCGGTGCTGCAGGAGCTGCCGGAAGCATGCCAGCCCCAGGAGCCCCGGGCCCTGCAGACACCAGCCTTTAAAAATATTATTCACCAGCCATTCCGGGGACTGTTTACAAGACTGAGCTGAAGCAGGCGCACGGAATAGACCCAAGTACCTTAAAAAGCATCCTTCAGGAGAGGAGGGGGAAAAAAAAGCCCCAAACAGAAAACAAAACCCTCTCAGATCCCATGTTGTAAATAGATGGGTATTACTACAAAAATATTTTTGGCTGCCAAAGCGCATGGCAGGAAGGCTGGGGGCGGATTTTTCCATGGTGAGCTTGGATCTGGCCACTCCACACGGGGCAGCCACCGTCTCGGGCGGGCGGGCGGTGTCGCATGGGATCATTTGCACCGAAGGGCCCCAGCTCGAGGGGAGAGTGAAAACAGAAAGAACAGGCCGTGCCTGCATTTTCCAGGCAGCAACCCAGTGTTTGTGGGCCCCCCTGTTTCCCCAAGCACCCCAGCGCCCTGTCACCCCCGCAGGTGAGAGGGGCCAGGCTGAGAACGGAAAGCCTCTGCAGGAACCACTGAGGCTGGATTTCAGCCAGGCCGGCATGGCGCCGGGGCCCTCTGCTTGCTCTCGGCAGGCGGGCCATGTGGTCTCTGGGAGAGAGGCCGCCGGGGCTGGGTGATACCTTCTCAGGTCTCTCTTCAGCACCGAGAGCCCCTCTCGCACCCTTGGCTACCCTGAGCAGCTTGTTGCCTTTCCTGGGGTGGGTGGGGAGTCCAGACAGAAATGCGTCTGTGTGTGTGTGTGGAGGCTCCCTGTCTCCAGGCGCCAACAGTTCCCAACCGGCCTGAGTTTTCCGTGGCAAGGGTGCAGCTGGGGGAGGGGAGGGCAGCTCAGGATGCCAGGCTGCCCGCTGTCGGAGGCGACTACCGATTCCTGGAGCCCAGCCTCGCAGGCCTGCGGGACCAGCTTTCCCACGAGTGCCTGGCGTGTCCCAACCTGCTCGCCCAGCAGGCTGCCTGCTGTTCCCTCACCACACTGGGTCCCTCCCACCTTCAGGCCCCTGCTCCTGCCTGGGGTGCCCTCACCCCTGCCTCTTCTGCCTGACAGGAAGCTCCCACCTCCAAAACCCAACTCAAGAACCAGCCGTGCCTAGGAGCTGCCCTGGCCCCCCTAGCTGGACGTGGCCTTGTCCTCCCGCTCACCGTCCGTCCGTAAGGCTTCCTGTCTGCCTAACACATTCTGCCTCCGAGACAGTTCCCTGTGGGGCGTGTCTCATCGCCTCTCTGGGCGGGGGCTGCCGGAGGGCTTCATCCATCATCTCCCAAGAAGAGTAATAACAGTTCAAGTAACACGCTTTACTGCACTTCTATTCGCTGCCAGGCTCTCGCCGTGTTATCTCTCTTAGTCACGCCAGTGACTCAGTGACGAAGGCACGACTCTCCCCACTTCACAGAGGAAGAAACTGAGGCACAGGGAGGAAAGGAACCTGGAGCAGCAGAGCTGGGATCTGGCACATGCCTGTCCATCTGGGACCACCCCTCCAGTCTGAGTGCCCAGCCTGAGCAGAGAGGGTCTGGGCCTTGCTAAGGGCCCCAGCAGGGATAGGTTTGTTGAATGAATGAATGACCCAACGGCACTGGGAAACAGGGGTTATTCCATGTTTTCCTGTCCCCCTTCAGTGCCACGGAGTGGGAATGGACTGCCCACGCAGGAGGTCGTGGGCAGGCAGAGCTGCACCACTGGCCAGTGCCTCACATCTTCCGTGGCCCAGAGGTACTAAGGATGGGCCCTGGGTTCAAATGCTGGCTTCATCCTCACAGCGGTGTGACGTGCCCTCATGTCACCTCTCCCAGCCTCTCCCTGTCCTTACCAGTCAGGTGTGTTCGAAGTGCCCACTGCCCAGCGGTTGTTGAGGTGACTGGGCACATAGTTCTGGAGGGCGGGTTACTCTTCCTGGTCACTTGTACCCAAAGGGGCCCCTGCATGGTTTTTCTTCTCTAGCACGAGTGAAGCGGCCTGACACAGGCCAGGACAAGCTGGGGGGAGGACGGGGCCCAAACAGGCCACTTTTTGTGCGCCATGGCCAAGGGCACACGGGGGTGAGAGAGCCAGGCCTGAGAACAGGGCTGGCACATGGCACATGCCCCATACATGTCAGCATACCCAGGTTTGCTCATCAGACCTTTTCGGGTGTGACTGCCTGCCCCCAGCCCTGGCAGGAAATCAGATTTAGAAGTGGGTGGCTGCAGGTAAACAAGCTGGGGGCTGATGAGAGGGGTGGGGGGCAGAGGGGCCCAGGAAGCAGCACCAAGTAGGTTTTCTAGAGCGCAGGACAGGGGTTCACAGATCAAGCAGAAACCAGGACAGGACAAGCAGAGGCCATGCCCTGTGTTTGCACTGGGGGAGGGCTTCCCAGCCAGTGCTTGCCCTCCCAGACCCCCAGGATGCTCCTACCCCAAGGGCATGAGTGCCTCCCTCCTGGGCAGGTCCCATGGCCCCTGTGGGACCCAACTCCTGATGGAGGTGCCTCCCACTACTACCCCATTTCAGAGAGGGAAAAGTGAAGGCCAGAGTGTTGTGAGCCTTACTGGTGGTCACACAGGGCGCAGTGTGCACAAGGCAGTGGGACTCCTCCTCCTGCCAAGGGCTGTGGCTGTCTCTGGGCCACCAGGAGAGTCATCCATGCTCAGTCATCACCTTCCTCTCTGTCAGCGCTGCCCTGGCCACCACGTGCAGCGCATGCACCTTAGGGAGGTTCCTCAGCCTCCCAGGGCCTGGGTCTGCATCGGGGAAGGTGGGTTTACACCGCAACAGGCTCGTGGAGACAGAAAGGAGAAGCCACCAGCGCTGGGTCAGCCAGGCGAGGGTGGGTGCACAGACTGTGCTTGCCCAGGGAGGCTCGGCAGGGCGCGCCCGTAATTCACACCACCCAACCCCAACTCCAGCCGCCCAAGTTGTCCAGGGGAGACGGCTTCCTTTCGTTTTCATACAAACAAATCCTGAATTTTAAAAGTCCAAGCAGAGCAGAGAGCTACCCAACGCATAAAAATAGCCACCAGCCACAAGGTCAGTGCCCAACTCTCTCGGGTGCTCCTCCCCAGCCGCATGCCTTTCAAACAGGGGGTCTCCCAAAGTCGGGGCTCACGTGCCCCAGAAGCGTGAGCCCCCGCCCCCTTTCCCCGCGGGCCCGTGGGTCTGTCGTGAGGGTGGGACCAAGGTGCCCTTCGGCCTCGGCTTTCCCGTAGGCGTGAAAGGGACAGGCAGACTTTGGGGGGGGGAGGTGCAAAAAAGAAAACGCCCCCGCCCACCCAGGGAGGAGCAGAGCTCCGTGCTCCCGCGTCCGGGCTCGGCCCCTCGGCCTCAGTTTCCCCACTGTCGGCCTCGGCGGGCGCTGCGGGTCGGCGCGGCGGGTAGCTTTGTGTGGCCGCGCAGACAATGGCCCGGCCGTGTCGGGCACCCCAGCCCCTCTCTTTCCTCCTCCTCCTCCGCCGCCCGAGTGGCTTTTTTTTTTTTTTTGGCAGGCTTGGGAGGGAATTCTGCTCCCGCCCGCGCCCCGCCCCGCCCCCTGCCCCCGCGCGGCTCCCGGGAACCCCTGGCGGAGGCAAACTTGCAAGTTTGCACGGCGCTGGCTCGCTCGCAACTCGGAGGCCGGGCCGGCGGGAGGCTCGCGGGAGCGCGCGCGGGCGGGGCGGCGGCGGGGGGCGCGCGGGCGGCGGGCGGGGCGGGAGCGCCGGGCGGGGCGGCGGCGCTGCGCCGAGTTCGCGCCCGTCGCGGGCCCCCCGCCGCCTCCCCCCGCCCCCCCCGCCCGCGCCGCAGCGGTCGGAGCGGGGCGCGCGGGCGCGCGTGGCGGGGGCGCGGGCGCGCGGCGGCGGCGCGCAGCACAAGTAGTTTACATTGTTGGGCGACTTTTGCAACAACTCGCCGCGCCGCGGCCTCCGCGCGCCGCCGCCGCCCCGCCGCCGCCGGCTCCCGCCGCCCGGGCCCGGCCGGCTGCGCCGGGGGCCGCCGCGCTCGCTGCTGCCCGCCGCGGCCGCGGAACCGCCGCCGACATGGACACCAAACATTTCCTGCCGCTCGGTGAGTGCTCGCGGGCGGCGGGCGGGGCGCGTTCCCGGCGCGCGCGGGGCGCCCCCCGCCCCGGCCTCCGCGGAGTTGGGGCGCCCGGCCCGGGGCGGGGGACCCGGCAACTTTTCCCCGCGCGCGCCGGGCGCGGAGGGGGCGAGGGCGGCTGGCGCCGGGGCCGCGGCGGGGCCGGCGGGGCGGCTGGGACGGGGTCCGTGCCGCACGGCCTGGCAGCGCCCCCCGCGGCCCCGGCGCCCGGCTCCAGCCGGCGGCGCAGGGACCGGGCCGGCCTGGCGGGCGGAGCAACTTGTGCGCCCTGGGATCGGGACGGCTTCCGCGCCGCCGCCCGGGCCGCGAGTCCAGCAGGCCGCCGGCCGGAGCACACGGGACCCTCCTCCCCCAGCGCAGCCCAGGCGCCGTGGGCAGGGTCACCGAGGGGCCGGACGACCCGGGACGTCAAACCTGCCGGTGCCCCATCCCAGAATGGGGGGCCCCTCACTCTGGAGCACTCCGGGTGTTCTCCCGGGCCTTCTCCGGGGCTGGCCCTACACTTGGGGGTGTGTGTGGGGGGGACGCCCCAGAGGCAGACGGTCACTTTTCTTGTCCTTCCACTGCCATCCTTCTCGGTGGCTTCCTAGCCGCAGACTGTCTTTCAACTCCAGGATGGGACTCACCTTGGGAGGAGGGGAGGGCATGGCCAGGCGCCCCCAGCCGTTGCCCTCCCTAGGGGTTGGGAGCCAGTGAAAAGCAGGGGAAGGGGAGGGGGCCGGGAGACTTTATAAATGAGCGCGGGGAAGGATATTAATTTGGTGGTGGGGACAGCAGCCAGGCTGTCAGGCTGGGTGAAGGATTTGCCCTGAATGGAAATTAAAACAGCTGATTCTCAATGAAACCCTACAGTGGCTTCTTCCTCCCACCTCTCTGTCCACCCCTCTGCAGCCTGGGGTGCAGTTTGGCCACCTGCAAGGGACGTTGGTTGGTGTGGTTGGAAGCTGGTCCCCAGGGTGTCAGGGCAGGGCTCTGAGCACTGGGCGCCCTCACAGAGGGTGAGGGCTTGCTGCAGGGTGACGGGGTAGGGTTCCGAGTTTGTCAGATCTAAGACTCCCTCCCTGACTCTGTTTAATGAAGACCTGGGTAGCACCCCCTCTTTCCCTAAGCCCTAGAGGTGGTGGGCCCTCGCACGCACCCATTTTACAGATAAGGAAACTGGCTGGCGATGGCTGGGGCCACCAGCTACCGAGTGATGGACTTGGGGTTCAGACCACTAGCTCTCGGAGCCGGGGTGTGTGGAGCAGAAAAGAAAGCAGAGTTGTTTGTGACTCTCTGGTGTCTGGTGTAGAGTGGGGCTGGCGGGCTCCTGTGTGGGCCGACGTCTCCTCCCCATCAAAGCGTGTGTGCGTGCACAGACACGCACATGCACACACGCATGCACACACACACACACACACACGCAGAGCTATGTTCTCCCAGAGGATCCCTTCTAGACAAGAATGCTCACTTTAAGGCCACCCCCCACGTGGCAGGGTCCTGCTGGGTACTGGGAGCAGGACAGGTCTCTAGTCCCTGATGTCCTGGGTGTTGGCACATGTGGGGCCCAGGTTACAGGGTGGCTGTGCCCTATGAAGGGGAGAGGTCATGCCTAGGAGCCACCTCAGTTCTCCCGGTGGCCTCCCTCCCAGGCAGCGCACACACCCTAGGCCTGAGCCGAGAGGCCTGGGCTCTGATTACATTTTATTTTTTTCTAAGCTTTGACCAGCTCTGAAGTCCACTGGAGTTGAAGGTCCATTTAAACGGCTACTGGCCTAAGCCCTTTTGTCAACACAGCCTAATCCCTTCTGGGGGGTGGTGAGTGTCAGAGGGCCCGACATGTGCAGGAGCGCCTGGGAAGGCCGGACCGCCCCTCTTAGCTGCCTGGCCACCTCGGGTAGAGAGGGCTTTCTCCTCCCGATGCCGTGGGGCTTGGTGGGCCGGGACATTCGCCCTCCCCTGCCAAGCGCCTCCCAGCTCCTGCCTGCTGGGCCACTGGTGAGGGCAGGGATGAGCCCAAGGCATGGCTCTGAAGGCCTCTCCTTCCTGCCCTGCTGCCCAGGCTGGCCAGTGACCCCCACTTCCTTCAGTGGGCAAGGCCCGTGCTGCCGCCAGCCAGGACCGCGGGATGGGACTGCTGTCCGGAGGTCTCAGATCACACCAGTCTCCCTTGGCAGCTAGTGACCCATTTCCCCAGGGAGGGGCAGGTGGCTAGTAGCAGACAGATAGGCTCACTGGCTCCCCGCTGAGGGGCTCTTTGGGACCTGGATGAGCTTGGTTGGAGTCTTGGTGAGGGGCTTCTGGTAACATCGGAGCCCTTGGGACCCAAATTAGAGCATGTTCTGGGGCCTCCCGAAATAACAGGGTCACATGACTGACGGGAGGCCGGGCTGGGAATCGGGGCTGCAGGTCTCTTGCCCAGGCAGCTCCCTCTAGCCTGGGCACTGCTCACGGCTGGGGCATTGGTTTCGGTAAACTCTAGAAGGGGGTCTGTTTGTTGATGGGAAAGTGTTGGTGAGAAAAACAGCTGTCAGATGTGGCCTGACTGTGGCCTTGCCGGCCGGCATCCTTCCCCAGGACTGGCTGTCATACCAGGGCCCAGCGTGCAGCCCTGACCCCCCCCTCTGCCCAGACATGGGTGGGACACGCAGCGGGGGCCCCCCAGAATGGGCCGGGGCTGTGAGCCAGGGTTAGGCCGCTCCACCAGCTCTTCCAGCTGTGCCTGTCCTTCAGGGCCTGCGGGGAGTTGCACCTCCTCCGGGAGGCCCCGTGCCTGCTCTCCCTCGGCCCCCCCCCCCCCCGCAGTATCGGTTGGTGGTCTTCATTTCCTCTCCTGGGAAAGGAGCCCGGAGGTGGAGGTGCGGTGGTTGTGGGATGACTGTGCAGGCACAGCATGCACGCTTGGGGGCGGCCCCTGCCCGGGGGGGCTGCGTGTGCAGTGCCAGGGCTCTGGCACCCGGAGAGGGGCCCCAAGGTGAGCGAGGTGGGAGCTACACAGAAGGAGGCATGGGGGTGGGGAGAAAGCCTCAAAAGCCTTCCCAGAGCCCCGGACGCTGCCCGCGGGGCCTCATGGTCTTGGGCCGGGTGGGTTCTTTCCTCAGTTGTTGCGTTTTAGGGCCGGAGCCTCGGGGGTGGGGGGTGGTCAGGGCCAGTCTTTGAGAGGGTGACAGCTCCTTCCCGGCTGCTGGGCCCCGTGCCGGCGGACACGCCGCGGAGACCCCTGAGCTGGCTCAGGTTAAGGCTTCACAAGCCAAGACCTGCCCTCCTTCCCTTCTCCCCCTTCTCCACCTTCTCCCCCTTCTCCACCTCCTTCCCTTCTCCACCTTCTCCCCCTTCTCCCCCTTCTCCCCCTTCTCCCCCTTCTCCACCTTCTCCCCCTTCTCTACCTTCTCCACCTTCTCCACCTTCTCCACCTTCTCCACCTCTTTCCCTTCTCCCCCTTCTCCCCCTTCTCCCCCTTCTCCCCCTTCTCCACCTTCTCCCCCTTCTCCCCCTTCTCCCCCTTCTCCACCTCCTTCCCTTCTCCCCCTTCTCCCCCTTCTCCACCTTCTCCACCTTCTCCACCTTCTCCCCCTTCTCCCCCTTCTCCACCTTCTCCACCTTCTCCACCTTCTCCCCCTTCTCCCCCTTCTCCACCTTCTCCACCTTTTCCACCTTTTCCACCTTCTCCACCTTCTCCACCTTCTCCACCTCCTTCCCTTCTCCATCTTCTCCACCTTCTCCACCTTCTCCCCCTTCTCCCCCTTCTCCCCCTTCTCCACCTTCTCCACCTTCTCCACCTCCTTCCCTTCTCCCCCTTCTCCCCCTTCTCCCCCTTCTCCCCCTTCTCCACCTTCTCCCCCTTCTCCACCTTCTCCACCTTCTCCACCTTCTTCCCTTCTCCACCTTCTCCACCTTCTCCACCTTCTCCACCTCCTTCCCTTCTCCCCCTTCTCCACCTTCTCCACCTTCTCCACCTTCTCCACCTTCTCCACCTTCTCCACCTTCTCCACCTCCTTCCCTTCTCCATCTTCTCCACCTTCTCCACCTTCTCCCCCTTCTCCCCCTTCTCCCCCTTCTCCACCTTCTCCACCTTCTCCACCTCCTTCCCTTCTCCACCTTCTCCACCTTCTCCACCTTCTCCACCGGCTCCAGGTTTATTGCTGGGAGCTGCCTTTTGTGGCCGGGGCCTTGAGGTGCCCCATTAATTGGCCTATTTCCATGGGAACGGGCCGTTGGTAGGGCTAGGGATGGGGTGCAAGGGTTTGGGGGCCTCAAGAGCCTGGTTGCCTGGACTCTGGGTGGTGGGGTTGGCATCGGTTTGGGGATCACCTTCCAGGCCTGTGTTCCCATGCTGGTTAAGGCGGTTTATTTCGGGGATGCGGGGGGGGGGGGGGCGGGGGGGGGGGAAGAGGGCGCCCCTCCCCGCGGTGCCCCTCCCCCGGCGCCCCTCCCCGGCCTGCAGCACTGATACTTTATGAGGTGCGGCTCCAGCCTTGACTCTCTTCCTCTTCTCCTTTTCCTCACATTCAGATCCCTTTGTCATTGGCTCCCCCAGACCCCTTTCTCTGGAAGGATGTGGCCATCCCTTAGGGGGGGACCCCAGAGGCCATACCTCCCGGTTGCTGGTCAGGCCACTGGGCGTCTGGTCCTCTGTCCTTGCAGCCTGTGTGTGGCCTGCCCGTCTGCCTCTCCGAGCCTCCCCTGTCCATCTGTATAATGGACACATGTCTGGGCTCTCCCGGGCCGCGGGGTAAGGGAGTGGGTTTGTCGTGGGGGGCGTGTGTACGTCCGAGTCCTGCCTGGGGGAGTGTGGGGCTTGGTCCGAGCGCTGGGCCAGAACAGGACCGTGAAGCCTGGATGATGATCAGGTGTGCGGGGCAGATCTGGGGCAAGAGGGCTGCCCCATGTCCTCCCCTTCTGGGTCCCCCTGCCCGGGCTCTCCCTGAGGCCCGCAGGAGGTGCGCGGGAACCAGGGACTCGCCCGCACGCTGAGCCGGTGGGGGGTGCGCGAGCTGTTCTGAGCACCTCCCAGACAGGGAAATTGCACCCTACTGTTACAGAGCCGTTTTCTAGCTCAGCAGCCGAACCTGCGTGAACTGGAGCAGAAAGCGGCCCGTGGCGTCGGCCCAGTCGGCCCAGGCCCGTGCGGGGAGAGCAGGGATGTGTGCACACGGGCGTGCGGGGCCTGGGCGTGCAGCTCGCACACGCACTCCGCCGGCTCTGGCTGCACTGTGCCCCTGGCACCAGGCCTGCCTGCAGCTCTGCCGGGCACCGCTGTGTGAGTCCCTGTGACCCCGTGTCTCTGCACCCCAGGGTGCTGCTCAGGACCTGGTTTCCACGTCTCCTGATCTGGATGGATGGAGCTCTGTGGTCCCTGCCTGTCCCGTCTGTTCAGGGCCCCGTGCTAAGGGTGCTGCTGGTTCCGCCCGTTCTGTACCTGCTGTGTGCCCGGGACTGGGTCTTCAGATGGAGAGATGGAACCCTTCCAGGAGGCCTGTCGCGGCCTCGGCACAGCGGCCTGGTCCCCGGGCGGCAGCCTGCTCTTCCTTAGCCGATGGAGTTCCTAGTCGGGGGGTTCCCTGAGCACCTGCTGAGCAGGACCTGTCCCCGGGATGGGGTCACTGCTCCCCCAGAACTCCTTGATCCGCAGGTAGTGTTTCCTGACGTTGCTTACCTGCTGGGCCTGGGTCTGTGCCCTGGCCTGGGTCCGTGGGGTCTCGGGCCCCTGGGAGAGCCAGTGTTTTGTTCTGTGGACCTTGCGGGAGGTGTGAAGCTTCGCTCTGTCTGTTCTCTTCCTGTTCACGCCCTGAAGGCTCTCTGGGACTGCAGACCCTTGGTCCTTAAGGCTGTCAGTGGTCTGGAGAGCCCTGGGTTGGGGCAGCAGCCGGAGGACCCCTGTGTCCTGGTGCCCACTTCCTCACCCCTCCAGGGTGGAGCTATCTGGAAGCAAATTCCTGAGGGACCTGGCGGCGGCGGCGGGCGGGGCGTTGGGCAAGTCCCCAGGGCAAAGTGGGGCCTAGTTATCTGTGTGGTCTCCGTGTCCAGCACACACATGCACACGAATGCCCCATGCCCACACGCGCATACGCCGATGCACACATGGGTACACAAACAGTGCACGCACAGGCCTACGTGAACACGTCACAACAGCATGCGTACACACACACGTGCGCACATGCCTGTGTACGCACGTTCCTAGCCTGCCCGGCTGATCCTAACAGTCTCTACAACACCCTCTTTCTCAGAAGGACCCCCGGCCTGCTGGCCCAGTTCCCTCCCCACGGCACCTGGGGTCCAACCTGCTGAGTGCTGGCCTGGTCCTGCCTTGCCTTCCTCCAGAGATGGGCGTGAGGAGTGGGGGTGGGGGAGGGAAGGCTTCCTGTTGGAGCTGGTTCTGGTGTGGGCTCTGCTGGAGTGGCAGGGTTGCAACAGGTGGTGGGGGAGGGGCCCTCCCGGTGGTGGCAGGGCTGTCCGTCCGTCCTTCTGTCCCAGACGAAGGCCAGAGGCTTGCGTGGCTGGAGCTGGGAGAAGTGGCAATGGGTGAGAGGAGGCTGGAGAGACACGTCACCTGGATGGAGCACTGGGACTGGGTCAGGTGTGTGGGGGTCTGGTGTTCGGGCTCCAGGGTGGCTGAGGTCACAGCGCTGTTCGTGGTTGGAACTAGGCCGCCCTCTCTGTGCAGAGAGACGGTGGGCTGGAGGCAGGCAGGCAGGTGCTCGAAAGAGGCGGCTCCCAGGTGGCTTGGAGCCGGACAGGCAGGTAGCCCCGTGAGCGGCCTGATCCTTTCTTGCGCTGCTGGGCTACTGGGCACAGCGGCCAGGACCGTGGGTGAGGGATTTCAGCAGGCTTCCTGGGGGTCAGGCTGGGGCCCTGGGCTGGGCTGGGCTGGGGAATCTCCCCCTTTCCTGAGCACACGGCTGGGAGAGGACCCCAGCCCCGAGCCCTGGCTCCAGTCCCGTCCCCTTGCTCCCTTCCTGCTGTTTGGGCCCTTGGCCCGTCCTTGGGGAGATCCTCTCCACCCCACGTGCCTCTCCCCGTGTTGATGGACATATCCTGGGGCACGGGGTGTCCGTGTCATCAGCGAGGTGGCCTGGGGTCTCTGGGGAAGGTGGTTGAATGGTCTGGCGGCTGAGGCTCAAGCTGAGGCCTGGGAAGGATGTGCCAGGCCCAGACCTTCAGATGACGTTCTGGGGATAGGTTGTCCTTGGTGGGCAAGGAGGCATCTGGGCCTGCTGAGGTCAGGGCAGGACTCTGAGGACCATGGGGGGAGTGACCTTAAGGCCCATGGGGGACCAAATCACCTGGGGTCTCCGTGTGCAGTGTTAGCTCAGGTCCTTGACTGGCTCTTGGCTCAGAGTTCCTGGGACAGGTGGCCCTGGGCTCTGCAGCAGAGGCCAGGCTCACAAAGGGGAGCCTTCGCTCGGCTTCTGGGCTGCCCTGAGCCTGGCCCTGGCCTCCCCACACCTCCCTGGGCTTGTCTGATCAACAGCGACGTCCAGCTGTCCCTCACTTTCTCTGACTGTGCCCTGTACCCTGGGCATGGGGCCAGTGGTGATGGGCCTCAGCAGAGTTTGTGGCCGCTGTCCTGAGCCTGGAGCCTCCGGTGCGGAGGGGAGGTGAGAAGGGGGGAGTGAGTTGGGCTGCGGCCAGGCCATGTGTAAACCCTCCAGTGCGCAGTTGGATAAACCCCACCGAGTTCAAAGCCGGCCCTGGGTGTGGGCTCCGGGCTGTAATGAGGTTACTGATTCAACAGGCTTCCTGGTGCTGCCACCCAGAACCAAGGAGGCTGGGAAGCCCCGGGGAGGGATCTAAGTATCCTATAATTGACCAATTTAGCTTAAGTGTCCGAACTGGCCCCGGGCAGAGGTCAGGTGGTGACAGCCCAGGTGGCCGCCTTTGCTCTGCTGGGCTCCCATGGATGGCTGCCCTGTCCAAAACCCTCTGGAGCAGTCGGGCCCCGCTGGCCCGGTGCCTCCACCTGGGACTCCCTCCCCCGTCCCTCTCCCCCTCCCTGCTGTCCGCTGTCCGCTGTCCGTGGATCAGCCCTAAAGCCATGTCCTTCCAGAAGCCTCCTGGCTTGCCCCCGCTGGAGCCTGCCGGCTGTCTCTTCCGCTTTCCCCGTCATTCCTGCGTGGTGGGGAGTGCAGGGTGGTGGGCACAGCTTTGGACTTGGTGCCAGGCTGTCTGGGTTCCAGCTTTGCTTGTCAGGTCCATGGCTGTCTTCTATGGGGCAGTCACCCTGCTGTGGGAACACGTGAGGTTGAGTGGACTCGGTGCACACGGGGGTTCGGGGGGGGGGCTCAGGGCCGTCCTGGGAGAGCAGGTGCATAGGCAGTGTGGGCCTGGGATGTGCCAGCCGCCCACCTCGCTGCCTTCTCTCTTTTTCAAGGCTTCCGGGGGCCGGTGTAGCCCTGTGGCACCCACATGGGTGTGTAGGACGTTCAGGCGACCCCCATGGCTGACGGTCCAGCCCCTGCTCTTCGGTGAGCCCAGGTTTCACAGCCAGAGCTTCTGCCTTGCTGTCTGCTTGCCCCTCTGAGGCAGGGCTGGGCGAGGGCAGCACGGGTCAGTGGTGACCACAGGAGTGGCCCTCTGCTGTGTTGTCCCGTGCGCCATCTCCACGTGGACAGGCTCCACGTTTCCGGGATGAGGGCTTCAGAAGTAGGGAGGTTGAATGACATGCCCCAGGTGCCCTTGCTGGGGAGGACCCGGCATGCTGCCTTGTGGGGGTCGGGCCATGACGGGTGTTCTTCCTGAGACAGTTGGCGCTGACCGCACAGCTCCTGAGACCTGGGTCCGTCCAGAGTGGCTATGCCCTTGGCCGAGGCGGTCACTGCTGCTTCTGGGGGTGGTTTGTGGCTGTGAGCTCTGCGAGGTCCCCGAGCCCCCTCATCCTGCCCCGTTCTGGTGGTCGAGTGGTCACCCACTCCTAAGCAAGGGTGCTGCCCGAGGCTGCTGGGCCAGTGGTCCAGGTCTGCTCTTTGAACAGCTTGCTGTGGGCCTGGCATGCCCCTTCTCCTCTCTGGGGCTCAGTTTCCCTGGGGCCCTCTGGTTGTCAGGGCGCCTACCCTTCCCTCCCGCCATCTTGGCCTCGTTCCCACGAGCTGGTGGCTGTCCGGGTAGGATACTGCAATTGGGGGACAGTTTCATAGGAAATGACTCTTGTCACCTCCTCTGTTGAGGGCTCAGGGCTTGGACTGGCGGGGGGCAGGGCTTGGTCCCTGAGGGCTGGGGGAGGGAGCCACGGGCTCTGAGTTGGTGGAGTGGGGCATGTGTGTGGTCATTCCGGCGAGGCCTAGCTCTGGTTTAAACTAGGAATGGTGGAGAGACACTGGGGGTGAGCAGTGTGCAATGGTGAAATAGTGAATCTCACTTATTGGGGCAGTGGGGCCCCTCTCTCCTTGGTCTCTGACCTCACCTGCTAGAACGCTCTATCCCCCCCCCCTATGGCCCCCAGGTGGCGGCTTGGCCTTTGCACAGTGTCACGTGGCCCTGTAGCCTTTTCTGCCACGTCAAGAACCACTCTCCCGTCTCTCTGACTTTCCCGGGTTTAAAACTCGATGGTGAGAGAGGCTGCCCTGTGTGGTGAGTGCCCACCAGCTCTGAGCGGGCGGCCCTGGGGCTCTGGGCCAGCAGAGCCACCTGTCTGCACCTCAGTTGCCTTACCTGTAAACTGCCTGGGAAGTCAGGGAGGCTTCAAAGAGGAGGTGATATTGTAGGTGGGTTTTAAGGGATGAATAGGAGTTTTGTCAAATGGACAATGGAAAGGAAGTCAGGCAGAGAGAATGGCTAGAGCCTTTCCAGGGAGTTCTGGCCCCAGCCAAGGGCACAGAGAGGGGATGTCTGTGTAGCCATGGGTAAGGTAGGGGGCCTTCCTGGAGGATTTCAGAAGGATCTGACTATGTGGCCTGGCTCCTCCCTTGCTGGCTAGATGACAGGTCCCTGCTAGTGAGGAACCATGTGAGAGCATGGCGGGGGGTGTGGTCATCTGGTCTGGGAATAATTAACTGTGGGAGGAGGTGGGGCTGGGAGAGGGCCTGGTTGCCACCTGGAGCCCCCTCTGAGTTGGTCAGTCCCCTGCCAACCTGACGTCCCCAGGCCCTGGAATGTGCCGATGTAGAGCATGACCCATGCTGGCCCACCACGCACTGTTGTGCCCGCCAGGATCCCTGGGCGCTGGGGTGAGTGAGTGCCGCTGTTGGGCCCCTACTCCCCCCGGCCGTCTGTTCCCACGTCCCGTGATGCATCCCCTCGGCGCCCAGCACTCCTCCCGTGGGTGCTGTTTGCCCAGGAGTCTCCCGTGGGGGCTAGGTTGTGTGGTGGCTTGTCACCGGGACCTAGCTGGGATTGAGGAAAACAGCTCTGATTGGGGGCAGAGTCCAGGGGAGAGTGGGGCCGCCCCCGCCCCACCCCTGTTCGTGGACTTTCTGCCTGGGATCAAGGTCAGGAGGAGGGCTGGCAGGCGGGGCCTCGGCCTTGAGGTGGCTGGCCACTCTGGGCTCAGCTGTGGTGAGGTGGGCCATGGCTGGGCTGGGGGACAGCACTGGCTGCGACCTTGTCCTGGGGCAGCAGGGAGGGAGCAGGGCCTTCCCTCTTCCGTCTTCTCTCTCCCTTGGGCACAAGGTCTGGGTACCAGCTGCGACCCCGGGGACCTCTCCCCAGAAGAGGCCGACCCCTCCAGGTGCTGGACTGAGGGGCTGGCACGCTCAGAGCCCCTGCCTGTTCGTTCTGGCTTTGCCACACGAACTTGACTTCCTCACTCTTTCTCTTGGTTTCCGCATTTGTAAAATGGAAGGAAGGATGTCAGGCCCAGTGTGAGGTGGGGGGAGGCATGGCTTGTGCGGCCGCTCCCGTGGGACCCTCGGCCTCGGCCGGCACGGTGCGTCGGCGTGGGGCCCTGCAAACTCAGCCCCTGCTCATCGGTACGGTTGGCTCAGGGGTCTTGTTCGCTGGGCCCGCAGCGCCAGGCGCTGCTCCAGCCACAGGAAACATTTGTTGAATGAATTCGTGTCCTCTGCAGATTTCTCCCCACCGCCATCATTTCAGAAAGGTCGTGGGGTGAGGCCACCCCCTTGCGAAGCTGGCTTTGAAAATGCACATCATGATTTGAACACCTTTCTTCTGGGGAAGTGTGTGTGTGAGGGGTCTGTCCCAACTTTCAAGGGAGGGAAGTCCTGCTGTGTGTCTAGCCTGGTGCTGATTCTTGAGATGGTGGGCTGAGACACTGCCCTAGGAGATGCTGGTGTCCCAGGAGCCGTCAGTGAGCCTGCAGTCAGCGCCATGACCATGTGTGTTCCTGTCCACGGGCTGAGCCCCAGCCTCGGTTCTGCTCACTTTAGGCGCACTGGCCACTAGACAGAACCTGGTTTCCTTGGACCCACTGTCCAGGTGGAGAGTGGGGGGGACCCTCAGCCAGAAATGATCGCCGTGTTGGAACCTAGTTCCTTCTTTGCTGCTGAGCCCACACTGTCAGGTGTGTGGGTGGGTGGGGGCGCATTCCTGGCCGAGATGTCAGAGCAAATCTCCTATAGTCCTCTGTCCATTGCTCCACCCATCCATCTGTCCATCTGACTAGCTACCTGTCCACACACGTCTGGCTCCTGCTGGCCGCTGGGGACGCAGAGTCGCCTGAGGCCCAGCCTCTCCAAGGGGCGGGCAGTGCTTGAGCTCACACAGTGTGTCTCCTGGGGCCAGGCCTCAGCTCTCTTATTTGTAAAGTGGGCCAGTACTATGTGTCAGGGCAGGTCACTCCCAGTGAGTGTGCAGTTGAGGTTGACAAGGTGCCATGTTGCTCCTGTCCTGTCCCGGGGGAGGAGACGGTGTGAGAGTAGGGGTGGAGGATGTCCCGGAGCCAGACGGGCCACAGAAGGCATGATATCAGCTTGTCCTGGTGTTCGTTAGGTTGGGCTTTCTGAGTTGGGTTATGTAGGATGCATAGGAGTTCTCCCGGGAGAGGTCAGTTATTTCACCCTTAGACCCGTGTGTGAGCTTTGTTCCGTCAGAGGCTTCTGGGCAGACGGAGCACCTTGAATTGGCCTGTGTGGCTGGAGCGGAGCCAGTGGTGGGGGTGAGGCAGGGGAGGCAGAGATGGAGTCAGAGGCGGGGAGAAATCTCTGGTTCTTCTGCCCCCAGGGGGAGGTCCTGTTGTTGGGGGAGGGAGGTGTCCAGCCTGTAGTTGGTAGGAGGCCGTGCTGCTGTGTGGGAAGTGTGGGGGCCTGAGAGGCGAGTAGGGGAGTGGTTACCAGGTGGAGGGGTCCCAGGGCTTTTGGCCTGGGAGGGCCATGTGCTTTTTACCAAATGAGGCGAACAGTAGCAAGCAGGGCTTGGGGAACGATCAGGACTTGGGTGTGGGATGTGTTCTGACACTCATGGGGGGAAGGTGGGTGGGCAGCCGCCGTGGGGGCTGGAGCGCGGGGAAGAGGCCTGGGCTGTGGGGTGATGTCCCCCAGGTGGACTGGAAAGCCTGGCCGCCAGATGGGGTCTCTCACAAGGGCTGGGCCCAGAGCGCGCTGGGGAGGCGGCAGGCCGGGTGCAGGGCCCTGTGGGTGGACCCTTTCCAGGGTGGCTCAGTGAGCTGGTGTCCGAGCCAGGCTTCGGAGGCAGGTCTCCCACTCCAGCTCTGTCTTTCTTCTCGGGGTTCTTTTTGTGGTGGGGGCTGGCCAGCCACGCTCTCACTGCTGGGGAAAAGAATTATGCCCCCTGTCCTCTTGGGTCTGTGGCCACAGAGCAGCAGCCAGTAGCAGCTCTAAGGACCGGGAAGAAGCCAGCAGCAGAGTGGCACCCCTGGCCTCACCCCAAGGAGGAGGGGGTGGCCCTTGTCTCCCTGTGGGGGGTGGGCGGGTACCTTCTGTCCCCAGTCTCTGCCCTTTGAGGATCTGTTGAAAGGGAGACACATTATTCCCTGTGCCGTGTCTGAGATCATGGGGCTGGAGACTGCTCCTCTCCTGGCATCGCTTTGGCCATGCCAGGAGGCCTGGCTCAGGCATTCGAGAAGGGGAGGCCCACTTCGGGCCCCTGTTGCCCGGAGCGCATGCCTTGGGCTGACGCAGCTTGGTCTGGGTTGCTGGCTCAGGTTCCACATCTGCGAAGGGGACTCCCGACAGCCCAGTGCCCAGGGCGCCCAGAGTTACAGGAGACACTGCACCAGGTGTCAGCTCAGCCTGGGTGCCCACATGTCCCTGTACCCCGGCTGCCCTGTGCCTCTCTGGCACCCCATCCTCAGCTTGGAAGGGTGGGCATCTGTGTGCGCCTGGGCCCAGCCACCACTGGGCCTAAGATCCCCGCCGACTTATTTCTGGCTCTTCGTGGCTGGCGTGGCTGGGTTTATAAAGGGAACATGCCGTGGTGCTCAGACGGTCTCCTTGTGTCAGGGCGTGATCTGATCCTCCTGGCCGCAGGACTGCAGGCACTCCGTCCAGTTCCAGGGTGACCGGCCCCTGCCCAGGTGGCCGCCTGGTCTCTCGGAACAGTCTGGAGCTGCCGCCCCACCCCCACCCCCACCCTAAGTCCCAGGGTCATGGGGGCGGTCACAACTCTTGAGTGCCATTACGGGGCCGCCGTTCGTGGGAGAGGTGTGTTCCCCGCGGGCAGTCTGGGTGTGGGCGGCCTCCCTACCCGGAGCCCATTGCCAAGCTTATCTGCTTGTGGACATTGTTGTCTCCCACATTGGGCAGCAGGGACGTCCCTGTGGCCGACTGGTGGAGTGGGCGGGGGCGGGGGGGGGGCTCTCGGAGCCGTGCTGACCCTGCGTGTGGGTGGTAAGCTGCAGGGCTTGTTATCAGAGGGCAGCGGCGTGCCTTCCTCGGCTGTCACGCCAGCCCTGCACTGCGGGCCCCTGCAGACCTGGGAGTCTCGAGACGCCAGAGTGAGGAGGTCCCTGTCGGTCCTGGAACTGTCCCCCGGCCTCCCTCTTGGCGGCTGGCCCTCCCCCTGTCTGAGGACAAGGAGATGATGTCGTCACCACCTGCCTGTCTGGACTCCGCGCATGGTGCTTGGTGACTCACGCTGGCCAGTACCTGGGACTCTGGGCCGGGGTCTGGGTCACCGGCCCCCATGCTGGTATCGGGAGGGCCGCAGGAGCTCCTGACTTTGGGCTTGGTCCCCGGGACCGAGTCAGGGAGCCCGGGGTTTGTTCTCCTGTCCGTGAGGACATTCACCTTGTGCTCTCTGGCAAATTTTGAGGGTCTGTACCAAAGGGCGGGCGCCGGGCAGAAAGGCTGGAGGGGCCCCTTGCTCCCCAGACTCTCCTCAGGGGCCTGGAGCCAGAACCGTGCCGGGGGAAGCGACCGGGCAGTGCCGCTCCTGTGACTGGGGCCCCCACCCAGAGTGTGCGCGTGTATGAATGGGTGATTGTGCACTACATGTGAGCCTGTGGGTGTGAGGGTGTGTGAGCCTGTGTGCCTGGGTGTATACACGTGTGTATGTGTGTGCACTCACACGTGCCCAGTGCCCCTTACCTGCTGGTCCGCACAGGCAGGTCCAAGTGGGAGGTGGCCCACCATCCCTTCAGGCTGACCCCCTCAGCCAGGTAGTGTCCTGAGGAGCGGAAGCCCAGGCCGCGGGGCAGTGCAGGCAGGCAGGCACACGGGCAGACCTGGCCTGATGGGCAGGAGGTGTGGGCGTGTCTGCCCGGTGCTGGGGGAGAAGCAGTGGGCCTGAGGCCGGTGGTCTGCATGCCGGACTGGGGTTTCGTCCTGAGGCCTGGAGACAGAGTGCCAACGTGTGCCCTAGAGAGACCCGGCCGTCGTGTGGGGGCTGGTGCGGCCGGCTCAGACCAGCAACGTTACTCCCAGATCTCCCTGGTGAGCCCCTCAAAGCCCACCCGGTTCCCAGGGAGTGGCCAAGGGGGCGGTGAACGTCAGATCCAGTGGTGGGCCAGGTGGCCCTTTCATGGCACACATCCTGGGCTGCAGATCTGGGCCGTGGCAGGCATCACTAATCGCTTGCCGCACTCCAGTGGCCTTCTGACAGGTGTTCTAGGCAGACTCGACTCAATTGACACCTGGCAGGTGCTTTACTGCCTGCAGCCAGCAGCGGAGAACCCGCACCCTGCCAGGGATGGGGAGGCAATGGGGTGCTGGAGCTGTGTGCCCTGACCCACACGGCCCTCCCTTGCCCTCTGGCTGGGGTGTCTCGCTCCAGGATCAGATCACTTGTGATCTGCGGAATTCTAGACCTGAAGGGAATGATCCCGGGGCAGTCGTGCTCACTCTAGTGCGAACGAGCCTTGTGCCAACCTTGGAAAGGCCCTACAGAAAAGGATAGGAAAGAAGGCTTCCTCTGATTGTGTAGCTGAGGAAATTGAGGTCTGAGGGGCACGGGGATCTGGGGCGAGCTGGGGGCCCTGCTCGGTCTCTGAGCGTCTGTCGGGTGGGCTCTTCCCTCCTGAGGGCCCACCTCGGGATGAGTGAGCATGCCCGCGGGGAGGGTCCTGGAGGGGACCTGGCCGAGAGAGGTGAGCGTGCGGCAGGCCCACTGTGGGGCAACCCTGCTCTGCTCTGGTGGGCTGGGGGTGCCAGGAGGGGGGTCGGCTCCCCTGTTGCTGATGAGGCTCCCTCCTTGCCCGAGGTCGCATGGCTGACAGTGGGCTCAGCAGGGATTCGAACCCAGTTCTTAGATTGCTTTTTGAGGCACTTCCTGCCCTGGGCCCTGGGTGTGAGGTTGGAGTCCTGGTGGCAGTGAGGGCTGGTGGGGGGGCGGGGGGGCTTCTTCATCTGGGAGGGGCTGGAGCCCAGCTCCTGCATGGCTGGGAGATGCCTTGTTTCCCACACAAACAAGCAGCAGTGGAGCCGTTTCACTGTTATTTCCTAGTTCTGCTTCCTCGTTGGCTCTTTTTAGTAACTGTGGGTTAGAGAGGCCCCGCCCTCCCGTCTCCACTGGGCTTCCTGGCCTGGCCCCGGGCCCTTGGAGAAGGCGAGTGTGTGTGACCCCAGAGAGGGGGGACCTGGCAGCGTGGCTTGCATACACCGGTGATGGGGAACTCCCTCCCTCCCTCCCTGGGGAGTTCTGCAGGGCAGCCCTTTCTCATGCCCTGGGACCAGACTTGGGAAGCTGGCTGCTGGTCGCAGTGGGGGTGCATTGGTTTATGACTCAGTTTCCTCATACTCCACCCCTGCTGGTTCTTGGCCGGAGGCTTAGGTTTGGGGGTGGTATAAGAGAAAGGGTGACCGGTGTGGCTGTGTGCGTACTGGGTGGGGTGGGCCACACACGCAGGTGAGTAAGGACATGGTGTTCCTGTCTCAGACATGGCTGGCCTAGTGTGTGCAGGCAGGGCTGGACTTGAATTTTTTCAGGCCGTGTCCATCGTGGGCCTCGGTCTGACCCATGAAGGGACTGACCACACTGTGGGATCAGTGAGACTGCCTTGTTGGTGTGTCTGGCAATCTGGGGTCTTCCCAGGGTATGTGCTTCTGGCTGTGGGGGGATGTGGTGATCCTGGGTTCCGGAGGGGCCTCTCCCCTAGGGTTCACAGCCCCGCCTTGGGGGAGGGGACCCTCACACCTGAGCTCGGGTGGGCTTTGTACCGATTGGCATGTGGTGGGCCAGGATCCTGAAGTGTGAGATCACTAGGGAATGTTGCATGACCCAGGCTTGAGTGGGGTGCCAGCTTGTGCCAACCCCACTACTTGCTTGCCCTTCCCCGGTGAGGGCCACGCTCAGCAAGGCCCAGCACATCCTGAGGACCATGCACACGGCTCGTGGGTGTGGGGCAGCAGCTGCCACACCCGTTCCCTGTGCTCCATGGACAAGGGAATGGATGTAGAGCGCTGTGAGTGGCTGGGTCCCAGAGCCCGAACTTGGGACATTGCCTCAAGCCGCCGTTCTAGGCCTTCAGAGGGGAGGGGTCCGCGGA
Source organism: Rhynchonycteris naso (assembly GCA_037038555.1). Taxonomy (NCBI): domain Eukaryota; kingdom Metazoa; phylum Chordata; class Mammalia; order Chiroptera; family Emballonuridae; genus Rhynchonycteris; species Rhynchonycteris naso. The sequence goes on along the minus strand of CM072996.1, from coordinate 2,768,566 downwards.
AGCCAGGCAGCCAGTGGATCGTGGCCTCGGTCCTGTGGAGCCCCACTGGTACCTGGTACCCTCTGCCACCTGGAGGTGCTGAGTGAGTGGGCTTACCAGATGCAGCCCGTGGTCCCTGGTTTTTGCAGGGCACCAACCAGGTTGGCTTCCATGGCCGGCTTTGCTGTGCCCCGGCCCACCTGGTGGGCATGGGGGGGAATCTGGCCCAGGCTGGCTCAGCGTCAGAAGCAGGGGACCCGTGTCCTGCCACAGGGCCTCTCTTCCCCGCATGAGCCATGTGGGTGGTGAGGTCAGGGAGGTGCCTGTTGGTGCACGCACGTGTGGTACTGGGATTGTCGGTAATCCCTTGATTAGAGGCCAGGAAACTGAATCCCATGGCAGGGCAGGAGGAGGGGCACCTCCTCCTTGGAGAAGCCCCAGAGATTATGGGATTTCCACCTGCCCCACCCTTGGGAGGCGGCCTAGGCAGAGGGCACCTGTCTGGCTGTTGGGGCCACCTTGTCACTACTGGAGGAGGGATTGCTCCCTGGAGCCTGGGAGAGCGGTCTTTGGGCCGGGTGGCCCCCAGTGCCGGGGCGGCAGGGACGGCTGCACCCAGTTTGGGTCGTCACTCCACCTTCTGCAGCTGAGTGATGTGGGGCAGTGTGTCTCCTTCTCTGAGCCTGGACTTTGTCATCTGTGAACTGGGGTGATGGCACTTGCTTTTAAAAAGGTGGCCGTGAAGGGTAGGGCTCTAGACCTTTAGTGTGTGTCTGGGAGCAAGGAAGAGTCGCGCTGGGGGCCCTTCTGAACCTCGGTATCCTCGTCTGTAGAGTGGAGAGAGTTTATAGGTCTGGTGCCGGGGGCCCGGGAGGGACTGCCCGTCAGCGCTCTGTGGTGCCTGGAGTGAGTGAGGGAGCAGTCCCTGCTGAGAGCTCGGGACGATGTGACTGTCCGGGCCGGGCTCTCTCTCCCGGGAGGAAGTGTTTCCCTGGGAGGCTGGTTTCAGGGGCAGCTGCTTGTGAAACCATCCTGGGGCACAGGGACTTCCCGGGCCAGGAAGCAACACCCACCACCAGGTACAGCTTTTACAGACTCCTGTGTGGTGGTGGCCGGGGGGACGGTGAAGTCCCCTGGTTTGTCCCTATCTCAGGACAACCTTTCCCTGCTTCCTTTCCCCAGGGCGGGGCCTGTGTCCAGGTGCGGGGCTCCCTGCTGGGTGGTCCCTGTGGTGGACGGAGCCCTGGTCCTCAGGGGACCACCTCCCAACCCCAGCGAGCGTGGCAGCCAGCCGTGCAGTGGTGGGATCCCGGCTGCGCCTTCTTCCTTCCAGCAAAGAGGATCTTTCGTAACTGTGGGAAAGAGCGTTTCCTCCCCGCAGATTGGGGAGGCGGCCGGGGCTTGGTCAGCACATGTGACGGCCTGGCACACTCTTGCCCTTCTGCCCTCCTGCCTGCGATGTTCACGGGCCCTTTGCCAGGGTGGGGTGGCACATGTCTGGCCAGTCCCCTCCCCCTCCCCCGCCACAAGACTTGGCAGTCTCTTGTCGGGGACCCACTGATCTTGTGGAGCCCCGCAAGGTCCTGGGGTGCTCTGCCGTGCGTCCCCAGCCGGAGCCTTTGCTCGCTGTGCTAGTGTGCCCACCCTGCTTCTTGGTCCCTGTGGCCTGATTCCAGGGCCGCCGCCTCCTTGAAGCCAAGAGCCTAGTCCCTGTGCTCTGTAGGTCTCTGTCCTCCCACAATGGCTCCATGGCTCAGGAGGGGGATGGACACGTCCACCCTGTCCTGGCCTGGGCCTTCCTTTCCCCGGTCCGCAGGGGGTCCCTTTCAGTGTGATGATGGGTGAGGACACTGTGGAGGTCGGTCGGCCCCGGGGACGGGGTGCTGGCCGGGGAGGGGGCCCGGAGTGGGCACGCTCAGCCTGGTTCTGGCCTGGTGCCCTGCGGCGCTCAGCAGGGACCCGGGGGCCCACGGGCCTGGCTCAGTGCCTGGGCTGCAGGAAGGAGCTGTGATTCGGGCCCGCCCCCCCCCCCCCCCCCCCCGGGCTCCTGACTCAGCAGCCGCAGGGTGGGGAAACCAGAGGCTTCTTCACAGACGCCCTGACAGGGTGGGGGTGCTTGCTGCGGGGCCCAGGTTTTTTCATGAAGAAGGTGGGAAGCACAGCGCTCTGTTCCTGCCTCGGGGGCTCCTGGGCGCACTGCGCCTCCTCTTCCTGGGCCCCGATGTCGGCTGCTCTCTCTCTCCTGTGTTCCGCCCTCTGTGGCTTCCCATTGTCCACAGATGTAGTCCTCAACGCTGCCTGGGCCTCTGTGCCCGTCCTGCTGCCGCCCCAGATGCCCCCTCCTTCCCGATGCTTCTGGGTCCTGCTCACGTCGTCCCTTGATCTGCCAGCTTCCTGCTTAGTCAGGTGTCCATGTACAAGCAGCCTCTTCAGGCAGCCCCCCCCCCCCCCCCGGGTTAGGTCCCCTCCACTCCATGACCATAGTACCTCTTCTGTCCCATTTCCCTGGTGGCAGAGATGGGACAGGATTCAGAGTCCTTGTTAGCATCAGTGGGTATGAAATTGTGGGGACAGGGGAGCAGTGACACCCACCCAGCTGGGACCTGTCTCCTGGCGCTCTGGGCCGTGTGGCTAGCTGGCCTGGGCCGAGGTGCCTGGCAGAGAGTTGGAGTCAGCGTCCAGCCGCTGGAGCTGCTGGAACGGGTGGGCCCTCCAGCCTCCGAGGCTCCAGCTGCCCTAGCCTAGCACGTGGTGTGGTCCTCTCTGCCCAGACCCCGGACGGTAGAGGAAATAGAAGTGGATGTACCCCAGAAGTTGTCAGTAAATGCCTGGGGTCTTGGGCCTCAGTCTCCCGACCTGCCATGTGAAGATATGGGAGCCGATGTCCGCACAGCCTGCCGGGCCTGGCTCCTTCGAGCAGAGCTGCAGGGAGGGAGGGCGCGCCTCTGGGCCGAATCCTGCGCTGAGGGTTTTGTATGTCCTTGGCGGTCAGCAGTGTGGGGGCACAATGGTAGGCCCAGGGCCCCTCCCGCCCCTCCTGGGGTCAGCATGGAGGCCGCTGACCAGCCAGGGGTTTGCAGTCTGGGTTGAAAACAACAGCCTCTGTGGCCTTCGTCAAGCAGGGACCATGGCCACCAGCTTTGGTCTTGTGGGGACACATTTCTGTCCCTCTGACATCACAGGTTCCTGGCCTGGCCCTTCACGCCAGGTGTCTCAAGTCAGTGTCTGATGAGTGGCTGAGTGTCCCCACCCACAGGGCCACTAGCGGCTGCCACCACCAGCTGCCTGCTCGATCCCTTGAGGTATTTGTGGGGAGGGCCGGCGGGCGTGAACAGTCGAAGCTGGAATGAACTGTGGCGTGTGCCCCCCCCCTCGATGCATAATGCATGGCGGGAGAGTGAAAAGTAATGAGAGCCTCAACTCGGCCCGGTTCATTCACGACTAAATCTGGGTCAGCAGATAAGCGGGAGCGGGCCGGCACGGTGGGACAGTGGCCGCACTGTTGTGCCCACGTTGCGTGCCGTGCCCAGATGCCGCCTTCTACGGGAAGCCCTCCCTGATGCTCCCACTTGGGAGGACCTGTCCGTCGGGCTAGCGGCCTGGTGCATCTGATGGCGTCTTTTCTCCCACCTTTCTCGTGGGGACTGTGTTGGGAGTTGGGGTGGCAGCCTGGTGCTCCCCGCCCGACCCCGTTGGCACGGTGGGTGAAGGAAGAACGTAGCTGAGTGCCTGGTGGTGGGGGGCAGGAAGGGGGATTCCCCAGGGGCTGCATTCCCATTTCAGGGGTCTCCTGCCCCTGTGGGAACCTTGGAGGGAAGGTTCTGCTCTCGGGGGACGGTCCCCTTGCTGCATTGCTGGGCTCTGGGTAGTGAGAGTTCCTAGGGGCCCCAGTTGCTGGGTTGGGCTGAGACAGAACACTGGTGGGTGGAGGAGGGACAACAGGGCCTGGCCGAGACCCCACCAGCTCTTCCTGTTTTAAAGAAAGGGAAACTGAGGCCTGGGGGGAGGAGCTTTCCTTGACTGGCCACTGAGGGGAGCTTGGGGGCACTGCCTCCTGGCTGCACACCTGGGCCAGACCTGGGAGGACCCTGTGCCGTGGGTGGACTCCACATGGTCACTGTGGAAGTGACAGACAGGTGAACGTGGGGTGAGAGCCTGGACGTCGTCCTCGGACGGACGGCGTGGGGTGGCTGCGTGCAGTGCAGGGCAGAGAGAGGGTTAAAGACTGAGGGAAGTACTAACGTTTCTAATTCTCCTGTGTGATTTAATAAAAATGTAAATTGCGGGGTGAAGGACGACCCACCAGGCTGTGGTGTTTACCGAGGTTAATTGTGGGCTCCCGGTGGTCAGCTGGCCTTTGTCTCCACGCCCCCACCGGAGGCCGATGCATCTTCTGGCCCTGCGGCCAGGTGAGGAGATGTGGGCACTGTGCCCTCCATCCAGTGGGCTGGGAGCCGCGTGCTGGGGTGTCCGCTGAGCAGGGGTCCCTGGAGGAGCTTTCTGTGGCCTAGCCTATCAGCCGGCACTCCTCTGGCCCCCACACACCCAGCTCCAGGGATCAGAGTGACCTGGGGACTGCAGTGACAATGGACATGTCCCAGGTATGTGGGATGACATTTGAGGTGAGGTTGGAGGGTGAGGAGAGGCAGCCAGGCAGCGATGGAGGAAGAACAGTCCGGGATGAGCAGCACGTACAAGGGCCCTGAGGTGGGAGTGAGCTTGGCCGTGAAGGTTGGTGCAGAGGTGGGTGTTGGAGCCGGCAGTGAGACAGGGCAGATGGGGTCTCGTGGAGTCTGGGAGCCCAGGGCTGCTGGTGAGAATGGCCCCGGGGTGGGGGTAGGGTAAGGATGATGGGTGGAGGTCCTGGCTGCAGGACAGATGGGTCAGTGGGTGGATTTGGGCCAACAGGCCAGGCATAAGGGCTCGGGGTGACTGTCAGGTCTGCGCCTGGGTGGTGGCGCTTGTGGGGTGGGCTAGAAGTCCAGAGCCCAGGTGGACAGGGAGGGCCAGGAGGCCGTGCGGGGCGATGGAGGGAGCAGGGACGCTGGTGCCTGGTCTCAGGGGCAGACTTGGGACTCGAGAGCCTGCGGTTGGAGCACGGAAGGTTCTAGGTACAGCGTTTTGCCAGCATGACCGGGACTTGAGGGTGGTGGCAGGGCAGCAGGCGTCAGAGTGTCTTTTGCTGGTGTGGTAAGTGTGGCATCCCTGGTGGGACCAGTTGCTGGCAGCGAGCTCAGGACCGTCACGAGTGGGACCCACTCAGGACGGGGGTGGTCGTGCCTGGGGAGACCACCACGCACTGCTGAATTGGTCTCGTGAACTGTTGTGGAAGGGTCTTGGCCGAGTTTAGCAGCGGTGAGATCCTCCTGGGATAGTCCCCTCCTGACAGGGGTCACTCTCTGGCCCTGTCCTGGGCTCCTGGGGCTTTGTCCTCCTGGCCAATTCACCCACTATCATGTTGAATGCCCACCAGTGTGCCTCCGGGGATGCCGGATACTGAGGTGGGGCAGCTTGGCCCTGGGCGGGTGGGCGGGGGAGTGGGGAGTCACCTAGTCCCTGAGCAAGAACGGATTTCTGAGTCTGGTGCCGAAACACCGGCCTCGCATCCTGAGAACGACCGAACAGCCCTGCATCTGCCCTGTCTCACTGCCGGCTCTGACACCCACCTCTGCGCCAACCCTCACGGCCGAGCTCACTCCCACCTCAGGGCCTTTGTACGTGCTGCTCAGCCCGGCTTGTTCTTCCTCCGTCGCTGCCTGGCTGCCTCTCCTCACCCTGAAAGCTCATCTCAAATGAGGTAGGGCAGCTCTGTGCACTTGATCCTGTGTCTGCGGTTCTGCCCAGTCGGGCGGGCTGCTCGGAGGAGGCCGTGCAGGGCCGGCTGTGGGTGGACAGGGTTCAGGTGGGATGCTGTGATGGAGGGGCATCCACCTTTAACACTGCCCCCTCCTCCCGGCCCGGGTCACCTCCTGATGCCTCAGGTCCCCCGCCCCCACATCCTGGACCCCTGGCTGTCCAGAGCACACACAGGTCAGGGTCAGAAGAGCCGGCCCACCAGATGGCCAGGCGAGCACATCTGCCCAGCGGTACCGTGCGCTTTGATTTAACGACCTGTCCTGGCTGCCTGGGCAGCTGGTCAGTGTCAGGCTCTCGTGGCAGGATGCACGGCGGCCGTGTGGAAGCCGTCCAGCGCCTGGGAGGGGGTGGGGAGCGGACGGGCCTCCGCGAGCCTAGAGCCGGCGCCGCAGGGTGCATCGGCGTTAGAGACGTCGGCCCCGCCTGGGCCCTCAACCTGGTGGCTGGGGCCCCCTCTGAGCCTCAGTCTTCTCATCTGTAAAGGGGGGTGCCTGTCCTCGTCTCGTGGCTGGCGGCGCAGAGCTGTGGGGTCCCATACTTGTGTGTGTCGGGGCAAGGCCCCCGGTTTCCGCTGCGTCTTCCTCCTCGGTGGGCACCTGACCGAAGCCACAGGAAGGACTGTGTCGGACCAGCAGCTGTGCGTTCTGGGCCTCACTCATCGTGTGAATGTGCACAGGATCTCGAAGGCAGCCAGTGCACCGAGGGGGGGTTCCCGTGGTGGCCCCGCTCCATGCCAGCCTTCCGGCTTCGCGGTGGGAGCTTCCTGCCCACCTCCGGGCTTGCCCATTGGGGGCGCTCATCCTCTGTCCAGAGGCAGGGATGGCGTGTGGGGGGTCGGTGGGCCGTGTGCGGGCAGGTGCCCCCTTGCTCAGGGCGATGCAGTCCAGGGGCAAGTGTCCGGGGCTCTCAGTGCCAGTTTAAGCGCCTCCCCTCGCTGGCTCTGTGTCCCCATCTGGAACTCTGGTGACATCAATACCTTGTGGCTTTGTGAGGGGACAAGGGGCGGCACTGTCCCTGTCTCCCCTGGCCAGTGCCCCTGGGCTGTGGGTGGGCCGGTCCCCAGAGAGGATGGGCCCACGGGTGGGCGGGCAGAGCCTCTTCTCTGCTGCCTCAGTGTCCTCTCCTGTAAAATGGGGGCAGCTGACACGGTCTTCACAAGAGGCGTTTGCACCCCCGAGATGCGTGCGTGCCGGACGGGGAGAACATGTGGGCACCAGGGGTCCAGACCCTCCCACGTACTCAGAAAACTCCAGTGCTGGGCATGGGCCCAGTTCCCCCGAAGCAGGTGCCCCGGTGCTGGAAGCTCGGACAGGGTGGGGCTGGGACCAGGAGGCCCAGCAGGGCATCACCAGTGACCTTGAGGCACAGCGCTCGTGAGCGGGGTTCACGACGCGTGTCCCAGGGGAGGGGATGAGGAGGGGTGGGTGGAGGTCAGCCCCGGCCCCGTGGGCTTGGCTCTTGAGAGCACTGTGACCCCAGCACCCAGGCACAGTCCCGCCGGCTCGGGAATCCCTGGCGTGGCGAGGATCCACACCAGGGAAACGCGATCCCTTCTCCGGCCTCTGAATATTTCATCAGTGGATTAAATATTGCAGCTGAGCCCCCATGCTCGCCCCCCCTCCTGCTCCAGGAGGGTGGAGGAGGCGCACTGCTCTCTGTGAGGCCCGTTGGGGTATTTCTCTCGATGATGGAGCCGTGTCAGTTCGAAAACGGCATTGCTATTTAAGATGTCGTCCCGTGGCCCGCTTTAACTAAGGCGGAAACAGAATAGCCGATCTGTGGCCAGGAACGAGAGGTGGCTGGTGCAGAGCAGGGATTGTCCGGACTGGGTGTGCAGGAGCCGCGGAGAGGTCTGGGGAGGCCCTTGTGGTCTGTGTGTTTGCGTAAGGGCTGGGGGGAGAGTCCAGTCTGTGTCTCTGTGTGTGCACGTGCGTGTACCCGTCAGGGCGAGGAGAGCCTGGGTGGCTGAGGTCTGGTTTTCCGTCGGCCACATTTGCACAGCCTGACATGGGGGGGGGTGAGTCCTGGATGCCCCTCGGGAGGGAGCAAGGGCTGCAGGAGGGCTGGGGTGCAGCCAGGAGCTGGTGCTCTGGGTTCTAGGGCTGAGGGGCAGAGGTGTCTGGTCTAAGGGCAGCCGTTGGCTTTTGGGGTTGCCCGGGCACGTGACGGGTACCTGGCGAGATGAGACGGGCAGTGAGGTGACACAGGGCCTCCCGGACCCTGGGGGACCTAGATGGACAGTGTCACTGCAGATGGGCGCATGGGACACCCAGGGCAGGTGCGCCGGGCCAGTGGTGGAACCTGTTGCTGGTGGCATCCAGCCAGGTCTGAAGGCTGCTCTCTGGGGCCCACAGGGACTGTAAGGGTTGCATTGGGGTCCCTGGGTGCATCTCGGGCATCGGGGAGCGTGCAGGGTTCTCACTGCAGGGCCCAGACAGGCGGTGGGGCCCTGCTCCTCTCCGCCGCACCCCTGCCCAGCAGCGGGTAGGAGTGGCTGCTTGCCAAGCAGCAGGCTGTGCGAGGCTAAGTGCTTGGACCACCTGGCCTCCAGCCACGCTCCTGCTGGGCCTTTCGTTTTCCTTCGGCGGGGCCAGAGCTGATCCCCGGCTGCCGACGCCACGTCCCGCACCTCCCCGAGATGCTGGGCGGACTTGGGGTGTCGGTTTCCCCTGGGGAAACAAAGTCGTGGCCTGCCTGCCTGCGGGTGCCGTGGGGTTGACTGAGGGGCCGTGTGCCGTGACATTGCCCGGGGGCGTGGGGAGGCTCCACGTCAGCCCTCACGTCCAATGAACGTCGTGTGGGGGCGCGAGAGGGTCCCGCTCCCTGTATGCGCGGGTGGCTGGCGAAGCAGGGGTGCCGCTCGCTCTGGGGGTGTGGGTGGCTCAGCAGGTCTCTCCCGGGGGCTGTGGGTGCCGAGTTGCTGGAGTACTCGATGAAGTTGGCTCCTTGGTCAGCTTCTCCCTGTCCCCTCTCTCTGAGGGGACTCGTCTGCTCTTCCTGGGTGGTCACCGGTGTCCACTCAGAGAGGCAGGAGGACGCTATACTCCCGGTCGGACTCTGTAGCTTTGTTGGGCACGGGTTCTGGCCACGTCGTCCGGGCTGGGCCTCTCGGCTGTGGGCTGGGAGGGCGAGCAGCCCAGGGCTCTCAGTGTGTGCCGAGTTGGGGTGCAGGGCCCCCCCCTCTGGCCCTGGGAGGAGGAGCTGGGCTGCCAGGGCAGCTGGGAGGGGCAGGCCCGTAGCTAGAGGTACTGGGGCCTGAGGAAGTGAGCCCGCACTGGGCTGAGCTGGCCCTGCTGGGGCGCAGTGTGTTCATTTTCCTAAATGGACTTAAAGGGCTGCTGGAGTCTGGCTCATAAACATCCCAGGAGGTGGAATTTCTGACGGCCCTCGGTTGTGAGAGGCCCGGGGCCTGTGCGGGGGAGGGGAGGGGCTCCCAGGTGGCCTGGACTTTGTGTGCGTGTGCGTGTGCGTGTGTGTGTGTGTGTGTGTGTGTGCGTGCTCAAAGCCAGGCGCGTGCACACCACACACCCCTGCATGGCATCCCCTCACGTGGCCTTCCCACGGCTCTCCCTGCCTGAAGCCAGCCTTCACTTGCCTTCAGAGGGGCACTGCCTTCCTGAATTGAGTCAGTGTCCTCTCCTCGGACCCCGTGTGTCCCCAGTGCGTTCAACCGGGCCTTCCCATCCGAAAGCTGGTGGCTCACCTTCCCATTCTGCGGGTGAGCTGGTCGTCTGGCCACTCCCGGACCTCCCCGGGCAGGAGGTGTACTCTGTGCGGTGATGCCAGGCCCCGGGAGAGGGGGAGTCCCTCTCTCTGAAGCCTCTGGTACCTTTGACACGAGATTCATTCCACGGGCTGGGCGCCCGTCTGGGAAGCCAGCCGTCTAGGCCCTGCGCTTCCTGACCTTGCTGATGCCGTTGGCAAGCCTCAGGGACGGCTCCAAACACACCCGCTGCTGTGCTGTGTGAAGGCTGGCTCGGAGAAGCAGTCTGCGGCTGGGGCGGGCGACCCCGGAGCGGCTGGGGAAACTGGGTGCTGCTTCAGAGAGCAGAGTCCGGCCGGCCTGCCCTCAGGGGAAGGGGCAGGACTCAGACCATAGCCGCTCTGGCTCTCCTAAAAGACACGTTTGGCCTCCGCCCGGGAAAGCAGAGGCCTGTGCCTATTCTGACGGACTGGTTGCGAGCCCTCGGCTGCTCCACAGGGAGACGGGGGCCTCGGTGGGAAAGGGCGCTGTGACGGATGGGGGGTGTCTGTCGGGGCCGAGAAAGGGTCAGAGGAGGTGCGTGCCGCCCTGTCCTGGGCCTGCCATCCTCGGCAGCTAATCCAGTCGAACCCTTCCCACCGAGGCCTGAGTAATGGGGCCGGGCCTGTGTCCGTCATAACTCCTGCAGAATTCTCAGCCGCAAGCCGCCGCCGCCGGCCAGCATTTCTGCCCGCTCTCTCCTTGAGCAGCCTGGCGTGGGGAGGCTCTGATGGAGGCGGGCATGCAGGGGTCCGCCTGAGCTAGCCGCAGCTCTGTGCTGACCCGGTCGGCGGGCTCTCGCCCTGGCTGCCCCATCGGGGTCCTCAGAGGAGCAATCAGAATGCCCGGTACTGGGCCGCATCCCAGACCGGTTAACTCAGCAGCCTGGGGGTGGGGGGGGCCTTTTCATGCCCCCCCCCCCGGTGATTGTAGGGTGCAGGCAGGCTGAGACTGAAGTGCTCGGATCGTCGCGCCCTGTGTTCCCCGAGGTACTTCCCAGCCATCAGGAGTTCTGCCGTGGCTGAGGGTCCCAGGTCAGGCTGACCTCCCTCCCGCGTCCCAGGCCCTCCGTGTCGCGCAGGCCGTGATTGTTCGAGTCCCCCGATCAGAGGCTTCTGTCCCACACACCTGTGCACTCTGATTTCCCTGGCCGGCGCCCGTAGGATTTCCAGGGCTGGTGACCAAGGGGTTGAGAGGCCACTGGGAGCCCTCGGTTAGGGGCTGGGGAGCTTGTTGCAGAGTTCTGGAGTGTTCGATCCCCAGAGACAGGCTCTTCTGCTTATAGATTCCACCCAGAACCCATGATTCAAGGAAGATTATGCGTCCCTCTGCCCAGTTTGGCCTTTTTGGGGTCAAGATGGGGCTGGGGCCAAGGCACCCAGTCCTGCAGATGGGCCGGGCAGAGGAGGGCTTGGGGATGCTGGGTTCCCCTCTGTCTGCTCAGTCCTTGAACACCCCCCGGGGCGTGAGGGGCAGGGGGCTTGTTGAGGGAGCCCCTCTGCCTCTTTCTTCCCGGGTCCCGTCCTCACCAGGGGGAAGTGCAGACCCAGGCCCCGGGATCTAGGCTGTGGGTGTCCAGGGTCACTGTGAGTAGTGCCCGGCGGGTTAGGGCACCTGACCTCTGCAGCCGGGCCTGGCGCCCAGTCCGACATAAAAGGGGACAGGGAGGGAGCCCTATTAACTGAATGACAGCAAAAACCAGTCTGATCTCACTGTGGGTCAGGGAGGTGTTGGGCCCAGCCTCAGTTTCTGGATCTGCTCTTGGGAGAGCTGGGAGGGGAGCCCCTGGCCGGGGGGAGCCCCTGGCCCTGGGAGCCGCCGCCTGTCAGTGTTTGTTCTTGGCCTCTCGCTGGGGCCTCACCTCTCCGGTGAGGTTGGGAGGGGCGGAGGAGCATAGGCCCGGAATTAGGGGGACGGCAGACCCCGAGAGGAGGGCGAGGATAGCGGCTGGCCACAGAGGTGTGTAAAGCACCCTCTGTGGCCAGGGCTGAGGGCCCAGAGCAGTCTTCTGCCTGGAGGGGTGTTGGGTCCTTGCAACACCTGGGAGGCAGGTACGGACCTGGCCCCTTGTGCAATCCGCAGCTGTGCAGGGGAGTTCCCTGCCCTGCCCTGGAGTCTGCAGTTTTTGGAAAGCTTTGTGGCACCCTGGTCCCAGGGGAGCAGAGGCTTTTGAGGAGGCTGGCCTGCTCCCAGAAGTCAACACAGCCAGATGTAGGGGACAGCCACCTGCCCTCTGCAATGGCTGCCAGGCTTCGAGCCCCCGCCACCATCACTGCACAGAGGCAGGGCCGTGCCTCTGTGGGTCCACCCAGGGCTCTCTAGGACCAGGAAAGCATGACCCCGCCGGTCTTTGCTCCCTCCCCTGTGACCGACTGACCGATGTCAGGCTGGGGCAGGGCGGAACCTTCTCCCGAGGGGGCCCTACCTTCGCCTGACTTCCCAGCCCCCAGCCTTCCGGGACTGGGCGGGCCGGTCAGGGCGAAGGGGGCTGCCTCAGGCCTTTGTGGGTGACCCTACAGGAGAGCAGGGGCTGCCGGCAAGTTCCTGAACCGCCTCGAGCCTCGATTTCTTCATCGGTGACTCGGGGAAGTGAAAGCCCTGCTTTGTGAGGTGTTTGTAAGATGGGAGAGAGCCGCCTGGCTCACACCTGGAACACAGGCAGGACACGGCAGGGGGCCCTGGGACCCCCTGTGCCCGTTCCCCGGCCTCGGTCTGGGCTCAGCGTGCTGGCATAGGGGAGATCCCCCAACGCGCAGCCTCCCCGCTCCTGCCCCGCCCGTCACAGCCCTGCCGATGACGGTGGCTCAGCCACCGACCTTCTTACTCAGAGGAGCCGGGGAGAGTCTGTGCCCCTCCTGAGGGTGTGTCCCTTGCCCCTGGCGCAGGGCCCGTTTTCTGAGCGCCCTGTGTGCTGGACACACGTGAAGGTCCTCTTGGCGTAGACACCTGGGGCCCCGGGTGGGGAGGGTGGACTTTCTCATCAGGGTCCTGCCGGAAGGGAGGCTCACGGCCTGACTGGTGGCTCTCAGCCTGACTGGTGGCACTTGTGTGCCCTTGTCATTGGGACGGGGAGGCTTTCTCCGTGGGGGTGGGGGCGCCTTCCCATACGCACCCTGCCTGGGGGCCTGCTCACCCTCCCCCGCACTGTGACAGGGGGTCTCTCCCGGCCTCCTTCCCCACCAGGCCAGGCACCCCCAGGAAGCCTCAAGCTGAGCTGGGCGGGCGGGCTGGGAGCAGAGACAGCACGGTGGGGGAGGAAACACAACACAGACCCACCCCCACCCCACCCGGCCCACACCCGAGCCTGCCTCCTTATCTGTCTCTAGTGCCTGTCGCAATCGCTCGCTGGGTGCCCGTTGAGAAATGCGATGAGGCAGATAGTCGCCAGGCGCTGAGTGTCTGGGCAGTCGGACAGGTTTAGTTCGCGGGCGGAGGGCCCTCTCCCTGGGAGGAAGCTGGCCGGAGTTCACTGCTGCCGCCGGAGCCAGCCTCCACCTCCTGGCGGCTCCCGGGGCCCTGGCGGGGTCCTGGCGGGGTCCTGGCAGGGTCCTGGGCGGAGGTGGGTCTGCGGGCCAGGCGGGGGGGGCCCCTTCTGCTGTGGCTCTTCTTGGGCCTCAGTTTCCTCACCTGCCCCGGGGGTGAAAGAGGTCTCTCTCTCTGCAGGAAGGTTCGCACGGGGGGGGGGGAGCCGCAGGTCCCCACGGCTGCGTCAGCGGGGAGGGTGGCAGCCCTGTGGTCCCCCCCCGCGGGCCCACACCCAGTCATGGCCCTGGGCGCAAGGTCCTGCGCGGCCTGGGATTGGCCGTGGCGGACACAGTCCCAAGCAGATATTAGACAGGGGGTGCCCTGCCCAAGCAGCGGTCAGATATGTGTTAGCCAGAACCTTCTGGAACACGAACGTGCCAGAAGTAAGCAGAAAGGACCACTCTTCGGTCAGGGTTCTCTGTGTTTAGGAAATTGTGTCTAGGTTATTCGGCTTCTTCCCAAGTCGGTCTCCGGTTTTGCCGGGCAACCTATGACCAGTGAGACCGTAGGGGTGGTCTGTAGCAGAGCCCAGGGCAGTGGGGGGCAGTGACGGCCCAGGAGGATACGGAGAAGACTGACTGTGGCCTGGGCCCCCGGGCAAAGGACCGGGGACTCTGCAGTTGTCCACGGTGCCCGGCGCTGGGGCATGGTTGGCGTGAGGTGTGGTGCCCACGTGTGTTCTCACGGACAGAGCCGCCTCCTTCACTGTGGTTGCCGTGGGAGGTCCTGTGTTGCATGCCGACCCCCTGGGGGCCCTGGGCCCCAGCGGAGGAGGGAGCTATGGTGAGCTCCTTGTCCAGGTCAGAGCTGAAACAACCCAGCCCTGCCCAGTCCAGTCTTGGAGCCCAGGCCTGACGAGCTGTGAGCTGGGTAGGAGGCCAGACAGGCTGTCAGCAGTCAGCTTCAGGCAGGGTATAAGTGAGGGTGCAGGCTCTGGTTGGAATGAGGGGCAGGACATGGGCAGTTACAGACCCGAGTGAAAGGGCCTCCATCCACCTGGGCTGAAGTGGAGCGTGAGAGAAGGCTTCCTGGAGGAGGTGACAACGTGCAGGTCCAGACAGGGGAGTGGGTGGAGAAACAGCATATGCAAAGGCCCAGAGGTGCGAGAGGAGTTCTGGGGTTTGCATGGGGAGGTCAAGAGGCGAGGCTGGGCAGGCCTCAGAGGCCCTGTATGGATGGGGTCTAGACTTGACCCTGTGGGGCTTAGAAGGATTGTGTGTGGGAACCAAGTCCCAGTTCCAGAAAATTCTCCAGGAATCCAGGAATCTAGCTTTCCAGGCTTCTGTTTGGGTGCCGTCCCAGCAGAGCGGCCCTGCCCCAGGCTCTCTCCCCCGCCTCTCCTGCCCTGCCAGAGACAAGCCGTTCTTGGGGCAGGCCCAGGCCAGGGGTCTGCGCGAGGCAGCCGCGGCGGCCTTGGGAATGTTGGCAGGTCTGAGCCCGGCCTGTGTGTGGGAGCGTGCGGAAGCATGCCGCGTGTGCGGGCAGAGGGCTTGGGAAAGGGATGGGGGCCCAGCTCCCCCCGGGGGCTGGCCACAAAGGGAAGAGGAGGTGCAGGTGCGCCCCCTTCCCTTGGCCGGTTGGGGCCCAGTCGGCCGAGGGGCTCCCACCCCCGCATGGTGGTGGGCGGGTTTTTGCCAGGCCTGGTGCCCCACCCACCGTTCCCCCTGGCAGAAGAGTCTCTTCAGTTCAGGGAGCATTAATGGAGCAGCTCTGGGGTGCAGAAGTTTGGGGTGAGGCCCGGGAGCCAACGGTGGTCTGCAGCCAGAGGGTGGGGGCTGGGGGAGGCCTGCAGGGGACGGCTGTGGAGAGCTTTCAGGGCCCTCTGCGGGTGAAAGCCGGGAGGGCACCGTGTTCCCGTCCGGCCGGGCCCCCGGGGCCGCCCCTGCTTCGTTTCCATGTGTCTTAGAGTCGATTTGAAAGCCACCGACCTCGCGGTGCGCTGGGGAAACGGAGGCCCAGCAGATGAAGTGGAGGGCGCGGGTGGTTTTGACAGGCCTTCCCTGGGCCTGGTTTGGGAACAGCTTGTGACAATTCCCTGGCAGTGCCGAGCTACTGGACCGCCCTGCCCAGCGGTCCCCGGCCTCCTCCACTCTCTTCATCCTCGGGTGCTCCTGGCTGGCACCTGCTCACCTGGCCCTCCCTGCCCCCAGTCGGGTCCCCTCCCCACTTCTCCCAAGACCTCCCCCCCCAGCTCCTGTGGAAAACGAATTTCACAGACATGAGTATGGCTTTGAGTGGGGCTTTGTCTGGGGTTTCGGGTTGGGGTGGGGGAGCGCCCGGCTTTGGAGGACACGAGCCCAGAGCTAAACCCCCTTCCTGCTATTGATGGGTCCGCACTAAATCCTCCTTGAAGACCCCTGCCATGTACTCTGCTGAGTGAATAACAAACTTGGTCAGTAGTCACTTGAGGCCCTGGGGTCCCCCACAGGCCACTGTGAAGCCCTGGTGGGGCTCACAGCAGGCTGCGCCTCTGGGGTTGCCCGCTCCCCTCCAGCTGGGATTGCAGGGCCCTGTGACAGCTCTGGGTGCCCAGGCCCCTGGCCCCTGGCCCCTGGCCCAGGCTACCTCCCGTCCATTTCCCTTATGAGCTGACTCGGGTCGTCTGTCCAGTTGGGCAGGGCCGCCTGGCACAGGGGGCGGGGGGCTGTGCACGGATCTGGGCTATGAGGGGAAGGGGTTCACAGAGCTAAGGCTCCTTGTTCACTTCCCTGCCCCCTCAAAGGGGCAGGTGGAAGGTTCAGGAGCTGCCTGGAGTCCCGGGGCTGGAGACGCGGCTGGGCACCTGAAGTGTACCGGAGCAGTGAGGCAGTCAGCCGTGCTGAGTGTCTGCGTGCTGTGTCTTCAGCGGCACGGTCCCTGCTGGCTTTGTCATGGTCACTTTATTTACCCAGGAGGCGGGGAGTCCCCAGGCCCTTACCTAAACCTGGGGGGGGGGCTCAGGAGCCCCGGGCTGGGCTTGTAGCTGCCAGCTGCCCCCTGCGGCCTTGACCAGGGCAGGGCCCTGGGAGGCTGGGTGGGCATCTGGCGCCTCCTGAGCCAGGGACGGGCTGCAGCTGTGCTTGCCCACCGGGGTGGGGGCAGGGCTAGCAGGAAGCAGCTGTTCCTTCCCGCTCCCACGCCTGCTGGTCACAGGATCGTGCTGTGACAGCGAGGCCTGGGTCTGCCCTGCAGACTTGCACGTGGTGGGAGTCAGTGGTCCGGGGTTTGAGTCTGGCCTCCCCGTGCCCGGCCGGGTGGCCTCCCTGAGCCGTTTCCTTTCCCCGAGAACTGGGGGTGGAGACAGTGTGGGTGTGGGCGCCTTGTCTAAACGCAGCTGCCCCCTGAGGCTCCCGGCTCCCAGGTCTGGTGAAAGTTCTTCAGAAATGGAGGAGGAGCCGTTTCAGGCTTCCTTGACCAGGGGGCCAGCCTCGCGTGGGGGGCGGAGGGGCTGAGCTGGGATCTGGGGATGTCGGGCCGGGCATTCCGGTGGGACTCCCCTGGTGGGAATAGCTAGCTAGCATCACCTAAGTCCTGGGTCTCTCTGAGTTGGGGGCAGCTGCCCTCAGGCAGGGCCAAGGTCTGGGAGCTCCATCTGGGCTGGATGGAGGTTGGGCACATGGGGCCTGGCAGGCAGGGCTCCGAGGACTGGCTGTCTGTGGCAAAGCTGTGGGGAGGGTCCCAGGCTGGTACCAGGTCCCATCTCCAGTGCCTGGCAGAGCTCAGGGGAGCCCTGTCCTTCCCTGGGTTTGGGATCTGGGGGCCCCATCTGGGTAGTCTGGAGACCCAGGAGGCCTGGCAGAGTTGGCGAGGTGCCTCTGCCCGGGAAGACCCCCGCCATGCCTGGCTCAGGCCTCCTCTGCCCCCCTGCGTGGCTTCCTCTCCCGGACTCTGCTCGATGTTATCTGATGGGTGAGAACAGGCCTTGGGGTGTCAGACCTGACTTTCCCGTGTGCCCTGCCACCTAACCCGTCAGATGAACGCAGCGACCCTTCCATTGAACTTGTTCATCAGCAGATTGATTTTGGAACTTTCTCCGGGCCAGGCGCCAGGTCTCAGACCCAGTAGGGCGCTCGGAGATCCTGTTGAATGAATGTCCTCATTTCGCAGATGGGAAGACTGAGGTCTCCTGCCGGACGCTGTCCCGGTCTGCACCCGGTGTGGGCTGAGGGTGCAGAGGCCGGTTTGAGGACCTGGCCCGCTGTCTCGAGGCATCCGGCCGGTCGGCGTCTCTCTTCTCTTCAGGCTGGGGTGGTGGTGCTGGGGCAAGGACAGTGGTAGCCGGCAGGTGTGGGTGACCAGTGAGGTTGGGGGCACTGAGGTGTGGCCGCTCCCCCGCTGACTGACGACAGCCTCTCAGGCGCACGATTCCCCAGGGACCTGAGCGCCGTCACCTGTTGGTAATGAGCTTTCTCGTTCTGTAATTTGTGTCCTAATTGTCGAGCAGGCACACAACGGCCCTGATTAAAATCGGGGACTCTGGAAAGTCATCGTTGGGGAGCCAGGCCCGTGGCGCTCGGGGCCCCCACCACCTGCCCATGTGACCCGGCGGAGGCAGAAGATTCTGGAATGAGAGAGAGCTCAGTGCCTGAGCACCGCAGACCTTCTCTCTGGTCTGATCTGGGTTGGGGATTCCCTGGGAAGTACTAGAGGCTGGGGACAGCAGTCTGCTTCCAGCAGCAAGTGTTCTGGGGTGACAGGGAGCCCCCCACAGCCTCGCAGGGCTAGGGCCTCAGCTCCCTTGGGGACGCCCCCCTCCCCCCAGTTTCCCCTCCAGCCCAGCTTGCATCCCTGCCTTTGGGAGGGGGCTCTTGCTCACCTCCCATGTCTTGGGTCAGAGGTCCCTGCCTGGGTTGGGGTGTCCCCTGGGCTTCCTGCCAAGTTGGGATCTCCATTGGCTGCTCCTGGAGTCCTCCTGCGTTTCTCCCTCCTGTCACCAGATCTGTTTTGGTGGCTTGTTCAAGGCCTGTCTCCCCTATAACCAGTGGGAGCCGGGCAGGCCCGGGTCCCCTCTGCGACCAAGCGCCCAGCACGCTGATGGCTGGGGACACTGAGTGGGTTGGTGGTGGCACCCGTGGGAGTGGAGCCGGCTCTAGGAGTGAGGCCACCTCTTCCACCCTCGGTGGCCCCGGCTCCCGAGCATTTCCGCCGAGTCAGGCGCCAGACTGGCCATGGAGATGCTTGTGGTCATTTCCTCTGGGCAGGAGAGACAGGGGGCCCCCCCAAGAGTGGGTCCCAGGGTCCGTGTTGGAGCTGAGCCCACCACCACTTTCCACGTACCCCTCGCATGGCTGGGGCTTTCCCCTGGCCGGCGTGGACGCTGGGCTGGTGGCTGCACCTGGCTGTGGGTCTCGGGGCCAGGAGGGGACTTCTCCTTGGGCAGAGAGGCCCTGCCTGTTAGCCTCACGCCCGAGCCTCCACCTGCCTGGCTCCCAGGCCCTGGCCCCGCCAGCCTCATCGTCCACTGTCATGACCACCCAGCTCTCGCACTCCCAACCCCGTGCCGGGCTGTGTCCTTGCTGTGGTGAATTAGAGCAAAGGTGACACCCCTTCCTCCTCTCTCTCCCTGCGTCCGAGCTGGGTCCTCATTTCTGCAGATAGGGACCTTCTGGGGGTCGTTGCATCTGGTGATGGATGTCACCGAGTGGTGGCTGCAGGCGAGTGGGCAGTAGACCTTTTGGCTCTCTGTCCCGCACAGGTGGGGGACAAGGACAGCCCAGTGGTGGGCCCCGCAGGCACAGCCCCTGTCCACTCTGCTTCCCCGCCCGGGCTTTGGGGGCAGAGGTGGGGACATCCATTGAGAGGCCCCGCCCATTTCACAGCTTCCTGGCTTCCTGTCTGAGCGCCCGGCCCTTGTGGCCTGCGGTGGACCCTGCCGGGTGTCTCAGCAGCACTGCCCCCCAGGGAGGCCGTAAAGGGTGCCCACAGGCTGAGGCTCACGCAAGGTGTCCGTGGTGAGGACGCCGCCGGGAGCCTGCGTTCTCCATGCTGTGCCGGGTTCTGGGGGCACGGCCCTTGGAGGGAGGCCTCGCGCCGTGAAGGTCCCTTCCCGCCCACGCAGGCGCCCAGGCCTCCGGCGCAGGGCGGCCCAGGGAGGGCGCAGGCCGGGCCGGTGGCAGGACCATCGGGCAGGCCCAGCTGGAGTGTTTTCTGGGCATGAACACAGTCGCGTCACCTCGTGCAGACGTCTGGGGCTCCTGACGTCTCCTTGTTCCAGCAGTTTTAGGGGAAGACTGTCTTAACGAACAGTTTGTCCCTTAGAAAAAAGAGCCACTCCCGAGAAAGACGGGGTGTGGGTGCTGGAAACACTTGTGTTTCCTCCTCTCCTCCCCCCTGACCCCCCAGTTTCCCCTCCAGCCCGGCTTTCTGGACGCTTCCACGGCCCCTTCCGCCAACTCTCAAGCCGAATCAAGACATCTTCCCGCCAAGCTGAGTTTGGGAAGTTTGCAGCATCTTGCTTGGGAAGCCCAGGTGTTCAAGGACAGGGTGCAGAGGCTGTGGGGTGGGCTTGTCTGTCCCGGTGGTCCTGCAGGTCCAGTGAGCGCCCTCTGAGGGCGCTGGGGGGCCCTGTGGATCGTGCAGTCCGGTGCTCAGGCGAGGACGGGCCAGCTGGCTCACCCGGAGGCTCCAGGAGGGGCCCGGGGTTGGCGTCTCTGCCGACAGGAGGGACAGCAGCCCCTCTGGGCTCCCACCTTTCACGGCCGCAGTCCCTTTGCACATCCCGATAGCCCGAGAAGGTGGCGCGTAGCTGTGGAAAATGAGGCTCGGACAGGGCAGGCCGAGATTCCAGTGGGGGCCCTGCCTTGCCCTCCTGGCCTTGGCCTCCTTCAGATGTTTTAAGGGGCTTCCTGGTGGAGGTGTGGACAGAGATGGCGCAGTTCCTGGGCCCGGTTCCCGCCCTGCACCTCGGTCAGGTTCCCCAGGCAGACAGGGGCAGAGAGGTGGCAGCTGTGGGCGCTCTGGGAATTTGACCATCTGTAGGCCATGCGGTGCCCAGCCTGCGTGTGGTGACATCGGGGCTGTCTGCGCCCCCAGCTGGGCCCGTGGCCGTGGCAGTGGCAGGTGGGGGAGGGGAGCTGGGAGTGTGGGCTGGTTTGGGGCTCTTGCTGTGTTTGAACATTACAGGTGAGGAAACTGAGGCTGGAGAGGGTTGTGCCCTGTCCCAGGTCACCTTGCCAGGTGGGGGCCCAGTCCCACAGCGTCGTAAAGGCCGTGCAGTGTTAGGTTGGGTGTGGCACGGGGGTCTGGGCGCAGCTCATGGGGGGCCGAGAGGTTGGGGGTCGGGTCAGGGGTCAGGGGTCAGGCGAGCGACCTTTAGGAGTGTTTCTCTGTCTTGGCCCCCCGGGCGCAACCCGTCCCCCTGGGACTGGAGCTGACACTGTCAGCATCTCTCTCGGGCCGGGCGCTGGTACCCCAGCAGAAGCCTGGGGGGCGGCACAGGCCGGTCACAGGTGGGAGTCAGACGCCAGGGCCCCAGCATGGAGGCGGCCAGGCAGGGACTGCGGTCCTGGTGGGGGCGTAGGGGGTGTTCTCCAGCATCAGTGCGGCCTGGGTGGTCTCTGGCGCACTCGGGGAGTGGGGGAGCCGCCTCTCCTCCCCGGCTCCCTGCTCGCGCCCCTCCTGGGTCCACGGGGCTTGGCTGGGGCTCAGGAATTCCACATTATCTGAGGCTCTTTCCAGCTTCCTCAGCAGGACGCAGGCCCGCTCCTGTCCCACCAGCCACATCTGGAACAAGTTACCCTAGGGTGTCGGCGGCAGAGGGCCTGGCTGCAGCGGGCACTCAGGGGGAGCAGCTGAAGGGGTCCTTGTCCCTCAGCTCCTCAGGAAGGACGTGGCTGCTCTGGGGCCAGTGGGGCTGAGCTCTGGCCGTGGGAGGAGGGCAGGAAGGAGCATCCCCCCCCCCCCCCCGACAGGCTTGGGGCCTCCTGGTGAGCCGTGGGCCTGCTGGGGAAGACTGTCTTGGCCTTCCTGCTTCCAGAAGTGTCAGAGACGGAAGCTGGAAGGAAGGTGTCAGGGTGTGAAGGGCCAGGGTGAATGTCCATGCCACCCCGAGAGGTGGGTCCCTTGCTCTCTGCCCGAGGCCATGCCGTGCGTAGGGACTGAGTACGTCCTCCGGCAGGCCGGCTGCTCCCTAGGAGCAGGGAGCAGGTAGGTCTCACCCCTGGCGAGCAGGTAGCACAGACCTGGCTGGGAGCCCGGCCGGCTCTTAGTCTCTTGCCTGGCTGTTAGCACTTGGCTGGAGGGTGTGGTGGCTGCTGCCCTGGTTATTGCCTTTGTCTCCAGGGCCGCCTCCCAGGCCTCGACTTGCCTGCCTGTGCAGTGGGCACATAGGAGCCCAGAGGCGCCCCGAGGGGCGTGATAACGTCCTTGGCTCCCACCGGTGCAGAGCAGCCAGGGGTGACACCCGCGCCCGTCTTGTGGAGCCTTCTCTGCACCTCCGGGTTCCTGTCCCTCACCCGCCTGGCACCGGGGGACCACGCTCGTTCCCGGGCCGCGCAGCCAGAAGTTCTTGCTGACCTTGCAGGAACTGCTAATTAAGCTAATAGTTCCCAGAGCTCCCTGACATCCGTCGATGGTATCGGCCTTGCTGGAGGATCCTCGCCGATAAGGCACTCCCTGCCGGCCCGGGGTAATTTGTTATTAAACAAACACGGTGAGGTTCATTATGGCGCTGACTCCCCGCGCTTTGCTGGCGCCGGCCTGCGCGGCGGGGCCCCAGGCTGGGCTGCCAGGAGGGGGTGTCTGGCTGCCTCGCGGGGTGCCTCAGGCCCCCTTGGGAATTTGCCTCCATCTGAGGGCCGGAAGCAGGGGTCCCAGGCCCCTAGCCAGGGAACAAGCAGCCCCTCACCTCACCTCATTCTCACTCTGGACTTCCGGGACCCTTGTCCCCCCTCTCCCTCCCCCCCGTCGTCACCTGCGTAAGATCGACTGCACAGGGCTAGTGGTGTTAAGAGGAAATCTCTCCCTGGACCCGGTCTCCATGAGCCCCTGTCCCTGAAGAAGCCACCTCCTAGGAAGGACACGCCCAGGTATGCTTCTGTCTCTGCGCCCCCTTCTACGCCCCCAGCTCTTGTGGGTTCAGCACACGCCTCTCTTCCCCTGGCTCCCCGTGGCCTCTCATGGCCACTGTGTCGAGAATGGCCTCCCCACTCGGTCACCCTCGGTTACCTGCCTCTTCCCTGTCCTGGCTCACTGTCCGTCAGCCCCAGCGGGTTCTCCGCCGTGAGTCGAGATCCGGAGCCGCGCCTGGCGTGCGTGATCGGGCCCCAGGCTGCAGTTGGAGAAGGGCCCGTGGTCAGCCCTTGTGAGATGTTCCGTGTCTGTGGGTGCAACCCGGCTGCTGAGAGCATTTTGGGATTTTTCAAGCCTGTTGCGCTCTGATGGCCTCTCTGCCCCCCAAGCTGTTCCCGAGTCCCCTCGGCACGGTGCTGAACCATAGGGGTGGTGGTCCCCTGGGTAGGAATATCAGGTCCTTGGAGAGTCCACTGTGTGGTGCCCGCCCCCCCCATCGAGAGCCTGAGGGGTGGGTGGTGGGACCCCAGCCTTAGGCCCAGCAGAGCTGAGACCAGGAGGGGTGGGCCACAGGCAGCATGCGCCAGCGCTGCCCTCAGCGCTCAGCCGGGCCATTTTCCTGGAGCAGGGGGTGCCCTTGGGTGGCGGCTGCCGGCCTGGCCTCACTGTTACTTTCTCCTGAAACTCGGCAGAGGCATGCAAGCCTGGGCTCAGCTGGACAAGTAGGGCCTAACTGGCCGTGCGTGGATAGGGAGGCCAGCCCGCGAGGAGCCGCCCGGGCTGGGGCTGGCAGGGTGCCCCGGGCACTCGGGCACCCTTGCCTACTCGGTTGTGCTGCCCAGCGCTGTGGAGGCGGCTTCAGGGGTACTTTCTCTTTCCGGAACGTGCTCTCTCCTGACTCGCCCGTGGGTGGCTGGTCACGGGAACTCTCGTCCCTCTTTCCTGGCCACAGCAGAGGCGCTGGGGGCCTGTTTCTGGCCTGGTACCCCAGACTCACTGGCCGGTGGCCTGGCCCAGGAGCATGGGAAGCAGGCTGTGTGTGTATGTGTGTGTGTGGGGGGGGACTTTGCACCTTTGAAATGGCCCCACCCTTGTCCCGTGTGTCCCTGAGGACGAGGACCATCCCCCTGAGTTGGGGTTCAGCAAGGGGTGCTGTGTGCCTGAGCTGGAGCCCGAGGCTGACCTCAGCTTTGCGTGGCCAGGTTGCCAGATGGGCAGAAAAGATGGCAGTGACCCTTTGCAGGGCTGTGGCGTGTGGAAACCAGCTGGTGACGTGGCTGGTGGTGTTGAAATAAGAGCTTGTGGGTTTCCCAACATCCTGCCAGCCTGTCACAGGACTGGGTGGCAGGATACAGGGTGCTAGGCCCAGCCTGGACCTCCTTTTTGGGGTGGCTGGCTCTCATGGCCTCCCCCGCTGCTGCCCAGGGTGAAGGAAGAGGTCGTGACGTCAGGCCAGGGTGGCCGTTAGCTGGGCCCACGTGCCCACGCGGTCCTCGTACCTGCCTGTTTTAGGGACGTCCAGTGGCCTTGCAGTGGAGGGTGGGATTTGAACCCAGGACGTGGAATCTGTGGCATTGCCTCCCTAAGGCCAAGGATTTCCTGCCAGCCTGGTGGGCAGACACCAGTCAGGTGACAGACAAGGGTCGCAGTCCCCCGAGTCCTCCAAGGGACTGCCTTGGACTGGGGGGTTGTAGGCCCTGTACTGGGCCAACTTCCCCCATCCAGGAGCTGATGGGAAGCACCGGCTGACCTCTCTCTCCCTTGGGCTGGAGCAGGGCCAGGTGGCTGGACTGCCTGCGGTGGGCAGGCTGTGACCACAGTGGTCACACACGCATTGTTTACCCACTGTGCTCTGGGCACTCGATTTTGGGGGATTGTAGCGCCCTCTCCTTAACCTCTTGGGGGGGCGTTCTCGTGCTGAGTGTTTAGAAAGGAGATGGGCTCAGGGAGGCAGAGCGGGGCCCACCGCTGTGGAGCAGGGAGCCAGCGTCCAGGCTGCTGGGTGGGCAAGGTCACGATTCTGCCATGTCAGACAGGGAGGAGACAGACTGTGGGAATGTCCGCCTGCGGAAGGGGGGGGGCGGCACATCTGGCTTCGCCCTTCTGAGCTGTGTGACTTCAGGCGAGTAGCTGGGGCTCTCTGATCCAACTGAGGGGGCTCGGACAGCCCGAGTGTGGAGCTGGCTGTGTCTGCTTCTGGAACCTGGCTGTGTGAAGGAAGGAGGGGCAGAGGGCTCAGGACCCACGTCCCCGGCGAGGGCCGCTGTGGACCCCGGCTGGGTGGGGCCTGGAGTTCTAGGAACTTGTGGTCATGCCTGCCTGTCGCCTGTCCCCAAGGGAGGGGCCTGGCGAGGAGTTTTTATGGATGGATGAGGAAGTGGGAGCCCAGAGAGGGTGAAGGGCTCGCCCTGGGCCACACAGCGAGGTGGCCAAGCGAGGGCCGGCGGAGAGTGGTGTCCCGAAAACGCTTGCTCGGGTAAGGTGGCCGTTCCGTGGTCGGGTGGGGAGGACGCGGTGGGGTTCCAGCGGGACTGGGAGGGACGGTGACCCCCAAGGCGGTGCTGGGTTGTCGAGCACCTCTGTGCAGCAGGAGCTGTAGGTGTTGCCTGCCTTCAGCACCTGCGCGCCTACTGTGCGCTGGGCACCGTGTTCCGCGCGCGCCACTCACGCCCTAAGGCAGCCCTGTCCACAGCTGTCACTAGCCCATCTTCCTGTTTGAGAGGACACTGCTGCCCAGACAGGCAGCACTGATGTCTGCCAAGGTCTGGGGGAGGAGACGGAGCTGGACCCCAGTCCCGTGCCTCCCCGCTGCCAGGGCTCCTCTGAGTCTGCCTGCCCCCTTCCCGGGGGGCTGTGGCTGGAGCGGCTGTCATCATGGATGTCGTTCTATGTAGGTCCGTGTACAGAGAGCCTAGGGTTTGGTTTGCGGTGTTGTAGGTAGGTGTCTATTGTGCTGTAGCTGGAGGGAGGTGAGTGGCGCTTCCTACAGGAAGCCCTCCTGGATATCTGCACCTGGACAAAACACCACCTTCTCCTGCAATACCAGTGACTGGGCCCTTTGGACTCCCGGAAAAGGCTGTCTGTCTGTCTGTCTGTCTGACTGGACTAGGCATCCCTGGGCAGGACCTGGCCTTGTTTATCTGCTTTTTCCTAGTGCAGAGGGCAGCGAGGGGATATATATCCCGTTCGCAAGTGCTCTGTGACATGGGACGGGAACTGAAGCCGAGGCGCTGTCCCCTCCCTGAGGGCGAAGACACGTCGACCCATTGGGGTTGCGTCAGATACCCATGCCCCTCCCCCAGCTGTGAGTCACACAGCCGGGACTCAAACCCAGGCCTGCTGGCTGACAGCGGCTTGCACCCTCACTCACCATCTGTGATTGTCACCTGTGGGGACAGATGAAGAAAGGCCAGCTTCGTGGTCACTCATCCACTGCCTCCTAGCCACTTCCTTCGCCTGTGACACCTCTTTGCAGAACAGGAAATGCAGGCTCAGAGAGGTTGCTTAACCTGCTTGAGGTTGCACAGCTTGTCAGTCCCTTGGGGTCTCTTTGAGCCTTGTTGCCTGCTTGGCTGGTTTTTAAGGGCTGTGGTGAATCCTGCAGCCTGTGCTGACCCTTTCCCAGAGCCTCTATCACCACCCCGCCCGTCCACTCATTTAGTAAGCCTTTATTTGACACCTGTTGTATGTCAGGCCCTAGGGATGCCTGATGAACCAGTTGTGGCTGTGCGCCTCGGGGCCCCCAGACCTTGGTAGCCTCAGACAGGTAGGCTGGGGGCACCTGCCAGGGTGGTGAGAACTCTCGGACAGCGTGCAGTGGAAGAGGCTTCTGTCCTGGCTGAGAGGGTCAGGAGGACTTTCAGGAGGAGGTGTTGTTTGAGCTGGATTAGAAGGAGCCAGGAGATGTGTTAGGGGGAATTTCTGGCCTGGGGGACAGTATGTCCAAGCCTCAAGGCGAGAGAGCTGGAAATGACCCGGTTCCCAGGCCTAGAGGGCACGGGCAGTGTGGGAGCCCGGGTCGGCGTGGTGGGCGAGGTCCAAGGAGGAGGCAGAGGGGACCCTGGTGGGCCTCACCTTCCTGGAGCGGTGGGTTGGGCTGCCCCTGGGATGCTGGGGAGGCTGCAGGCAGGCCCTGACCCAGAGCAAGCTCGGTTCATCGCGGGGTCAGCCCGGGACCATGTGTGTGTGCGCAGACGGGCAGCTGGGTCAGCCGGCTCGTCTTACAGCCGAGGACGCAGGCGCTAGGCCCCTCCTGGGGCTCCTTCCAGCTCATGTGGGGGGAGGGTGTGAGGGGTTCCGGGGTAGGTGGGGTTTTAGAGGAAACCAAGTCTGCGTTTGGCTTGGCACGCGCTTGCGGTCAGAGCGTTCATGCAAGTGGCAGATCACGGAGACGCTGAGTTTCTGTGAAACGTCCCCCCCCCCCATGAAAAAACCCCAGAAGACCAGCCACCCTGCAGCTCTGTTACCAAAGCGGACCAAGAGCCGGACCAAAGCGGCCATCACGCTGCCCACCCGAGGTCTGCCCGCTGGCCTGGCCTTTCCGTCCTTGTGCCGAGAGAGCGCCGGCCTCGGCACTGTTTCCCACTCAGAAGTGGAGCACGGGTTTTCTGTTTTTGTCAGAGTTGGGACGTCCCATAGGAAGGAAGGAAGGACACCCCACCCCTTTTTGGGGTGGAGAAGAGTGTGGTGGCCTCTTGTTGGGCCGGCCAACGGAGGGCACTTTGACCCCAGGACCAGGGTCCTGTGGAGATGACAGTTCTCCCTTCTCAAGCAGGGCTCCCAGCACTGAGGGCGTTTTGGGCTGGGATGTTGTGTTTGGGGGGATTCTAGGAGCTTCTGGGCCCCCAGGTGGGCATGTGTGCAGATGTCTGTCTGTCTGTCTGCACTAACCCTGTCTGATTGGTCTACATCCCTTCGGGGCAGAGGGGTTCACCAGCGCCCCTGCCATCGACCCCTCGCTGCCCTACTCTGCTCACTTTCCCTCCGCCCCTCACGGTGCCACCCCTCTCCCCCTGCACCCTGTGTCCAGGCAGCCTTGGCCCCACTGTCTGGCCTGTCCTTGACCAGCCGTGTGGCACTGGGCAGGTTGGACTTTGTCTCCCTGAGCCTCATCACTGCAAAGAGACAGCGATGCTCACGGGCTTCTTGAAAGCGGCGGTCAAGGTGCGTGTTCCAGGGCGCCCAGCACAGGGTCCTGTGTGTTGGGGACAGTCCCAGGCCAGCTGCTGGGTGCTGGTCCTGACCTGAGCTGGCAGGTCCTCCTGGAGGGCCTGTGGCCCTGGCCGGGGTGCGGGGGCCCAGCGAGGGGCTGCAGTGGAACCAGGGACCCTGGTCGGGGGGCAGAACCCCAAACCCTCTGCTTCTGAGCTGTGGGAGCACAGGAACCCCGTTTTCTGTTCCTAGGACCCAGGCAGAGTTGGTGGTTACTGCCCTCAACCGGAGGGTCCCTGATGGGCTGAGCTGACACCACCCTGTGCTGTGCCCCGGCCGCCTGACTGGGAAGCAGGTGGCTGTGGGGTGGGGTTCTGCTCTCGGAGCCCCAGCCTGGTGTCCACTCACTCCAGGGCTGTGGAGCTGGGGCCTCTTCGGAGCTGCTGTCCCGGGCGCCGTGTGCCCGCAGCGAGTGCTGCTCAGTCCACGCCCGGTCACCCCGCTCCCCTCTGCCATGGGGGTGTGTCTCTTCTTGGACTCCCTGAGCTGGCTCTTGAGCGGCCGGTCCCCCTCACGCAGCCCATCCACGCCGTTGTCTGGCTTGTCTGGCTCGTTCTGTGAGGTCCAGGACGCAGAACTCCGCCCTTTGTCAAGTTCACTGTGACCGGGCACGCTTGACTGGCTGTGGCAGGTCGCTGGCCTCGGTGGCTGAACTCACACCGGGGCTGCTCTAGCACGGCAGCGGTGGCCGCCACATGGCTGAGCATGTTTGGGGGTGGCCGCTGTCTTCAGGGTGTCCGGGTTTCTCCCCCGTGGCTAGGCCCTTCGCATCGGTTTGTTAAGTGTGTGGGGAGACGGCCCCTGATCCTGTCCCTGGTCGGACGAGTGCCGTGGGTGGTGCTGGCCTCGTCCCTCGTCCTCACGCGTCTGTCTCCATTGTGTCGTACTTCGGGGGGGGGGGAAGCACCTGTTCTGGAGATGTAACTTTTATTCCCGGGCGTGATTTCTTTCTAAGACTCTGTGTGCGTGTTTTCACTGGTCACAGGCTCCTGCTGTCCAGACAGACGCGTAGTCTGCCCTGTCGGGTCTGGGAGGTGACGACAGGGTGCTAAGCCAGGCCTGCTCTGTCACCGAGGACCAGCGTGGTCCGGGTGGGGCCGGGTGAGGCCGGGAGGCAGGTGGCCACCCCGGTGGAGTGAAGCGTCACAGTCCGCCACCATGCTGGTCCCGATGGTGGGCGGGTGGCTGTGACGAGGACGGTGAGCAGGCTTGTACCCTGACTGCCCCGGGGATCAGGGGTACGCTCTGCAGGAAGCTGGCAGCTGCCGCTGGTTTTGAGCAGGACGAGGGAGGGGCAGGCTGTGCAGGCGGGGCCCTGAGCTCCCAGGGGTGCCCGGGGGTGCCACGTCCACTGCAGGCATTGCCAGTGATGATTGTGCACAGGACCCTGACCCCACGCCTGTGTGTGCTCCTGGCCCCCAAGCCGTTTGAATGCTTGCCTCCCAAGGGGACCGTGCTATCTTGTGTCCAGAAGGTGGCAGGGAGAGCAGGGGCATGGGACATGGCCTGGGAGGGTGAGGACACCTGCTGTTTTATAGAGGCTCTCGGGTGACCAGAGAACAGGCCCTGGTCCCCATCCCCGTCAATACCAGCCCAGAGCATGGCTGTGCCGGGGGCCGGTGTGAGGTGGGGCTCTGTCCGCCTCCCTGATCAGCTCAGGCCTGGGGTTTACCAGGGTCAGTGAATGGCTCCACCCTGGTCAGGGGCGGCAGCCTCGGACCCACATGCACTTGCCTGCCCAGCTGTTCTGCTCCTGCGGACTCTGCACCCGCAGATTGACTGCGTGTCCGTCTGTCTCCAGGAGTCCAGTGGGGGGTCCTGCCCATGGGGGCCCTCCCAGCTGCACGCGGGCCCTTGGCTGTGACTTTGTTTTCTTTCCTCAAGTCGGATTGTCCGGCTCCATCCTGTGTCCGGAAGAGAGAGCTGCCTCTGTCCTCGGGCGGGGCCCTGAGTCCCTGGTCTTCCTGCTGGGGGGGCTGGGGGGGGTGGGACCTGTGCAGCCCTGTCTCTGTCAGCCTGCGAAGGCAGTCACTGCCTGGTTGCTGTCCTGCTGACACAGTCCTTCCCGGCCAGACTCCTGGGCTCCTTCCCTCTGCACATCTGTGTGTGCTGTTCCCTCTGCTGTCTGCTTGTCCTTGCACTGCTCTTCCTGCACCCCATTCACCTGCACTGGCTGCGTCCCTGCCCTCCAGTGTCTCTCCATTCCCTGTGGGGTCCCACGGAGGCCCGATGCCCCTTGCTGCTAAAGGCACGGATGACCCTTGAGGGGGAGGTTAGGGAGACCATGAAGGGAGTCCAGGCTGGGCTTCTGGGAAACTCCTGGGACCAGGCCTTTGTTGCTCTCTGGCCATCTGTGGGGACCGCATCTGGGGCCGGTGGTCAGCAGGAGCCCCTGCCCTCAGGCTGGTGAGTTGGGTGGTAGATGGCGCTGCTGGGAGCCCTTCTGTGTCCCAGGCCTGCGCTGGCATCTTTGAGCCGACCCCTTGGAGGGGTTGCCCACACTCCTCTGACCGCTGACAGGGCCTTGCCCTCCTGTCCACTTTCCCTCCTGCCTGCCTCGTTCCTTGGAGGTGACAAGACAGGCCTGAGTGACCCCTGAGATGTGGATGCTTGTGGCCTGTAGGGGCCTGGGGCCCGTGGACCTACCCAGCCTGTCAGGACTGGGTGACTCCTGGAGGGGGTGAGGGGGTGAGGCCCCTTGGCGGCCTCCAGGATGGGGCTGCAGCCCTACAGGGGCTGCGCCTCCTAGGCCCCCTGCCCCGTGTGGCCTTCCTGGGCCCGTGTGGGAGCCCCTCTGTGTCGCTCTGCTTGGCCAGCCTAACCGTGTGCTGGGGACACACGGTTCCCAGGCCCGTCCTGCCGTCGGCTGGCGTCAAGTCTGGGCAGGTGTGTGTGTTCAGGGCAGCCGCCCGCGGTGGAGGCCGGAGGCAGCGTGCCGGCCCTGTGAGTCACCCTGATCCTGGGAGCGGGGGTGGGGGGCCTGGCCGCGAAGAGGCCGGCATGCTGAGGCACGCTGCTGGCCAGGCACGAGAACCTGCCGCGGCCGGGAGATCAGGGTCGGGGGGCGTCCTGCCCGGGAGGAGCCGGCCCTGGGAGACCCTGACTCCCACCAGGCTGTGCTCCGGGACCAGGCTGGGGAGGCTGGACCTGCTGGTTCAGGGCTTCCCAAGGGGCAGACGCTGCCCCAGGCCCCACCTCGCCAGCAGCCGGGAACCCGCTGGGAGGGGAGGAGGGGAAGGTGTGGGTCAATGTCCCTGGGTGTCACGGGGTCTGAGGGGCTGGGGTTCCACCTCCTTCTGAGGATCAGTATCCCCCTGTCCACTCTGTGGCGGAGACGGTGGAACCCAGGAGGGGGTCGGGGCTGTGCGCCCCACTTTGGGGTGTGGTACAGACCCATGCGGGGTGGAGTCAGAGCCAGGATCCAGGCTGGCACAGCCTCTTGCCAGATTTGTGAGCTGGGCGCAGCTCTTCAGGGGAAATTCCGACCTTTGGAGGGCCAGTGTGGACCCCGCTCTGAGGAAGGACAACGTGTGGGCTGGGCTGGGCACAGAGGCCCTGGAGGAGGTGGGCGCTGCTGGAACGGGTCAGAGGCTGCAGAGGCTTTGACGTGGGCTCAGGGTGGGTTCCAGAGCCTCAGTCTGGGGTGATGGGCTTAGACTTAAGCTAGCACCCTATAGGGTAGGGGCTGTGTGCTATGAGGGGTTTTTTTGGGGGGCTGGGGATGGTGTCTAGTCTGGAGTTTTCTATTCTATGTGACAGGGGCAGGGAGGGCTTCCTGGAGGAGGTGTCTCTGGCAGGAAAGCCCAGAGGGAATGATTGTGCCTGCGCTGAGGGCCAGGGGCTGGGGCTGAGAAGGGCCAATAACCACACCGACTGGAGAGGGCTGGGGGCTGGCTAGGGCTGGACGAGGAGGCTTGTGTGGGGCACAGTGCCCGCACCTGCACCCTCTGGGAGAGGCAGACGGTGCTGAACTTGGTGAGTGATTGATGGAGACCCCTGGGCTTACTTGGGGCTTTTCCAAGCTAACGGTCAGCAGTCTTGGGGTCCCGTGGGAGGCTCCCTGGCTCTGGCCATCTTCAGCTTCCTGGCCAGAGTTTTCGGGGGGTGGTTTCACCTCGGATTATCTCTGACTTCCCTGGGGTTCTCTGCCTGTCCAGTGACTACACGCGAGGGCAGTGTGGGACAGTGCGTCAGTCCTGGGCCTGGCAGACAGTAGGTGCTCTTGAAGAGGCTCATCCTGTCCCTACAGGCACCCTGGGGAGTAGGGCCAGGGCGGGGCGGGGCGGGATGGGGTGGGGGGGTCTAATGCCCCTCCCAGGACCGTCCCCAGGGCCCACTGTCAGGAGAAGCTGTCAGAGGGCCTCCCCAGACCAGGCTGTGGCAGTGGCTGCTGACTGGCCTCGGTGGGGTCCTTGGTGTCTGTGCTACCTTCCCTCCCCAGCTCTGCCAGGGTGTAAATGATTGGGCGGGGCCTCTGGCCGAGCCGTAGGGCAGTGCTGGGCTTGTGTACCTGCTGTGGGCTGGTGCCCACCCCCCTCCCGCCGCTGGGCTCTCTCTGCCGGCTGGCCACGTGCGGAGGAAGGAAGCTGAGGTTTGCATGGTGAGTATTTGCTTTTGCCTGGGCTCCAGGGGCTCTGGCCAGGGCCTGGGTACCAGCCTCCAGCGCTTTGCAGGGGAGTGCGAGGCCTGGGAGGGAGGCAATGGGCCTGCCCATCACCTGGGGTGGCCCCGGGTCACCATCTCAGTTGTTGCTGGACTGGTGAGGTGGACTAGAGGCAGAGGACTGAGCAAGGAGACACGGCGTCTGTGTTTGGAAGGAACAGCCGGTCTGTGGGATTAAGGGGGGCAGTGGGGCAGCGGGACCTCCCAGGTCACCCCTTCCAGTTCCGGGTAGGAGGCCGTGTCTGGGGGAGAGCAGCCCCCCTGGCTGGTGGAGGCAGCTCTGCCCCTATCCGTGAAGTTTCCCTGTCTCCACGGTGTAAACACTCCCCCAGCCACTTTCACGCCACCAGTGTCCCCCAGTGCTGGCTGGGAAGGGGTGTGCCCACGGCTGGTCTGAGCCGGCCCCGCCCCTGCTGCCCACCCAGACGTGGTGGCCGCTGCCTGTGGTTCTGCTCAGCTCCTGGCGCGCTCTGGGACCTTGGCCGCCCCCAGTTGGGGAGGCCCCGTCCCCCTTTTGGGGACCAGGGGGCACTTCGCTTTGCTCAGCTCGGACTCCAGGGCTGTGTGACCGACATGAACGTGGCTTGTGTGGGCGCGTAGGCGGGGATGGCAGAGCTTGGCCGTCTGAGCACCCAGTCCTGTGAGAAGCCTCCCACACAGCGCGGCCGTGGTGGGGGGTTGTGTGTCCACGCCTGAGGCCACCAGCCCTCGGGACAGGCCTTGCGCCTGATCACCTACACTCTCTCCTCCGCCCCAGTAGTCCCCCGCGGGCGAGAGGGAGGTGTCAGGAGGTCCCAGAAGGTGGGTCTTCCTGCCGTTGACGAGCCGTGTTGTGGTGGAACAAGGTGGTGTAGGGTCTTTGGGGTAGGGGCAGTGTTGGGGAGCCAGGGGGTCATTGCGAGCTGGGAGCCAGGCTGCTTGGTGAGGGCTCGCCCTGAGCCTGGCATGGGCCAGCCCTACTGAGGCTGGAGGCAGATCTCTGTTGGCTCTGAGAGGTGGTCCTTGTGATGCTGGACCTCGCCTGCCTCTGTGGGGCTCAGGGTGAGCGGGGTGACGCTCAGCGCCATTTTCTGCTTGGTTGCCGAAGAGGGAAGGAATTACTTCTCCAGTGATGAGCTGTACTGGGCACAAATGACCTGATTCATTTGTGGGGTGCGGGCCAAGAGGATCTCACAGGAACCTCCCTGTCCCGCCCTGGACACATAGGCTGGCTGGCCGGGCAGGCCCTCGAGCAGCTGAGGAGGATCCTGGGGGGTCATGGTTGACCACCAGCGCTAGCTGAGTTAGCATGGCTCGCCTCTTGGGAATAAAGCCTTCGACTGCATCTGGGTGAGGATGAGGTAGGCTGGGCTCCTCTGTCCAGGCAGGGCCACACCGTGCCCTGGTCCATCTGTGAGCTTATCCCAGTGCTGTCACGGGCCCTGACCCGGACGTGCAGGCAGCGGGGAGGCGTGAATGAGGGATCCCAGCCAGCACGGAGGCAGGGTGGCCGGGGTGGCTACAGCCCCAGGGCTATCTGGCCAGGGTCTTAATAAAATCAGGCCACTGCAGAGCGGGGTTTGGCCATTGTTATGCAAATATCTGCATATGGCATAAAACCCAAGCCAAATAGCTTGGGAAATGACCTACCACATCCCAGCCCAAAACTGGGAGTCCCTGACCCCTCAACTCTGCAGTGTAACCCCTGGGGACTTTGGTCATCATCCTCTGACCCCACCCTTGAGTGGGTTCTGGTGAGTGTGGACCTTTAGAAGCGGGGTGGGGTGGGAGGCCTTGGGAGAAGGGCCCTCCCTGCCTGGGTCCCATAGCAAGTTGGGTGTCAGGTGGAGAGCGCACTGTGGACAGATGGGTGTGTACAGGTGTGGGAGCCCTGAGTGGCTTGGGGCCAGGGGCCGCTGGAATAGAGACCTAGGCAGGCAGGGCTGCTGCTGGGCCATCAGCCGGGTCAGCCTGGGCGTGAGGTCGTTGGTTCTGTATGGGTCCTGCAGGGGCAGGGAGCTCCTCACGCCCAGCATCGCTGGTGCCCTATGGCTGGGGCCAGCGCTCTGGTGGGTAGCGGGCTTTCCAAATGCTCAAAGAGAAGTCTCCATGGCCAGTCCCCAGCATTGGCTGTGGGCATTAATTAGGTGTGTGCATGTGACCTTGGCCTCTGCATCCCAGGCAGGAGGCCCATGGACTTGCTGGGGGTGGAGACTGAGGACGCCCCGCCTTGCCTGCCAGGGATCAGTGAGGCTGAGACCATGTGCTGTGGCCCCCATACCCCCTCTCCCTGGGCCAGGCCACTGGCTGATGGGTCACAGAAGGCATTCTGTGCCCCGGGGGAAGGACCCCGTTGTGTGGCTGGAGGGTGGCCAGGAGCCACGGAGGCCCCCTGCGCTCTATGCTTCCTGCAGGGCCCCGCCTGCAGCCACCAGGTCCTGCTCAGCCCTGCTTCCCTGGCCCTGGGGCTCGGCTGCACCCGCCTCTGCCTGCCAGGCCTGCTGACCGTCCCGTGGCCTGGACTC
The DNA here is from genome assembly GCA_037038555.1 of Rhynchonycteris naso. Taxonomy (NCBI): domain Eukaryota; kingdom Metazoa; phylum Chordata; class Mammalia; order Chiroptera; family Emballonuridae; genus Rhynchonycteris; species Rhynchonycteris naso. The sequence goes on along the minus strand of CM072996.1, from coordinate 2,734,099 downwards.
CTGGCCTCTCTGGGTGGCGCCTTCGCTGTCCCTCCTGAGGGACACTCGCTGCAGGTGCTCAGGGCTCCGTGCACAGAGTGCCTCCTGCCAGGGAGCCGGGGGGTCGGCACGGTGGGGCCCTGAGGGTGGGTGAGGGCATGGGACCCGCCCCGTGAGTACCACCTGGGCTTCTCCCAGGAGTACCACCCCACCTGAGGCCAGGCCGAGACAAGCACAGGGCATGTAATGACCAGTATTCCTGGGGCACCGGCTGGCACTATTGGGGGGCATGTCTGCTCTCCCTGTCCTGACACCAGCATGTGGGTGGGAAATGGTCCCAGCCGGGTCACCTGACTTGCCTACAGCCAGGCAGCTGGCCAGCTGTGGGGAGGATTTGAACTCAGGTCCGCCGCCTCCCCCGCCCCAGGCCTTGTTCACCTCCCTCGCACCCCGCCCAGGGCCCCGGCCGGGTGACGGTCCCTCTGCTTGCTGTACCAGCTGCAGGCTGGCACTGTCGTGTCTCAGATTGAGGAAACGAACTGGGGTCCCTGTCCTCTTCCAAGAAGCTCTCGGCCTCGGCCAATGGGAGCTGCCTGTGGTCACAGGTGTCTGGGTGAGGGTGGTGGGCCGGGCGGGCCCCAGGAAAGGGGAACTCAGCCTCTGGGCCAGCCTGAGCCCCACTTGCTGCCGACGAGCTCCCAGCCGCCGCGCAGAGACGCCAGCCCTCCTCAGCTCCTTCCCCGCGGGCCCCTGACGCTCACCCCACCGCCAGACTGCATCGCCGGAGACCCTGGGACCCCGAGCCCGCGGGCCGGGGACCCATGGGGCCGTCCCCGTGGTGGGACCTCTCACCCGCGCTGGCCATGAGGCTGCACCTCCTGGCCTCTCTTTCAGGAGGCGGCCTGGGCTGGAGGGTGGGCGACCGTCGGTGGCTGGCAGGTGAGGGCCAAGCATGCCAGGCACAGGGGCAACATGGCATGGGTGGGTGCCCGGGTCTTGCCTGTGGCGTGAAGCTCATAGCAGGCCTGTCTGGGGTCCAGGTGCCGGGCAGTGGATCTCTGCATGGGACGCGCCTTCCTGATGCCCGGTCACCGCTGAGCCCGCACGTGCTGTTGGCTGTACCGGGGCGTCTTGCTTCTGTCCTGATTTTTACAGCCCGAGGCCAGGACCACTGATGGGGCTCTGGCCTGCCCTGCGTGTCGGGCCAGCGGGTTCCAGAGGCGGACGGGCAAGGGGCTGGCGGTTCTCTCCTTTCCTCGACGTTCTGTGGGGGGCTCCTCAGGGTCTGGTTCACTCCCCTTTACAGAGGTGCAGACTGAGGCCGGGGATGGTGGGGGTTGTCCAGCTGGAGGGGAGCAGTGGACCCGGCCACCCTCCTGGGTCTGGTGTCTGGAGCGTCTGTGAGGGAGCTACGTGAGAACTGGGCTTGTCGGAGTCGGCCTGGGGATAGGTGGACGGAGGGACGGACGGCCTGGAGCCGGTGTGCTCCCAGGTCTCGGCTCCAGCTCCCGGTGGCAGTGTGAGAGGGTGTGCAGAGGCCTACATGTGGGGAGGTGAGGGGCTGGAGTCCCCACGGGTCCCAGCCTGACCTTGCCAGGGGCCCCTCCCTGCCTGTCCTGGCTGCGCGTCCTGTTCCTCTGTTTTGTTTCTTCCGCTCGCACCCTGTGCGGGGCTCGTGTGGCTTGTTCCCTCACCTGCCCAGACGTCCCTAGGAGGATGCAGTCTTCTGTGCCCAGGCTCTGGGGAAACTGAGGCTCAGAGATGTGCGGTGGCTTTGCCAGGGCCACACAGCGGCTCGGGAGACCCTCAAACAGGACCTGGCCAGTCAGGCAGCAGCTCAGACCCGTTCGCTCGTTCAGACCTTTTAAGGTCTTTTTGCAGTTTTTGAACGGTTAGTGCTTTGCATCTAAGGGGCCTGGCTTGCATCTCGGTGGAGGAGGCCGTGGGCTGGCCTTGCTCGCGCCGTGTGGACAGCAGTGGACACCACGCGAGGCTGCACCGGGCTGTGTCTGGGAACCACATGGTTTTGGAGCTGGAACCTTGAAATAAGGACACCGGCCAGATGCCGTGCTGTCTGGACAGGGCCCGCCCCTGACGTGGCCTTTGCAGGCTTCTCTGTTCAGTCAGGGATCAAGGGACAGACACCCAGGGCATGCGGGTCTGCGCACTGTCCTGCGGCCAGTCTTGGCCCCTGGTGACCTGGAGCCGGTGCTGGGCTCCTCGGTTCTGTCGTGCCTGCCTGTGTCCTCGTCCTTGCTCCGCCGTCCTGGCCGAGGGACGGCGAGGCGCGCTCCAGGTCTGGTCTGCCAGCCCGAGGTGTCTCAGAGGCCCCTCCCCCTGCAGAGAACTCTCTGACGTGTCGTTGGGACCGGGGCTCGGTCTTCCTGTTCCGGAGGTGTTGGCGGGGGTTTGGGCTCCCATCACTTTGGGAGCTCCCCAGAACCGTACACATGCCCTGTGTCCCCCCCCACCACGGCTGACCCCTGGTCCTGACCCTGACCCTGACCCTGACAGGCCTCTTAGCTCCTGGGTTTGGTCTCCTTCTCTGTGAAATGGGTGTGGAAAGAGAGTTTCCCAGGCCAGGCTCCTGATGGGACAGAGGATCCTGATTATGTATAATTAGTTCTGTGCTGCTGTGCCCTGGTGTGCGTGTGCATGTGTGTCTTTCTGTTCGTCTGCCTGTCAGGCGGTTGTCACGGGCACTTGACGGCTGGGCCAGGCCCTCCGCTAGCATCCAGTAGGCATGCTGCCCGCGTCCCTGGCAGGAGAGCTGGCATCGTTGCTCCGGCCACGCGCGGAAGAAGAGCCTGGGGTCTCCAGGCTTCTCTGCCTGGAGTGTGCGCCTCTCTGTGGCAGGTCTGATGTGGGGGGTGCCCCGTCATCCCCTGCTGGTCGCCTGCTGCAGCTCGGGGCTCCTTCCAGGTGGTTCTCTGGGGAGAAGTCCCCCAGCACGGCGTGTTAGTGTTGTGCGCCAACTCCAGTCACCGGCTGTGAGCAAGGGCGTCCCCTGTAAGGCACACGCGTGAAACCCATACGTTACACGTGCTTCCTAATCTCTGCGTCTTCCTGCACCTGGTTCCGTGGTTGTACTGGGCCGGGATGGGGGGCTGGTTCCGTCGTTGTCCTGGGTCTGGATGGGGGGCTGGTTCCGTGGTTGTCCTGGGTCTGGATGGGGGGCTGGTTCCGTGGTTGTGCTGGGTCGGGATGGGGGGCTGGTTCCTGGTTGTCCCGGGCCTGGATGGGGGGCTGGTTCCTGGTTGTCCCGGGCCTGGATGGGGGGCTGGTTCTGTGGTTGTCCTGGGTCTGGATGGGGGGCTGGTCCCTGGTTGTGCTGGGCCTGGATGGGGGTCCTGGTCCCTGGTTGTGCTGGGCCTGGATGGGGGTCCTGGTCCCTGGTTGTCCTGGGCCTGGATGGGGGGGCTGGTTCTGTGGTTGTCCTGGGTCTGGATGGGGTTGTCCTGGGTCTGGATGGGGGGCTGGTTCCGTGGTTGTCCTGGGCCTGGATGGGGTTGTCCTGGGCCTGGATGGGGGGCTGGTTCCGTGGTTGTCCTGAGTCTGGATGGGGGGGCTGGTTCCCCGGTTGTCCTGGGCCTGGATGGGGGGGCTGGTTCTGTGGTTGTCCTGGGTCTGGATGGGGTTGTCCTGGGTCTGGATGGGGGGCTGGTTCCCTGGTTGTCCTGGGCCTGGATGGGGTTGTCCTGGGCCTGGATGGGGGGCTGGTTCCTGGTTGTCCCGGGCCTGGATGGGGGGCTGGTTCTGTGGTTGTCCTGGGTCTGGATGGGGGGCTGGTCCCTGGTTGTGCTGGGCCTGGATGGGGGTCCTGGTCCCTGGTTGTGCTGGGCCTGGATGGGGGTCCTGGTCCCTGGTTGTCCTGGGCCTGGATGGGGGGGCTGGTTCTGTGGTTGTCCTGGGTCTGGATGGGGTTGTCCTGGGTCTGGATGGGGGGCTGGTTCCGTGGTTGTCCTGGGCCTGGATGGGGTTGTCCTGGGCCTGGATGGGGGGCTGGTCCCTGGTTGTCCTGAGTCTGGATGGGGGGGCTGGTTCCTGGTTGTCCTGGGTCTGGATGGGGGTGCTGGTCCCTGGTTGTGCTGGGTCTGGATGGGGGGCTGGTCCCTGGTTGTGCTGGGTCTGGATGGGGGGGCTGGTCCCTGGTTGTGCTGGGTCTGGATGGGGGGGCTGGTCCCTGGTTGTGCTGGGTCTGGATGGGGGGCTGGTTCTGTGGTTGTCCTGGGTCTGGATGGGGTTGTCCTGGGTCTGGATGGGGGGCTGGTTCCGTGGTTGTCCTGGGCCTGGATGGGGGGGCTGGTCCCTGGTTGTGCTGGGTCTGGATGGGGGTGCTGGTCCCTGGTTGTGCTGGGTCTGGATGTGGGGGCTGGTCCCTGGTTGTGCTGGGTCTGGATGGGGGTATGTTGCACTTGATGGAGTGAGGTCATACATGGCTGTCCTTTTTCTGACGATCCAGGGGTCAGCTGAGTGCTCGTGGGGCCAGGTGCTGAGGGTTCTCTGGGCATCTGGCGGGCTCTGTGTCCCCGGAGGGACTGAGTCTCCCCATTCGGGGGCAGCTGGTTCGTGGACTGGGTGTGAGTCCACACACTGGGGTGGGTCTCCTCTCCGCCCTGTCAAATGCTGAAAGGCCTCCTGCGCTCTTGGGAGGCTGTGAGGGCTGGAGGCTGCTGCCTGCCTGGCTTGTTCCCCAGGTCTCTGTGCTGCCCTCTCCTCCCCCCAAGGCAGGGGTAGGCTGGCCCAGGCCTCTGCAGGTGGCCCCGCCATGGGGGGCGGGCGTGCATATCGGTCACGTGACCGACCTGAGGTGGGTACTCCCAGCCCCGGCCCCGTGCTCTGGGCATCAAAATCTGTATGTTGTGTGCTGCTCATGGGAGCGACTTGCACCTGTTCCCCAGGACAGCTGCCATGGTGGGAGTCTGGACCCTCCCCCAGATGACTGCCCGGGCCACCACGCAGTGGACGGTGGTGAGGCTGCGACGGCCAGAGGCCTCGGCTTTGGAGTTTAAGGAGGTGCAGTAAGGAGCTCTGGGAGCTTCTGGCAGCTCCCGAGTGGACAGTGCCCTTCCTGCCAGGTGACCAGCGAAGGGGCTGGCCGTGGGGAGGGTGCGCAGAGCTGACCGGGGTTACCTGAGACTCTCATCGGTACAAAGGGGGCCGTGGGCAGTGCTGCGTGGCTCTCCTGGGTTCTCTGTCGGTCTGTCCATCCCCCCTCTGCCTGGAGGCCCCGCGGGCTGGGTGCTGCCGCGGCGAGGTGATTGCTGCAGCCCCTTCCTGGGCTCTCAGGGCACCCATCGCGGCACCTGCCCACCTTCAGGTCTGTGGGGGCTTGTTCTCTCTGCTGCCATGGTGTCCTGATGGGCGTGCCATCCCGGCCACCACCCCCCGCCCCCCTACCTCCAGGTGTGTGAGGAGTGAGGCCGTGGGTCAGAGACTTGGGGCTGTGGCCCGATATCTCGTGAGGACGAGGGTGCAGGCTCGGGATCTGTCTGCACGGGCATCCTGGCCTTGGGCCTCCGTCTTCTCTGCACAGGCTGTAGTCCATTCGTCTGTCCCTAAGTGTGCCCGGGACCCGGCGGGGGCAGGGGTGGGGGGTAGAGCCGGCACATAGCGGGTCCCTGAGGGGTTGCTGGGTGGGAGGTCGGGAATTAGTCCTGTCAGCATGCTGGGCACCAGACTGAGCTGGCCCAGCCGGGGCGCAGCAGGGAGGGCTTGGGCTGTGCTGGGGGGGATGTGTGGGGGTCTCCCCGGAGCAGTGAGGAGCCCACAGGGCTTTCAGCATGGTGGGGGCAACGTGCTGAGGCTGAGCTTTGAAGGGGCTGGCTGGGTGGGGGGGGTGGATGGCTGCTCTGTCGTCCAGGTGAGCACCCACACAGGACCCCGCCCACGAGGGACAGCGCCCAGGCCACCGTGGCCGTGGGGAAGCCCCGTTCGGGTGGGTGGGCGGATGTCCCTTTCTTGGTCTATCTCACGGGTGAGAGGCCCTGTCTCCGGTCTGCAGAGGCCCCGCCAGCCCGGCCCCCGCACATGACGGGCACCAGGCTGGTGCTGCCACCGGCTGAGTCAGCGTGGGTGAGCCTGTGTCTGCCAAGGGGATGGTGCCCTGTGGTCCAGCCTCACACATGTGGTGGCGGGGGTCTCAGAAGACCCTCCCTTGAACCCCTTGGGAGTTGAGCCAGAGATGCCTGGCTTGGCTGTGCCCCACCCACTGCTTGGCCCTAGGTGACCACGCCCTGGAGGCTCTGAGCATCTGTGCACATGTCCTCAACATGGCCACACTCCATGGGCGCTCGGAGGACTCGGGACGTCCCCGGGAGAGCCTAGTGGAGCTGCGCCCGGAGTGCCCGCTCTCCCTGACCTTTCCAGAAGGCTCTGCCTTGCCGGCCACCTGGCATGGAGTCCCCCAACTCCACCACAGGTGGCCTGGGGCGCGGCTGGGCTTCGGCTTGCCTTTCTGCAAGCGTGTTCCAGGAGCCAATGGGGGACGCACTGAAAATGAGAAAAACAGCTGGAGGGGGCGGAAAACACAGGCGCTCCACGGCAGAGCGGCGGGCGGCGGCGGCGGGCCTCTGAGCCAGCCAGAGCAGCACGGCTCAAAATGAAACAAGAATCTTTTC